>OZ035823.1:44562848-45762848 GCA_964034765.1 Knipowitschia caucasica | reverse complement strand
CGTCCTGGGATTCCTGCAGGACCTTTTGGATAAGGGCAGGGCCGCTAGTACCTTGGCTGTGTCCGCTTCGGCCATTGCCTCTGGTCACGAAGGGTTCGGGGGGTTTTCAGCCCGCTCCCACCCGTTAATCAAACGCTTCCTTCGGGGGGCCTACAGGAAGAGGCCGGTCCTTAGACGAACACCTCCGATCTGGGACCTCAAGGTGGTTTTGAAAGGGCTGTCAGGGCCTCCTTTCGAACCCCTGACCCGTGCCAGCCCAGAATGCGTGGCCTTCAAGACCGCACTCTTATTGGCTCTGGTATCAACCAAGAGGGCGGGAGAACTGTGCGCTCTTTCCATCAGCCCGGCCTGCCTGTCCTTTGGTCCGGGGGATGGGTTGGTGGAGTTGTGGCCCAACCCGGCCTTTCTCCCCAAGGTCGTTTCCTCAACCTTCAGGTCCAGGGTCATACGGATCAGACCTTTTCACCCTCCGCCTCACGCCTCGCAGGAGGATGAGCAAAGACAGCTGTTGTGCCCTATCAGGATGCTGAGGCATTACCTGGAGGTCACGTCCTCTTTCAGGCGCACGGATCAGCTGTTCGTGTGCTTGGGGCCTAAAAACAGAGGCGCCCCGTTATCCTCCCAGCGGCTGACCCACTGGGTGTCCCGGGCGATTCGCTCGGCGTATCAGGCCCAGGGGATGGTGCCCCCGGTGGGGTTCCGAGCGCACTCCACTCGGGGCGTGGCGGCCTCCACAGCTCTGCTACGAGGGGCCTCGGTGGAGGAGGTATGCCAGGCTGCGTCCTGGGCTTCGTCTTCCACCTTTGCTCTGTCTTACCTGGTGGATGTTTCAGAGCGGTCTGTTGCTCACTCCATCCTGAGCTCTGGGACTGATGCGACCGTGTCTGGCTCTCTCTGAGGCTTCTGCGGTCTATGTTGTCTGGAGCGGCCGGCCCCTCCTGGAGCTCTTGATAGAGGCGTCCTGGGCTCAGCCTTCTCCTTCTTCCTTCGCGGCTTTGTGCAGTCCTCAGGTGCTCTTGGTAGAGGCGGCCTGGGACTGTTCCTTGTTCCCCTACGGGGGCGCGCGCGGTGTTCCTCAGGAGCTCTTGATAGAGGCGTCCTGGGAAGTGACCTTCGCCCTTGGGCGTTTGGTCAGAGACTTGGCTGTTCCTGGAACGGCCTCCCTCTTGGATTCTGTTAGTGCTTCGGGCGTCCTTGATAGGAGCGGCCCTACCACTGCTTCACCTTTGAGCTTATCCTTGGGCGTCCTTGATAGGAGCGGCCCCATCACTGCTCATTCCCTGTCTGTCTTGAGTTCCCACACCTTGGAGGTGTTAGGGCCTACTCGGCAGGGCTCCAATCACTGCTAGCTGGCCTGATGGGAGTACATACTCTTAGGCTACGCTTCGTTACCCAAAGCGAGCCTAAGGGGCGTAGCACTATGAAGTAGAATTGTTAGTTACCTATTGTAACTGTAGTTCTACGAATAGTGCGTAGCCCCTTAGCTACGGGCCCATCAGTCCAACCTGGCTTTGGCGAGTTCAAAGTGAAGAGCATGGACTGCTGTGGGCTATTTATAGGAGGTTCTGCACAGTGATTGGAGCATTGAGTTCTCTCTGGCGGGAAGCTGGTGCTTCTGGAGTCATACCCAAAGCGAGCCTAAGGGGCTACGCACTATTCGTAGAACTACAGTTACAATAGGTAACTAACAATTATTCAAAGAGCACCTAATGTACCAGATCCACATACACTGCTTAATCAATTATGACCAGAGGCTAAAATCTTCTCTGTGATTGATCTCAGCAATGCATTTTGGTCCATTCCAGTGCATAAAGACAGTCAATTTTGGTTTGCATTTACCTTTGAAGGGGAAAGATATGTTTTCACAAGATTAAGCCAGGGGTTCGCTGAATCCCCAACTATTTTCTCTGATGCAATAAAAAATTGTCTTGCTGATTTTAATCCACCGGAGGGAAGCCAGATTTTGAGCTATGTGGATGACATTTTGGTGGCGTCTAAGACAGTTGAGAGCTGTAAAAAAGATACTATAGCTTTACTGAAACACTTGGCTAAAACTGGCAATAAGGTCAGCAAAAATAACCAACAGAATGATTAATACTGCAGTTGCAGACACATTGTTTTCGGATCAATGTCAAGCGTTGTTAGCTCACACAAATGTAAATGATGATTTTGATATTTCTGTATAAGTGTAAGTTTGTTATGAAGGTATTTCAGAAAACTGAGAAGAGATGTAATGCTGGATGTTGAAACTTTACATTTATATATTATGAATAGGGGGGAATTATGTCAATGGAGTATGTTATTGTGTTATTATCATATTAATAAATGTAACGTTTAGTCTAGTATGGATCTAAAAACTAGTAGTAAGCAGAGTGAAGAATGTGTGAAACCATCCCCCAGCCATTAAACACAGGAAGTTAAATTAAGGCAAGAACGCAGAGAACATCTGTTTAGAGTAGCCTCAGGCTTACTTTGAGAGGGGCTACTGTTTGTCCTGAACAGAAAAGGTATTGTCTTCACCTAAGGATGTTGGGACATATGTCTTCAATTATCATGTCATGTGACTGTGTGCTTATCACAGATAGTCTGTTTCTGAAGCGGGGTCTTTTGCTTTGGGTTTGCCAGGGAGAGGGCCCAGACTGGAGCAACCAGTCTGCTACATTTGTCTGTATCCTGTATCCTGTATTCTGTCTTTTATATATTAAACCTTTTTATATATTTAAGCAGAAGTTGTAGTGTCCATTCATCATCGAAGGATAAACCGTGGCTGAACCAGCGTTAACACCAGTAATCCACAATCTTTTTCACAAGATAAGAATCCGCAATCCAGTGAGTGTATTTCAGTCAGCAGTTGCTTCTTTGACTGTGTCTATATATGAATACATTGTTTCAATCGAATAAACTAACAAATAAATAATGGCAATCAGAGGTTATTCAATTGGACTTGTACTGTATTTCCTCCAGCTTGTGCACAACTCGTTTATAAGTAACCTGTGCGTTTTCCCGTACCGTCGGTGAGTCCCAGGATCCACATGGTGTCCAGGGCATCGATGAGGGTCAGGCCCAGGCCGAACCACTCCGCGTGCGACTGGGACACAGGCTTGAGCTCGTCGTGGCCCCAGGCGTGTGCTCTGTAGCCCCTCCACGCGTGTCTGAAGGCCTCGCGCACAGCCTCCTGACGCTGTGCACTCGACAGAACTGGGGACGGAGCAACAGTTTTTTAATATTGTTCCTTATATTTGGACACTCAAACATGCGTCACAAGGGATCATTCATTCACTTTGTATACACGGTGGTGTCAAACTGCTACTGTAGCCACATCTGCCCTGGGGCACAGACAGAACCGAGGCAGCCAGTATGTGCCGTCAGCCCCTCCCACCACTCACACACACACTCTAAACTCACACTCTGCAATGTGTCTTGCCTAAGGACACAAGAGTTGTTTGGCAATTTACAGCCACAGCCGCCCCACTGTGGCACCTGATGTTCCCAGAGGTCTCCCATCACAGTTATAACCAAGCCCGGCCCTGCTTAGCTTCAGAGGTCTGCTGGGATCAGGCTTTCAAATGTATGAGCAGATTTTTATTTTTTTCCCCCCTCTACAAACCTATCAAAGACTTTACATTAAGCCAAAAACAGACATTTTTGGCTCGACACAGTTCCAAAAAGAAGAGCTATAATAAAAAGCAAGAATTGTCAGCTTTACTGCACTTATGAATATGGGTTTCAAAGTGATTATAAATATGGCAGCTTCCTGTTCAAAACATAATACTATATCATTTAAATGGGGGAAAAATATCCTAAAGATTTGGCATGAAAAGAGGGACAGAAACATGGTCAAAGCAGTGAACAGTTATCAGTACGTCATGTCCCCTTTAAGAGGTAAAGAACAGACAGCACTGACAGAGATTTTTGTAATAAATGCCAATTTTCTGCATCAAAAACACAGGTCTTCATGTTTGACAGAGCACTTCCACCCACAGCCCGCCGCCAAACCTCTCATCTCCCTCTTTTTGCACTATGCTTAAGAAAACACGGCTTGTTCTGTCATCAGGAGGGAGGGGGGAAAAACGCTGATTTGTTTGAGGATTTCACCCCTGCTTCACTTTCCTCCATTGTGTTTGAAATGTTCCATTACAGCTGGAACACCATGCTTTAAGAAATGACTGCTTCACTGGTGCGCTTTTGTTTGGGGGCATCCCAGGACGTCCAATCAACGAAATGAAAAATGTGAAGGAGGGACTGCGTTTTAAAACTGGTATTAGTTTTGGAATGCATTGACGTCAGCTGTTGTTCCGGGACAATGCTCCTGTCTGCTTTGAAAAAAACTTATTAAAACCTAGATTTCAAACAGGCAGGTATATATACTGTCAAACCAACCAAAGAACATTTTTCAAGAAATCAACAAATACATTTACAGTAAGCCAGGGGTGTCAAAAATCAAAATTTCCCCACTGTGGGACGAATTAAGGAACTCTTATCTTATCTAATCTTATCTTAAAACTGCTCAAAGGGCTGGTGTGGCTACAGGGGTTCATTCCAACCAAGCAGGAGTGCACCAGACCCCACCCATTTCCTCTAGTTAACCTGAAGACTTGAGGATATGGGTGGAGTCAGGTGTGCTCCTCCTCCCTAAAATGCAGATACAAACTAGGGCAAGTTAACCTATTACTACAACCTCACACATCTGGACCAACACATGACAGGGAGAGGTTTCATGACTGTGATAGAGCTACAGAAGCTGAAGAAGGACATGGAATTGTGTTTTTAAAGTATTTCTCATGGAACGACTGATTGTGTTACTTCTAGAAATGTTCTTAATGGGCCTCGTTTTTAGCTTTCTTCTAGTGTAAAATGTATCATAAGTCCCATATTTGATGGATTTAATGTACTTTCTTCTTCAGAATCGCACAAGCTAAAGGGTTAGCTTTGTCCACCTATATACAGTCTGGTCAAATCAGTCTATAGCAAATCCTCAAACTTTAAAACCAAAACATTTAAAAAAAAAACTGTTTTGCATTTTCTATTATTGCACCAACATATACGTCTCTCCATCCCTCCTTCCTTTTTCCTTGATTACATCTTAATAATAGGTATATATGTGTCCTTCAACCTGGTGTTAATTTTGGTCATGAATAGATATGATTGGAGTGGTTCATTTTTGTCAACTGGAAAATAGAGGAGACACAAAGCTGGGTATACAATTGAATGTTAATTAAAATTTAGAATAATGCATTAAAACAATACAAATTTACAGTCATCAAATGGGAGGTTGCCAGATTCTTGCACAATGGCAAGTGTTGTGCTGGCGGTTTTAAATATATGCAAATGTTGATTATGGAGTATTTTGTCAATGGTCCTCTATAAATCGCAGAGGAAACCTAAAAAGCCTGAATAGCATTAGCATATTTTTAGTCTGAGAATATTTTGGTCCATGTTATATTATCTCTGACCTGACAGCCCAACGGTGTCCATGGATGCGTCTGGTGGGAGCGGGCCTTCTCTCTGATTGGCGGATGGGAGGGGTTCGGTGCCCTGGTCGGCTTCGATCATGGCCCCTCTCCAACTGCGGAAAAAATTATGACAAACCGGTAACTAATTTATTAAGGTACTTTTCAGGCTCTCCTCTCCTCACCCTACTCTACTCTACCCTACTCTACTCTACCCTACTCTACCCTACTCACCATCATTGAAGTATCAAAACAAATCAAACACCATTTTGATTGTATAAGGCTGAAAAAGTAGTGTTTTCTTGTAAATTAACTTTCAATCAGTTTTATTGTAATTATGAAGTAAAATCCAAAAGGACATTTTATTTTCATAAGACTGTGTTGTTTGTATATTACCCCTAATAAAAAAAATAAATAAAAAATTCTAATTCATCCGACTTACCAGAGCATTTAAAAGATACACACCTGACAATCTTCTGGTCCTTGTGGTGTTCCTCCTCGTCCTCCTCGTCCTCCTCGTCCTGCCTCCTCTTCCTGTCTGCTGCTGCTGCTGTGGTTGAAGAGTTGTGTTCTTTCTGGAGGCTCGTGGGGCCTTCCTTAAGGCTCTGTTTCTGATAACACACACAACTAACGCTGTGAAGGTCGAGGCACACAGATAAGAAGAGATAAAAATCTAACGTCATTAAGCCCTGGGTCTCCAAGATGGTGGTCTACTCAAGTCGATAGCCAGAGCTCATTGATGCATGGTTTAAATTTGGGACCAGAGAAACTCAAACTTTAAGGAGCACAGGGACTGGCCTCCTGCTGGTGCCCGGAGTCAGAACTAACCATGGGGGGGCAGCTGAAAGGTGAAACTGGCTTCTACTCTGATCAAGTCCAGGGTAAAACCAGTTCTCTGTAGCAGCTAAAAATCATAATGTATTGTTATTATATATTTCCTTGAGAGTGATTCGTACAATATGGGCGACAGTGGCTCAGTTGGTAGAGCATTGGCCTTTGTTTGTTTGTTTATTAATTTATTTCAACAGGGACAATGTGCAAATACATTAATTAAAGATGCTTTGCACCAGATTTAGCTTGAGCTAGTTTCCATCTGTAGTCCCCTTTGAGCCTGAAGGTCGTGGGTTCGAGCCCACCACAAGACCTACTTCACGTCTCCCACTGATGACTGCTGTCATTGTGTCCTTGGGCAAGACACTTAACCCCACTTAGCCTGAAGCTCCCACTGAAAGTTCAAGGCTCCTGTGGACTCACCACCTGCAGGAGGAACAGTGAGCGACTGGTGCACTGTGTACTGGGTGCAGCTCTGACTGACACCCCCTCGACCCAGAAATGGATTAAGGGGAAGAAAATGGATGGATGGAGAGTGATTCGTACAATACTAAAAAAATTAAGATGAGATAGACTTTATTGATCTCACACTGGAGAAATGTACATGTCACATTTGGCATTGATTGAGGCACTCAGATTGTGCAAAAAGACAGAAGTGCGCAATCATGTTAAAGATAAAAAAATAGTTGCTGTGCAGGCAATAATTATCTGAAAAACAACAAAAATATCCATTGTGAAAGTTCTCCCCAGCTCCAGAGGCCAAAGGGAAAGAGGCCACAGCAACAACAAAGGGATGCGGCTCGTCAGGATTCTCACCATAATCGCAAAGAATGGTGAAAGTCAGGACCAACTAGACTGTGACAGGTTTCTGTGTCTGAAAAGGTCTTTTTGTATTTAGGTCGCCAGAATACATTCATACTGATTTACCTGATTGTAATGTTGACCTTTTTAGAACTCACTCCCGAATGTTTAGTTGCATAATTCATTATCTTTAAAAATGTGGGTTAACCTTTTGGTGTTTTATGGAAAAGGCAACTCAAACGGATCAGATTGAAAAGGCCAATTTGTGCGAGAATATGTCATTCATTACGACAAGAGGCATGGATAAGATGAGCCTTTATTGTTTTCTTGAGCACTAGCAAACAAAGACAGACTCTAAGGCCCTGTCCTGAGAAAGCAGAGAGAGCGTACAGAGAGAGAACAGAGAGAGAGCAGAGAGAGAGAGCAGAGAGTTAGAGAACGGAGAGAGAGAGAGACCAGGTGAGACCAGATAGAGTGGGACAAGAATTAAACCAGAGAGAGAGAGAGCAGAGAGAGACAGAAAGCAGGGAGAGAGACCAGAGAGAGAGACCAGAGAGAGAGAGACCAGAGAGAGAGACCAGAGAGAGAGACCAGGGAGAGAGACCAGAGAGAGAGACCCAGAGAGAGAGACCAGAGAGAGAGAGACCAGAGAGAGAGACCAGAGAGAGAGACCAGAGAGAGAGACCAGGGAGAGAGACCAGAGAGAGAGAGACCAGAGAGAGAGACCAGAGAGAGAGACCAGGGAGAGAGACCAGAGAGAGAGACCCAGAGAGAGAGACCAGAGAGAGACCAGAGAGAGAGACCAGAAAGAGAGACCAGAGAGAGAGACCAGGGAGAGAGACCAGGGAGAGAGACCAGGGAGAGACCAGAGGGACACCAGGGAAAGACACCAGTGATAGAGACCAAGGAGAGAAAGCAGCCAGAGACCAGAGAGCGATTAGGGAGAGAGACTAGGGAGAGAGACCAGGGAGAGAGACCAGGGAGAGAGACCAGGGAGAGAGACTAGGGAGAGAGACCAGGGAGAGAGACTAGGGAGAGAGACCAGGGAGAGAGACCAGGGAGAAAGACCAGGGAGAGAGACCAGGGAGAGAGACCAGGGAGAGAGACCAGGGAGAGAGCCCAGACGAGACATTTCTGGTGAACTAAAGTAGCGCTCCTACTAAAAAGTGTGGTCATCCAGACTTCAGAAATGTAAGCTACTCTGACCTTCGGTGGCAGCTGTGAGAGGACAGGAGCATCCGGCCCCTGGGGAGCTGCGACTGCCCCTGGACCCGGTTCCGGCTGTGGCTCCTGGGGGCCCGGGACAGGTCTGACCCCTGGGGGAGGAGGGGGGTCCAGAGCTCTGTGGCTCAGGTCCAGCCAGTCCGAGTCTGAGGGGTCTGAACACAAGAGGAGAGAGAGGCACACACCCGTCACAAACTGAGCCGTTTATTGACTACAACATACAGAAAGTGAAACTAAACCAGGGGGAAGCACATCCTTTTGAATTTTTGCCATAGATCATCGTGTTTTTTCACAAAATGTACAAACAGTTCTTCTTCAAATTTTTACTCAGAGTTTTTCCCTCTCGTCTTTACAAAACAACTCAAGCTCGGCGTTTTCTGTTTTTTTATCTCCAATTATTCCATCACTTAATTCAAAAGTTAAGTCCGGACTCTTAAACCGAATAATAGTTGACTCTTCTAGCCCCTGTTACAGCTTCTTCCTTCTGGCAGAATATATCATTTGCTGAGATTTTGCTTAACAAGTTTAAACAAAGGCAATTGTTTCTGTACTTGTATTATTCCTGTACTTTTAGTCTGTTGTATCATTATTACTACTATTAGTTTCATTTACTGTATGTACTTGTGCACACTGGGATACTTTTTCGCACATGTATTCCAATGTGTTGTTTTACTGCAAAGTGCAAATAAATTGGAATCTGATGCGAGTTCTTATTACGGATGGTTCCTTTGAAGTTTATGGCATGAATGAATTTGGGGATGTTGCGATCAAGATTATTAGTCTGCGTTCATTTCCAATAGAGTGATTGATCATGTACCTGATGTCCAGTCAAGCAAAGTCCTCAGAGATAACTACTGTTGTGATTTAGGGCTATACGAAAATTATTTCAATTGAATTGAATTGAGGTGACTGTCTTTGTCTAATCCTATGAGTAGAAGTCTTCATGAACTATTTGAACCCCTCCTTTAAACCCCCAGACTTCCACTTGTTGCCCAAAGTGAACCAAAATTATAACAATCAAAGTGAACCACATTGACAAGTGAATGATAGAAAAAAGTCAAATCCAAAAGTTTGTGATGTTTTTCGTAAAATTGTGCAAGAGTTTAAGTTTTAGTAAGTAAGTAAGTCATGTTTATTTTTATAGTTCATTTTACAGACCAAGGTCACCCAAAGAAATTCTTCAATTCTCTCCACACAATGATGACGGAAGCAAGACCCCGAACACACTGGAGCATGAAAGCCCCCAACCAACACCATTCACTCGCTCATTACGAGGAAACCTACGCAGACACGGGGAGAACATGCAAACTCCACACAGAAAGGCCTGGAGGTGGAATCAAACCCAGGACCTTCTCGCTGTGAAACACAAGCTCTAACCGCTGCGCCAGCACCTTGTATCTGGCACTTCCACAAAAGCCACCGTCGGTCCAAGTAAAGTCCCAGATCACGAAACAGGACGTGAAGAGTGTGTACCTGTCCAGTGCGAGAGACTGGGGTAGAACAGCAACCCGATGACCAGGAGCAGAGCCACCAGACACAGGACGAGGCTCCGCTGCAGCCGCGACAGCTGCTTCCACTTCTGAAACACGAAAGACAAAACTGCAATTCAATATCTTTAAAAACACACATTTACCAGCGTTTTGATTAAAGGAGTTTTTAAATAGTCCAGCCGCCCATGCAGATCAAAACATCAGCAAATCCCACATAATGCTGCCTTTTAGATGGGAAAGAAATTAGCAAACGCCGGCAAAACCAAATGATGCAATGCTGTTTCAATCCAAACTAGGACATGGTTAAACCGAGATGACTCAAGGTTTGATCTCTCTTTACTTGATTAGGAGCAAAAAAAACGGTTTCTACATGTCAGACGAAACGTGGAGAAAAGATTAAGGGTGGATTAAAACAGCTTTATGATTTGTATCGTTATGATTAAAAACTAATATTCTGTAACAATCAGACATTAGTCTAGGCCCACCGAGATTTCAGAATGTCCCAGAGGAGCCTAATTGAAAGGTGGTAGATTTAGGACACCATGCTAAATTAAGATTGATTTTCCTTAATTAATGATCAAGTCTTTTTTCCTTTTTTTTTAGGCTGCAAATAAACGTTTGATAAAGGCTAATGCTAATGCAATAATTAGCAATTAGGACAAGTGCTGATGTCACTACAGTGTTTGCCAAATGAGGAAGAGGTAGAGATTTCAACAAAAGCTAGCAGGAGGCAATTTCCTCTGTTTGTTCCAATGGAGTTAGCTTTGCGCCGTAACTGCCCCCGCAAATGAAGGCATCTGATTGGTCAATCCTTAAATGACTGTGACATAGTGTATTTTACAGACCAAAGTGACAAAGTAATTTACAATTTTGGTGCACCCGTAATTCCCATTCTCTCCACACGGCAATGATAGAAGCGAGACGCCGAACACACACATATCAAAACCTCCGACCATCGCCATCACTCTCTCATTACATTCACCTATTAGCGGTAGGGAGAACCGGAGCACCTGGAGGAAACCTACTAAGACACGGGGAAAACATGCAAACTCCATAGAGAAAGGCCTGGAGTTGGAGTTGAACTAAGGGCCTTCTTGCTGTGAAGCACAAGCCACCTTGATTAAATTCTGCATCCTTGATTGTGTTTTGAAAGTGTGGTGTATTGTGTTAAGCAGGAGCAATGTTAATGAGCTCGCTCTAAAAGGTAGACAGTTACACAGTGCATTAATAATACAAAAAAAGAGCGTAAATGCCATTCACGGATCAGAACACAAAACACTGAGCCTTTGAAGTTAAAACGTGACACATTTTCTGCAGAATTCTACCCTGGATCGAGAGCCGTACTTCTGCCAGACAGCCCCGGGGCAGCTGTGGTTACATGACTGCCACATTTGGATTCATTAAAGCAGTGTTTTTCAACCACTGTGCCGCGGCACACTAGTGTGCCGTATGATATTGTCTGGTGTGCCGTGAGAAATTCGTCTACTTTGTCTAAAAATAACTGCATTCGCTGTTGACGAGCGGTGACTTGTTTTGAACTGTGGAGTAACCATGTAATACTTTTTCAAATCAGTAGATGGCAGCAGATAGCTAAGAACTTTGAAACTGAAAAATTGGATGCGACCACTGGCTGTAACAGGTCAGCATTGTGGCGAGAAAGGTAAAATTGGATGCGACCAACAAATGTGGGAGGGAGCGAGACAAGAACTTTGTGGCGAGTGAGAAGTGAAAGTGATAGAGACGTTTTTGAAAATGAATTATGCCGTTTCTGAACAGGATTAACATCCTCCGCTCTGCCCCGGGGCAGCTGTGGCCGCGTTGTAGTGGTTTAACTATGAAATGTACAATTTTTGTACAACAGCTCTCGCGAACGCACTTCTGAACTGGGTACCGAGCGCAGACCATAGTCGAGTGGACAGAACCACAGACATGCGGACCGGACAGAACCATGGACTCGCGTTCAGGACCTCCCGTGTCCCTCATCCAAAACTCCTGAATTTAAAGCTCGGATACCTAAATTTTTCCCATGCACTAACAATGCATGTTCTTTGTGTGAGTTATTATTTGACTATTTGGGCAGAGAGTGGATTTTCTTAGTTTTTTTCCACACAGTTAGTGCCACTTTATTCCCAAACTCTTGTTAATTGTATCGAGAAATATTAAATAAAGCTTAATGTCAAGGCCTGGACTTAAGCATTTTGATTAGAATAACTGTATATTGTGAATATAGGCTACAGAGTATACTGTTTACATTATAAGATAAGATAAGATATACTTTATATATCACACAGAGTATGTACAGTATATATTTTTTTACATTAGTACTGTATACATTTTTACATTTTCTCCTGGAGGTGTGCCGCAAGATTTTTTCAGTGAAAAAAGTGTGCCTTGGCTCAAAAAAGGTTGAAAAACACTGCATTAAAGTATGCTTTGTCAATTTCAGCAGTCAGGAATTGGTTTATGAATAATAATAGTATAGGGGAGGATTGTGCGCCAGAGAAGGCTGGCAACTCTGATGCAATGTCTAGTCAATTTCATGCTTTTGAGAGATTTTTTTTTTCTTATGGGGCAGTATTAACTATACCACACACAGAATATTCATTTAGCAACATTTTTGTGCCTGTGCGTGTGTGTGTGTGTGTGTGTGTGTGTGTATGTGTGTGTGTGTGTGTGTGTGTGTGTGTGGGTGTGTGTGTGTTGGGTATTGATTCCTGTCTTTGTGTTGTTATGTAGTGTGTGTCTGAATGGCTGGGAGTGGATTCAATTGATGTGAGCCTATTGCCTCTACCCTTTTCAAACCACGTTATAGGTATTTTAGTTTGATTTTATTACTATTTATTTCGGTAATTGTTGATATATTTTATGCATGTTTGAAATAAAAACTCGATTTCCTTTGCTAAAACCTTTTTTCCCAATCTTTGTCAGTGATTGTGTGAAACCCTTTATAAATAAATGTGTTTGCTTTTGCCAAAATTGTGTAAACAGATCAGAAGTCTCCATCCCCTAGTTCTCAAAAGCCTGTTGTTCTATGAAAGCTTGCCTCCAGTTCCTGTAAATTCCAGGGTTAGAATAGAATTTGAAAATAGACCACGTTTATTAGACAATAATATAGCTTCAATCAACCAACAGAGGAGGTGTTTCACTTAAAGATGCAGTAAGTGATGTTGTTAGCTTAGCCGTAGCACCGACTGGAAACCACTCCCCCCTCCTCTCCACCAAACCAAACATCCAGAATTTTCTTTTCTTTGTCACAACAGGGAGAGTGGGCGGCAAACGTGAAATTGGCATTTTCTGTGCAGCCCTTTAAGGTTTTAGAAAATAATCCGATAACTCAAGTACATGCACTCACGAGAAACAGGAAGAGGGTGAAGGGGGTAAACGCATCCCATTGGTTTATTTTCATCGGTCCGCTCCGAAATATTTGGAGACTATACAGGCATCTGGTCAATTCCATTACTATTTAAAAACACATGATGACTACTTTTAGGATTTAGGGACGTCTTTCCACAATATCTAAAAAAAAATGCATCTGGAAAAAAATCACTTACTGCATCTTTAAGGATCTTTAACACTGGGACTCCCACAATTACTTGAACCTAGCTGACCAGTTTCATTAGTAGTAATTGATTTACAGTATTAGGGTTTTACTTTATTACATTTCCAGTGGCCAATGCACGGCCAGCCTCTTTTTCAAACCGTTTATTCCTGTTTATTTTATATCTTGTATACTATTGATATTGGGGGTTTTTTGCATAAAGTTGGAAATAAATTCTTACTATACTATACTTTTACTTAGAGCTAAAACTGGTGAATATTTTAAACCATGTATTTGTTAGTTGTATATTATACAGTATATGTAAATATCTGTGTTGTGCAGGTACAAAATACGTAATCAGATCTAAATCTATATAACTGAAATATATAAATGCAAACTTCTGACTGTAAACGGTGTGTTTCTATGGTAACTAGCACTCGCACTTCTCTGGTGGAAAGACAAGCAGAACCAGGACCAGTCCAGTAGTAGAACCAGTCTAAGATCCATCGAGAACCAGTCCAGTTCCAGGAACAGGACCAGTCCAGAACAAGTCCAGTACCAGAACGAGTCAAAGATCAGGACTTTAACTGTGTCTTTTTTGTAAATGTAGTTTAGTTTGGCAAAGTTAAAAAGACCACAAAGAAACATCAGCTGAGTTATTAAACTTCCAAACAAAAAGCTGTTAAACTGACAACATTAAAACGTGACGAGTGAACAGTTACAGGCACAACTGTAGCCATCTCTTGGGGACACAAGCAGCAGCTCTGCAGACTCCAGCCCCATGGATAATTCATTTCTATTCTTAACGCAACAGACATGTTTTCTACCGTCTGTCACAATCACATAACATAACACCAGAATGTCACCTTGCACACACTAGCTGTGACACTTGTTCACGGACGCAGCCGAAAAGCTTTCAGGTGTAATACCCAGACAATGAGTGTGGGGACTCATTCCAGGTATCTCAGTCAACCGATGTGTGTGTACTATATAGAGACAGAGAGAGAGGCCAGAGAGAGACCACAGAGAGACCAGAGCGAGATCAGAGAGATTCAGAGAAAGACAGAGACCAGAGAGACCAGAGAGAGACAAAGACAACAGAGAAAGAGAGGCTAGAGAGAGACCAGAGAAAGACCTGAGAGAGACCAGAGAGAGAACACAGAAAACGCAGAGAGACCAGAGAGATTCAGAGAAATACAGAGAGACCAGGGAGAGACAAAGACCAGGGAGAGGCCATAAAGTGACCAGAGAGAGACAGAGAGAGACCAGGGAGAGACAGAATATCTGTAGCTTCAGCATTTGTGGGTCTAACTAGTCAGCAATATACTGTATTTCCATGCATTTTTCCACTAATTCGATGAATCAACAGAGATTCCACGAAAAAACATAAAAAAGTCTGTGTGACCCCCAACCTCTAAAAGATCAGAAGGCCATTTCATGTTCGAAGCATTTAAACTTATGATTGAACTTTGCCTTTACCTTAACTTGGCTTTTCACACACACCACAAGAACACGGATAAAAGTGACATCTAAGGACTATCCTTCACACTCAAACACGGCATAAAAAAAAAAAAATAGATTTAGATCCATCCAAAGATTTTCACAAAGTTTTAACAAAATGTGTCATAGACTAATGAAGTCAGCCGGAAGAATAAGCAAGTTTGTATTCAGGACTACAGCTCGTGGAAAGACATGGATGATCAATTGTTATGAAAAATAACAAATAGAAGAGGTGTTTTTCTTGAGACGAGAAAAAACAGGAGCAGCCACAAACAGAGGAAACAGAAGTGTGGGTGTGAAAGCTGAGAACAAAGAGGCCCAAGAGATTATGGAGCCAATGGAGGTGCTTATCCCACTGTGGACATCTAATGCACAGGATACACACAGACACACGGAGGCGAGGAGAGGGCTTTCATCTGGAGAGGGAGAGGGCAGGGTGAGAGGCAGGGAGAGGGAGAGGCAGAGGGAGAGGCAGAGGCAGAGGAAGAGTGAGAGGCAAAGGCAGGGGGAGAGGCAAAGGCAGGGGGAGACGGAGAGGCAGAGGCAAGGGGAGATGGAGAGGCAGAGGGAGAGGGAGAGGCAGAGGGAGAGGGAGAGGCAGAGGCAGAGGCAGAGGCAGAGGCAGAGGCAGAGGCAGAGGGAGAGGCAAAGGCAGGGGGAGACGGAGAGGCAGAGAAAGCGGGAGAGGCAGAGGGAGCGGGGAGGCAGAGGGAGCGGGGAGGCAGAGGGAGAGGGCAGAGGCCAGAGGCAGTGGGAGAGGGGAGGCAGAGGGAGAGGGCAGAGGCAGAGGCAGAGGAAGAGGGAGAGGCAAAGGCAGGGGGAGACAGAGAGGCAGAGGAAGAGGGAGAGGCAGAGGGAGCGGGGAGGCAGAGGGAGAGGGCAGAGGCCAGAGGCAAAGGGAGACGCAGAGGGAGAGGGGGAGGCAAAGGCAGGGGGAGACGGAGAGGCAGAGGCAAGGGGAGACGGAGAGGCAGAGGGAGAGGGAGAGGCAGGGGGAGAGGCAAAGGCAGGGGGAGACGGAGAGGCAGAGGCAAGGGGAGACGGAGAGGCAGAGGGAGGGGGAGAGGCAGAGGGAGAGGGAGAGGCAGAGGAAGAGGGAGAGGCAAAGGCAGGGGGAGACAGAGAGGCAGAGGAAGAGGGAGAGGCAGAGGGAGCGGGGAGGCAGAGGGAGAGGGCAGAGGCCAGAGGCAAAGGGAGACGCAGAGGCAGAGGGAGAGGCAAAGGCAGGGGGAGACGGAGAGGCAGAGGCAAAGGGAGACGGAGAGGCAGAGAAAGCGGGAGAGGCAGAGGGAGCGGGGAGGCAGAGGGAGAGGGCAGAGGCCAGAGGCAAAGGGAGACGTAGAGGGAGAGGGGGAGGCAAAGGCAGGGGGAGACGGAGAGGCAGAGAGAGAGGGAGAGGCAAAGGCAGGGGGAGAGGCAAAGGCAGGGGGAGACGGAGAGGCAGAGGCAGAGGGAGAGGCAAAGGCAGGGGGAGACGGAGAGGCAGAGGCAAAGGGAGACGGAGAGGCAGAGAAAGCGGGAGAGGCAGAGGGAGCGGGGAGGCAGAGGGAGAGGGCAGAGGCCAGAGGCAGTGGGAGAGGGGAGGCAGAGGGAGAGGGCAGAGGCAGAGGCAGAGGAAGAGGGAGAGGCAAAGGCAGGGGGAGACGGACAGGCAGAGGCAGGGGGAGACGGAGAGGCAGAGGCAGAGGAAGAGGGAGAGGCAAAGGCAGGGGGAGACGGACAGGCAGAGGCAGGGGGAGACGGAGAGGCAGAGGCAGGGGGAGAGGCAGAGGGAGAGGGAGAGGCAGAGGAAGAGGAAGAGGCAAAGGCAGGGGGAGACAGAGAGGCAGAGGAAGAGGGAGAGGCAGAGGGAGCGGGGAGGCAGAGGGAGAGGGCAGAGGCCAGAGGCAAAGGGAGACGCAGAGGGAGAGGGGGAGGCAGGGGGGGAGGCAGGGGGCAGAGGAGGAGGCAGAGGAAGAGGCAGAGGGAGAGGAAACCTACACAGACGCTGGGAGAACATGCAAACTCCACTCAGAAAGGCCCCATTCCCACCGCTTCACAAGGAACAATGTAATTATACATCACATAATAAAATAATACATGTTTGGACGAATAAAACAAATTGGAGTACGAGATGAGTAGAATGGGCTAAGAATCCCATCCAGAGATAGAAGTAAGTAAGTAAGTAAGTAAGTAAGTAAGTAAGTAAGCTTTATTTATATACCGCCTTTCACAGACCAGAGTCACAAAGCGGTTTACAATTGTTATTTTTGGGCACTTGTCCTCTCACTCCACACAAGGATGGGAGCGGGGTCGCCGAACAGGAGGCGCATGCCAGACCTATTGTACATATTTTTAGTGGTAGGGGAAACCGGAGTACCCGGAGGAAGGGGTAGGTACACACACAAGAAGTGTGTGTACTTTAAGAAGGTGTGTGTGTATTTGTCTGTGGTGCATGCTGGGTGTTTTATTGCACAGTTATTCACAGTTATGTGGTTTAAACCGCAAAAGGAAATTAAAGTGAACTGAAGTGAAGTCAAGAGGGAAATCACATTCTGCTAGATTTAGATCTCAATCCAACATGATGCAATGTAATGGAACATCTGCAAGTAAATAAAAACATAAACATACTTTTATTTTGTTTTCTTTTAAGTATGTCAATTGACTGGAAAAATTCCTAAAACCGGATTTCAAAAGCGAAGCAAAGTTTATTTAAGTCTATTAAAAGAAGAACACCTATACATACGTTTGGTAATAATGAAACCATTTACTTTGTCATTTCATGTTTTATGTTAGATAATATTTCAAGTTAAACCAGTATGAAGGTATAGAGCCCTGCACTTGAGCCCTAGGCCCGAAGGGCCCGACAGCCCGAGGTCCGGGCTTCGGGCCGATGACCGTATAATTACCTCAGACACGGGCACCGTTCACTCTAGCCGTACACACAGACTCATTGCAACACATCACCACCATGTATAACTCCGCCCTCTAGCCGGGCCTAAGTAAGTAAGTAAGTAAGCTTTATTTATATACCGCCTTTCACAGACCAGAGCCACAAAGCGGTTTACAATTGTTATTTTTTGGGCAATTGTCCACTCACTCCACACAGAGATGGGAGCGGGGTCGCCGAACAGGAGGCGCATGCCTGTATTCATATCAGTGCGCGGCACTATATACTACTAAAATAGTTGTCGACTATTTCAATAATCGATTAGTCGTCGATTAATCGATTAGTTGTTTCAGCCCTATACTACGCTAAAACATTGTTAGGGGAAGTCAAAAAAAAAAAAGTCTGATACGTGTTCGGGCCTGAGAATTCTGAAAGCCTGTCGGACCGGGCTGGGCTGGCGCTCCACCCCCTCGGGCCCAGATAATAGGCCCACGCAAGGCACTATGAAGGTATCGAGGAATCTCCCTGCATACTGGTTTGTTGTTGGTAGTTTGCTTAGATATGGTGCCAGATACTAAGCACAATGGAGAGTAGAGTAGAGTAGAGAAGAGACGGGCCAAGTAGAGCGATGGACAATGTTTCAAAAGTAATCTAGAGCCAGTTTTAGAGTAGAAAAAACACTGCACTAAAATTAGCTCCATATTTTGAAACTTTCTCTGCGATGGGACTACAGTGAGCTCTGAAAAGTGTGAGATGGACATATGGTATGGGTGTGATGCTCTTACCCTCCAGCACGACTGCCTCCGGTGTTTGCCATTGTTGTAGGCACGACTGTGGGCGTCAGACAGGGTCACCGAGATGAAGTCCTTCCTGGAGGGGGAGTACATCCTCAGGCCCCGCGCTCCACATAGACACAACCCTGGACCAGAGAGAGACCAGAGAGAGTGACCAGAGAGTGACCAGAGAGAGACCAGAAACAGTGACCAGAGAGAGTGACCAGAGAGAGTGACCAGAGAGTGACCAGAGAGAGTGACCAGAGAGTGACCAGAGAGAGTGACCAGAGAGAGTGACCGGAGAGAGAGACCAGAGAGACACCAGAGAGAGACAAGAGGGACACAAGAGGGAGACCAGAGAGAGACCAGAGACAGTGACCAGAGAGAGTGACCAGAGAGAGAGACCAGAGTGAGACCAGAGAGAGACCAGAGAGAGACCAGAGAGAGAGAGGAGGGACACAAGAGGGACACCAGAGGGAGACCAGAGAGAGACCAGAAATAAACCAGAGAGAGACCAGAGAGAGATCAGAAAAAGAACAGATAGAGACCAGAGCGAGACAAGTCAAAGACCAGAGTGAGCAGAGAGCGTGTCAGGAGAGTGACATATAGAGAGACAGAGACCAGAGAGAGACGGAGAAAGAAAAGGGCATCATGAAACAGCAGCAGGACAAAGTGTGAAAGGCAGAAGTTCATCCTTTCCATCACATTTTTAATAATGCATTGATACAGACCAGAGAGAGACCAGAGGAAGACAAGAGGAAGACCAGATAGACCCACTCCTTACACACTCCTTACCAAACCTCTGACCGTTTTACAAGATCTCTCTTCATGCGATACGATTGCAAATACAATGACATACGGGTTTTCTCATCAACAATTAGCCTTTACACTTGACTCCCATGGGTGTGACATTTCTCTGAAGGGTTCTTTCATTCCCAGAGCGCAGACCTTATTGTACACAGACCATATGTGCTCTGATTCTATTTTCATGGACAAGGAATTGTATTTTTGCCAATATGATTTTTTTGAATGGTGGATACATTTGTCATTTGCAATAAACTTCCTCGACCTAAGTGTTGACAAAACCTAGTTTAAATGTGCCAAATCTTTGCTACTTAAAAAAAAAAAATTGACAACTGTGATTTTGCAAAACATAATAAATTGTCATATTCAATTTAAAACGCATACTTATTTTCATTCTGCTAAAGGCTTCAATTTCCAGTTTAACCTCATGTTTGTCTTTGGGTATGTACGGAATGTTGCATGTTCAGAAAAAAAAGACTACATCCTCGAGGAGTAGCCCAGAATTCTATTGTTGTGGTGAGCTTTGTATAATTTTCACTGAGATCAGATTCACTTCCTTTTCTGGGAATGATCGAAAACACCCAGCTCTCACTTCACAATCAACTTAACAAGTAAAAAAGTAAAAAATACATGTTCTCACTCATTATAGGTACAGATACATGCAAACATACAATATGGAGCCACCTGCATATGACAGCCCAATCCTGCCAAACCTCTGACCTAAGCAGAGCAGGGCCTGGTTAGTACTGTGATGGGAGACCTCTATCAACACCAGGTGCTACAGTGGGGCGACTGCGGCTGTAAAGTGCCAAACTGTTGTTGTGTTCTTAGGCAAGTCACTTCATCCACATTGCCTAGAATGAATCTGGTGGTCAGAGTGACTGATGGCACTGGTCAGTGTGCCCCAGGGCAGCTGGGGCTACAGTAGTAATTTAGGAATGCAGTGAATGAATAATGTGAAGTGTCTTTAGTGTGTCCACCAAAGCGCAGTATAAAACCAATGCATTATTACAACCATAAACCTTAACCTGGGACCAAGACAATTAAGAAGTTTCATGTAGTAGTAGTAAAAGTAACAAGTTGTACATGTTGAAGTCGTGAATATAATTAATTAACTACAATATCAGGTACCCCTTTAAAGCTGGAGTACCTAACTTTCAATCCACAAAATTAGAACTATGTAATAAAATCCATTTAACCATAGTTCCTGGCTATAAAACACGTTGGTTCCACTGGTTTTATATATTAATGCCCTCTGTCACATATTTAGATCAGCTTTCTCAAGGCAGGAAAGTGACGTAGAGAGGACCACCCTGTCAGCCAATCAGTCTCATCCCAAAGCTTCAAATAATGACTCACAGGGCTCTTTGTGACAAGCTACAAAACATAACCTACCAATAAGATGGTCTGATTTGTTCCCTTTTTAGAATACAATGTAATATAATAGTATATAATAGTTACGTACCCCAGCTTTAACAGCATCATTGATAAAAGGGAAACATACGATAAATAATAAAAATAAATGGTGTTCTTTACCTCGGTGCACCTCTCTGCAGAAGGATGCTAACAGATGCTAACGGATGCTAACAGCTGGAGCTAGCCCTGTTTAGCATCGCTCTTCCGGGTCCTTTCGGCGGTGTTTGGGTGCTCAGAGGGCCGCAGAGGAGAGAGCTGGAGCCGGGTGTTGTGCAGAGGGTGGGCCGTGGATGCTGGAGCTCGGATAAGAGCAGGAGGTGTTTGTATGAAGCGACAGACTGAGGCGTGAGGCGGATATAAACACAAACAAGAGCAGTGACAGCGAGGGACACGTGACTGAGCACATGGGGCACGCGACAACACGAGCCCCAATTTTTTGTTAATATATCATGGACGTCGGAACTATTTTCTGAGAGGGGGGGCGGGTTTTTGTTGGGAGAGTCGAGGGAGAGACTCATACTTGGATTACACTGGATAATAACATACCATCTTAATTGTTAAGAAAAACAAAATAAACAATATATATCAAGCAAGTCACTTATCAAACTGAACTTTTTTTTTTTCAATACGCATTCATGCGTCAGTCTCTCCGGTGGCTTCATTGTGTTGTGTAGCCCAGTGACGTGCGGTCAGATGAGGCAGGCAAGGCCCTCACCTAAGATCATAGAAAGAAAAGTAATAAAATGGATACAATAATGTTTGGTCACTTTATCAAGTGATTTGTGCTGTGCCTTATTTCATTTATTTATACCTTGAAATCGCAGATTTGACAGAGCGGTGCTGTGAGGCGAGCCTCTCTTGGGAGACGTAAAAAGCAACAGTTCACAGGGAGAGTCCTGTGAGGTGCTATCAAACTGTTTTCCCTGTTTATCACAGTTTAAAAAGTTCAAAAATATTTAATTTACAATCAACATGTTTACATTTAAGAGGATGGCTCATAAATTGTGTTTTTGAAGCAAATATGGGTCTTAATCGCGCTCAACCACAGCTTGTAAGTGAGGAAAGCCTCAAGGGGGCGCTTGTGAGCCCAAACTTTGGCTGCATCCAATTCCATCAGAAAGCTCCTTTCTTGTTCTTCTTCTGCTAAGGGCAGCTACAGGTTTGGCTAACATACCTATAATACATTTTAAGATAATTTAAAATGCACTTAGAGTAATTTTTTGCTTCCAATGATGATATGAATCATAAGAAAAGGAGGTGAAGGGTAAGGTTGAATTTAGAAATTGGATTTACCCGGGAGTCGGCTGCAGCAAAACTCGGAGTTTACGGAGGAGACACCCGTTTTTTTTACTTTTTAAAACTCATTGAACTTATTTCCAAATGGAGGATTACATGTCTGTGCCCAAACTATTATCTGGACTTAAACATGAAACTGGTCCTAACTGAAGTGGTCTGTGCTGTTCATTAATACCTAAGGTAAGGCCCATAACACACTTTGTACTATTTACAAACGTTTGCGTTTTGTATGAGAAAACAATGCAGACATTAAATCATATTCTGCTGTAGCCAAACAAATTGTGTATAAGCCGCTCCTGTTCCTGTAGGTCCTGTTGGTTTATATGATGTATAATCATATGAACACATGATTGATCCCCCACCGCACGTCACTGGTGTAGCCAGGTCTCTAATCTGAGGCTGAGAAAGAGCGCTCAGAGGCTGCGACAGATATTAGCCAGACAGAGCTTCATAAGCTTCTCCGACAGCATGGAGCGGGTTTTGGGCTGCAAGGAACGCAGGATAGTGATAACTTCTCGCTCCCGGCACACGCGGAGGGGGTGCGGCCGCACCCCCCGCACCCTTAGTTCCGACGTCTATGTAATATATATATATATTTTTTAAATAAATGCTTTTGTAGCCTTTTCTCTCAGTTTTATGGCAGGAGCTTTGGCTTGTGCCCACATTTTTAATTAGTTCCGTTTTGTATATGTCGCATCTACAGTATAAATGTTTACAGTCTGTGATCTACAGTCTGATCGCGTCCAGACATGTCCAAACTACGGCCCGCGGGTCAAATGCGGCCATCTGTGTCCTTTCATGTGGCCCCCTGCCTTGCTAACATAATGCAGTATTTGAAATCATAAACAAATGTTCACAATGTCATCCAGCCAACTTCAGCTCTACCTATGTAAGCATGTTAAGATTGTAAATTACCCACATTGGGCACATTATTAAAGGTTCCATATTACGCCTTTCTTCATGTTTCACAATCCATCTTATGCACATGTGTGATAGTAATTTGAGTGATACGCCATACAATACTCAAAACTTGTGAGATTATAGCCATCTCTTGTATAGAGGTGACGTCACCTCGACTCAAACAGGCTGATCCAGAGATCAGTTCGCTCCTCTGTCCATGAGCCCATCTCCGCCCGCCCGCACGATGACGTAGCCTCACGCTGTGAGTTGTTTATCCTCCAGTATAGTCATTTCAGACCTGTGAATAAACTTTTTCCAAAAATGACAATCCCTCACATTGAGCCCTGTGTCCTCGATCCAGAATCAGACCCTGATTATTTAGTTTACAGAAGTATACGCCGAATTAGCGTCACTGAACTCACAGATCGGGGGCTCCGTGTGTTAGCGTCTTTTATCACGGGAATAATACTGGTTTCCAGATCAGCTTTTGAGTAAGTCCAGTTCCATTGTCCCTCTAGTTCTGGAACAGTCTTAGTGAAGTGTCGCAGATGAACACATTCATTCTAACAGAGGCAGATCCACGTGAAAAAGTCGAGCCGCATTCTTCCTTTTTGGGCCAAATAGTGCGACACATATTTACACCCAAAAACACATTTTCTCCAAGTTGACGTGATCCTAACACTTTTAGCCGCTGACAAAAGCAGAAAAACGGCAGCTCCATGTGGTGTCCGCGGGACCAAACCACAGACATAAACTGGACTTGGGAGCTGGCTGCGCGCTCTGATTTCTATCTGTCAATCACCTCCCGGCTTATAGTATTTTTATTATTTTCATAATTTTTGACAACAAACAGCATACTTATTGTGTATTGTTTTCCCTGTTTTGACAACAGTATTTAAAAACCATTTTACATACGAAAGAAAACGGGCTTCTGTGCGTCATATTGGTCATCAGAGTGGTAATGGTCACAGAAGTGGATCCGGGCGTTTCACTGCCTCTCGAGGCTGAAGGAGAAAGATCTCTGGGCATGTGTATGAGGCCAAATAGCACTGTAATTATGTTTAAAGCAGAGAAAAGTCAAAAAGCGTAATATGGGACCTTTAAAGGCGTCATCGGTTCATTCAGAACCAGAATCCAGTTTACTTTATAATCGCGGGGGTAACGTTCTGAAAATAAAATAATACTACAAGTATAAATTATATACACACACATATAAGGAGCTAGTTCTGCTTAATTAACACGTTTTGTAGAAATTTGCCTTTGTCAGAGGTGACATGTGACGGCCTCTTTTGTCAATGTTAATGTCAAAGTCAGCTTTATTTGTATGTCACATTTACAACAATACCAGCAACTAAAATAACAGATCAGCTGTTGTTAACTGGTGTTTTTGATAAGGGAGCAAAAAATATACCATGGATTGAAATAAAAGGATGTCATTGTTTTGCCAGTAAAATAGAACGTTTAAATTAATGAAACAAAGTGCTTTAAGTGCATCAGCATTCAGAGGACATGGCACTTCTCGACACTGAGTAATGCATGGGCTCCACTACAAGACCTAAGTCTAAAAATCAATATGAAACAGGAGAAATTAAATGAGCCCCAAACCAGTGAGTAATCCCCAAAATCCATGAACTCCTAATGATTTAGAAAAACTCACAGGTCCAAGTTTGAGAAGAAATGACAAGTTGTGCTTCGTCCTGTTTTGTATGTGCAAGCGCAATGTCATAAATCAAATTCTGTTTTACCCCATTTCAGAGAGACGCGAGCGCCGGAGCTGGGTTTTGATAACGTCTATTGCAAACACACAGAGCAGGTTCTCTGTGAGGACATACGGATAAGACAAGTGCGTCCCCTCACTGGAGCGTGAAGTCGACAAAATGTGTTTCATATTTATTCAGATATTGTTCCAAAAAATATGCAGTGAGAAGCCAAGGTATAATAGTTCTCCTGAGGGTTTCAAATACGGCCGCACATCGCAGTAGCTTGAACTAGAATGCTGGATTAGAGAAAATATAGACAAATACTGTATATACTGCTACGTTGCTCCCAAGTGACTTATTTTGGAGCAACATAACTATTGAGATTTTACTTTTTTATTTTCTTTAATAATCATACTGGCAACGGATCACAAACTTGTTATTGAACAGAATATGAACAAATGATGAAAAATATTTGGAAGAAATAGGGAGCTAGAGTGAGTTGGAGCCAAACTTTGTCCATGAGCACTTCCCTACTGGCCTTTACTGAGCTAGGGGAGAAGCACTGTCCATCTGTATTCAAGCTATGGTCAAATGCAGAGGACAAATTTCCCAACAGAGACTAAAAAATATACCTAAATATCGTTATGAGCCTCCTAGACACCTCTATCACATATCACACATAATCATAAACCAGGAAATTACCGGTATGCTGTTTGTTGTCAAAAATTATGATAATAATAAAAATTATATAAGCGGGATGGTGATTGACAGGATAGAATAGAGTGCGCAGCAGGTCGCCAAGTCAGTTTATGTCTGTTGGTTTGTCCCGCTGGAAACTTGGTGATGCTTGCCGTTTTTCTGCTTGTTGTCAGCAACGGCCCTTTAAAAGTGTTGTTTGGTGATCACGTCAACTTGGAAGTAAAGATGTGTTTTTGGTCGTGTAAATATGTGTTGCATGTTGGCCAAAGAGGGAATAGATATGCGGCTTGATTTTTCTACGGTGATCTGCTCTGTTAGAATGATGTGCTTCAGTGCAGGACACTTACTAGGATGTTCATGACTAAGAGGGACTCATGGTACTGGACTTATCAAGTAAGTTGTGATCTTGGAAACCAGTATTATTCCCGTGATAAAAGGACGTAGAATCACGAGCCCGATTGGAGTTCTAAGTGATTCAAGCGTAATCGGTTTAATACTTCTGTAATAATTAAATCGGGTTCTGATTGGATCGAGGAATCAGGGCTCTATGAGAGGGATTGTATTTTTAGTGAAAAAGTTTTTCACAGGTCTGAATGACTATATGGATGGATAACCAATCACAGCGTGGGATATCGTCATGTGGGGGCGGGCGTTCGAGGGATCTTATGGAAGTAGGATGTGCGTACTGAGTCTTGGATTCGCTGTTTGAGTCTCTCAGTCCAGGGTTAACAGCGGTGTCTATAGCTTTAACACAAAGAGAACGTATACAAGGTATACAGCAGCATCCCTACAACCATTATTATTGCAAAGATGCCGCAAGGCTTGTGATAACAGACAAAATTACATGCTTCCACTTCCCCAAGTATGCTGTCCAGCCACGCCTCCAGTGGGTTCTCCGGGACTCCAGAAACGTCATGCATTTGCTCTGACAGCATTTTGAGACCAGCCAGAGCCCTGGAAACTGATCCATCTGGATGTGTGTTATTTGGAATGTATACACAACATTCTGTACCAAATAAACTGCAGACCCCACCTCTCTCTGCTAAGAGCATGTCTAGAGCCACTCTGTTTTGAAATGCTACCAGAGAGGTGGCCCCCAGCTGCTCCGCCAATCCCTCTATTGCGTCCCTTGTGTGATTGGCAAGCCTAAGCATAGTAATACCAAATGAAATTAATTCTATCTACTTTTTTGTTTTGGCGTAATAGGGAAAATAGCGGAAATTATTGGAATATTTTCGAAACCTGTTGCAACTTGATCTACCAGTTTGAATTCATGAGGGGACTCCACGTGGAACACCTATAGAGTCCATGTAAGTTGGATTATCTTCCCAGTATCTAGGAATGGGATTGCCCTTTTAAATCTATGCTGTGGGTGGGGACTGTCTAGGGATGGCTTATGGCCAATTATGGAAATGGGCATCATTAATCGCACCATTGCACAACTGCCTGTAAAATTTTTATTAGTCTATGTCTAAGTTTTAAATCTCCACACAACCAATACAAATCACCTCTGGTCCGGGTCATGGGGACCGGGACTGGGCAGGTGACGTTGTTGACACACCAGTCTGCTGGAAGGAACCCCCACTGGAGACGCGGCCTCGTCCCTCCATTGAGTGAGTGGAAACAGGTGTAATTGCTTTTCCTGTGGAAAACATAGGGGGCTGAATTTCTGAATCCAATTCTGGAAACAATACTTCAAACTTGAACAGTTGCTAGGGACTGTCTTTGTCTCCTCAGTCAGGTCCTTTTCTTGCCAAAACAACTTTATCATACAATTATAACCATCTACATCTTCTGGAAAAAAGTGGAGCAGGGGCTGTATACAAAGTGGGACGTGCAGTGGAACACACAACACAATCGTCAAAGCCAGCAGCCGCTGACATGTGCTCCACTGTCCACAAACAAGCGTTTCTATCCCCATATCCTGTTGCTTGTTTTAACAATTCAGAAACAGTCCAGTCAGCAGTCACCTGTACGTTTTGTTTGTCTTGCCATACTTCACTATCTATGGCCTCCTTGTCTGCTCCTTTGTCCTCGGGTAGGGCAATTGAAATCCATTGTCTAATGTCTCCTGGATAAAAAAAAAAATGTCCTATAACGTAAGTCCCATTCACATCATATCCCACATTTCCACAGTGTCTAGCACCGTTGTTTGTGAGTGGTCTGTATCAGGCAATCACCCGCCCTTCAATCTGTGTTTCATTATTAAATCCCCAATCAGGACCTGTATTGGATATATAACATACTCCCAAGCATCACAGGTTGCATCCACCGATTTCTCTAAATGCTTTTTCCATGTCTCCTCATATTTACACATGTTGACGGTGTGTAACACAGGTAGAGTGTGAATCAGGTCGGAAAGGATAATGGAAAGATTGTTGCCATTGGTATGTGGGCTGTAATGTGTCGCACCCACCGTGCATTTTACTGTCACAGTCGGGGTAGGGAGTCTCTAACGCCTGCCTTCTCCTATGGATCTGTTTATTTCTGTCAGTCTTATTGGACGCTATGACTGGCATTGTGTTACAAGTCTGGCCCTGTCTCTAGCTGTGGTGTTTCTAACACTTCCCATGTTAAAATTCCCAGACCACGACCAAACCAACTGCAGCGATAGCCCATAGATGGCTCTCCCTCTTTGGTCGGGGCCAGGGCTCCCTGTCCCAAGGCAACATTTTAAGAGCGAGTGTAAGCGTGTGTGTGAGTCCCTGTCCAACCCGTGTGAGCGTGGTTACAGGGTGGGTCAGATGGTCTCGTATGAGAGAGATGAAAACCACTTTTTCCCGGTCCCTTCAGTTGAACAGCTTGCGAGTTGGCGGGCCACCACTTCAAAGGTCCGGTCCAGCGGGGCTTCGTTCACTTCCTTTAGAAACACCTTCACACGGACCCAGCGAGGTGTTATCCTCCGAGGCCTCCTTCTCGCAGAGGTCGAGACTTCCTTCAACCTGATGGGCAAAACTAACAACATTTTCTCTCAATATTGTTCCCCAGTACACCCGCACTGGGTGTGTTGGGGAGTCGTCTTTCGTGAAAGGCACCACCCTTGTTTCCTGGCCTGGCATAGGCATCCCTGTGAACACTCGTATGGGAGGAATTGGTGTATGCGGTTATAACAAGTGCCTTGCTGACAACGGGCAATAGGCAATGCCTGTAGCCAATTTCAATTTACTCGTTCCAGATTTTTTGAGAGTTTACTTTTCAAGGGCTGAGTCTTCCTTTCAACTCGGCCCTGGGATTGAGGATGGGTAGACCGTGTCCTTAGTTATGGTGTTTGCCCAATGTTTTTCGACCAATTGCAAGTGTTTGTTCCTGAAATGCGTCCCTGTGTCAGAACCTTATTAACTGGGGAATGCCATCGTTGGGATGTATTGCTGAATAAGGCTTGATTAAAGAGGCAGCAATCCTCTTTTGGCAGCTGATATGCCTCGAGGCCATCCCGTGCCTCAGATAAAGCCGCTCGTGAGAGGTCCCCCAACATGGGCCCCAGGCAAGGCGGTGGCGGCCATCAGGGCCGTACCAGATGCCAGTATCTGGATCCTTCTTTGCCCCATTGTTTTCCTGAACCCACATGGATATTTGCCTCAGATAAAGCTTCAGGAGCTGGGCTTTTGTTGGGGCTTCAGCCCGTAAAACCTGAAGGGACAGATCGGGCAGGCAGGCAGTCTGCCAGGTCTGGCCCCTCGTCCCGTACCACAAACACTCCTGGAGTACTGACCTTGTAGTTGGCAGCTTTCTTTGCGGCCTCATCCGCCGCCTCGTTTCCCCTGGCCTCAAAGTTGTCTGACTTGGAGTGCCCTTGGCACTTGATGACGCTTACCTGTTTTGGAAGCTGGAGAGCGCTGTCCAGCCTCTCCACCAGGGCTCTATGTGTGATGGGTCGGCCTTTAGCAGTCAAGAAGCCGTTTCTTTTCCACTCGGAGAGGTTGAAATGGACAGCCTGAGTAGCATACGCAGAGTCGGAGTAAATATTTACAGATTTACCTTTAGCAAACTCCAAGGCGGCGCAGAGAGCCTCTAGTTCTGCCGCCTGCGCTGATGGTTTGTCAGTTAAAACACCGCTGTTTACTGTAACAAAATTTTCACCGTTAACACTGACAACTGCATATGCCGCTCTCAGGCTGCCATTCCTCTCTCTCCAGCAACACCCATCTGTGAAAAGCTGTAAGTCGGGGTCCTGAAGTGGGTCAGTCTGGAGGTCAGGTCGCACTTTCAGACTGTCTATTACCCTTACACTGCAGTCATGGGGCTCACCCTTTCTTGGCATGTGGTCAGCCATGTTAATGCCAAGAGGTGTAAAAGTTATGTGGGGCTGAGTGAGCACCTGTAAGAGCCGTGACTGTCTCAAAGGTGACATAGTGAATGCAGCTGAGGACACATATGCACAAACGCCATGATCAGTCAATATTTCTAAAGCATGCCCCATGACTAAATGTGCTGTTTTCTTAATCAAATGTCCCACTCCTGCAGCATACCTAGAACAGTCAACCTGTCTAGCCTCGATTGAATCCAATGGAACGCTAATATACTGTAAGATTTTTCTCTGGCCTCTGCACTTTTGATATAACACCCCGTTAGCTACCTGAGACTGCACTGTGGCATCTAAATAAAACGGGAGAGCATAATCTGGTGAAGCCAAATGAGCCGCAGAGGATAGGTCCTGTTTGAGTGAGATAAACTGTGCCTCACTATCTCTGTCCCAATTCAGTTTAGCCCTTGTGTTTCTCATGCCATGTTCATTAACTAAAGCTCTTAAAGGTTTAGTTTTGTCTGCAAAATCTGCCACATAGTGTCTGCTATAGCCTATCAGACCCAGGAAGGACAACATGTCCCCCACCATGGTGGGTCTGGGATATGACAAAATAGCATCTCTGTGCTCTGGAGACATATTTGTGGATCCTCCAGACACACTACGTCCCAGGAAGGTCACCGCAGGCCTGCAACATTGTAGCTTTTCCTTACTGACCTTAAATCCTTTTGAATGTAAGAAGACTATAGTGTCCCTAGTGGCTTGTAGACAGGCCTGCTCCGTTCTCGAGGCGAGGAGGAGATCGTCCACATACTGTAGGAGTACCACGCCCTCCGGAAGCACCAACTCTCTCAGCAGAGCGTTCAAAGTCTGATTAAAAATGCCCGGGGAGCATTTATGTCCCTGGGGAAGACGGGTGTAACGCAGTTTTTGGCCCCTGTGAGTAAATGAGAAGAAATCTCTGCTTTCCTCTGCCAGGGGAATACAGAAAAATGCATTAGCCAAATCCATAACAGTAAAATACTGGAGGTCTGGTGACAGTGATGACAGCATTGTATAAGGGTTTGGGACCGGGAGACACTGAGTTAATGTTAAATCATTTATTTTTCTCAAATCATGGACCATTCTATATTTATTCTGACCTGTTTTTGGCACAGCTAGAGTGGGCGTGTTCCACTCTGATTTTGATGGCTCGAGGACTCCCACTTTCGTAAGTCCCTCTATCACCTGTGAGATACCCTCGACAGCGTCTGGTTTGGCGGCATACTGCTTTATGCGAATCGGGCCTCCTGGCTTCATCTGTAAAGACACAGGAGGGAAAGAGGTGCACAACCCCACGTCCGTGGGACCTTGGGACCAAACTTCTGCAGGCACCTGTTTCAATATTTCATGCGTATCATCATGATCTGTCATGTGTCTACCATGATGTCTGGTCAATGTTTCGTGCTCCACTTCCCCTGTGTCTATCATATTTGCTTTTATCCTGTATGACTTATTTTCAATGCTGTACTGCACATGAGGGAGTTGGGTGTCAGACCAATCGTCAGCTTTTACCAGTCTCTTTACCATTGGACCTAAAGCTCTAGCCTCGTGACCAGGGTGTACAGCCAAGGTGATGTGTGGGACAGCAGAGGAAGACATGTAATACCACTCACACTGTTCAGGAAGCAGCCGTGTATGGGCCGCCACACCCTCAGGCCCAATATAAATGTAATCTGATTCTAATGTCCACCTATCACTTTCAATTTGTTTGAATTGTTCTCTGTACATTAAGTCTTGGTCTCTGTCATAGAATAATGTCAAGTGGGCAGGGTCCAGTGGGAGGTGGTAGGAGGCCAAAGAATTTATCCAGGGTTTCCACTTGAAGAAGACGGAATGCACACCATTATTGTCCGTGGACTTGTTTTCTGGGTCCAGTCTCACCCAGTATATGTCTGCATACTGGTCTGGCATCTCTTCTCTCAGAAGCCAGCAGGAGTCCATCGATACACCGGTCACACATCTGTAAATTTGTCCCCCTGGAAAAGTCACTTGTAGACCATCCGGTCCACATAGAATTGACGCATTGGTTTTAGTCAATAAGTCTCTTCCCAGCAGGTTGACAGGTGTTTTAGGAGCATTTACAAAAGAATGCCACAGTGTCTGTGTTCCAATTTGTGTCTTTAAACGTTTAGTGAGTGGCAGTACCTCAGGTGTCCCAGAAAATCCAACCAGGGTGATGTGCTCCTCAGAGAGCAGGACAGGGCGTATCTTTGTATTGATGGTAGAGTAGGTGGCGCCAGTGTCCACCAGGGCCATCAGGTTGTCGTCCTCCACCCTTATGGGGAGCATAGGCTCTGCTGGTACCTTGTCCCCTGGATTTCCTAGGCAGCCCTAGTAAGATTGTTCATGTTCATACTCGCCCCAGTAGTTCCCATGCTGGAAATATTGTCCATCTCTCGGGGCCAGGTTGTCATTCGGAGCCGTCCATGGGGAGGGAGGGCCTGCGCGCTCTGGTCTGGGTCCCATGCCTCTCTGGGGGCCCCTCCCACGCACCATCTCAGGCGCTCCATGGTAGTAGGAGGCCTCTCCTTCAAAGGGGCAGTCCCTCGCCCAGTGACCGTGCCTGTAACAGAGGTGACACACATCCCTGCCCCCTTTCCAGCTTCCACCCCTTCTTCCTCCCCGGCCCCCACGCCCACCACCTCTGGCCCCTCCCCTTGTCCAGTCCTGTCGTGGTGGAGTGGGAAGTCCAGCAGGCATATTAGTCATCTGATTACTGGTTCCTTTTTTATTTTGTGTGGCTTTATTTCTCGCTTCACTAAGCTGTAACTTCAAAAGTTGACAAGTCATATCTTCAACACTCTTTCTTTCTTTAGTTTTATTTTCAACATATCGCTTAATGTGAAAGATTAAATTTGTTTTCCACTGTGCTGAATCCGGGTTAATATTATCTGGGTTGTCTTCAATCTTTGAGCGTATTGTTTCTGGTAAACCATTCAAAATAGCTGCTCTAAAAGGCATGACTTCACTGACCTTGTGAGGGTGTCTTCCTACTGTGTCCATCCACTTGGTCACACTCCTGTCATAAAATACAATTGGGTCCTCAGACTCCAGCCAAGTTAACTCACGAGGGGCAGAAGACAGCGGGGTTGGAAAGTTCTCCCTCAGTGCTTCATACCAGGCATTTGCATACTGGCCAAATCTGGAAGAATCACAAACATCAGCAGTACCAGCTTGTCTTTCAATAGCATCTCTCTCCCATGGTTTACTGCATGCTGCCATCACTGCCCGGACGTCACCCATCGCGACATCATGACCTGTAAACCATGTGTTCAGACTGGAAATCCAGTTTCCAGCTCCCTGACACAATGGAGGCATTTTGTCTTTTATAGTCTGCATGTCACTTACAGAAAAAGGATGGTACTCCCCAGCTGCGCCTCGTCCTGGTCTCAGAGGGAACATGGATTTTGTCTGAGACCTGGTTCTGCTTGCCACCGGTCTATTCCTCCAGGCTCCTGGTCTCCGTCATCACTACTGTCAGAAGAGAATTTAGCCCCTTTTTTAGCCTGTTTAGCTTTAAGTATTGGCTGGGCCATGGCACCGTCTCCCTTTTTCATTTTCACTGTCCGTCCTAGTCATGGCTCTGCGTGCGGCTTTATTAATTAATTTTGCATTCTCCTGTCTAGCGGTCTCGTAATCATGGGTCCTACTTGGGGTTTCTTCTCCCTCAACTCTGTCTGTGGTGCATTCAGAGGTCGGTTTCCTAGCTCTAATATTTCTGAGAGAGTGCAGGAGCAGCTCCTGCACCTCTTGGATGGGTGGGGGGTTGGTGAGGGGTGTGTGGGAGCTGTGGCGGGAGGCTGACAGCTGGATTTTGACTCGGATCTCTATTGTCCCCCACAGACTCCTGTTCTGTCCCTTCGTCAAATTCACTGTCTACAAAGTCATTGTCCCCTCTCTTTCCTACCGCCACTTCTCCTGAAAATGTATATTGTGGCAATATTAGATTTGGCTTACCTGGTTCTAAACCTAGAGAATATTTTGGTGGAGCCGTGGGTAGGGATGGGTATATATTACTCACCGGCATTGCTCCGTTTTCTGTTTCCTTGTCTTTACTTACCATCGGTAATTTTGCCAACGCCGTGGCAGCCAAAGCAAAATTATGTACCTTGGTCCTCAGTTTCTCAGCCTTTTTTAGTTCCTTCTTTATTTTTCTACGCTCATTCCAACTCTCTCCCTGCTTTCCCTCAAGCTCAAGTTTATGCTGTTTTAAATTATTTTCCTCTTCCCGCAATATCTTAGCCAATGCGGACGCTGTCATATACTCAGGTATGACCCTTTTGTTCTGTATTTTTTCCCATGCTTTCACAGCCTTTCGTTTTGCCTTGTTCCTATATTTTTTATCCAGACCACTCAGAATCTGAGCCTCTATTTCTCTATATAGCTGCTCGATTGGAATGCCTGTCTCCATTTTTCGGGGGGGCCCAAAATTCCCCCAGGTTCCAATGGTGAAAACCTAACCTGTGTGTTGACGCGTCCGTCAACCACGCTAGTCACAGCGGGCTTTCCTGTTTCTGGCAAGGCTTCTCAAAAAATCTTTACTTTTAATGTATTCTCGCAGGGTTCTAGCTACTTAGACTCCTATTTTATTTAATTTTAACGTATTTTCGCAAGGCTCTCACTACTTTTTAGGCTTTTACTATTTTTACTTTTTGAATTAGCTCCTCCGTGGACAAAACTTCTCTCCCCTTAATTTGTGTAGTCCAATATGCAGATTTTTAATTAGTCAAAAGGTATCTGCTTACCTTCAAATCAGCGGCCGCTTTGAGGAGAGATGCAGAGTCCAAGGGAGAGGTTGAAAGTCATCAAAGGGATCACGTCGAGGGTCACCAATTATTACATTAAAAAATGACGTGTTCAAAATCCCTTATAAAGATGACCATGATTCAGGAAGTTAAATTCAAAAAGGTTTATTTCCCTAATACAAAAAGAATCTAAAACAGCTGTTCGGACCAAAAGTAACTATCCCTTATTCTCTATATAAAATATAAAAGTATGATTTTGGTGGGCGCTCCACGCAAATCACACTCCTGTCCCTGGTCCGGTCTAGACTAACACAAGCATGAGGTTATTATAAGTAAATGTGCATGAAGAAGGGGGCGTGTCGTATCAGGCAGATGTCTGGTCCAAGGTCCGGCCTTTTCCTCCGTCTCGCCAGACCTAAACAGAAATCATTCACGCACTACCCCTCCCTAATTCTATCGACTTATTTAGTTCCTTTGAGATAAGGCAGAGGGATCTCAAGGCTTCTCCTCCAGATTCTGGACTCCATCTCCTTCTTTCACAACTTGAAAGGATTAGCAGAATCCCCCCAGATTAACTATCATTAACTCACCCATGCACTTTGGACAAAATGGGACAAGGGGAGTTGGGCAATACAAGGTCTTTCTTTTTGCTTGGAGACAGACAGAGTTCAATTTCAGGTCAATCTAATTCACATCGCCTTTTAGCCTATATTTAATACAACACCGTATAGTATTTTTAAAGATGAGAAAAAGCCACACGGACTGGAATGTGAAAGTTTATTGTGTGTTTTACTTTGTACACCAGTCAGAGGTTCAGACTATAGACAGATAGTCCGGCACGTCTGTTCATTCCTGATCGACTTCCACAGAAAATACTACATTAGAATCAGTCTCAGCCAGCTAAGGCATATTTAACAAGGATTTAACACAAAAGCACCAACAACAAGGAGACGTTTGACCTGAAATACAGTATATACAGAAGACACAAGAGCTTCGGGCACCGCAGAAGTCTCCCTGAGAGAACATGGATATTATAGACGTTTATCAACTTTATTAAACCTGGATAGTCTTATAAATCAGGGATGGTCCGTGACATAAACAAAGCCATTCTTCTTCTACAGCCACTGAGCCACTTTCTGGGGATTTTAAAGCATATTCTTGCCTTTTTTTGGGTTATACTCAATTGTTGCTTGAAATCATAGTCCTATTTAAGCCTGGGTTAGCTCCCTTTTACATTAATTTAATCAATTTTGTGAACTACTCAGCCCACCCAACTTCAAGGGCTACTTGTCTTCTATAAAATCTGATTTCGATGTGGTTAAATATTCAAGTTTGATAAACACCGTTGCAATTGAGAAAACCTACCTCCAGCAGAAAATTCTAAAAGATTCAAGTTATATGTAAAATTTTTGAAATTCCTTCAATAATAAGTGGCTTGGTCCATTAAGATATTTCTGAATTCTGGCTTTGTTGTTTTCATCTATTTGCAATTCATTCTGGGGCCAACAAGCACAATGTGAGGGTCCCCAAATGCCTTTAGAACAGGCCCTGCATACCACAGACACATCCCCTTTAAGGAAGCAGACATTTTGCATCAATTGTTAAAAATATATAGCGTCATTATTAGCACCTTGAGATGAACAGTCCAGTATGAATCGAGTCCAAAGGATTTCCAGCTGCTGTGCCTTAGAAAACACATTGTTGAGAGGTCACCGTGGGTTTGACACAGAACGACGAGGTCATAATAATAATAATACAAATATTACACAATGTAAATACCATACAAAAAAACAACATTTTAAATACTTGTTACATCAAAGTCTGTAAACAAAGTCCACTTCGTTGAGAATAGGAAGAGTCCAAAAGAGAGAGAAGCTCGTTCAGGCCGTGTCCACACCAGATATATCCAAATATTATTGTTTTTAGTGATAATTAAAGCTTTGTGTTTTTTACTTGTGGAGAGATATTATTTTGAGTGGATTTTAGCTTTGGCCGCTCTTGCCACTAAGAGTTTGTCTGCATTGGAGTCAGAAATACTAACGGGAAATCTCATGTGTTTGAACGAAGAATAAACTTTGATGTAAATATCAGTTTGGTGTTTATTTCCTTTCTAAAGTCGTCTATATCTGTTTGAAAATGTTTATTTGAGCTCTAAAGTCCTGCCTCACCTGCTCCAGCTGCTGAGGTCTGGAAATGGAATCGGCTTTCCATTAAGCTTGCAGACTGAAAGAACATTTAAGTCTCAGGAGCTAAAAGACATCGCACGTTAAATAAAAGGCAAACGTTGAAGGAAAGGAAAAAGAACCAGACTGTGTACATATTTCAAAACTCCATATCCCATTAACCATTGCGACACTGCTCTTCTTGGAGACAGATTTTTTAAACGAGTTTGGTTCCAATCAGTGACCCCTTGATTAATTATTAGTTCTGAAAATAACCTGCAATGAATGAAACCTGTAAAGTTGCAGCTTGATTTTTTAAGGCCCTGCACCACACTTTATACTGTACACTCTTGAAGCGGAAACTGCCTTTCTCAGAGATGGAAAAAATATTATCTTAAGAGTTTAAAGACGGTGCAAACGCTAATCAGCTACAGAGTAATTTGGTACCATGAAAGAAGACATAATGTTATGTATGTACTACTTCCTAATTACTAAAACCCATGAACCAGTGCGACACGGCGTCTGTGAGTCTTGGAAACAGATTTTTTTCCTCCCCAGTGAGATGACATCCCAAACAGATGCCCGAGCCACCTGAACCGGCTCCCCTCGACATGGAGAAGCAGCGGCTCTTCTACGAGCTCCTCCCAGGGGGACCGATAACCCCCTGTGGAGCGCTTATATATCTGCGATCTCATCCTTTCGGTCATTACCCAAGGCTCAAGACCAGAGGTGAGGGAGAGGACGTAGACTGCGCGGACAATCGAGAGCTACGCAGCAAAAAATTACTGAGTTACTGCGAGAGCCATTAAACATATTTCCATCCATTCTCAAGTCTACAGTCTGCTCTGGGACTGCCACTGGGAATATTACTGCATTACCGACACGAAGATGTCTGTGTCAATTCTGCAACACTAAACGACTAAACAAACATTTTAGCTGCTTAGTGGAAAAAGTTGCATAGCCGCAAGCGAAGAGCAGAACCTGAGAAAATGTGCTGATTTACTGAGGGAGTCTGGGAGAGGAGAGAAAGACGACGTCAGCAGATGCAAACACACCAACAGTCTGACGCCAAACTAACTGCATTTGGAGAGCTGGCGTATCGATGCATTTCATTTATGCATTTCACAATATCAGAGACAGAAGGCGATTCACCTAAGTGATTCCTCAGACCCTGAACTATAAACGCAGTGAGAATGTGAGGTTTTGAATGTGAAGAGCGTGTGAGAAAGTTTGAGGAATGAGCTCAAAACGACTGCAGTTTGATGCAGTCCACGGGTCCTGATCTTCCACGATTCGCCCAAACTCACCCTGAGAGAACTTAAAAGAAAATGCATTTTTATAAGTCTGAAAAAGGATGCCAACTGCTGGGGGTTTGGCTCTTTGCCTTCCTGTCCTCTCTCTCCCTCTCTCTCTCTCTGGTGGAGCAGACACAGAAAGCATCACCATAGAATCCTAGCACGCAGACAGAACCAGGTCATCTCTATCTGTTTTATACAGTAGTTCATTTGCAAAAACAGATACAGTAAGTGCAATTTGAAAAATATTAGGCCTGCAATGTGCCCTTTACTAAGTAGTTTTTTGAAAAGCCAGACCTAATTTTCCATACAAAAAAATAGTGTTTTCAAATTACCTGCCCTTGACAAAACAACAAAATAGTTCTTTCTTGTTCTCTGTTATTCATTTATCAGAGCATAATTTATTCTGTTACACTGAACTGACTGAATATATTGGAGAAAGGAATCCGTTTCTCTCACAGCAGCGTCATAACAAACAAAGAGCCAATAAAGAATTTGGAGGTTTCTCTTTTTTTCCCCACTAGGTTTTGAGTGGTTCCTTTGAGTGGTGGAGGAGGGTCTAAGTCTAACAGTGGTGATCCAGGACATTTAAGGACATTGATTAAAATTTCTGGACAGTGTTCCTCCCCCTCCCTATGGACCAATGGCTCCTTATTATTGCAGTTCCTGACTTCCTGACTAGAGTGGCCTTGTGCATTTCTTCAGAGAGGTGGGACTCTTTGCGTAATCAGCCTAAATACCAATACTTAAGTAAGATTTAAGTTACTATATTCAGTTGGTCCCATTAAAATAGCCCGGTCATGCTCCTTCTGCACTTCCCTGTGTGCTGCTGCGTGTGTAGGAAGTGATGTTAAAAGTATTAGATAGCATCCTATTGGGCCTTTAAAACTGAAATAATCTGAAATCACATCATTTAACCGCGTCTCTCTATGTTCCATCTGCAGTCCGTTTGTTCCTCCACACAACACCACATACGCATCAGGGTGACAGGGCTTTGGTGTGGACGGGGCCTGAGGGAGCCTACTGCCTCTAGCTGAAACACACTGGTCCCATGCTGAAGCTGAAGCGGTGTGTGCTGTTGGCTTGCGACATCACAGCCACGTCTCTGAGGGGAAGCAGCTGCAGGTCCTCGAACTCAAAAATAGCCTCTCGTGCGTCCGAGCTCGTCTCCTCCGCGGGCTGTACACAAACACGCTGTTGTCAGCTTGTTATTTTATTCATGCCACATTTACACATGCGTTTGTGGCTGTGTGTAGAGTCCAGAGAGAGAGAGGGAGACCAGAAAGAAAGGCCAGGATGAAAGACCAGAGATGAGAGAGAAAGAGACCAGAGAGAGAGAGAGAGGCCAAAGAGACATGTGCGAGAGAGACCAGAGAGAGGCCAAAGAGAGAGAGACCAGAGCGAGACCAGAGAGAGAGAGGCCAAAGAGAGACCAGAAAGAAAGACCAGAGAGAGAGAGTCCAAAGAGAGAGAGACCAGAGAAAGACCGGAAAGAAAGACCAGAGAGAGAGGGGCCAAAGAAACAGGTGCAAGAGAGACACCAGAGAAAGAGACCAGAGAGAAACAGGAAAGGGAGTTAGGAGAGAGACCAGTAAGAGAAAATAGAGAAAGACCAGAGAGAGACTAGAGATAGACCAGAGTGAGATCAGGGAAAGACCAGAGTGAGACCAGAGACATGAGAGAGAAACCAGAGAGAGACCAGGGTGAGATCATAGAGAGAGAGACCAGAGAGAGAGAGACCGAGAAAGACCAGAGAGAATAAAAAAACAAATACAAAATGACTACAATTACAAATAGATGGATAAAGTAAGTGTACCAGGCAGTCGTGGAGCTGGCCCAGGTAGCTCTGTTTCCCGGTGTTGGTGAGGAACTTGACGTCGCGGTGGCTCGGTCCGAGCCGGTGTCCCGGGTGACAGGAGTACGTGAGCTTCTGGACCGCGGTGCTGCTCTGTAACCTCAGGAACCGCAGCTGCACCACGCTGGCTCCAGGGTAATCAAACTGATAAACAGAGACGCAGGAAACACACTTCGGTTATTGAGTAATCCAATCAGAAATGACCACAGTCCAGAAATCTTAATAAATGTCCGGGATTATCACCGTCCTTATCCTCCTGCATCGACAAGGAACAACTCAAAATAAACCAAGTTGGAAAAAAGGGAGAAATCTTGGGGAGGCCCACATTGAGAGGGATGCACTCCAAGATTTGTAGATCCAGGACTCAGGCTGTAGAACGAGGACTGAGAGTTCTAAAACAATAGTATTGCCTTAAAATTAATGTTGGTAATTTATTAAGTGAAACTACATTCTCTTACAATCACATCATCATGTCTGTGCTTGCAGCCGGTAACTTTCCATAAGAATAACATAAAAAATGTATATATTTTTTTGCAATTTATAAAACACAGAGTCTGGGGGGATGGCTAGTTCTATAATAAAAGGACAAAACATTGAGTCTATGATGCAGATTTGTTGTACTGTTACCATACTGTCACTGTTTATAAACTCCCAGTTCTTCCCATAGTCTCAAAGTCACCATATATTTTCTAACATAATTCTAAAACATAAAATGACCAGTAAATTGTCTTGTTTTTCTTTAGTTGAAAAAAATAATTAGTCATATTTATTCCTTAAACTAATTGGGAAAACGTGTCGCTCATTTTGCCCGACAAATACATCATTTGGTCGACTACGAGACCGTTGACCAATTAATGGACTAAAAGACTAAATATTGACATGGTACAGACCTGAAAACCCAGGTCCATTCTGCTGAGCCACAAGAAGGAGCCTTCCTCCGTGACGTCCTCCATCCAGGCTCTCATCGGCAGCTGCAGCACAGAAAACATATTATCATGCGTTATTTGTAATACGTCGGCTAACAGACGAGGCCAATGTCCTTATATGGACATTACTTCTGCAGTGTATTAGCTAGTGCTGGTTACCATAGCAACAGTGTGTTTGCGACAATAACTAGCACTAGCAAACTAGCAATTGCTCTGAAAATGTACAGTCTGTGCTCTGAACCAGTCTCGGAACTAGATAATTTCATTAAAATGATGACATAGACACAGAAAAAGTTACTGTATGAAGACCAAAATCATCTTTCAGAAGTCTTTACGGTGAGCTTAGGCTGCTTTAAATGTGCTTAACAAGTAAAGATTGATTGATTTGATTGATTATTGATTGATTTTGGGTCATTTCTGGCAGTGTTGTCACCTGGGGGTCCCGTGCGTGGAGGCAGGTCTGGGGGGAGGGTCCGGAGAAGCTGCAGTAGGCCAGGAGAGCGTCTCCAGTGCTGCCCTGGTTCGGGTCGATGTAATACATGCCTGCACACAATAGATACACAAATATTCACATTGGTAGAAATAATGAACTTTCTGTGTCTGTTTTGATGAACAAAAAAAGGGAAGGGTGACACTGGCATTCTGGTTTAGTCTCGGAAACAGAGCACAAAAATCTATACACAAAGTATTTAATCATTTTGAGCTCAAGCTAAATGTTTAACACTAAAACTCTATGATGAAACTACTAGAACTCCCGGAGCCGTCATGAATAGGAGCTGCTGTGACTGCTCTCATTCAAACCAATTACATTCTGAGAATTTCCACCATGTTTTTATTTTTTAAGTGAATAATCTGGTGAATATAAGTTGAAATACAGTAAAAACAGTTGGCTGACAGGCTACCAAATGCTAATTTTAGCTGGAGCCAAATCCTTATATGGGCATTTTTCTGACAAAGTTAGCTTTGCGCTGTAAAAGGAGCAGGAGCATTTTCACTGCGAGTGAAAGCCTCTGATTGGGTAGTCCTCATATGGCTCTCATCTGGATTTACAGAGACAATATCACAATACAAACAGTAGGATCACAGACAGCGCTAAACCACAGATTCTCTATTGGCCTTCAATGAACTTGTGCATCAGTGTAATCTGTGGACAGTCTATGGCAGCACTTTAGAATCTGTCTTGTTTATGAAATATGCTACATAAATAAAGCATATTGGATTGAATCAAAAGCCTCTACACTGAGATATGCCTTTGTGTCCATGCTGGCCAGCCCCACTGACCGCTGCTGTAGTCCGGGTGACACAGCCTCAGCTCCAGGCAGGTGGTGGCGGGCCGCTCTTTGCTGCCGTCCGGAGGATCCAGGAGGAGGCGGAGCTCCAGCTGCAGAGACTCCAGCAGCGTGTGGAGCAGCGAGAAGTTTGGTTTGTCCGACTGATAAACCAGGTCCTGAGCAGAGGGAACAAAGGGCCACATTCTGCTGAAGGTAGGAGAGCGATTGGGGCTGTTTGCAAATGTAACAAGGCTAAAATGATTGTCAAGCCTGAGCCAAGAATGGTCAGTTAAAGCTGGAGAAGAAAAAAAATAAAATCCTATACAGCCCTTTCCACCGGCTCCCCTTTCCTCTCCCCTCCTTTCCTCTATTCTTACTCCACTCTACTGTATTCCATTACACTGCATCTTACTTGGGTGCATTTCCATAACTTTTTAGCATCTGGTAGTGTATTCTAGAAACCGACCCACAACCAACTGATACCCGGGGAATTGGTAACTAGGACTAAGCAGTGGAGGGGCCGGTGGAAACAATCCCAATCGGGGTAGAGTAGAGCCAGGTAGAGTATGATAGGGCTGGTGGAAGTAGGGTGTAATCCCTGCTCTATAAAACAGTTTGGTTCACTAGCTTTCACATGCATGTATTAATGTCCTCTGTCACATCTAAAGTTTTCTTTAGATGTGACAGAGGACATCTAGACAGAAAAATTACAAAATATTTACATTTAGAAAACAAATATTGCACAGACTGTGTGATTTTCCCCATGATCAGTGTGTCTTGCATGTGTGTGTCCAACTGCTGTGAGCCTAAGACTAATTTATCTTAAGGTAAAAACTAAAATAAATAACTAAACAATTTCTACAATGGTCCAACAGGTTGCAGCACGAACCTTAAGCTGTGATAAAGTCATGTTGAGGGATTTCCCTGGAAGTCCTGGTAGACCGGGAGGACCCTACAACAAACACAGAACAGCCTGATGAGTTTCATGTTTTAAAAAACTATTTCAGTATTTCAGGAGGTGCCAGCACATCTCTATCTTTTTCAAAACCGGCTTCTTTCCCATATTCATTTAAATGTCCGGTTGTTTTCCCAGATCATATTTGACTGTGATTCAGAAAGCGGCATATTATTCTCATGTCTGAAAGTCCTTTCTACTGGACCACATCATATGTTTAAATGGAATTACTTTTTCCAATCCCAGAGGAGCAAGCCAGCAGAGAGAGACAGACCCGAGAGAGAAACCAGAGAGAGAGAGACTGGTGAAAAATCAGAGAGAGAGACAAGGGAGAGATCAGAGCGAGAGAGACCAGAGAGAGAGGCCGGCGAGAAATCAGAGAGAGAGAGAGAGTAAAAAGAAAAAAAAAAGAAAAAAGTGAGGCCAGAGAGAGGGATTAGAGAGAGAAACCAGTGAGAGATCAAAGAGAAACCAGAGAGCAAGAAGCCAGAAAGAGAGAAACCAGTAAGAGAAACCAGAGAGAGAGAGACCAGAGTTGATACAGTGGGGCAAAAAAGTATTTAGTCAGCCACCAATTGTGCAAGTTCTCCCACTTAAAATAATGACAGAGGTCTGTAATTTTCATCATACAGTGCCTTGCGAAAGTATTCGGCCCCCTTGAACCTTTCAACATTTCAGGCTTCAAACATAAAGATATAGAATTTTTATTTGTTGTCATGAATCAACAACAAGTGGGACACAATCGTGAAGTGGAACGAAATTTATTGGATAATTTAAACTTTTTTAACAAATAAAAAACTGAAAAGAGGAGCGTGCAATATTATTCGGCCCCTTTACTTTCAGTGGAGCAAACTCAGTCCAGAAGTTCAGTGAGGATCTTTGAATGATCCAATGTTGTCCTAAATGACTGATGATGATAAATAGAATGTACCTGTGTGTAATCAAGTCTCCGTATAAATGCACCTGCTCTTTGATAGTCTCAGGGTTCTGTTTAAAGCGCAGAGAGAACCATGAAGACAAAGGAACACACCAGGCAGGTCCGAGATACTGTTGTGGAGAAGTTTAAAACCGGATTTGGATGCAAAAAGATTTCCCAAGCTTTAAACATCTCAAGGAGCACTGTGCAAGCAATTAAATTGAAATGGAAGGAGTATCAGACCACTGCAAATCTACCAAGACCCGGCCATCCCTCCAAACTTTCATCTCAAACAAGGAGAAGACTGATCAGAGATGAAGCCAAGAGGCCCATGATCACTCTGGATGAACTGCATTTATACGGAGACTTGATTACACACAGGTGCATTCTATCTATCATCATCAGTCATTTAGGACAACATTGGATCATTCAAAGATCCTCACTGAACTTCTGGAGTGAGTTTGCTGCACTGAAAGTAAAGGGGCCGAATAATATTGCACGTCCCACTTTTCAGTTTTTTATTTGTTAAAAAAGTTTAAATTATCCAATAAATTTCGTTCCACTTCACGATTGTGTCCCACTTGTTGTTGATTCATGACAAAACATTTAAATTTTATATCTTTATGTTTGAAGACTGAAATGTGGCGACATGTTGAAAGGTTCAAGGGGGCCGAATACTTTCGCAAGGCACTGTAGGTACACTTCAACTGTGAAAGACAGAATGTGAAAAATTCAACTGAATGAAAGGAGGTTTTGGCTCAAAATCTCACGATACATGGCCCCATTCATTCTTTCATTCACACGGATCAGTCGTCCTGTCCCCTTAGCAGAAAAACAGCCCCAAAGCATGTTGTTTCCACCCCCATGCTTCACAGTAGGTATGGTGTTCTTGTGATGCAACTCAGTATTCTTCTTCCTCCAAACACGACGAGTTGAGTTTATACCAAACAGTTCTACTTTGGTTTCATCTGACCACATGACATTCTCCCAATCCTCTGCTGTATCATCCATGTGCTCTCTGGCAAACTTCAGACGGGCCTGGACATGCACTGGCTTCAGCAGGGGGACACGTCTGGCACTGCAGGATTTGATTCCCTGTCGACATAGTGTGTTACTGATGGTAGCCTTTGATACTTTGGTCCCGGCTCTCTGCAGGTCATTCACCAGGTGAATGACCTGCAGGTGTGGTTCTGGGATTTTTGATCACCGTTCTCATGATCATTTTGACCCCACGGGATGAGATCTTGCGTGGAGCCCCAGATCGAGGGAGATAATCAGTGGTTGAAATATTGTTTTGGGCTACATTTGGGCTATCTTTTATACAGATAAAGAGTTCAAACAGGTGCCATTAATACAGGTGACAAGTGGAGGACAGAAGAGCTTCTTAAAGAAGAAGTTACAGGTCTGTGAGAGCCAGAGATCTTCCTTGTTTGAAGTGACCAAATACTTATTTTCCAACATAATTTACAAATAAATTCTTTAAAAATCCTACAATGTGAATTCCTGGATTTTTTTTTCACATTCTGTCTCTCACAGTTGAAGTGTACCTATGATGAAAATTACAAACCTCTGTCATTATTTTAAGTGGTAGAACTTACACAATCGGTGGCTGACTAAATACTTTTTTGCCCCACTGTATGTACTGCACAGTAGGTGTAACAGTTTTAGTTTTATTTGGATTGTAACAGGAATGAGCTTTGAACTAGACTCATTGGAATATTGTAAAAACTACTGTATACTAGCCAAGAGCTGTGTGTGGAGCTGGTGTCACTTACTGGGAACCCTGGTCTCCCCGACAGACCGGGCAGGCCCTGGAAGCCCTTTAAACCCTGCACACATACATATATATATGAGTGATGCCGGCAGTCCATCAAATACACAGGAAACATATGGAGTCAGACATAAGTCAAGGAAAGCAGGCGGTTTGTCATTTCTGATGTGATACTAACCTTCAATCCAAACAAACCCTGAAAGCAGAAGGAAAGAAAAAAAAAACATTAGCGGCACCTCCGTCTATTTCTGCTGCACATTTTAGAGAGACATCCAACAAACATCTGTTCTGTGTGCAACTTAAAAAAAAAAAACAGGGAAGAAGTCATTTGCAATCTGTCACAGTAACACCAGCTACATAATGAGCATAGAATACAGTAGATCATGGCTGCACCCCCACTCATGGGACAAAATTCATTCTTTCTATCATCAGAGGACAGAATATTATGGTACCAAAGGTCTAAAAGAAACAGTAAAAAAACCATAACATTGCAATAGATAGATTTCATTCAATTTTCCAGACTTCCCTCTATAAACATAGCTCTATCTTTATTCGTCCAAAACCTTAGGGCAACCTCTTTATCTCTGTCAGGCTCCATCCACAGACCATAGATTCTTCAACTCCCCCACATATTGTTGCCATAACCTTCAAAGCTGCTGTTGTATCGGCTGTAAGTATGACTCATGGATGAAACTTTCACAAAGCAGAGATTGCATTTACCGGCAGTCCTGGCATCCCTGGTGTTCCTCGAAAACCTGACAGTCCAATGTTACCCTACACATACACAAAAATAATTTATAAAGTTAATCTTATTCAGGCTTGAGAAGAGTAGTCTTAAAGTACCTGTTCTCCCTTCGCACCCTCTGGACCTGGCAACCCTGGATCACCGCGGGCGCCCTGCAGACATCACAGAGTTGGCTCATACATTTTACAATCTGTGTGTGAAGATTTCATTGGTGGCACATTAGGATAGAGTCAGGATTAAACAGATTTATAGATTTATGCAGCTGGAATCTAGAATAGTCTTCTTGAAAATGTGAGACAGACTTCTACTCTGATAATGTTAAAAATCCAGGTAAAGAACAGCTCTGTTTTGCTGTGCACGCTTTAATAATCATTTATTCAAGCATGCGGTTCTATCTTATGGATCTTGTTTTGTTAAGCATATTGAGTTGCCTTGTGTATGAACTGTACATAATAATAGTCAAATACATATGTTAAACACTTACATGAAGGAAAGGAGCAGAAAAGAAGAATACAAAATCTTATGTTTTTCTGCCCCTTTTCAAAGACATATCTACCCTGGCCTTTCACATGGTACAATTTACACCAACAAAAAATAAAAATAAAAAAGCCTTTCCATATCATTCACAGATTTACCACAACAGTAATAATTTGTTACCTTTGGTCCTTCTGGTCCTGGAGGTCCATCCAGCCCCATGTCGCCCTTCTCCCCCTGAACAACACAGAGACAAACAGGTCTATGTCAGAGTTCTGGTTCCTCCCATCTGTATCTGTCTGCTTCATCAACCTCATCATCATCTTTAACCCTGCAGTATAAAAAGTGGTAGTTTTCCTCATGATTCTCTATTATTACATTTTTTCCTCTAAAATCTTTAGGCCCAGACCTTCTCTTGCCCCTCACCTCCAGCCCAGTCCAGTCAAGCTTTTCCGAAAATGATTCTGTATTAAAATCTCAATTTGACTGTTCTTTTCTGCTCATTTGAATCCTCAGCTGTTATATTAATCTAATCAAGGTTGAAGCCACATAAATATAATCATACAGAAACTATAATATCATTTTCTTGCTCACTACAAAACCAATATCTTTCATAAACACAGTTTAAAAACACAGACCTGGTTTCCCTTTGGTCCTTGATCTCCCGACTCGCCTCGTAACCCGGGGCTTCCCTAAGAGAGAAAATCCAAGACGCCCACAATATTAGTCAAGAACCAACTTATTCAAACTCATCAGAAGTAAATCCAGTGTGCTGCACAGCAACAGATTAAAAAATATACAAATGATAAAATATGAGATGATAATTGCTTGAATTGTGGTTTTTATCTTAATTTGAGTTAATTTTGCCGATGAGACAAAGCTGTTTCGTCTTATTTCAAGCCCTGTTACTTTATTTTCTCATTCAAAGGCGGACATTTCTTGTACAAATCAAAACAAACAATGTATTGTTGTTTCCATTGCTTTATTTTTTAAGTAAACTAATGATAAGGATTTGAACTTACGATGACACCGGACCAGCCAGTGAGCCCCACAAACCCACGCTCTCCTTTCTGACCCTGGAGAACATAGAGAGAGGAGAACAAACGCTGGTATGGAAGGTTATTTTTATAGTGTAGCGTACAATGTCACTAGCAAGGACAGAGGAACGTGTTTGTGCCAGAGGTTTCTAACAGATCTTGCTGATGCAGACAGGTCTAAGGACAGTGGTGATGATTCAGGACATTTGACAACATTTATTAACATTTATGGACATTGCTGGACCAATGGCTCTAGGTGCGGTTTTACAGTGTTTGAACTGTTTGTGTCTGTGTTGGCGAAGTCCTCTGAGATACTGTAACTACTGTGTGATTTAAGGCTATACAAAAATAAATTGAATTGAATTGGAAAAAATTTGTGAAAAATGAGTGAGTTTTAACCATTGGGGTTGGGTCCCGCCTGAAGAGGGTCCGTGAGCATGTGCACCGACATGCTGCAATCTCACTCCGGACCGGTGGGGGTATACCCAGAAAAATAATTACCCAATGCTTTTGTATGCTGTCTCGAAAACAGCTTTACAGGATGGTCCAAAAGTCGCTCTTAGCTCAGCGCTATGCTCCAGATGTGTGTCAACGCTGAGGGGAGTTTTTTTTGGACCGGTCTAGTTTAGCCGCTGTGGGCTTTTGAATGCACCTATCAAATGAATGGGACTCATGCCGGCTAACGCATGCGCTCATTTTCCTGCCCTGCGTGAAATCACACAGTGGCTTTTCTCTTACACTGGTTTTCACAGGGGGATTTAATAAACCCAGGACGTTCTTGCACTAAGGAGGATATGTATCAAAAACTGGCCTCACCTTTGCTCCTCGGTCTCCTCTCGCGCCCCGGACTCCAGCCTTTCCCCTCTTCCCCTGTGGATTATCAGCGCCATGTTTAATGCATGAACAGAGGCGATCTCAGCTCCCACAGTACGACAAGAACGACAAGGGCACGTTTCAACCGTGGAGGATGTGACAGAGATTCAAAAGCAGGTGTTGTGGAGAGGATAATTGGAAAAGAAATGTGAGCTGGTTCATTCATTACCATATGAGAGAGCTTGTTTTAGAAGTGTGTGTGCTTCCATTGTTGACAGAAAGTGTATACAACTGGTTAGATGTGGCACAAACGAAATGTCCTCATCTGATTTTCACAAAAGGAAAGAGAATCATGAGATAATTATCTTTAGTTAAATTCATGTTTAAACTGGTAAAAAACAGTGGTGTGTGTGGTTTTTTTTGGCTGGGATTACCTGTACTGACGGCAACAACAAACAACAAACTGATAGAATAGCAGAATGATTCACCTGTCATCTGCAATTGGCCACTTACAGAGATGAGACGCAAAAGATGAAACTGATGCTTTTTTACTAAATTTTGATGTTGTTTTTCTTCTTACCCTTCTTCCGATGCGACCCTCTTTTCCAGGAGGGCCAGCCTCTCCATCGTCTCCCTACAGGGTGGAAAAACAAATCATCTTACCAAGGCTTAATCACTATTAAATTACTCATACAAGTTAACAACGGACTAAAAATCCCATGGTGTTCAGTCTGGGAACTGTAGGAGAGATTTCTTGTAGGAGAGATCTGGTTTACCATTGTTCAATGTGCATGTGCATGTTTTGTGCATCTGGATCTGTGAACAAACTACATGATCGTCCCGTTCAGTGGACTCCAGGCTGTAATAAATAATTCGAGAGCACACTGCAGCATGGGGATTCCTAGGCTGAAAACAACTTGATTTTCTAGTTTATTCATTGCTGGGTTACAGGGGCAGAGGTGAACCCTGAAGTGTTCCATAACCACCTGAGAGACACAGTGCCCCAACGTGTCCTGAGTCTTTCCCCGGTCTCCCCCCGGAATAACCAGGGAGTCGTCCAGGAGGCATCCCAAACAAATGCCCAAGCCACCTTAGTGTTTAACAGACATTCGAAAACATCTAAAACTTGTAAAAAGTACATTTTATCATGCCATGCTCTTGTGACAAACATCAGTGAGAACATGATTAAAGTCTTGCCTTCTCTCCCTTTTGTCCGTGCTCTCCCTCTGGCCCTGGGCTTCCGACTGGACCCTGAAAATCACAGTGTAGTTTGTGTGAATAATGCAGCATTCATATTTCTCTAAAATTACTTTGGGCAAGGTGACACTTACTGCAGCTCCCGGGAGTCCTGCTGGGCCCTGCGCTCCAATTTCACCTGGAGACCCCTGGAACAAGAGCCATGATTTTCTGTCAGACCTTAAACGCTTCAGAGGACCATTACACCACGGGTTTATGAAGGCTAAATGTGACCGTGTTGCTTTAACAACTAACAACAATGAAGCATTTTATCACAAACGTATCTCATTTAATTAGCATAAAAATCACCTCGACTCCAGGCGGAGCAGGAGGACCCTGCACTCCGGGAAAACCTTCTTCTCCCTGAAACGGAGACGAATAATCAGAGCTCAGAAGATTTAATCATGGAAATGAACACATTAAAATACGTATAAAGTCCTTGGAGCAGGGGATAAAGAGAATGTGGACAAGAAGGAAAGTATGTATTTATCAAGCACTTTACATAGACAAAGAGACAGTTTTACTTGCAGCTCATTTGCATCCATTCAATGAATTTGTGTAAATACTTGTGCCCAGGAGGAAAACCTGGCCAGCACCATGTGTCTGTCTGTGAGCATGACTTAGAACATAATGTGGACAAAATTGTGCAATGGCCCAGAGAACAAGCAATGATATCTTGGAGATGGATATTTTGGATTCTTTCTAGAAATGAAAATACAATAATATTAAAAACCCAACATGATGACAAATGCAACTTTAAATACCCCCATCATGTAAAAAATGTAATAGATGTGTTCTAAACAAAGAAAACGATGTGCAACGTTTCAGTCATGGGCCTTAGGCAAAAAACACTGGTTCATGCAAATACTGTGAGTTATAAGCAAATAACCCCTCATCCAACCAAAATGTGACCTTTTTCTGAAGTTTGGATATCTATAATTCACTCTACACATAGTGAAGGTAGTGTAGCCACAGCTGCCCTGGGACAGACTAATGTAATCACATTAATAAATACTATCCAGGTCCTGCACTGCTTAGCTTCTGCGATTGGATCAGATCGGGCTTTATGAAGCTGCTATGACACATGGTTTTGATTTGTCATGGTTTTGTTTGCCATGTTTTGAGACGTAAACATCAGGTTAATTTCCTGCACAGACCTGTTCCCCTGTAGGTCCCAGAGGCCCGGACACTCCCTTCTCTCCCTGTGGACCGACCTCTCCTTTCACTCCATGTTCTCCCTGAGGTCCAGGCTGACCCACAGGGCCCTGGAGAGACAGAACATCTGTTATCCTTTTGTTTTGTGTTATCTGTTCATATTTTGATTTGATAGTTGGTGACTTTGTTATTTCTTACTTTATTCTTAGAACCATATAGCATATATTATGATAGATACACAGATGGATACTTTATAGATCCCTGTAACAAAAATTAAAGTGGAATCAAAGTTTAAGGAGTGGATTGACCGAAGGCTGACATCCCCAGAGTGTGATTTGAACATTTCTGGAGCCAATTTTCTTGTGGCATATCTGGATTTACAAAAGCAGTATCACATTATGACCACCAGGATCATAAAGACTAAACTAAACCACAGATTTGTGAAGCCCAAAATGGTGATTGTGACATAAACAGTTACTAGTATAGAGTATCATTGTAAGTCAAAAGGAGCAAAATCCTGAGCGAGTTGGAATCAAACTTCCCTATTGGGCTTCAATGAGCTAGCGTGATAGCTCTAATCTATATAGAGTCTATGCTTGGATCGTGTACCTTTTTCCAGGTTATGTAAACTTAAGGGAAAAATATCTAAACAACATCAAAAATTAAAAGTATGCAAATCCATTTTCCTTTTTCTTAATTTTTAACATGGAGATTTTGAAATTGCCTCAAGGGCAGTAGCAACAGTATTTTTAGCTAAAGTGATGAAATATTAATACAGCCGACACCTACAGGAGGTCCTAGTTTGCCGCTCTCTCCCCTGACTCCTCGGGCACCCGCTGCTCCCTACAGAAGATAATGATTACAGGTAAAAAGTGAAAACTAAGTCAGAAAAGGACTGGACTGAAAGGATAATGAACAGCTTACCTGAGGCCCCACTGCGCCAGGCTCTCCAGGAGGTCCTGCGGAGCCAGCATCCCCCTGAACAAGTGACAAACTGTTATCAGAGGCACACAACACACTGGCCTTGAGAAAAAATTCAAATGAGTTCGGTGAAAAATATTCAATTGATAATTAATGTTGATCTGGAAGTTGCAGTGGACTTCACAGCAAGAATGTCTATCCCTGGGCCAGATTGGGCCTGGAGTGGAGTTAGCATGTTCTACCCTGAGCAGAGTTTGCATGTTCTGCGTAGGTTTTCTCCTCGTGCTCCGTTGAACAAATAAGTGAATGGCGATAGATGCCCATAAACTGTAAATCAGGAGTGGACTGGCCGAGTGCTGACGTTACAAAAGTTTTATTCTTAATTTGGTGGAAGATGATTTTAACATAAGCTAGCTGGAGCCAATTTCCTTATATAGGCATTTGTTTTGACAGGGTTAGCTTTATGCCGTAATGGGGTAGACGTGTTGCTAAGATGGTTGCAAAGGAAAGCAGGAGTTTCCCCCGCAAATCGTATTGGTCAATCTGTATATGGCACAGATCTAGATTTATAAAGACAGTAAACACCAGGATCATAGAGAGTGGTAACTACAGATGTTTTAAGGCAAACAGGGGGAGTGTGATACTAGAGGAGGGTCGGAGAGGGTTATTGTATCCATAGACTGTATACAGGTGGACAATAATTGGAAATGTAAAATGTGGTGTATTGTCATGTTGTGGACAATGAAATAAATGATTGGTGTCACTGAACCTTTGGTCCTTGAGGTCCATCTGGTCCCACAGATCCAGGAAGTCCCAAAGAGCCCTGAACCCAGGCAGGAGATCAGTGAGTGGCTCAGCTAAAACCCATGGTCCATGGGACTTTACACAAACTTCAGCCTCACCTGTGACCCATGCAGTCCCACGGGGCCTACATCTCCCATCAGCCCCGGCTCGCCCTAAAGACACACAACATGAGAAACAATGTCCTGCCTCTCTAAAGGCACAGGGGATTATTCAGAAGTGAATAGATGAAGACTCTCAGAGAGTAGTATTGAAATGGGAAGGCAAGGCACGTTTATTTGTGTAGCAGAGTTCATACACAAGGCAACATAAAGTGCTTAACAAAAACAACAATCACACAAGGTATTAAAAAAACATAATTAACACAGCACATTAAAAAGAGTCAGGATACAATCCTTCAGCTGAATGCACAGATAACTGTTTTAACTTGGATTCGAACATTTTCAGAGAAGAAGACTGTCTCACATTTTAAGAAGACTGTTCCAGATTTTAGCAGCATACATTTTACAAGCTGCCTCCCTACTTGATGTGGAGACAGTGATCCTACCTCTACCTCTTTATAATACGCTATAATATTAATAATTTTTTCTCCTTTTAAAACTATAAATCTTAAATTTGAATGTGTTCTAGATCTGAAAAAACAAATACAAAATAAAAGAATATAATAATATCATGAGTCTGTTTATTATATAACAACTTCAAGATTCCATTTTGTAAAACATTAGAAAAAAGGGATTTTAGGTCCTTACCAAAAGTCCAATGTCGCCCATCTCTCCTTTCTGGCCACGTTCACCTATTGCTCCAGGGGCTCCCCAGGGGCCTTCTCGACCAGAGGAACCAGGAGGTCCAGACACACCCTAAACCAACAGAGCATTGGATCAGAGCAGGTTTAACGAGAGCCATGTAGATTTGTAATATTAATGATGATGGAACCTTTGCTCCACTGGGTCCTGGGCTGCCAACTTCACCAGGAAGTCCAACATCTCCCTGAAGAAATGACAGAACAGAATACAGTACATGCTGCAAACACAGCTGGTGTTAAATCACACTCATTCTTTCATCACATTGATGATGGATGATGGAACTCCTGAATTCTGCCTCTTTCATCTGTGGTCTCCCCCAGCCAGAGCTGCCCCCCCTCCCAGCCAGGGAGCCTCCTCAGTCTTCAACCTCAGTCCTGGATCTACAGCCTGTCAGTCTGTGGGAGTGGATCCCTCTCTCAAAATGAGCCTCCTCAAAGTTTCTCCCACTGATTTTTTGTATTTTTTTGAGTGTTTTCTTGATAACGCAGGAGGGTCTAAGGACAGTGATGTGTGGTATAGTGCTAGTGGATATCACTCGTGACCCCCAGGTCACACGCCAGAGAGATCAAAATAATTTGCTCCAATCACCAGCCACCATCCTCTATAAATGCCCCTGCACACAGCCGCACCCCCTCTTTCACTCTGGCGCCGATTGAGATCTACTCAGTTTCAATTTTTACCAGAGAATAAGATGTCTTCTGATGCTCGTCCGAGTTCCCCTTCGCCATCCGGCGTCGGACGTCGTCGTTGCTCGACGTGTCGAGTCAGGCTCCAGCGCACGGACCAGCAGTCCAGCTGCTTCATGTGCCTGGGCCCGGGCCATGCGGCGTTGAGCGCCACCTGCGCCTCGTGTCTCGCTCTCCCCAGGGAGGAGAGCGAACGCAGGACCACGCCGCTACAGCGCCCCGTCCGGACTCCTCTCAGGACGAGGAGTCTGTGATTGACTGGGCCCCACTCGACCTTCCACCCGTGCCCGCGGAGTGGGGTGACTGTGAGGACGGAGAGATCTCGGAGGTCGGCTCTCTCCTCACGCTGGACGAGGTGGTATCGAACCCGGAGCCGGACCGCTTCCCGCTGGATCACATGCCTGGGCTCTACTCCACTGCGGCGGCGATCATGGATGCCCCCCTGCCACCGCAACCGACCCAGAAGGTGGAGGACTTCACCTCGGGTTACGCCACCCCTCGAGGGAGGAGGAGGACGCAGCCCACGTTGTGCCCGCGGATGGACCCGATCGTCCATTACGCGACACGTGAGTGGCCAAAGCCCCTAGCGGCCAAGAGGCCCGCTTTGGGCTACGGTATGTACTGCAACGTGCAGGACTGGTCCTGGACCGGCGGGGTCCCGGACATCGAGGATTCGGTCCGCATGGCCCTGCACCCCTCCGCATCCGTGTGGCCCGGAACCAGACCTCTCCTTCCCTCCGAGCGGGACAGGACGTCTTTGGCGATGCACGACAGATGTTACGCCAATGCGGCACAGGTCGTCGCCGTGGCAAACAACATGGCCTTCATCACGGGGGCCCTGGATAGGTCGCTCTCTTCTGGCCAGGCGCTCAGTGGAGACACCTTATCCCAGGCGAGGACCACTTCAGCGGCGATCCTGCGCATGTGCCAGGCGCTAGCTGTCGATGGCGGCCGCACCATGGCAGCAGCTCAAGTCGGGGCCAGGCACCTTTGGCTTGGGCTGACTAACATCAGAGAGGCGGAGAAGAGGCAGCTGCTGGACCTGCCTATCTCCCAGACGTCTCTTTTCGGTCCAGAGATGCAGACCCTGGTGACGAGACTGGAGACCGCAGCCAAGGACTCGGCTAGCCTAGCCCAGCACCTAGCGCTGAGGCGCGAGGCCCGCCCACCAGCGCAGAGCCGAGACAGAGGCAGGGAGCGTTCGCCCGGGAGGCGACCTGGTCCTTATCCACGCTCCATGGCTTATCGTCCCCCCCCGACGAGACCCCCGGGCCCAGACAGGCACACGGGAGGCTCGCGGGACCAACGCACCCACCGACGACCTCCCTATGGCAGAGGAGGTCGGGGTGGGAAGAATTCTTTCAATAAAAGCCGACCGGCATTTCATCATTACTCGCTGTCTGAGTCTCATTTGGGGGTATGTAACATGTCAAATGATCTGAATTCTGATTGTGTTACTTCTCGAGCACATAACGTGGCTTCGCTAGGCCTGCAGCCCCCAGAGAAGGGCGTGCAGCGCGCTACGCGAGCCACGAGCTCCGATTCACGGGTTCATGTTTTGCCCTCCCGGAGAGAGGGCAGGCGGAGGGATCTGGTGAGTAACGATATGTGTGCTTCGGCCAAACGCGTGTTAGCATCTCTGAGCTACAAGGCTAACACGGGGTTTCCCACTCCAGGGGCTCGCCCCCCCCTCCATGAGGCAAGAGCCAGGGGGGGGCACAGCAGCCGAGTCACGTGTGATGAGCAGTCCCGTACTTATGACGTCGGGCCTGCAGAACACGTGACCGCCCCCGGCGCTCACGGTGTGACGCAGGGGCCCCCCCGGCCCTTTCAGCCACCCCCCCTCCCTGCTAGGAACACCAGGAGAGGGCGGGGCCGTGACGTCTCGTGTTCCAGCTCCCGTTCCGCCCCTCACAGACTTCTACAGCATCTGGAGGGAGCAGGGCTTACTGACAGATATTTGGCTGGAGAAAACTTTACGCAGGGGTTACGCTCTGCAATTTTTCCGAAAGCCACCACCATTCCGAGGCGTACGGGCAGTACGCTCTCAGGTACGGGGATCGATAGAGGCACTGCAAGCGGAGGTCTCCTCTCTGCTGAGTCGAGGCGCAGCAGTGGAGGTAGACCCGCAGGACGCCTCCAGGGGGCTGTACTCCCCTTACTTCTTAGTGCCAAAGAAGTCAGGCGGTGCGTCCCATTCTGGATCTGCGCGTGTTAAACGGGTGCATTTCCAAACGGCAGTTTCGGATGCTGTCCACAAGGCAGCTCCTCGAGTGTGTCAGGGAGGGAGACTGGATGACATCCATAGACCTGACAGATGCGTACTTCCACGTGCCCATAGTGCCAGAACACAGGAGGTTTCTGCGCTTCGCAGTGGGAGAGAGGAATTACGAGTACTGCCGTCTTCCCTTCGGCTACGCACTCGCGCCTCGGACTTTTTACAAATGTGTGGAAGCAGCACTGGAGCCGCTCAGACGCGCAGGGGTAAGAATTTTAACCTACATAGACGACTGGTTAATTCTGGCCTCATCCAGGGAAGTGGCCGTGAGCCACACGCACTGGGTCCTGTCCCACATACAGCGTCTGGGCTTTGTGGTGAACAGGGAGAAGAGCAAGCTGCAGCCAGCCCAACGCAGGATTTATCTCGGGCTGCAGCTAGACTCTGTGACATTCCGTGCTGCATTGTCCGTGGACAGACGGATGAATATTACCCGTCTGGCCCGGGAGGTTCTGGCGGGCCCCAGAGTCCCCGCTCGGCGCCTCAGGTCCCTGCTGGGAAGGATGGCGGCGGCTCATGCTGTGGTGCGGTTAGGCCTGCTCCACATGAGGAATTTTCAGAGGTGGTTCTCGCGCCTCAGGCTTCACCCCTCCCGGGACGGGGGGAGGCTGATCTGGGTTCCCCAAGTGGCAACATCGGACATCAGGTTCTGGCTCACTCCGGGTCTATTGCGGGACGGAGTGACTCTGGCCTGCGCCGTGTCTCACGTGGAGGTGTTCACGGACGCGTCGCTCGAAGGATGGGGCGGGGTCCTCGGCCAGAGCTCTGTAGGAGGCTGCTGGTCGGACTCAACCCGTCACATCAACCTGCTGGAGATGGAGGCAGTGCACAGAGTACTGCTGCACTTTGCTCCTCAGCTGCAGGGGAGACACGTGATGGTTCGCTCAGACAACACCACAGTGGTCTCCTATCTGAACAGGCAGGGGGGCACCAGGTCCCCCGCTCTCCATCGCATGGCGACAGTGACGCTGCTGTGGGCGGCACTTCACCTCCTGTCTCTCAGGGCGCGCCACGTCCCGGGGATCCGGAACGTGGGGGCCGACAGGATGTCCAGGGGGGGCCCGCTCCAGGACGAGTGGGGCCTGGCCCCGCGGGTAGCTGCGGAGATCTGGCGAAGGTTCGGCCGTCCAGTGGTCGACCTTTTCGCCAGTGCAGAGAACGCACGTCCTGGTTCGCCTTAAGGGCCGCGGACGAGCTGCCCTTAGGCGTGGACGCTCTGGCTCATTACCCCTGGCCAGGCGGCCTGCTGTACGCTTTCCCACCGGTGCGTCTCCTGCCGGTCCTGCTGCGGAGGATCAAACAGGAGAGGAGGTCGGTGATCCTGGTGGCTCCGGACAGTCCGCATGCCCGGTGGTTTCCCTTCCTGAGGGGCATGGGGGTGATGGAGCCCTGGGCCCTCCCGGACGAGCCGGGGGCTCTAGTCCAGGGGGGAGGAGCCCTGTTTTCAAGCCCAATAATCGGCCGCAGGTTCTGGGTTTAGAGGCTGAGAGGCGGAGCCTCGTAGACCTGGGTCTTCCCCCTGCGGTGGTGGAGACCATTCAGGGGGCGAGGGCGCCGTCCACTGTGAGGGCCTACGCCACGAGGTGGAGGCTCTTTAGTGTCTGGTGCGGTTCCCGTTCCTGGGATCCCAGGCGTTGCCCGCTGGAGGGTGTCCTGGGATTCCTACAGGAGCTCTTTGACAAAGGGAGGGCTGTCGCCACCTTGGCGGTGTTCGCGGCAGCCATTACTTCGGGTCACGACGGATTCGGGGGGTTCACAGCCCGCTCTTATCCGTTGGTTAAACGTTTTCTGCGGGGGGCGCGCAGGAGGAGGCCCCCGCTCCAGAGAACGCCCCCAGTTTGGGACCTCAAGGTGGTCCTTAGGGGGCTGTCGGGTCCGCCTTTTGAACCGGCGGCGGAGGCGAGTCCCGAGTGTGTCGCTTTTAAGACGGCCCTCTTGCTGGCGTTGGCGTCTGCTAAGAGGGCGGGCGATTTGTGTGCGCTCTCTGTCCATGCGTCTTGCCTGTCTTTTGGAGAGGGCGACGGCATGGTGGAATTGTGGCCCAATCCGGCCTTTCTCCCCAAGGTCATCACGTCGGCCTTTAGGTCGAGAGTCATCAGGATTAGGGCTTTCTATCCGCCACCGCATGCCTCCCCTGAGGAGGAGCGGCGGCACCTTCTGTGTCCTGTCAGAATGCTGAGGCATTACCTGGCCATGACCTCGTCATTCAGGTTGGGTGGTCAGCTGTTTGTGTGTCTGGGCCCCAAGAACAGGGGCGCCCCGCTGTCGGCTCAGCGGCTGGCGCACTGGGTCGCCACGGCTGTGCGGCGGGCGTATCAGTCGCAGGGTCTGGCCCCCCCGGTGGGCTTCAGGTCGCATTCCACGCGTGGGATGGCGGCCTCTACGGCCCTTCTCAGGGGGGCGTCGGTCGAGGACGTCTGCCGTGCGGCTTCTTGGGCGTCGTCCTCCTCTTTCGTCCGGTCTTATCTTGTGGATGTGTCGGACCGGTCGGTGGCCCATTCCGTGCTGAGTGCAGCGGACTGAGTTAGACCGTTAGGTCCCTCTTCTGAGGGGGCCTTCGGTTTCTTTCCGCCCTGGTTCAGGAGCTCTTGGGAGAGGCATCCTACAGGTGCGGTATATATATGTGTGTTGATCGGTCTGGTAGTCTACATCAGGAGCTCTTGGGAGAGGCGTCCTGTGACTACGGATGACATACGGTCTGTGTTACGTGGGGGCGTCCTTGGTAGGAGTGGCCCTGTAACACGCTTGTTTCTTCTGTCCTGAGTCCTCTCACGGTGTGAGGGTCTTGCTCGGGCGGAGCTCCAATCACCCTTCACTGGCCTGCTGGGAGTACATGTTCCTACGGCCTCCGCGTTGTGTCCCACAAGCGAAGTCCTAAGGGACGTAGCACCATGACGTAGAATTAATAGTTACCTAATGTAACTTAAGTTCTACGAATAGGTGCGTAGTCCCTTAGCTACGAGCCCATCAGGCCAGCCCGGCTTGGCAGAGTTCAAGAGGGGGTGCGGCTGTGTGCAGGGGCATTTATAGAGGATGGTGGCTGGTGATTGGAGCAAATTATTTTGATCTCTCTGGCGTGTGACCTGGGGGTCACGAGTGATATCCCACTAGCGAAGTCCTAAGGGACTACGCACCTATTCGTAGAACTTAAGTTACATTAGGTAACTATTAATTATTGAATATGTTAACACGACTGTCTGAATCTCTCCTGGATGGAAAGCCTGATTGTGTCATGCTTGGGGCCACATTTGTCTCATAAATGCATGTCCATTATAAGTGTACTTCACCTCTTTACCCAATGGTCCTGCTGGTCCCAGGAGACCGGCCAGTCCTTCCAGCCCCCTTTCTCCAGGGAGTCCTGGAGATCCAAGTGAGCCACATGACCCAGAGTCACCCTGTTTCACACCATGTCAGAATTCAGAGAGCTCAAAGTACAAAGACCACCCGCAGAATTATAATGATATAAAATCAATATGCACAAAGCCAGATGCACTGACCTGTTGTCCTTTGTGTCCAGGAGGACCCTCTGACCCTCTAGAACCAGGCAGGCCCTAGGAAACACATCTTTAAAGTCCACTGCTCTAGACACAGCTACATCTAAGCTTTTCCCCAGAATTATCCATTGGTTCAGGCTTTGAGGAAAAAACTGTTTATCATTCTCACCAAATGCTGAACTATGACCTGCGCGAGAAGCAAGCCGAGCTTCAAGGACAAGACGCCATCGCTGCTGATTGTTTTTGAGTGTTTCTTTAGTTTGTTGAGCCTAGAGCTGAGGCTGTTATATTCACTCTGGCCCCAGCGGACCTCATTCACTTGAAAGTTTCTGTTCGTCAGACTACTCCACAGCCTTGCAAAACACTGTCTAATTGTTTCACTACATGGTGGGCGACGTGCGCAGATAGTCTAATACACTGGTCCCTGTTTTATTGCTCTAATAATACGTTACCTTCTAAAGACAACCCGCAATAAGTGAAATGAAGAAGCAGATGTATGTTTTAAGGCTGTAAAACCCAACACACGTTATACAATTTTCTAACTACCCAAACTCACGACGGCTGAAGTGCGATTGTGGCGATATTAAACTTGTGAGTTGTAGGTCTGAGCGCTGCTGCAGCTGTCAAAAGTCGTGCGTGCTGCAGAGTATACCATGCTGAGGGGCAGGAGCAGGACTGAGGGCTACAGGAAGACCAAGGAGAGACCAGACGGACACCAGAAGGACACCAGAGAGAGACCAGAGAGAGACCAGAGAAAGACCACCGAGAGACTAAAGAGAGACAAAAGAGACCAGAGAGAGAGAGACTAGAGAGAGAGACCAGAGAGACACCAGAAATAGACCAGAGGGAGACCAGAGAGATACTACCGAGAGACCAGAATGAGTCCAGAGAGAGACTAAAGAGAGACAAAAGAGACCAGGGAGATCAGAGAGAGAGACCAGAGAGATACCAAAGAGAGACTAAAGAGAGATACCAAAGAGAAACTAAAGAGAGAGACCAGAAAGAGACCAGAGAGAGACCAGAAAGAGAGCTCTCTGAACTCATCAGCCACAAAAGTTTTCTTCTGAATTTGAATAAAGGTAACTGTCATGTTGTACTAGCGGTTATATGATGGTAAAAAAGCACAATTTCACATGAACAAAACAGATTACGAAAGGTGAGACACAGATCGTTTTAGGACTCTGACTAAAACACTTGGTCTAAACAAATACTTGGTTTTTGGTCTAAATCACCTGTGCTCCGTCTGGTCCTGGTGGTCCAGAGTCCCCTGCTGAGCCCGGTGGACCCTAAATGACACAAACTCAGTGTTACTCAGTGTTAATACGACACAGTCACCTGGGCGTGTGAGGGCGGACAGTCAGACTGACCTTTAGTCCTTTCTCTCCTGCTGTTCCTAACTTTCCATCAGCGCCTGGAACCCCCTGGGAGACAAACACAAATACAGTTATGACTCTTCCACCTTTCATAAAGCACAGGCCCAAATGCCAATATAGGAATGTGCTCAAAAGCAGCGACGTGCTGCGAGGTCCTTAGTTTCACATTTGTTAAAGATATTTGAAGTGACAGGTGAGCCGCAAATGCAGGATTAGAATCTCCAAGTCTACCTTAGAAACTCTTTTTTAATTGTTTTTCAGATGGTAAATATTTTACCATCTCTACTGTCGCTCTACCAACTGAGCGACAGAAGAGCACTGGTCTTTGGACCAATCTGCTCCCACTGATGTCTGCTGTCATTGTGTCCCTAGGCAAGACACTTAACCCCACTTTGCCTGAAGTTCCCACTGAAAAATCAAGGCTGTATATGTGTTGAAGCAGCAGCCATCTTCCCGTGGACCCACCACCTGCAGGAGGATCAGCGACGGACTGGTGCTTTGTGAATTGGGTGGTAGCTCTGATTGCCATCCCCCTGACCCAGAAATGGATAATAAAGAGGATGAAAATGAAGTGAATTAATATTTTCTGATGAAACTTTAGTACCAAGAGTCCAGTATTACCCATAGATCTTTGACCTGATTTAAGGGTCTTAGGGAGAGGGACTGGAGGACCATACAGTGCTCTTTCTTTGCTTCTGGGACCAAAGACTGAAAACATAATCTCAGTTGTTTTTGTGTTTAGCTGAAGGACGTTGTTTTGCATCCACTCACTGATCTGTTGGATACAGTGAGTCCACTGGTCCATGTTCTCCTGCAGTCAGTGAGACATAGATGTGAGTGGCGTCTGCATAGTTGAGATAGGACATGTTATTATTCCTGTTGTGATTTAGGGCTTTACAAAAACTGAATTGAGTTGAATTGTGCGAGGATTTCATGGTCGACAGTGTCAAAAGCAGCACTCAGATCTAACAAGATTAGGAGACCTTTCCTGCGTTAGTGATCAGTTGGATGTCATTTGTTATTTGTTAGAGCGGAAGGGAAAGATAAAAGAAATCTAACTTAATGTACCAATTACGTGATAAATTGTTTTTTGATGTTATTGTATGTCTATTTTTGATGGTAAACAGCACGGCACTGCTCAATAGCAACAATGAAAATGAAAAATGTACAGTACCGTTGGCTCTTGAACTTAACCAAGGAAAACTAAAGCTTTAATAACTGCTACTTAAATGTCTTTTTCAGCAGACTCCATGACTGACAGATACACTTTAGTGATGCTGATGATAAGTGCTGTAATACCCACTCACTGGGGTTCCTATGGGCCCTTGGGGACCCTCAGATCCAGGGGTTCCTCTTCCTCCTCTGGGACCGGGTTTTCCAGTTTCTCCATCACTTCCATCAAAACCAAGGGCTCCCTAAGCACAAAGATTAAGTTTGAAGAACACATGCGTTGGAAAATGGGTGAAACATGTTGTGGACTCACTGGAGGTCCTGGTAAACCTCGGTCCCCTTCGTCTCCGAGCCGACCCTGAGGAGAGATTTTATAATTCAGGACAGATCTATGTTAAACGCTTCGGACATCTCCAATTAAAGGCGTCTGTGAATTTTTATACTAGAGAACTGTTATTGCCACCATCACGATATTAGCCTACAGCAGGAGCAGATCACTTCAGCGATTCTTTCCAATACATGTTTGCCAAATCTCCAGTGCAAAGCTTCAAAGTCATCCATCATCAAACCAAACAACAAAACTATCTGAGGAGAAGGCTTTGGACCGGTGAGAACAGCGATTGTTGGAGCAGGAGAATAAAAATTGGTCAACAAGCCAGATGTGCAGTAGAACCACATTTCAAACTTTGAGTTGAGTGGCCTTGAATGACTTGTGTGCATGATATTTCTTTGTATGATGACAAAATTTAGTGGAATAAGTGGCCACAGTAACAGAGGAGCTCTATCAGCTTTCAATTCTGCATGGAGAGAACAAAGAATTGATCAGAATTGTTTTATTTTTCACCTGCGGTCCCTGCTGCCCTCGCTCTCCAAATGGACCCGGGCGACCCTGAAAACAAAAGCACATTTTTAACACACCGTGGTTGGAACTAAAACCAACTTTAACAAGATTCTGATAATGTTCGACGGACTTGAGCCACAGAAGCTGCCTCACTTGTGTTTGTGTGACTGAGACATGGAACTTACTTAGGGGGATTTACATATCCACAAAGAAGGAATATGAGCTGTGATAAATACACTTCTGAAAATGTGCAGAACGTTCCGTGTTAAGCTCAATTGGCCGTGATTAGTAGAAGCCTTGAGAGAAGTGAGACCTTCGTGACACTTGACTTTATTTCGCCAGAACATGCTGTGGAAAGCACAAGTGGAAACACGGCATATTGGTTCAATAGGCGTTTCTATGAATCTGGCTTCACTTGAGAATGTAAAGTACAGTTTATACAGGCTCTGAGTGAGGTGGCTGTTACTCTCTGGATCACGCTGTAACAGTTTCAACGAGAAAACAGACAATGAATTATATTTGATTATAGAAAACAGAGACTAAAAATAGAGACTTCATGTTTCCTTTCATGTTTATAACGGGAAATTATATCTTTGGTGGGAAATATAGGTAAAAAAGGTAAAAATCCGTTCTGTCTGCAACTTCCTTTGCTGTCACTAGAGAGGAGATTTTTTTGTTTTGAAAAGGCAGAAATGTTTTCTGAGCCATAAACTGTACACAGATTGACAATGCTAAACCACTAGGTCAATGAAGATCAATAGGGAAGTTTTGCACCAACTCGCTCTGGCTCCATTTTGGGCTTGAAAAAATGTTTTAAATGACCGTATGTTTGTAAATCCAGATATGAGCCATATAAGGAACAGCCAATCAGAGGCCTTTATTTGTTGGGGAAACTACAGCTTGCCTTAGCAACTACCTTAGCAACATGTCTGCCCCTGTTAGCAAACGCCGTTGAAAGAATTGCCCATTTAAGGAAATTGGCTCCAGCTAGCTAATGTTCAAATTGAGGCTAAAACTAGTGACGTCAGCAGTGTGATGTCATAGTGGTACAATGACATCATACTTTCTTAAACAGGACTGAGATTTTAGACAGAAAGGGTGGAGTTAAATGTTAGTGTCAGAAGTTTCGGGTGTTTGCATGGGTTGATCTAAACACATCCCTAGGTCTGTGTTTGATGAGGGAAAAATGTTGCAACATGGTTAAAAGTTTCAATTCAGCATAATACGTCCCCTTTAAACCAGGAGGCACTTACAGGAGGTCCTGGCTCTCCCGGAGGTCCTGGTAAACCTCGCACTCCTGCTTCTCCCTGCAGCACAAATCGTTCATTCAGAAGATCTTTTTTTAAACCACTGAGAAGAATATGAGCGTTTTACCCTTTCACCAGTGGGTCCTGGGTGTCCTTGCTTCCCCACTGTCCCCTGGATGCCCTGACACAAATATAACACATTTCACTTGATTACCATTTCATTTGTAATTTATATGTGTTTGCATTGATGATTTTCTTTATTTTATGGCGAAAGAAAAATATCTGTATTCTGCGTCCTGCGGCATTTACGCAAATGTGTCTTTAAGATAATGAGGAAATTAGGACATTTTTAGTGTTCAACTTTAATATAAGTAAAGTAAAAATAAATAAATAAAAAAAATATGAATGCAACCTGGAATTTCTATCTATTTTTTGCATTATAAATTATCATTTTACAATATTTTACTTTTTATTTCTTTAGTGGGTATTGTTTTTGTGGCTGTTATACACATTTGTCTTTTAGATAATGAGGAAATATAGGACATTTTCAGAGCTTAGTGTAAGTAAAGTAAAAATATAATTAAAAATACAAATGTAACCTGCCATTTAAAAAATCTTATAATCTATTTTTCGCATTTTTACTCATCATTTTACAATATTTCACTTTTAAATTTCTTTTAAGGGTATTGTTTTTGTAGCTGTTATGCAATTTTGTCTTTTAGATAATGAGGAAATATATGACGGATTTTTGTGTGAATGAAAAATGTTAGATAAAGTAAAATAAATACTATAAAATAAAAGTAGATAGAAAGAACAAAAGGTTTAACTTAAATCTGTTTGAAAAGGTTTGTTCTGTCGACAGCTGAGGTCAAAAGAACTAGAGTTGATTGTAATTATTCAGGATCACATGCTCTGTCCGTGTGTGTGTGAGTGACGGTGGTGAATGGTAATCACTTACATACATGCCAACAGGACCCTGGGGCCCTTCTACGCCTGCTTTTCCGGTGAAGCCCTGGGGACAAGAACACAGAAATAAACATACAAGGAGGTGGAGTCTTCACAGTGAGTCATATTTTTGTTTTCTGCTTATAACAGATCGGGAAAATGTTCAAACTACAGTAGGTAAAAAAAGAAAATGTCATGTTGTTTTCCCAGATCATTATTGGATAGTGATTATAGATTCACAAAGCTGCAGTATTATTCTTATGCCTGAAAGTCCTTTCTACTGGACAAAATCATATAGAGAGAACGATCAGAGAGAGACCAGAGAGAGGCCTGAGAGATTAAAGAGAGACCAGGGAGAGAGCAGAGAGACAGAGATCAGAGAGAGAGCATAGAGAGAAATTAGAGAGAGACCAGAGAGAGAGAAAGGAGAGAGATCAGAGAGAGAGCGGAGACAGAGATCAGAGGGGACCAGAGAGAGACCAGAGAGAGAGAAAGGAGATCAGAGAGAGAGCGGAGACAGAGATCAGAGGGGACCAGAGAGAGACCAGAGAGAGAGAAAGGTGAGAGATCAGAGAGAGAGCGGAGACAGAGATCAGAGAGGACCAGAGAGAGACCAGAGAGAGCAGAGAGAAAGATTAGAGATACTGTAGACCAGAGAGAGAAAGGAGAGAGATCAGAGAGAGAGCGGAGACAGAGATCAGAGGGGACCAGAGAGAGACCAAAGAGAGACCAGAGAGAGCAGAGAGAAAGATTAGAGATAGACCAGAGAAAGACCAAAGAGAGACCATAGAGAGAGCGGAGAGAGAGAGCAGAGCGAGACATCAGAGAGACCAGAAAGTTATGAGCTGAAAAAGAAGATGTGAATCTGTGGATTGATCCAAGAATTACAGAAATACTAGCTCTAAATTTTTGACACTCGCCAACGTTACCAGTTTTTTTTTTTTTTTTTTTTTTTTTGCTTCCTTCCACTACAATGCTAAACTATAGGCTCTTTGCACTGTTGGGATGTCACATGAACTCAACCCCTTTCTGGTCAACGAAACCAGCAGCAATGTCACACTGGTTTTTGAGCGTGCCGACACAAAGATGAGAGTTGTGAAATAGCGATCGATAAGAACAGTCCAGCGCCGAGGGTAAATGTCCACTTTGTCCTTGACCGTGAGATGGAGATATGAAATCGGCAGCTCTTGTGTCTTGTGTCATGTGATCTAGGATTGACTTACTCTCTCGCCTGGAGCTCCTGGAGCTCCCGGAGGTCCCACTTTCCCCGGAGGGCCCTGTCAACATAATAAACACGAGCAGTGAACAGAAAAATATCGATCCGGACAAAAGACAATGCGTCAACGCAAACGGCGAGCAGAGCGAGGCTGATAGAGCGGGACATAACTGCCCTGACATAGCTGCTGTCTGCCCAGCGGTCGGTCATTCGTTTTTAAAGCTCGGGTATCTAACTTTCAAACTACAATACAACTATGCAGTATCAATTATGTAATAGAATCTTGATTGATAAAGATATAGATAAAAATATAGATAGATATCTACAGTATATAGAGAGAGATATAGATAACAAGATAGATGAAAGATACACTGCAAAAAGTGATCAAATATGAGGTAATAAATGCTCAAGATCAAGTGTTTTTTGTCCTAATTTGAGAAACAACAAAAAAATCAAGAACTGTTTTTTTTCTCATTCCAAGAGACATTTCATGTATCTTTTTAAAACAAGATCATTTAGCTTGTCCCATTGGCAAATCTTGTTTTAAGGCAGTCAAAATGTGATGAAAAATTGCTAAAATTAGAGATTTTTTTTGGATGGAAATAATTAATTCAGATATATCTCCTTTAATGTAGTATCTACTAACAGGGGATCCAGGCAGCCCGTCTGCTCCTCTCTCCCCAGAAACACCAGAAAAACCCTGAAAGACAAACAAATGGGACAAAAACACAAATTGTTATTATTAGGAAAACTTTCGAGCGTCTTCGACTTGACTCACTGCTATCCCTGATGTCTTCTTCACAACAGTCTATTGTCACATGGAACAAACACCAAAGTACAACAATGGCAGACGACTGAATATGAATGGAGAATGGAGTGACTTGGAATGTGTTATTAAAAAATGCTTAGAGGCAGCGTCTCCATCACAAACAGCTCCTCAAAGCCCGGTTTCTACACCACAGATTTACTCCATGCTAACTATGGCAGCTCTGAAGTGCCTCCCCTTTAAACAGGCTGGGTGCCCTTCACTCTGGTCCCACACAGGAGATTTGAGTTCGCTCTGGTCTCTCACCGTTGGCCCCTTACAGCCCACGGTGCCCCCTGCTCCCGGAGGACCCTGCAACACACAACAACAACACGTTCAACCCGGCCCTGAGGAGAAAGACAAAACAGGGCCCTAGTAAAAGAGGGTCAAAAAGAAAATCGTTGTGGAAGTTTACAGCATGTCTTTTCATTTTGTGTTCAAGTTTAAACAGTCGAGTATAGTCCAAAGTATAGATAGAGGTGGAAAAAGTATGAGTCTTACTGTAGGTACTTAAAGGGACAGGATTGTTAATTAGGCACACACATACTTACAATGATACAGGTTTGATTCTCTGGTTTAATACATTTTCCCTTCATGGAAAGTTAACAGCTCAGTTGAAATGCAGAAATATGGAGCATCTTTCAAGGACATTGCATTGCTGACGTTTAGAAAGGGGACACTAGTTATTGCAGAAATTGTTTAATAATGGGAACGCTGCCCATCCATTAGCAGTGAAGAACAGAAACACAGCTGCGGATGAAGACTGAGAAGGACAAACACCTTTATCTGTTCGTGCACACTTTGTATTAGCAGCTAAGATGAAGGAAGACTTGGTTGAACTCTGCATTAGACCCGTGGCCACATTCTTTTGTATGTGTTCTACAATAAATGCCGGCTGGTGCATTAACATGGCTCTCCATCTGGTTTATTGATTAGTGCTTCCAACAAACCTGGATGAGAGGAAACTAAACAGAGTGAAACTGATTTTTTCCTCAGCAGTATGTAATATGCACTCACCAGATCTACTCTACTCTACTCTACTCTACTCTACTCTACTCCGATTGACCGTGTTTCCACTCGAGCTGGTATTACCGCCAGTAACAGCCCGGAGTACTGCAGGAAGCCATCGTTAGAAAGAAATTTCCATGGATGCTGCTTTGTTGTGGGTAGGTTCCTATGATACGATGACAGATACTATATTTTCCCCAAAAATATCCTTAAAATGAATCCACTCAAAAAAAATAAAGATTCCAAAGTGTTTCCCACAAACAAAAATCAGCTAAATATTGAGATAAAATAAATGGTGGATAAATTATTGGATATATTATGAATTTAAAACCCAGCTAAAGTCTATTTTCCTGTTATAACAATTCAAATATATGACAGAGATCACGCATTTCTTCGTAAAGACAGAGGAAGACTTGAGGGGAGTGTGAGGTGATCAGACAGTGCCCTCTGCTGGAGAGATCTGCCTAAACTACGGTTGTATGTTTTGATACAATAAATAAAATAAAATATGATGAACAAATGATTATGAATATGGTAGAGAATGGGAACCTGTGTACCAGGCTTTCCTTCTGCTCCCACTGCTCCTGCAGCTCCAGGCAAACCCTTCACACAAATGCAGACTCGAATCAGTAAAGCAGTAATTCTGTTGTAACTTTTATAGAAATATGTTTAGTATTTTGCAATGAACAGGTTAAAGTAGTTACCGATGGGCCTGGTTGACCTGCATGACCCCTGGGACCAGACCGACCCTGTGGAGAAAGTACACAAACTTGAGTTGAAGGTTGAATGTTGTCATGGAAGTTTGTAGGATCAGGTTTTGAGGACAGTACCCGGTGTCCTCTGGGACCTGGTTTACCGCTGCGTCCATCTTCTCCCCTACTCCCCTTCACACACAAACATTGTTCTTGAAATACACACATTTAAAATACTTAAAATACTATTGAATTTAATTTCAGTCTTTATAAAGTCTGTTCTTATTCATGCGTCCACACAAATTACAACAAGGAAAATCTCATCAGTATGTGGCTTAAACATAAGCATTATTTAAATATTCATAATATTTCAGCTGCGTCGCGTGGTTCAACAGTAAAAATCAGACCTTTGGACCCTGAGTTCCCTGGTTCCCTTGTGCCCCTGCTTCCCCGTTGGCGCCCTGCAGAAGAAAAGTACTCAATTTAAAAATACACTGGAAAAACTGTAAAAATCCAAACAGTTCACATTCTTCTTTACAGCTGTCACTAACTCTCACATGTACTCAACAGTTCACATCATGTCATATGGACTGCAGGTACCTCTGGTCCTTGGAGTCCTAGTTGGCCCTTTGTTCCTTGAAACCCCTGGAAACCAGAGGGGCCCCTTTCTCCCTGGGGGCCCATGATGCCAGCGGCCCCTGCCTCGCCCTGAGAGGACAGAGATCATTGATACGTCATATTGTTTAAAGCGGCTGTTTATTATGAACATGTCTTACTCGGTTTCCTTTGGCTCCTCGGTCTCCCTTGTCGCCCTCGGGGCCGCGGGGGCCCTGTGTCCAGGCATAACCATAAGGTTATAAACATGTCAAGAATCAAACATCAGGTGTGTGTTACTCACAAGAGATCCAGGAATCCCTGCCTCCCCCTTTGTCCCAGGAGGACCCTGAAACACACACAGTTTATTGGCAGCCACACTCAGTCAGTCTGCCCCAGGCAGAAGGGGCTCAATGTGTCTGAAGGAATAAACATTGTCCTGTAGTTAAAAGGTATGAATGATCCACTCCTCCACATGCCCTGGTGTTACTGGTGTCAGGATCACTCACTAAAGCACAGAACAGGATACATGTGGTTTCTGAAATGAAAGCTACTACTTGTGTTGTCCATAAGAGGGCGCTACGCATTACTATTCCTGTAAGTGTGTTGTACATGTGACATCACAGTGAATGAGGTCATGTCGCTCTCACCATGGACCCCTCAAACCCAGGCTCTCCCCGAGGACCACCAGGACCCTTAGGCCCCTGGAACACAAACACAACGCAGACACAAACACAGACACATTATCTCAGCTCAGAACAGGCCACAGTACAACTGTATCAGCACATACAAAAACACACAAAACCACTTCAGTGAGAGGACTGTATGCACATTCCATGTTTGAATTGCACCTATACATAGTGTCCCCAAATACAAGGTCAATGCACAATGTGTGGCCGCCACTGGCTGGTGCTTCTGAGTCAAAATACTTACGGAGTCTCCTTTGGTCCCAGCTGCACCGGTCAGTCCCGTGGCTCCCTGCACAAAAGAAGATGTTCATTCATATCTGCAGTTGGTAACAGTCTGATCCTGTTCTTACTTGAGCTCCTCTGAGTCCTGGGGGTCCAGACTGTCCATCTAACCCTGGAGGCCCCTGTACACAAGCAGCAAACACTACCAATATTAGATCATACAAGGCACTCATTCCATAGGTGCCCTTCATGTTGTAGAATTGTATTTCAGAATTTAAGAAGGTGACAACAAACTCTAAGGGAAAGAAACAAGAGAAGAGTCCAAAGAGAGACCAGAGAGAGTCCATAGAGAGACCAGAGAGAGACCAGAGAGAGTCCAGAGAGAGTCCAGAGAGAGACCAGAGAGACCAGAGAGAGACCAAAGAGAGACCAGAGAGAGACCAGAGAGAGTCCAGAGAGAAACCAGAGAGAGATCAGAGAGAGACCAGAAAGTCCAGAGAGAGACCAGAGAGAGACCAGAGAGAGTCCAGAGAGAGTCCAGAGAGAGTCCAGAGAGAGACCAGAGAGAGACCAGAGAGAGACCAGAGAGTCCAGAGAGAGACCAGAGAGAGTCCAGAGAGAGACCAGAGAGAGACCAGAGAGAGACCAGAGAGAGTCCAGAGAGAGTCCAGAGAGAAACCAGAGAGAGATCAGAGAGAGACCAGAGAGTCCAGAGAGAGACGAGAGAGAGTCCAGAGAGAGACCAGAGAGAGATCAGAGAGAGACCAGAGAGTCCAGAGAGAGACCAGAGAGAGTCCAAAGAGAGACCAGAGATAGTCCAGAGAGAGACCAAAGAGAGACCAGAGAGTCCAGAGAGAGACCAGAGAGAGACCAGAGAGAGTCCAGAGAGAGACCAGAGAGAGACCAGAGAGAGTCCAGAGACAGACCAGAGAGAGTCCAGAGAGACCAGAGAGAGACCAGAGAGTCCAGAGAGAGACCAGAGAGAGTCCAGAGAGAGACCAGAGAGACCAGAGAGAGACCAGAGAGACCAGAGATAGAGACAGTAGTTGTTACTGTATGTACTGACAAAGAAGATGTGAAACTTTGTGACATTTTTTGTGGATTGTTCCAGAAATGTGTTAAACCACATAACCTTTGACACTTACTATAGTTACCAGGAAATATTTTCAGCTACCCTCCACCACAATGTGAAACTAAAGGCTCTTTGGATTGTTGTGATGTCACATGAACTCAGCCTCCTTATCAGACAGATCCTTGTTAATAATAATACTAATAAAGTGAATACCTGAGGACCAGGAAAGCCAACACTGCCGACAGGACCCACATCGCCCTAAAACACAAAGATACTGTTTGTAAGGTTTGTGCAGTCGCGCGTTGTCAAGATACAGTGAGTATATGATGTCACTTCTGGAAACATCTGAGAGTCTTCCTGAAAATGTGAGACAGGCTTCTACTCAAATTCAGATTTAAAAAGTTCAGTTTAGCTGTGCATACGACTGAAGGATTCTATATTTCACTCTTTAAAAGTAAGTAATCTTTATTTATATACCGTCTTTCACAGACCAGAGTCACAAAGCGGTTTACAATTGTTATTTTTTGGGCATTTGTCTCTCAATCCACACAGAGATGGGAGCAGGGTCAGAACAGGAGGCGCATGCCAGATCTATTGTACATATAATGAGTGGTACATACTGCAGTACCCGGAAGAAACCTACGCAGACACGGGGAGAACATGCACTCACTCCACTCAGAAAGGCCCTGGTCCGACCGGGAATCAAACCTAGGACCTTCTTGCTGAGAGGCGAGAGTGCTATCCACTCAGCCACCGTGCCGTTATATTGTGACTATTTTTATTTTATCATTTTCAAATTAGTAAAAAAAACAAATTATCCTTCTCCCTCTTGTGGTCGCACGGGGAGTTACAGGAAGAAAGCCTTTTTAGCCTTCATACACGTTTCACTATATTTTTTCTAAGATATTATTTCACATTCTAAATCATGAAATGACAAAGATAAGAGGCTCATTGTCATTTTGGATGGCTAAAAATAAGTATCAGTATTTCTTCTTTAAGCCTAACCACACAAAAGTATTTCTGCACCGTGTCTTCATTTAGACATTTCTCTAAATATGATTCAAAACAAGTCCTCTCACCCTTGTACCATTGACTCCTTGCGCTCCAACTTGTCCAGTCAAACCAGCTCCTCCCTGGAAACACAGACAGGTCTTTTTATAATTTACTCCATGACTTTTGATAAGGCTGGTGCTCTACCCAGAAATGGATAAAACGGAAGTAAATGGATGGATACTTTTGATAAGGCTTAAAAAAATCAGTGTTCCAAATTCTTCTATGAGTTTTTTGTCTTTCTCTCACTTTAAAACAATGAAAACACACATATTTAAGTGCTATGTCAAATAATTAATTGGTGAATTCTGTTTTTCCACTGTAGATGTGAGAGTTAGACGTACTGGTGGTCCTGGTAAACCCAGAGCTCCATCCAGCCCCGGCTCCCCCTGAGAACAGACAAACCATGAATGATAAGAATATAAACATAATTGAGAGGATTTAGTAAATATTTTGATACAGAGTTACAGATTTCATGCATATGCAGATAGAGCTGTGCTTACAGCAGGTCCGAACGGTCCCCAGAGTCCGTCAGCTCCTCTCACTCCCCGGGGCCCCTGAAGAAGCACAAGACCAAAAGGCCATTCAAATACATGGGGTGACTTAGGCATGAGGCAAAATCTCATTACTAAGCGGTACAGGAGGTTACTAATTGACATAAAAAGTAAGTCCAAATCACATGCTTGTAGTTAGACCTAAGTAAAAAGTATTCACAGCAACTTATCTGTTCTCCTTGTGAGCTACTACTACTACTACTGTCTTTTATGGGGGATACAACACCAAAATTTCCCCACTGTGGGACAAATAAGGGTCCTTATTTATGCTGACAAGATTAAAATGTGGCGAATTGTGCAGTAGAAATTAAACTTACTGGTGGTCCCATTGAGCCGACAGGTCCTGGGAAACCGATGGAGCCCTGAAAATATAAGAACAGTTGATAAAATAGCTCAGATTGTGTTTTACTTGTATAGCCCTAAATCACAACAGAAGTTATCACGGAGGACTTTACACAACCGTTGAATTCGCCATCACAGATCAGACAATCAAACAGTTCAAACACATTGGTATTGGTCCATTAAGGGCAGAGGACCAATGTCCATAAGTTTTGATAAATGTCCATAAATGTAGTTGAATGTTGAGTCTCCAGGATCATCACCACTGTCCTTTTATTTTTTAGACCGAACAGGACTAACTCTGAGAGGGTGAATGAGAGGGTCGCGTCCCTCCGCCTCCGGGTGGGGGACAAGTCTCTCACTGTTGTGACGGCCTACGGGCCTAACGGCAGTGCAGAGTACCCGGCCTTCTTGGAGTCCTTGGGAGGGGTACTGGACGGTGCACCGCCCGGGGACTCCGTTATTCTCCTGGGGGACTTCAACGCCCATGTGGGAAACGCCAGTGACACTTGGAGAGGGGTGATCGGGAAGAGCGGCCCCCCTGACCTGAACCCGAGCGGTGTTCAGTTGTTGGACTTCTGTGCCAGTCACAGTTTGTCCATCACGAACACCATGTTCGAGCACAAGGGTGTCCACCAGTGCACGTGGCACCAGGACACCCTAGGCCGGAGGTCGATGATCGACTTTGTTGTCGTATCATCTGACCTTCGACCGCGTGTCTCGGACACTCGGGTAAAGAGAGGGGCGGAGCTGTCAACCGATCATCACCTGGTCGTGAGTTGGATCCGCTGGCAGGGGAAGAAGCCGGTCAGACCTGGCAGACCCAAGCGTATAGTGAGGGTCTGCTGGGAACGTCTCGCTGAGCCCCCTGTCAGACGGACTTTCAACTCACACCTCCGGGAGAGTTTCTCCCAGGTCCCGGTGGAGGAGGGGGACATGGAGTCCGAGTGGACCATGTTCTCTGCCTCAATCGCCGATGCGGCGGCTCGTAGCTGTGGTCGCAAGGTCTCTGGTGCTGGTCCCGGCGGCAATCCCCGAACCCGGTGGTGGACACCGGCAGTAAGGGATGCTGTCAGGCTGAAGAAGGAGTCCTATCGAGCCATGATGGTTCGGGGGACTCCTGAGGCAGCTGTCCAGTACCGGCAGGCCAAGCGTGCCGCGGCCCGGGCTGTTGCAGAGGCAAAAACCCGGGACTGGGAGGAGTTCGGAGAGTCCATGGAGCATGACTATCGGTCGGCCTCGAAGAAATTCTGGCAAACCGTCCGGCGCCTCAGGAGGGGGAAGCAGTTCTTTGCCAACACCATGTACGGTGCGGGTGGAGAGCTGCTGACCTCGACGGGGGATATTGTCGGGCGGTGGAAGGAATACTTTGAGGTTCTCCTCAATCCCCCCGTCACGTCCTCTGTTTCAGAGGCAGAGGCTGAGGATGTTGGGGCGGATACATCCATCTCCCTGGCTGAGGTCACCAAGGTGGTTGGTAGCCTCCATGGTGGCAAGGCTCCGGGTGTGGATGAGATCCGCCCTGATTATCTAAAGTCTCTGGATGTTGTAGGACTGTCTTGGCTGACACGTCTCTGCAACATCGCGTGGCGATCGGGGGCAGTGCCAATGGAGTGGCAGACCGGGGTGGTGGTCCCTCTCTACAAGAAGGGGGACCGGAGGGTGTGTTCCAATTATCGTGGGATCACACTCCTCAGCCTCCCTGGTAAGGTTTACTCCAAGGTACTGGAGAGGAGGCTACGGCCGATGGTCGAATCTCGGATCCAGGAGGAGCAGTGTGGTTTTCGTCCCGGTCGCGGAACACTGGACCAGCTCTATACTCTCCATCGGATACTCGAGGGTTCATGGGAGTTCGCCCAACCTGTCCACATGTGCTTTGTGGATTTGGAGAAGGCGTTCGACTGTGTTCCCCGGGGTGTCCTTTGGGGGGTTCTCCGGGAGTACGGGGTCGGGGGTCCTCTGCTGAGGGCCATCCGGTCCCTGTACGACCAGAGCCAGAGCTGTGTTCGCATTGCCGGCAGTAAGTCAGACCTGTTCCCGGTGAATGTTGGCCTCCGACAGGGCTGCCCTTTGTCACCGGTTCTGTTCACTGTATTTATGGACAGAATATCTAGGCGCAGCCAGGGGTCGGAGGGGGTCCGGTTCGGGGACCACAGGATTTCATCTCTGCTGTTTGCGGACGATGTTGTCCTGTTGGCTCCAACGAACCAGGACCTGCAGCATGCACTGGGACGGTTTGCGGCCGAGTGTGAAGCGGCTGGGATGAGAATCAGCACCTCCAAATCTGAGGCCATGGTGCTCGACCGGAAAAAGGTGCCCTGCCCTCTTCAGGTGGGTGGAGAGGTCCTTCCTCAAGTGGAGGAGTTCAAGTATCTCGGGGTCTTGTTCACGAGTGAGGGAAGAATGGAGCGTGAGATTGACAGGCGGATCGGTGCAGCGTGCGCAGTGATGCGGTCGCTGTATCGGACCGTTGTGGTAAAGAGGGAGCTGAGCCGAAAGGCAAAGCTCTCGATTTACCGGTCAATCTTCGTTCCCTCCCTCACCTATGGTCATGAGCTTTGGGTAATGACCGAAAGAACGAGATCGCGGATACAAGCGGTCGAAATGAGCTTCCTCCGCAGAGTGGCTGGGCGCTCCCTTAGAGATAGGGTGAGGAGCTCAGTCACACGGGAGGAGCTCGGAGTAGAGCCGCTGCTTCTCCACGTCGAGAGGAACCAGTTGAGGTGGCTCGGGCATCTGTTCCGGATGCCTCCTGGACGCCTCCCTGGGGAGGTGTTCCGGGCACGTCCCACCGGGAGGAGGCCCCGCGGAAGACCAAGGACACGCTGGAGGGACTATGTCTCTCAGCTGGCCTGGGAACGCCTTGGGGTCCCCCCGGACGAGCTGGAGGAAGTGTGTGTGGATAGGGAAGTCTGGGCGTCTCTGCTTAGACTGCTGCCCCCGCGACCCGGCAACGGATAAAGCGGAAGAAAATGGATGGATGGATGGATGGACTAACTCTAGCACAAAGATTGGGGGTGTGGGTGAAAAGGCATATACCAAGGGGCAACATCTCACAGCAGATGAATCGAAAGCAATATTTACCATATATAATGAAAACGAAAGCTCATATATAGTGTCCTCCTTACCGCAGATTACCCAAAGCCCACGACTGAACGTACCTTCTCTCCGGGTTCACCAGCGTCTCCTCTTTCTCCAGTAATGCCCATAAGACCCTAGGCAAAAAAAGAAAATTTCGTAACAATTTACAAGATTTACTGAGATTTGTAGTCCTGGATCTACAGTACAGCAAACAGGGATCTGCAGCGGATGCCTCTCTCAATATGGGCCAAGGTTTCTCACATTCTCACTGTCCTTAGACCCTCCTACATCAGCAATGAACGAAAAAAGTGAGAAACTTCAGCGGGGCCGACATAGAAATACGGATCTGCTCCCCACAGTTGGACAGTGTAAAAGACCCATATCCAGCAGAAGTCTCGTGCAGCTCTCACCTCATCGCCGTCCTCTCCTTTGGCTCCGCGCTCTCCTCTGTAGCCCCACATGCCCTGAGAACAAACACAACCCACATCAGGACAAGAACTGGTGACACACTGTTCTTCACAGGTTTGGGGTCAATTAAACCCCTTTCTGTGAGTCACTATTTTATGCTTTGGACTGAGAGCGGATTGGGTTGATTGAGGGTGGACATGTCTTTTTCACTTTTCTGTCTAAAAAACCTGATGTAAAAATGTGACAGAGGCCAAACATACACTGATGATACACTGTGATAGAAGAAAACAGTTTTGAGGGCAAATACTGTAAGTGGTTATATGGATTTTATAACACAGTTCTAATCATTTGATAGTTATGTACCCAGCTTTAGGATCATTAAATATTAAGAATATGCTAAACTAGATCATCTGGAGGTCCTCCTTGTGTGCTGTTTGTACACAACTACAGAAAGTACAATCTTATTTCTATAATACCTCAGTTTAATAGCACTGTTATATAGGGCCATTCACACACACACACACACACACACACACACACACACACACACACACACACACACACACACACATACGCACAAAAGACTCATTCTAGACAAAGTGGGTGAAGTGGGTGAAGATTTGGATTTGAAACCACTGGTCTCGACATTGTGCCAAAAGTAAATGACTATAAATTAGTGATTTTAATGGAAAAAAGGTATAAAAGTGCAATCCCAGTATCTGTCATTCCAGTGTCTTCATCTTAGACCCTCTATGGTCCTGATGGTGACATGATGGTGATATGTGCGCATATCAAGAGGCTAGTTTATCATTTATTATTGTAATAGAATTGTGAAAGTTTATGGACCCAAACGTCAGTGCAAGTGCAGAGTCTAACCATGGGTCCCGGAGCTCCTGGGGGCCCAGTCAGGCCGTCCTCCCCGTCTGCTCCGTCACGTCCAGGAGGTCCGCGAGGGCCTGGGCCTCCTCTGGGACCTCTCTCCCCCTGAGAAGTTACAGAAGAGACATGATACATGTAGGGCTCACTTAAGAGGATGGGAGGAAAGGCACTGTTCACAAAAAATACAGAACAAAGATAAAAGATCATTCTCATTAATATAACTAATTCATATACAATATTAATATACTGCAGGTTAATTAGCAGCAGTATTTGATAAAATTTGATTCAACTTAATTGAGCATTGAATTGGGGTAACTCAAAATAGTGTAAATTTTAAAAGCCATACATATTATAGTACAAGGTTTTCATCCCAGTAACTAGTACTTTAAATATATTTAATTTTAGAGTATATTACCCAACACTAGACATCACTTCATTTGACTCAGAGTGAATGACTCAGGGCGCAGTGCCACCCATTGACAGCAGAGGGCAGTGCAGTGTTGCCAAAATTACTCTAAAAAGGTTTACTTCCATATTTATAATAGTTACAAGGAGAACAAAAAAAAATTGTGAATCACCAGAGTACTGTATTTCAGTCATTTGAAATTCTCCTATGAGTTTAATTCCCGGTTCAGAGAGCTCCTCATCATCACACACAGATGAATGTGTTTGACTAAAACGCTTAGCTTGTAAACTGTGGGAGAACCAAACACATGTGCCATTGTATATTTGTATTTTTAACATTGTATTGTTTTATATAAAGCTGACTTCAAAACCAAACGTTACAGAGACTAGTTATTTTTGTTATGAATTCAACTCAACACTGGCAGTAGGGGGCAGTGTTGAACAGAAATAGGAGCAGCCACTGATTGTCACAGTAGATAAGCTGAGCAGCACGTCTGAAACACATCTATTCAGACTGGTCTATTTAATTAAATTCAATTTAGTTGTGAGTAACTCTAAGTCACACCAGCAGTTGTCTCGGAGGACTTAATAAAGTTGTCAATTCAGCAACAGCAGATCAGAGAACAGTTCGAACACAGGAAATGCAATAATAACAAACACATACAGTAGCAGAAATTGGTCCACGGGGAGCAAATGAATGTCTTTCTCCTTGATTACAAACACAGTATCAAAACTGTGATATCCTTATATGTCTCTGCGTGTCGCTGTAATCCCTCGATGTAATCCTTTTTACGTCCCCACAGTGGGGCAAATAAAGAGGCACTTATAGTATCTTAAAAATCATCTAGGTGGCGTCTATATTTGAGTTTAGTGCTGGTGAGATGTGCATATAGGTTTGCAGTGCGACATTAGGGCCAAAAGGAACACAAAAGGACCATATGCCTGTGTCAGCAATAAAGCCCCGTTTCCACCAGCCCCACTTAGCCCTTCTTTACTCTACTCGGCCCTACTCTACTCCACTCTACACCGACTAGGAGTATTTCCACTGGCCCTGTTGAACCAGTATGTACCTGGTTCTATTCAGGCCGAGCTGGAACTAAAGTGTTCTAACTAACAGAGATTGACTGGAAGCCATGGTTATCAAGGAATATCCCGGGGTACTATTTTTTGTGGGTAGGTTGCCAGGATATGGAATCAGATACTAAAGCCAAATGGAAACACAACCAGGCAGAGAAGAGCCGAGCAGTAGGGCTTTAGATCTTCTAGGAAAAAGACAACAGCAAGACTTTAAACAATCCCCTTTGTATCAATACTTATGTCTCTGCCATTTCCTGAGAAAAAGTCATTCTTCCTAAAACAGGCAGAAAAACACGATTTTCTTTGGGCATAAACTACAGATACATGATTTAAACAGGTGCGTTCTGTTTATCTCTTCTACACTGAATGGATTTGACGTGTGTGTTCCATACTAAGACACAGACTTATGTTTACAGCAGTTCTTTCAAACACAGAGACGAAGCCTAATTCAATGTAAATATGCAAAGAATACGTCACAGAAAACTAATTGTACTGAGTTTGCACAAGTTCAGACTGCTCCGGCCATTTTCAACAAAATTTTAAATACAGATGATACTCCATTTTTATTACGATTTAATAATTTAAAGGAGACGTACTATGGAACAATCTACTTTGGCTGTTTTTAGATCCATCCACACTACAATCTTGCCTGGAAATTCCCATGATGCCGTGTGCGCTCGAATAATGTCTTGTTGCTCAACAGCAACAAGACGTTGTGTCCTTGGGCAAGACACTTAACCCTACTTTGCCCAAAGCCCCCACTGAAAGATCTCAGCTCCTGTGGACTCACCACCTGCAGGAGGATCAGTGAGGGGCTGGTGCTCTGTGTACTGGGTGCAGCTCTGACTGCCGCCCCCCCGACCCAGAAATGGATTAAGGGGAAGAAAATGGATGGATGGATGGATGCTCAACAGCATGGAAACTCGGGTTGAAATGTTCGCATAGATTTGGGGACCAATCATCCAAAACTAGAAAATTCACATGACATCATAGAGTGAGGATGGAACAAAAATGTAGCTGTAAAGGCCGTATTTGTGATGATTTGTGCCCGAACTTCTCAATATTAGCATGCTTGGAGCTAAAACAAAGGTCTATTTATGAAGAAGAACAATGTTATAACATAGTGTTCAAATTTTGGCAGAACATTGAAACATTTTTTTTTTTGTTATGGAAAACCGCACTGACCATTTCTCCTGGAATTCCCGGGTGCCCTCGCTCTCCAGCTTCACCTTGTGGACCCTGAAACAATAAAAAAATATTTATTTCTGTGATTCTGTCATTGGCAACATCAAAACTTCAGTGTCAGACCTGAAAGCCAGGCTTGCCCATCTCTCCAGGAGGTCCTTCAGGGCCTTCTTCTCTCTGAAAGCTCACAAACAACACATCTACATCAACACAGACCTCCGCATCAACATAGCGCTCACAGAAGATACTTACAGGCCAGCCGGCACGCAGCAGCTGGTAGAAGCTGGTTTGCTGAAGTGAAGGAAAGAAAACACACATGAATACAAGATTTTCACACTGGTGAGTCTATGTGACTATGGTAAACAGACTTGGAGCTAGTTCTGGATCTACTGTCTCAGTCCTGGATCTAAAACCTCAGTCCTAGATCTAAAACATCAGTCCTAGATCTAAAGCCTCAGTCCTAGATCTAAGGCCTCAGTCCTAGATCTAAAGCCTCAGTCCTGGATCCAAGGCCTCAGTCCTAGATCTAAAGCCTCAGACCTAGATCTAAAGCCTCAGTCCTAGATCTAAAGCCTCAGTCCTCTATCTAAAGCCTGAGTCCTGGATCTACATTCTCATTCCTGAATCTAAAGCCTCTGTCCAGAATCTACAGCCTCAGTCCTCTATCTAAAGCCTGAGTCCTGGATCTAAGGCCTCAGTCCTAGATCTAAAGCCTCAGTCCTAGATCTAAAGTCTCAGTCCTAGATCTAAAGCCTCAGTCCTAGATCTAAAGCCTCAGTCCTCTATCTAAAGCTTGAGTCCTGGATCTACATTCTCATTCCTGAATCTAAAGCCTCTGTCCAGAATCTTCAGCCTCAGTCCTCTATCTAAAGCCTGAGTCCTGGATCTAAGGCCTCAGTCCTAGATCTAAAGCCTCAGTCCTAGATCTAAAGCCTTTGTCCAGAATCTACAGCCTCAGTCCTGGATCTAAGGCCTCAGTCCTAGATCTAAAGCCTCTGTCCAGAATCTACAGCCTCAGTCCTGGATCTAAGGCCTCAGTCCTAGATCTAAAGCCTCAGTCCTAGATCTAAAGCCTCAGTCCTAGATCTAAAGCCTCTGTCCAGAATCTACAGCCTCAGTCCTGGATCTAAGGCCTCAGTCCTAGATTAACAGCTGCAGTCCTGGATCTAAAGCCTCAGTCCTGGTCCTGGATTTACAGCCTCAGTCCTGGCTCTACAAACTACAGTCTTCAACTTCAACAAAAGAGAAACCAGCTTTATGATATGCATCCATAGGTTTCTCTGTTCAAAACTCCAGTAACTGTAGAGTACATATTGAGATCCGCGCATCTGAATGTGAAAGTGCACGTTTCCTCTGCACCTCATTGAGTAAAACATGAAAGAGTATTTGGCGAGCCGAAGCAGTGGGACATGTCAGCTTCAAAGTACAAACACGACTGATTTATATCGGGCTGGCACGTTTTACTAATCTACACAAGTCCGTCATAAACGCACGGAAAGAGTTACAGTACACAGCTGGCCACAAAAACCAAGAGATTTAATCAGACTAAGATTAATGTTGTGTGTTCTTCTGAATGTGTAGAAAAATTGGGCCTGATTTCCTTCAGCCGTAGGTGCAAATTTTACTTTTAGTCGTTTCTTGTTTCCGAATATGAAATAATAAATTTAGTTGAAAATTAATGGGAAATTGCTAAACTGGAACGTGCCAAAATAAAAGTGGGAGAATTAGGGGACCAGAGAGAGAGACCAGAGAGAGACTAAAGAGAGGGACTAGAGAGAGAGGGTCCAGAGAAAGAGACTAGAGAGAGACCAGAGAGGGACCAGAGAGAGAGAGAGAGACCGTAGAGAGGGACCAGAGAGAGAGAGAGAGAGACCATAGAGAGAGATAGAGAGAGAGAGAGAGACCAGAGAGAGCGAGAGAGATAGAGAGAGAGAGAGAGAGAGAGAGAGAGATAGAGAGAGAGACCAGAGAGAGAGAGAGTCCAGAGAGAGAGACCAGAGAGAGTCCAGCAGGAATCCAACAATCCAAACCTCGATGGTGAGAGCTTCACTCACCCAAACTGGGCTCCATGGCTCTGCAAAGTACTGTCCCTCGTGTGACTTATGTGTAGTTGTATAAACGTTCTTCACGTGAACCACATGTGAGCAAAGCCTCAACACAGTTGGATTTAATTGCTGTCTAATTATAGCTGTATTTGGTAGGAGTGTTGGTTGTATTGACATGCCAAAGGAAATATAGATTCTGCGCAGTGGGAATGAGGCTTTAATTGTGTGATTTTCTTGAGGCCAAGACAAAATCGTTTAATACAGACTTGTGTTTTATGCACACTTTGAAGTTTTACATTGTGAAATATAATCTTTCTACACTATTAGGTCTAAAGCCATCTTTCTAAGAAATCATATTCATAAACCACAATTTGTCTTTTGTTCTTGACATGTGGCTGCTACAAAATCGCCTTGTACTGCACCTCCATCTACAGTCATCAAAAACACAACATGTGGCTGGAAAATCCCACATAAACATGAGAATAACGCGTTGAGAGGACAGAGAGCTCACAAAAGCCTGTTCAAATATTAGATCTCTTTAACCCCATTCACTGCTGTCTGCTGCAGTCTCACTGTTAAATGGCCAAACTGCGATGACAGAACGGACAGGTTTAGGGCCACTTTTGGTCCACATGGATTTTCGACATGCCATTTCAATTATCGAAAGCTTTAAAAGATAACATTGCAACACACTTGTCAGGCCAATGCTGTAGTTTCACAAAACGTCATAAAATCCATGAGAATCCTGTATGTTTATGGAGCTATCGAAAAGGTTCGGACTCTTCTCCTTGTGGCCCGCCTCCCTCTATGACACACTTGTGCCTTTGTTCTTCAGCAAGTGCTTCACCCGCTGCATTTAAACAGTTGGTCATGTTCATGCAACAACAGCTCGTGCAGCAACCCTCCTCCTCCCATCACACACGTCCTCCTCACCATAACCACTCATCTGATAATCTTTATCAGTGGTCTCCAACCAGTATCTCAGGAGCGCTACCAGAATCTCACCAGCCGCTTCCAAGTAGCTCCTCAAAAGATTCAGACATTTCAAAGAATATTTCAATAAGTTTGCTATGCCTGCACCTTTTATACATCTTTCATTTTGCGTTAAAGATGGTTGGCAAGACAAGGCAAAGTTCCTACAGAAGGAAACTCAAGGAAAAGAAACATTAAACATTAAAAGAAACAATTGATGCGAGTAGCTTTTTGTGGGAAACAGGTTGGAGACCCTTGATCTATAGTAAGTGGTTGGTGCAATAGTGAGTACCTTTTGCACAAAACAACTAACTCTAACTAATTTATTCCCACAATATTAATGGACTGTTTATTTATTTTTATTCTTTCATCTAATTCTTGTACATCTGCTCTGTGTGCTCTTTTATTAAACAAATACAGATACAGTATAAATACAGTTTTTTACCCCTGCAAACATCAAGCTGCATTTTAGTTCCAAGCACCAAACCATATCCGACATTCACTTGAACCAATCACTATCATTTCATGCTTTACTAGATCTTACTAGAGATAAGTTCATAATTTTACAATAGTCAAACAAGGAAGATTAAAACCTGGCTTCATGTAAACCTAGAGAGGGTTGAAATGACCTGGAAGGCGGCCCACTCCTCTGCGGTGTTTCTCCACAGGTAGACCGTGGGCAAACCGGCCGGTCCTGGAAGTCCTGGATCTCCTCTGCGCCCGGGTTTTCCATCCGGACCAGGTTTACCCTAAAACAAAAATAAAAGAGAGAGAGTATTAGGTGTGAATATTCAAGTTATGTTCACTTCTGTTTTCTGGTTTTGAAAATCAGAATAAAAAAGTTGTATTCATCCAACTAAAATCTTCAACATGTTTTGGTATTGACAGTATATTTACCAAGGCAAGAAAAGGCAAGTTAATTTGCTCAAGAAGAAGGAAAACTTGAATTGTATGGCAATAAAAAATCAAATTGTTAAAGGCCAAGTTGTAAGCCCTTCAAGCCTTTTTTTTTCTTCTAATAGAGCCTTTCTAATATTGTAAACTGACACTGATTTCACACAACTGTTATGGAAGTTCTGGCTAATCTTTGTGATTGTTGAGGAAAATATTTGGCTTGAGCAAACAGAAGGCAGTTCATTAAAAGTGCTTACATTATCTCCTTTGAATCCAGTCAGCCCCATCTCTCCAGGACAGCCCTGCAGAGAACCCAAACATGTGAGCATCATACAAAACTTACCACAATCCAACATCTCAACAGAAAAATACAGGCTGGATCTGAAAATGTCAATCGGTCAAAGTCACGAGCCATCCCACAATGCACTGTGGCATCAACCAAATTGTTTCTCTCCTTTTATTTGAACACAAGCGATAGTCAACTGCTAAAAAGTTCAACCAGAAGTATGCATAGACTGTGCTTTAGTGGGTCAAATGTTCAACTAGACTGTATGACTCAATATGGGCCTTCCTGAAGTTTGCAACCGTTTTTTTTTTCTTGAGTCGTTAATTGCTGATGCAAGAGAGTTGAGTTGAGTGTTTCTTTATTTAGAGTTCAATGTACATCAAACATTAATTATTGGATGTCACTGCATGGAAGTTTCCAGCGTCAGCGACAGTGGTCATCCTGCTCCCTATGGACCACTGGATCCTATGTGTTTGGTATTACTGCATTCCCTGAGTTCAAACTGTTTGATTTTCTGTTTTTTATTTGTTTTGGTGAATCCTCTGAGACGACTTCTGTTGTGATTTAGGGGTGTAGAACAATACATTGAAACATGAAAAAACTGTACAGCATCAAAACGTGTACAGCTGATCAGAAAGGCCAGATCTTGCTTCTAACTCATAGCTGTCAGCTGCTCACATGGTGCAGGAGAGAGGGACTAGGAGCTGTAACCTGGACCATCTGGATTCAGCTTATAGTGGGAATGAGTACGCCTTGCTCTTGTAAAAAGCATTTCCAGACTTTTTGAAGACTTTCTAACAGCACCACTCAATGATCCATGGAAGTCATGTCTGTCACAGTGTCTTCTTTTGATACAGAAATAAACCCCTGATTCTGTGTGGAGTTTGCATGTTCTCCCCGTGTCTGCGTAGGTTTCCTCAACTAAAAACAAGTACAGTAGTCCCCCATAACACCCTCTTTCTGGGGCCAGGACTCACCTGAAATAATATTGTCAAATGTCAGTTGAACTTTCCTGGCTAAATACTGGCTAACCCTCAAACCCAATTTCAAAGGTTAAAAATGTAAGCTTTTTTAGCAGTGATTTCTTTAACTATATATAGTTATATACTTTATATAGTATATATAGTTGCATCACTATAAACATGCACAATCATGCGTAATGATGACATAGCAGAGTATCAACAGCTGGAGATGGTCCCTGGGCGCTGTACCACAGCGAGCACTGCTCCTGACCAAGGCCCTAGAGGCTTTGCAGGATGGGTCAAGTGCAGAGGATACGGGTCCCTATGAGGATAAACAAACATTTATTTTTTTGGGTCAAAATCTCATTTTCACAGAGCTTTTGGGATCAAACAACTGGAAAATTAATCGAAAGGTTTAGGCAATTAATTGATTACCAAATTAAATGTTTAATACTGGCTATAGTATGATATACTATAATCAATTCAAAGTGTTTGTGTATCAACCAGGTTGTCGATTTCTCAACTACAGATCAGAAAGTTTAAACACAGGAAATGCTATCAAACACATAGGATCCATTGGTCCATAGGAATGACCACTGTCCATAAATATAAATGTCCTGGATCCTCACAAGGAACCACTCTAAAAACCTAGTGGGAAAAAAGCGGTAAACCTGACTGAGGCTGTGGATCCAGGACTGAGGCTGTAGATCCAGGACTGAGGCTGTAGATCTAGGACTGAGGCTGTGGATCCAGGACTGAGGCTGTAGATCCAGAACTGAGGCTGTAGATCTAGGACTGAGGCTGTGGATCCAGAACTGAGGCTGTAGATCTAGGACTGAGGCTGTGGATCCAGGACTGAGGCTGTAGATCTAGGACTGAGGCTGTAGATCCAGAACTGAGGCTGTAGATCTAGGACTGAGGCTGTGGATCCAGGACTGAGGCTGTAGATCCAGAACTGAGGCTGTAGATCTAGGACTGAGGCTGTGGATCCAGGACTGAGGCTGTGTGGTGCAGGACAGCCAGAATATAAAGATACTGATGTAAAACACACAGCTCAGTCTCTGCTTCTATCTGTAAACGTTCCGGTGAACCACAAAGACCACACAATGAAAAGCAGATGACTTTGTGAGTAGATGTGGCCGTACTGAGCTAATGCCTTTTATCAGTGTGACAAACCGGAGCCACAAAGAGATAATCTCAGAAGATACAGAGGTTTTACAGGATGTTTTCTTCGTGTCAGAACAAGTGGCTTTAATCTGGGAAAGTGCTGAGTCGTGCTGTGACTGCATGACTCAGTGTGGAGCAGATGTGTGATGTCTGAAGCGGCGAGGACCACAATCTTTTAGCAAATATGTTTTCCATTAAGAGGATTATGGCAGGGAGAAGAAGGCCTGACATAATGACTATATCAAAAACAGTTTGGTACCCACTGTAAATCAGACCAGAATCAGACAATTATAAATATAGAAACTGTTCTCTTCCACTGTTGAAATGAGTTGTGCGTGTCTACAGCAGCAGGGGGCAGTAGAGAGTGCTTCTACTTTCTGTACAGGGATGTTTCAAGCCAGGACTGCTTGATTTTGGCAAAAAATAATATTAATTTGAATTGTAGTTTTTGTGGAAGATATTGAGATAGTGAAGCAATTTTTGTTAGCAATTGTGTTATTTTTCTAAGAGCATATTTCAGACGACTTCAAGAGCGGTACGTATGGATAAAGAGAATAACTCAGACAACTTACTGCATACATAAAAATTAGTTTGGAGTAGAATTTACGACAAGATTTTTTTATATTTAGAATTAAGTATGGATTAGCAGGGAGGAAATAAGAAATACTCCTAAAGATGTAAGACCTTTGAACATAATGGACATGGGTTTGATCCCATGTCATCAGCTCCCACTGATATCTGCTGGCGTTGTGTCCAAAACCCCACTTTGCCTGAAGCCCCTGTTGAAACACCAATGCTGTGTCTTTGTTGACGGAGCAGCCATCTTCCCCCCACCGCCCCCAATATCCAATTTGGAATGACCATATTGTGCGATAATCCAATGTACAAACACAATGCAGAAGAGTATCAATAAGAAACAGACTCACCTCAGGTCCGGGAGGTCCCATTCGGCCTTTGGGTCCTCTCTGGAGCTTGTACCATCTCCCATCGGACCCCAGCACCTGGTCTCCTTCTCTGGGACTGACCACCAGGGGCTGCTCCTTCACCCTCTGGTCCAAGAGCGAAGGGCTGGGTTTGACCGGAGACTTTGGCGTGACGGTCGGCTTCTTGGGCTCAACTCCCGAATCCAAATCAATTATGCCGTCCGAAGGTTTTCCAGGGAACAAAGGGATATTCCTACCACCAGCGTCCGTGCGTTTATCCGTGGTGATGTTTTCCTCGAGGTCTTTGGAGAGTTCGGGCTTTTCCTTCTGCTGGATCTTCTGGTCGTTGCGAGACGGTTTCCGGTCCGGGTTCAGGATTCCACCGTGCTGGAAGAACGGGTCAATGAGGTCGGTGTCTTCGTCAACCAAAAACACATCTCCTCGGGTGATGGAGCCTTTGCGATTTGGTCCAGATGGCACTGTGCCGTCACCTCGAGAAGCTCCGAACTGCGAGAACAAGGTCTGGAAAAGACAAAACCAGAATTACACATTTACATTGTGCTTTAAAATAGGACCATGGGAAGTCTTTTTTTTGCAGTGGATGAGTGGTCAACTACTCAAACCTGGCTCAAACTTGGCCTGGAAAAGAACCTATTTCTGCTTGTTCCGATAGAAACGTAATATTTCAGCTACAATATTCCACAATATGGCATTCATTTGATCTCTAGAGGGCATGTTGTTGTTGACATTTTATTCCATGGACTCATACATGTGACCATCACCCCCAGAAAAGTACTTACGATACACGGGTGGGTGAAGTGCACTGCATTACAGCCAGACAACTGAATCGGAAAAACTATTTATTTCAATCGATAACATTGCAATTACAAATATGTGAAGGAACAAAGGAGAAAGAAAAGAAAAGACAGATGTTGATACACGACAAAGACGTATTCAACTCAAATCACATTTTACTCGTTACGAAATGGGTCCAAAGGTTTTCCAGTGTCTGTGTGTGTGTGTGATTACCGGTGGTCAAGGTCAACTTTGATTATTTTGCACATGTTACAGCTTCAAAAGATTACAACTTCAGAGGGGCCAACGACACAGATCAGAAGCAACTACAGGAGTATTTTATCACCACTGTATAAAGAGTAAAGGCATCTTTTCGTGCTCTAGAATATCAATTATCAATCGTAGTCTCATTAGATAAAACCCATGCATTCTTTAACAGATTTTGTACTCTTAATTCACTAACTAGACAACTTGTATGAGTAAAACCATGACGTTTTGTAACCACGGTCTCATTACATCAAGACACATCCTGAAAGATTAAAATCTGAGACTAATATCATATTGGGCAACGGATGAAATGGTAGAAAATGGATGGGTGGATGATCAAATCGGTGAGTCCCTGAAGGAATTTCAACATTTTCTATGAGCAAAACAACAGAAAAATGACTTGAAACATGTCACTGTGATTGTGATGTCATGTTTTTCTATAAAAGTTGGGTTAAAATGAAACACTCGGACTCGGAATGAAAAGTCTGGACTGTTTCACTGTCAGAACACTCAAAGAACACATGTGTTTACTGCACACACTGACAGCTGTGGACTCTGTCCACAATAAGACTGATAATGAATCCAATACAAACAATCAGTTGGGAAAAGAACATAGTCGGGGTTGTTTTTGAAGAAAATGTATTAGTCTTGTTTTGTGTGATTTGCTTACACATCCTACACTGTCATTGTAAAAGCCAAAATGATTAAGAGACTGTGGTATTCCCAACGGTCTCCCATCCCAGTACGAGCCAAGAACAGCTCTACTTAGCTTTTAAAAGATGACAGGCTTTGACAAGGGAAATTGCTCATTTACAAGTTCAGACTAAAAAATTTCTCCTCTTAATATTTAAATTGCTCCAACATTGCTTTGTTTTAAGTAACACCATAACATTCAAAACCAGATACAGATGGTGACGGCAAAAAAGTGTCTCTTTTCTTCAAGCTACAACATTGTTCCCTCATCAGACCCAGACCCGGTGTTGGTTTTAGATCCATTCACGCTGACATCAGGAACTTCTGGCACAATCGTGTAAGAACGTAAACTTTATTTATATAGCGTATTTCACAGAGCAAGCTCACACAAAGCTTTTTTAGAATTGTGATAATCTTCCACTCACTCCACACACCACTGACTATTGCACATATTCTGAGTGGTGGGGGAAACCGGAGCGCCCGGAGGAAGCCTAGACAGACACGGGGAGAAAATGCAAGCCCCACTCAAAAAGCCCTGGAGGTGGAATTGAACCAGGGTGTATACATGAGTTTTGGTAATTTCTCAAATAAAATAAAATAATTTCTAATTGCATGTAAAATGATTCAACTCCTCCCTCTGGTGGCAGCATAGGGAGTTACAGGCAAGACGCACGTTTTGCCGTTCTTACATATTTCACCATATTTCTTTACTGAAGATATGATTTTCACATTCTAAAACATTAAATGAAATCATAATAATCTTTTATTGCCAAAAAATTACGCATAATATTTCTTCTTCAACCACACTGACTTTGCAGTAATAGCGAGTCAATAAGTCTGGGATCCTTAAATTTTATTTTCAAACACATCCAATGAAAGCACAATTAAATTAATCTAGAAAACTGGTTCTTGCCAAAAATCCACCTCTTTCTCTTTCTAGAATCTGTAATTCAGACTAAGATGAAGAGACGCTTTATTCAACAGCGACAGTGGCTCAGTTTGTAGACATTGGTCTTTGGGCCTGAAGGTCATGGGTTTGAGGCCACCATAGGACCTACTTCAAGACTCCGACTGATGACTGCTGTTGTTGTGTCCTTGGGCAAGACATTTTCACCCACTTTGCCTGAAGCCCCGCTGAAAGATTTCAGCACCTGTGGACTCACCACCTGCAAGAGGATCAGTGAGGGGCTGGTGCTCTGTGTACTGGGTGCATCTCTGACCCAGAAATGGATTAAGGGGAAGAAAATGAATGGATGGATGGATGGATGCTTTGTTCGTCCCACAGTGGGGAAATTTCAGTGTTGCATCACCAATCACAGCTCGGTAGAATGAGAAATAACTCCATACAAAAATCAAATTTTTGACTTTAGCATAATAAAGAATTAAGTATTAAAACACTGTGGTAGATGTGACCGACTCTAACAAAGAACATGCCAAAAGACCAGTTTTCCCTACTGTACATTTGCAGCTACATACATACATCCCTCTGAAGTGGCTTTTCACCGTGTCATGTGACTGGGCCTGAGCCTGTAGCATTACTCGGGTCAAGGTCGAGGATTTGTGTGTCTCGCAGACCACCCATGCTCCGAGCGCCACTGTTGCTTTAGATCAGAGCAGCCAATCACACCAGCAGGACACTCCGGACAGAAGATCGAAGCAAATAACCACTTATTAGCTCTGACGTCTTTTATCCCAAATGAATAGAATCCATCAAACCGATTTACAAACTAAACGAGTTGTGGCAATTGTGCGTATCCATTCTTCAAGAGATGTTTATTTTAAAACAAGTGGTTTGGCCTGGGGGCTCGGCCACAAACTGGACAGGGGCCTTATTTATAAAGCTAACCAACCGGTGCATATGAACCAATGAGCTGGAGGAAGTGTGTGTGGAGTGGGAAATCTGGGCGTCTCTGATTGGATTGCTGCCCCTGCAACCCGGCAACGAATACAGCGGAACACAATAGATAGGTATATTACGTAAACCCAGGATATTGTGTGAGGGTTGTAACAAGTACTGTAGTTGTTAACAAATCTAGTGATTGAATTATTGCCTGTTACACTTGACAAGGACTGAAACCGGATGAGAAGAGGGTTTATGAATCAATAACGACCCAGAATCAGAATCAATTAATTGCCATTTGCAGAATACAATACATTGGAAAACAAACAGGATACACCAGGGGCAAATGAATAAAAATGGGGAGGCAAGACACAGTGAGGCACATATAAAACTCTTAAAAACATGATTAAAAAACTACAAAGGAGCTACAAAATCTCTCTTCGGTACCTTTGACTGTAAAATGAAAGGAAAATGTATTTTCAATCAAACGACCCAAAGTGCAACAAGTTATCTCTATAAGGATGCTCTTCAGGGCCATCGTCTGAACTTTGTTTTGGTCAAAACAACTAATGTATTACATTTCATCACAGCTCTAGTTCTGTGTCTCTATGTAAACATGACAGTAATCGATTATTTCAGATTACTGTTCCAATGTTTGGGTGTTTAGGCAAAATTACGAGACTCCTTTTTGAGCGTCGCAAGGCTTATGTGATCAATCTGAAAACGCGTCGGGTTAGTTTCAAGTTTCAAGCTGTCTTTATTGTCTCAGAGGGGCAATTTGGTTTCAGTGGCAGAAAAAATACAGTGATTGTTTTTGAAATACTGATGGAAACAGGAAAAAAAGAGTTTGGTTAGTTCTGTCACTAGGACTAACTAACTACACTATACGCAAAGGGGGAGTGGGGTCTAAGGAAATCTGCTGGACTCTTGTGTGGACGATTCTAGTCAACCTTTACAACAAGGTGTCCAAACCTTTTAGTAAGAGGGCCACTTTAGTTCATCAGACTTGACCTAGGGCTGACGACCTGGATTTAAAACACTGGATTTGATCTGGATTGACTGTTGATTGATTGTAAAATGGGTTATGACAAGTCTTCATTGATTCTCACCACATCTGCATTTTATTTGTGACACATAAAACAAATATCAGTTCATAACGAAATTGGTGGAGCTGCAGTTGGTTGGATGACACTGTCAAAGTGCCTCAACGGCGACTTTGTGTTAGCAACAGAGCCACATAAAATGGCGCAGAGGGCCGCAATTGGCCCTTGGGCCTGAGTTTGGACATGCCTGCTTTACAACATTGTTCATGGATTTCCAAATGCTTTCTACTACACAATGAACAAATCATGAACAGCAAAGAAATATCTGGAGGAAGGAGTAATGCCCTCAACACATGGGAGAAGTAATGGGAGCGAGCTGTGTATGGTCAGAGTGTATGTATGTGTGCGCGTGTCTGTTATTATTATTAGTTTATTTGATATGGACATATCAACTGCATTGGACAAACCAGATACATTGTTTCCAGTGTTATAGCAAAACTGCTAATTTGCAACACCTGTCCATAGGAGGCTACACATTTCAAAAAACACAATACAATACTGTGCGTGTGTGTGTGTTTTGTGGTACAGTATATTGAATGAGTGAGAGGTAGCAGCCAATAAAGCTTCATCAACCCCTTTTCAAACTATTTTGTGCATCATTCGTTTCATTCTGTAATATACATAACATTTGATTGTAGACAAGTGATATATAAGTACCTACCTAAGTATTCTCAGGATTATGTTTAAGAGTCAAGTTAAGTTAACACTAATACTGGCTGACATTTCAGATTCAGATACATTTTATTTGCAAGTTGCAGTAAAACCACATTGGAACACATGTGCAAAAGTCCCCAGTGTGCACCAGACAAGTACATCAATAAACAAGTTTAAAAGTACACAAATAAAACTAACTTTAAAAAGTGAAATTGATCAACTAAAACAGTTTCAATCCAAGTACATGATCATTAAAGTGCTCTCCTCTCTAAATCTGTCATCAGTACCTTGTCTCTGCGCCTCTTCTGACCCCTGGCGTGAGTCCATCGCAGCTGGAGCAGGACGCAGCACACGAGCGCGCACCACCCCGCCTGACGGAGCATGACCACGGGCCGAGGCACAGCAGCTCTGAGGCCGGAGCCGGAGACCCTGGAAACCCCACAAGGAGGAGGCCACACCCACGCTGTTCCCCGGCCCCAGACACACTCCAGAGAAAACAATGCTCTAATCTGGCAACCGCGCAGCTTTGAAACCTGATACGAAGAGCCCGAGGCTGGGAGAGCGGCGGCAGTGAGAAGGTGATGGGAGCGGAGAAATGTGCCACTGTAACTATGATTACATGGTGTGGACTTTCTGTTAAATGATCTGGTTTTATATTGATATATATTTGTGCTCTTCCTGTGTGTCTTGTTGATTGTTTTCCCCGCTCTGATGTGCTACACCTGTGTCTCCCTGTGTGTATTTAGACCCCGTTCTCCTGTATTCTTGTTGTTGGTTCATTGTTGTTTTGTCCCCATGTCTTGTTCCTGGTTTCAGTTCTTACTCGTGGATTTATTTTTTGTGGCATTTATTAAATTACATTATTTTGCAGTTCTGGGTCCTTGTTTATTCGTGGCAAATTAATTTGATCATATACTAAAAGGCTATAGAGGTTCCCAGAGGACTCCCATCACCGTAAATCTAAAGGTAAAGATCATAGACTGTATATATTAACGGACGTAGTCACGCCTATCTCCGGCGTTCTAACTAATGGGCGAAAAATAGTGCTCTACTGGAGCTTTCCAAAATGGCCGCGAGTAGTCCAGCCCACAAGAAAAAAAAATAAAAAACGCATCTGCGCATGCGTTAGCCGGCGCAGCTCCATTCATTTAAAAGAGTGACTTCAAAAATTCACGGCGAGTAAACTAGAGTGGTTCAAAAAAATTCACCCCCCTCAGCATTGACACACATGTGGAACGGAGCTTTGGGCCAAGAGCCAACTTTTGGACCATCCTGTAAAGACGTTTTCGAAAGGTAAGAAGATGCTATATGTTAGCATTGGCTAATTCTTATTCTGGGTCCACCTCCATCGGCCCGGGGTGGTATTGCAAGCATGTCAACGTCATTTTGGCCACTTTTGAGCCGGGACCCGCCCCCCACTGGTAAAGATGCACTTTATCCCTGTGGGGATATTTGTCCTCTGCATTTAACCCATCCTGATGCCAGTAAAGCTCACGTCAGGAGCAGTGGTCGCCGTAATACAGCGCTGGGGACCCAACTCCAGATCGGGACCGCGCTGGAGGATTGACCAACTGTACGTGATTTTAGTGGTTGGGGAGACCTAAGCACCAGGAGGAAACCTACCCCGTACTAACTAGGCCCTGCTCTGCACAGCTTCAGAGGTCTGACGGGATCTGGCTTTCGCATGCAAGAATGTTCAATATATACAGTATCTTGAGCAAAACCCTAAAAACGAGCTATACCACAGTTTACATTCCCAAAAGAGACGTAGGACACTTTGGATTTTGATTTTTCTCGATGCAGAAATAGTTCACACCTTCAGAGACCAAAACTAAACGACCTCAGCATCACAAGCGTTCCAGCCATTTGTTTGAACTCCAAATGAAAGACTCAGTTTGAATTTGATTTAGAGAAAATGGGCAGGGAGTGTAAGGGACTCAAATGCATAAACAACAATCCAACCTCTCTGAATGAAATGAGGGCTTTGGCTTGAACTTCAACCACAGGCAGCAAAAAGTGAGTCAGCGACTGCTCCTCGCCAAAAGAAGGAATCCCCATCATTTCACACATCACAAATATCAAACTGGGGAAAGAGAGAAAGGGGAGAAAGGCAGAGCAGCCGCCAGAACCACGGCTGAGGGAAATATCAATGAGCTGTGCAGCGCTCGGTCTAAGGCTGAGCTGCTTTACATGACGCAGAGTGAAGACCTCCTCTGAACCGAAGACACGGACGACACGTTTGAATGGAACAGACGAAGGCAGCGGAGGCCTGTTCAGTGGAAATGAGGCATCAGTAAATGCACATCTGCCAAATCTCCAAGAATGGGATTTTGTGAGCAGAAGAAGCCGCCAATTTTCACCTCAGCTTTTCACATTTCATTGTATATAGGATGGAACACGTAGGGACGATTAAAATTAAGAGATCCTTTATTCGTCCCACAGTTGGGAAATTTCAGTGTTGCAAGTTAGAGAACAGTAGGAATGAGGAGCACACAGCACAAGATAGCGAACAATGAACAATAGCTATACTAATGCACAAGTATAAAATCTCTATAATGAACATAATAATAATAATAAAGAAGTATAAAAAAGACGCCCCCCAAGACAATCTTTAGTGGCACCTGAAATGATCTTCCATTATTACTAACTACTATAACATATAACATGGTCTCCTCGTGTCTGCGTAGGTTTCCTCCGGGTGCTCCAGTTTCCCCTACCACTAAAACATGTACAATAGTTATGCATGTATGAGTGAGAGAATGGATGATGTTGGTTGGGGCTTTGATGCGCTTTGAGTGACCTTGATCTTAAAAATTAGGCCGAGTTCAGGCATGGATTTCAGGACAAACATAGACTTGCACTATCACCAATGGTTTTCAAAGTAGGGCATGACTATTATTGGCGTCTTTTGTCTAGCTGGACAGGGTGTTAATCACGAGTATGACGTATAGCCGAGCTGTTGACAACGTACCATTAGCCATCATTATCTGCTCTAGATTTACACATAGAACAACCCACACAAAAAAGACCCAGACAGTTCTCCCGACAGACCAAAGTGTTTGTGTTGAGTTTTTCCTGAAGAGCAGTGGGGCAGACGTATACGCTATTTGCCCCCAAACAAGCCACTTATAGCTAACAGTGACAAAGTTTCACTAAGGTGCTCTACCGCTGACCATTCACACACACAAGATTAATTTGAGGTAATGTGGGTTGGTGTCTTGCCTAAGGACACAACACTAGATTTGCACTTAAGGGCTTCGTCCATCCTACTGTGAAACCTGGTAATACAGCTGTCTCCCATCAAAGTACAAACCAGGCCCTGACCTGCTTAGGTTGTCAAAGACTGAGGGTATCAGACTTTGACAAGCTTGTACAAGGTATATTAAGATGAGCATGCAAATAAGTGTGTGTCTGTGTGTGTGTGTGCGTGCGTGTGCTTGTCTATGCCTGTGTGTGTGCATGTCTGTCTATCTGCATCTGTCTCGGCCTGTGCCTGTGTGTACGAACGCGTGTGTGTGTTCGTCTGTGCCAGTGTGTGTGTCCGCCTCTGTCAGTCTGCATCTGTCTGTGTGTGTTTGAGGCTGTTTGGGTGTGTGTACGTGTGTGTCTGTCTGTTTCTGTCTGTGTCTGCGTGTGTGTGGCTTTAAATGTGTTTTTGTCTATGTGTGCGTTTGTGAAATTAATCATATTATTTTTCTCATAAACAGTTGCTTTGGAGGCCTAGAATTTTTTTTTTTTTTTTACCTAATTTGCATTGTATGAGTAGGTCAAACAAAGAGGAGTTGTAAGTCACCTGAGTCATTCAATTACATTTACTACACAAAATATAAACTACACTGTGTAATAAAATCTACATAACTACTTCTTTTCTCTCAAAACTTTTTGTCTTTATCACTCGTTTCCTCTTGCATGTATTTATTGGCCTCTGTCACATCTTTAGGTCGGCTTTTTTAGACAAAAAAGTTTAAATAATTCTGGAGCCAAGCCCAAAGCTTTAAACAGTGACTCTCAAGAAACCCCCGGCAATCCAATTCCGTATTCAAATGAATGGTTTGCGCTCAGTGCCGCATGTGCCGGCATGGGCGCAGAAAGATTAGCCTAACGCGCCTGTATTTGGGCATCGTCTGGTCTTCCCGGTTCTGCGCAGTGGACGAGCTCCCATGATGCGTTGCACCAAATAAGCGTGTGTGGCTCTCATGCACGTGCACAGAGGGGCTCGGCCGCGCTCTACCAATCCGAGCTGCTGATTAGAGCAGCAGCCGAGCTGAGATAGAGCAGGTGCCAAACAAGCAGAGTTTGTGGCACTAAAGTGTGGATTTAAAGAAAACCGAAAGGATTTAACAAGAAAAAAGTTCAGGATGACAAGGAATAATAAAATCCCAACAAATCCAACCTTTCTGACAGCTGTAGGTTCTCTGTCAGCTGAGGTCGAGCTGTTTTAGTTTACATTGAGTTCTATGGGGAATATTTCTGGGTAGCCCATGTGAATTTAGACTCGTTTAGTCTGCAGTACCGCAAGAATCCCCCGAGCACATGGGTCCTTCAGCTCCAAGCTAGTAATACCCTATCTAGTTAGTATAATAGATCCATGCTCTCAGGGCTCTTTCTTAGAAGTCTGCAAAAGATAACAAACATGCTTTCAAATAAGATAAGAAGTCATTATGTAGTCACAATATTTGATTTACACCTATATCTTTCTGTTGGGACAAAACGTATATTATGAAACAGAAAAACAGGTACCTCGGCTTTAAACGTGTCTACAGCTCTTTCTCTTTGACCTGCATCCAGCTCAGATTGGTTTGACCCGACCCTGACTTAGAAGAAAAAACCAGGTGAGCAGAGATAAGTAAAGGCTTCAGACTCAGACAGGAGAAATATTGAGGGGTAATGTACAACAGTGATATTATCAGTGGATTAGCAGAACTGTGACACATAGATTTACAGCCCCGAGCTTATAGAGACTACACAAATGACTTGTACAAACTTAGGCTACTGCTCTCAATCATAATGAAGGCATGCATGACGTCAGCTGAACTACATGTATGTTTGAGAGCCCGTGTTTAAATAAAGGGAAGTAAATCAAGGTGCTTACTCTTGAAAAAACAATTACACCATGGGGAGGGAGGATTCCAATGCAAACTACTTTGATTAATACTTACAGTCTATATCACTCCGACTCATACCTCACCATAGCAACACACATAGTAACTCAGCTTTCATTAAAGGTCTGTTATTCAGTCCCTCCACGATTTTGCAAGCAATTATTGTGAGTGTTGTGGGCTAAAATGCTGGATTTTGTGGGACAGTTTTCCAAAAGTTGCAATGGCAAGTTGCGATTTTTTTACCCCTGTAATTTGTTTTAATTTCTGAACAATAAATGAGTTACATTTTTAATACAAATATAAATGCACAAATAAACTAAACAAGATCATTTACCAAAAAAAGACATGCTTTATTGGCATAAAATAAGATAACAGTTTGTCAATTAGTCTTAATAGCTTATACACTGAAGAGATGTATTACCTGAACGCAAAAGTGCAAATATTTAATCAACAGATGTGCAAGTCAGTACACTACATACTGCACACCAAATGAAATGTGAAAGTGTTTTAAAATAAACATGTGGACTTCTTTTAGCTTATACAGTAATACTAGTAACGCACAAGAAAAATGCTTGTCTATTGACGGCTTTTGCTTGTGTTCAATAACAATGTTGCACTTGGGACAAAAAAGTTTACCCCGGCTCTCATGAAGCAACGCTGGGTACTGCTTTGCTCGGTCCTTTAGTGATATTATTATTTTGCAAATGTAAATGGTTTCTGTCACACATGTCACCGCTGTATGCATTCTTCCGCCACAATCCGAAACCGTGTGTGCAGCTTGTGTCACCTGTTTACACCCGGACCACAAACACAGACGGAAATAAACACTGTCCACCAACCTGGCGCTGGTCATTTGCAGCAACAAAACTGCCACATACTATTTATTTGTTTCTGTAACCGTAAGTTGCAATGTCGCAGTGATTTTGCAGAGTTTGATTGATTATGTGACTCATAGATTTTTTAATTGTATTGTCATAAAGTAGTCTCATTCCTCAAACACTTCCTTACTCATTAGCATAGACTGTATATAGATGGACAATGCGATCCATTACTAAAACTAGTGATGGAACCAAATTAGTGAGATGGATAGGATTTTCATGTATTTTGTGTGGTTAGAATATTAGGTACCGCAGCTATAAGTTCACCTGCATTTGACCCATTCTTCAAAGCCACAGAGGCAGACTGTTTTGAGTGGTGTTATTAACATTTCATCCATAAACAACAGGGTGAGGGTTTATATAACACAAATGTCTAAAGATTTAACAGACAGAGTCACATCTGGGAGTCAAAAGAGAAGACAGTCTGAACAAGTGAGTCTGTAGTTCACTCTAAATGAGCTGATGTCATTATAGTAGATTGGAATGATCTGTTTTCTCCTCTGGTCCGGCTCCAGGCCAAGCGACTCTCACCCACTCACAGATGGGATGCATATTTCCTTTTCCTTTTAATTATGTGGATTTTTCAACCAATAAAAGAATTCTCTAGAACAATTTTGATCTGTATTGGATTATGTCAAACGGCCTGAGACATGGTTTTATTCTCTGGTTTTATTACCAAATATCCAGCTGTTTGGTTGAGATGGAAATGAAGATTTTTTTGGCTGATGACAAAGCAGACCAATAATATGTCGCAATAGAGCAGTTTTTATTAAAGCTGTCCACATGGATAAGACGTTTGCTCCTGCTGAGTCGGCTCAATTAGACTATACTTTCTATAGCACTGATTGGCTTCCTGCGATGACGTGGAGAGGTCTGGCAGGTACTACAAAAAATATTATTTATTATTATTATTATTATTATTTAACTATTTAATCAAATCTTTCTAATAATAATAATAATGCATCGGTTTTATAGTGCTTTTTTGGACTCTCAAAGATGCTTCACATGTCATTATTAATTCATTCCATACCAGGTACTACTGTAGCCACAGCTGCCCTGAGGCCCACTGACAGAAGCGCCATCTGAGTGTCCTTTGAGTGTATTATTATTATGATTATTGATTGTGAACAACTATTTCTGTTGAGACAAACAAACAACGAGGAACCCCAGCCTTAAGACAATATGTTTTGGTGCAATAAAATAAGAGACGCAATTTCCAGAATGCCTGAAGCTAAAGCCGGCGTATGAGCAGGCAACCCTCCTTGAGCCTGCAGCAGTGAGTGGCACTTGGCCCTGCGCCCGGAGCTCAGATGAAAAGTTGCGTGATCTCAGAGCAGCTTCAGCCTGATGGATGGTGCTCAGACCGGCGTGTACCAGGGCCTGCAGCAGGAGCAGGAGGTTTGACAGCTTTTATAAAGGAGGCCTCTCTCCGGAGCTGCTGGGACATGGAGCAGATAACACCTTTCGCATTAGCTTAACGTTCTCTTTCACTGTGACAGGTGCGGAAGAACCCTGTAACTGCACTGAGGGTATAAGGATAAGGCTGGCATGAATGGGTATTTGGTGACATGTTGCTATAGAGCGCATGTAATAATCCCTCCTCCTTCTGATCCTTCCAGTCCCTGTGCTCCCCAGAGTCTGAGTTGGTTCATATGGCACATGTCACAGATGTACTTTGGTGCGAGGCCATGCAGAGACTTGTAACAAGCAGCGCTGGTTTAAAGTCTATTCTCTGAGCCACAGGAAGCCAGTGCAGAAAACTGGACTAATGTGGTAATACTTCCTGGTTCTAGCCAGGAGTCGAGCTGCATCTTTTTGAATCTACAGCAGCTGTCCTAAAGAATGTAACAGAGCCAGACCCATTAGAGACGTGAAAGGCACTGGCGGCGGCAAAGTTCATTGTTGTGAATGAGTGTTTAGTAGAGGTCCTGGCCTCAGGCGTGTTTTACATCCACGTTCACCTGATGAACTACAGCACATGTCTCTGAAGGGAGCACCTGTCACCCTCTCTACACCGCGGAACTCCAAAGCCACTAATGTGCACTTCAAAGTCTTCTCCACGGCTCCCCCCCTGGGTGACCACTCTGTCCAGACCTAACGCAAACCAGACCCCCGCCAACAACACCAACTTTCTCTGTGTTAAGGAGGACGGTGTGCAGGTGCAGTCCTTCTTTATGTCTCATTTGTCCAAGTCCATCAAAAAGATGCTAGAAACATAAGGGTCAATGTGTCATTTCATCTGTGTTGTTGTAAGCTTGTAATTTCTCTCAACAAAAGTTCTCTAAGTAAAATGTTCTTATTAGCAAACATTTTTTCACTTTTTTATGTCTAATAAAAAAAATCTAAAAATGTGACAGAGGCATGTGAAAACTAGTCATATAACCCCAACTGCATTAGGGCGGCCTGGTTTGAAAGTTTTGTATCCCAGCTTAAAGAATATCTGAGAATTGATTTGAGTTGAATTCACTGATTCTACCATCCCTCAGAAAACTCTATTTTAACACAATAAACTGTATGTGAGAGAAAGTCCAGAGTGGTGACTGCAATAATGAGCAGAGATCGAATGCAATAACCACTTGTTTCTTCACATCTGCAGCAGCGGGAAATAGCTATTGTTTCTCCAGTGATAAAACTTCAAACAACTGTTGCTTCTCTTATGTAAAAAACTTGAAGCCTCACTCTGGGTTTTTACCAATTCATCCATCCATCTTCTTCTGTTTAATCTGGTGCCGTGATAAAACCTGCACTACTATTGACACTTCTGCTCATTACCACTTTTGTACATAATATGCCCTGTCCTGTCTGAACATTTACTTTTTGCACAATCCTGAGTGTTTCTATCCATGCCTGTGTGAGATTAATAAAGTACATCTTATCTTATCTTAAGGGGGCAGCATTTCCCAGTTTCCAGATCAGCTGAGAGACATAGTGTCCTTGGTCTTCCCCTGGTCTTGTCTCTACGGACGCGTCCAGGAGGCATCCCAAACAGAGACCCGGGCCACCTCAACTGGCTCCTCTCCACGTGGAGAAGCAGCAGCTCTACTTCGAGCCTTTCCTGAGTGACTGGGCTCCTCACCTTATAGCCAGCCACTCTGCAGAGGAAACTCATCTCGTCCTTTCGGTCATTACCAAAAGCTCATGACCAGAAGTGAGAGTGGGAACATATACTATTATTGCACATTACATAACGAGTAAATTGAGACAGCTCTGATCGAACACCACAACAGTCAAATACATGCAGCCGCAGAGGTGACACCAATCCATCCTTCCCTGAGACCCTGAGATACTATATATCGTATATAGACAGAGATATCGATATATTGAAATTTAGGCATTTACAGCTAGCTAAGAAACATAGCAGCTACTTACATTGTATACAGTATATTGTGTGCTCACTGTGTGCTCTTGCTACTGTCCTGTATGTGCGCTGCAACTGTCACGTGGGTGAAAGACAAATGAGGCCCAAAATGCAAAACTGCAAAAAATAATGGTTTAATAAAAAGATAAAACAAATCCAAAACCACAGGGAACGAGGACAGAACTAAAACAGACTGGGAATGACAATGACGGAACCGGGAGTGAAGGAACACACAGGGCTAAATACAAGACTAACAAGACACAGGTGATACACATGAGGGCAGGGCAGGTAATCACACAGGAAGATCAACCAAAGAAGACACAGAGATTTTACAAACTACAAAATAAAACAGGAAATAAATCTAAACCATGACAGCAACATTGAAATTTCCCACTGTGTGAGGAATAAAGGATATTGCATCTTTTCTTATACTTGAACTCCACTTGGGGAAAGGCCTCTGCACCCGTTTCTGTTTGTATGTGTTATACTGGCTCTGTCTGGCAATGCTGGTTTGAGGCACACAGATACCTTTTGTCTTTTTAATCCCAAACATTTGCCAAATTTTCAGTAACAAAATATGTCAACTGCTGGAACAAAAGCATCATATACCAACTGGTCAACAAACACAAAGTCCTACAGCCAAAGCACTGGGAATTGGACAAATCTGTGAACCAGACACACAAATAGAGCAAGAACAGATTCATTCTAAAATATCTCTGAGCTGAAAACTGAACCAGATGTATTGGCAGACAACAGCAGAGACCTTTTGGTGCCGTTTTGTGGCTTCGGTGGAGATAGCGCACACGTCAGCGCAAAGGCATGTTACTAGAAAGAGCCCTACAGTAGGCATTGATTGGTCCAAACATTTTTCATAGACTTGAGGTAAATCAAAACCAGCCGGGACCTTTAGGCAGCGAGTCTATTTCAGACATGTGTTACACTGTGAGGCCAATGTAAACAGCAAAAGTACCAGGATCTGTGCTGCGTGTCTAAACAGGCGCCAAAACCACCGCTCGTTGGGGCAATTAAAGGAAGTACTCTGAAATACTTAACGTCAACAAATAAGGAAAGTGAGTTTGACTTCTAAACACTCGGGTCTGGACAGTGATTAATGTCCGGGGGAGAAAAACCGGGCAAGAAGAAATAAACTGTGGGGCACACGCATTGTTTTACTGTGATGACGAGAGGCTGGATCGAACTGAGGCGAGAATATAAAGCAGCCAAAACAGAAACTCACTAAGGAAAACTATTATTTACACATTGTTTATTGAGTCTATCTACAGCTTGAGTCCTGGATCTACAGCCTCAGTCCGCGTTCAACAGCCTCAGTCCTGGATCTACAGCCTGTCCGTTCATGAGAGCGGATAGACCTCTCAATATGGGCCTCCCAGAGGTTTCCCCCTTTTTAACCACTGGATTGTTCAGTCATTTCTTGTCGATGCAGGACGATCTAAGAACCGTGATGATCCAGGACATTAAAGGAGATTTACGGACATTGGTCATCTTGCTCCCTATGAACCAATGGCACTGATGTGTGTGTTTTTATTGGTGAATCAACAACTTTGTAAAGTCCATGACAACTGCTGTCATGATTAAGGGCTAAAAACAAATAAATTGAATTGAATTTGTCATGTTTGTCATTTGACATGTTGCTAAAATGGGTTACTAAGGCAAGCTGGAGTTTCCCCCTCGAATGAAGGCATCTGATTTGTCAAACCTTTTGGGTTTTGCTAACTCCATAGCTCAATGAAGCCTAATCGAGTAGGACTCATGGAAAAAAAAGTTTTGCTCCAACTGGTTCTGGCTCATTATGACTTACATTAAAAAAGTACACTCTCACCATTATAGGCTTTTAAAAAAATGTGGTATAGCGCTCTCTGTGATCCTGGTGTTTATATTTTTTAACTATCTTTGTAAATCCAGTTATGATCCAGTGAATTGACCAATCCCATGCCTTCATTCGCACTGGAACTCCAGCTTACATTAGCCACAAGCCTGCCCATAATACCACACGAAAGTTATCGTTTAGATCCACAGGCAAAAACCGGAAGAAAAGGTTGAGGAGAAAAAGATAATCAGTCCTTGAATCTTTTGCCTCCCTCATCGTCAGCACAAGACGATGGAAAACACTGATTTTATAAATACAAATTATATTTTCCCAAAGGATTACCAAAGAATGCAAATGACTGGCTGAGGAGCACAGTAAATAACAAAGGGGAGAAATTACAGAGAAGCGGCGTGGCATGAAACCCAGCCTTTCTTCTGCGTTTGTATTACTGTTTGTGTGTTTTTTAATCACGTTTTCGCTCCTCGTACATCAGTCGTGAATCGCAGAGCAAGCACAGAGCCTGCCCTGTCATTATAACATCATTAATAAGCGATGGCAGATGAACTGGTTCCTACAAAGACAGAAAAGAGAGAGAGGACGATCAGCTGTTTGGATAAGGACCCCCAGGCACCGACTGTAACAGCGTAAATCAATCTGAAGACAGACTTTGATGCATCTGAAAAAAAGGGAGATGGAGCTTTCAGATAAAATTCAAGTCTTTCACAATTTACTTTGCATACTCAGATGTCAAAATAGTTCAGGTCTTTGCCTCATTGTTTTTGTTTGACTGTTGGGCTGGGCAATGTGTCTTAAAGGAACCATATTATGCAAATTCAACTTTTTTTAATTAGCTTTTCTCAATTTTAAAACACTATCCCATCATCAAAAACAGAACTTGAGGACTCTGTCTTTTAAAACAAAACGTTTTTCCTATACATTTGTTCTTCTCAAAAACAATCTTGTCGCTTGTCTGCGTTTGCAGCCGCTAATTAGAAAATCTCACACAAAAAATGATTTTTTTACTCCATAGGCCGATAGCATAATCAATCCTTCATACTTGTTTCAACCTTTCCGAAGTACTGAAGATATTATTTCAGATTCTAAAATATGAGATGACAAAGTAAATCTTGTTATCATTTTAAATGGCCAACAATGATTTGTTGGCCATTTAAAGTCTGTATGTGTTTTTAGTTCTGAATGTTTGCTTAGGAGCCTGACACGGATCCAGGAATCAGGCCAAGCTGAAAACGTGCTCTCGGTCAGACTCTGCTGCAATTGACTTACAGCCTGAATATTAAACTGCCATGATTCAAAACAATCAATAATATTATACTTGTAATGCACTGTATACATTCAGGGAAACCTCAAAGTGCTACATATTTAATACCACCTGAAACCTTTCTGAGCCTGTGCACAAGGTCGAGACCCACGAGGTTTGTCCCGCCCCCAACCATTATATTAGCCAATCAGTAGCCTTATTCTCCTATACATGCTTCTGTTTAGTTCATATAGTCTGCTAAAACCTGCTGAAAATGTAAATAATTTAGCCATTGTCACAATCCATAATCCATAGTCTGCCCAGTTCTCCTCACGCAACCCCAAAATAGTTTTCATCAGCCATATTCTACTGTACTGTACTGTACTCTACTCTACTTGGCCCTACTCTACCCCGATTGAGAGCGCTTCCACTGGCCTTGTTTAACAGGCACCAGGTACTTTTTAGTCCCTCTTAGTCCAGGCCGAGCTGGTACTGGTGTTCTAACTGATAGTGAGTGACCAGAGGAATATCCCCGGATACGGTGTGTTGTGGGTCGGTTGCAAGTATACGGTACCAGATACTAAAGTGTAACAGAAACACAACCAGGTAGGGTAGAGTAGAGTAGAGTAGGGCCGAGTGGGGTAGAGAAGAGTTGGAGGCTATAGAAACCCAAACCAGCAGACATCTGTCAGTCAGATTTGAGTCTTTTGAAGAAAATTCTCAGAGTGAGTCCAGGTTCAGCAGCTGGACCTCATCTCTGGCTCCGTTTCATGTTTGATGCGACACCGTGAGCTCCAGGTGTTTCCACTGCAGTGTGTACTTACGGCCCGACTGAAGGCCTTCGGATTCCCCAGGAGATCCTCTAGGTCGTTTGAGGACAGCAGCAAATTCTGGATAAAAAAACATAGACAAGAGATAGTGTGAGAGCCGTACAAGTCACAAGGCAAAATACCTGATCCTACCAGTCCAGGATCAATCTCAATGTTGTTTGTTGACCTAACTCTAGAGTAGGGTTAGAGGTTATGACTAAGGTTAAGTTTAGGGCTAGGAACACGTTTAAAATTAAGAATAGGGAAAAGGTTTAGGGTTCTCAAGATAACTGTGATCCTAGACTGTTAATTACTTGATCCACACACACACACACACACTTAATGTTGAATTCTAATATCCCGAGTTTCACCTGTATGTGTTAATAACATAACTAAAACTCCTGCTGTAATTCGCAACAATTTTTAACATGGATTGGTTGGTCCAATAATCCTTCCTGAGTTGTAAATAACACATCAATTCACACAAAATAGATGTGATTTTTAATAGATTTGACAAGAACAAAGGGAGAGAACATCTTAATTGAGTCGAGTTGAAACACGATCCGTTGTTTGGTTAAATACACATGTTTGACACATTTCTGTTTAATTCTGTAGTAATTACAGCGTTGTCATAAAACCTCTCCTAATGTTTAAATCGTTGCATGGTTCTGAAGAAGATGGCATAGTCTGGGATCGTGTCATAAATTCAGACAGAAGACATGTTTTATTGTCGATGGTAGAGACAGCACGAACACAGATACAACAGAATGCAAGTGTATTATACAGAGCGGAGGCATGGAGACCTCCAATCAGCAGCTTTCACAGTGCCATGTAGCTTGGCCTTCAGATAGACAAAACAAGGGAAAAGTACTGGCTTCTGCACATTGATAGAATGATGAGTTTAACTTTAACAAAAGTTGCTTCAAAGTGTTATGAAATCTCACATTCCCCCCTCTGGTCATACATTCACGTGTGACCATCAGGATCGATAAACAGCAACATAACATCATTTCTCAATACTTCAAAAACTCATAAACTCGGTACTTCACTCGGTACCTCAAAAAACTCAGAACTCGGAATACTTCAAAAACTCCAAAACAAAAACAAAAACAAAGATCTTTCATAAAACTTGTCAACAATCTTCAGTAAAATACCAAACTTCATCAGTCGATGGTGGTTCAAGATATTGCTTTGAAAACAGTCTCTCCCACTTCTTTGTTTTGATTCTTCAGGCTTCTGCATTTGTGTCGAGCCATGATTCTTCTGTGACGTGTCTTTCAATCACACGTTTCAGCTTCAGTGTCCAGATTCAGCAATCCAATTCAGTCCAAATTATGTCCAAATTCAGAAATCCAGATTGTTCCAAATTATGTCCAAATTGTGTAATCCAATTGTTCGAAATGATGTCCATGCAAAAGAGGACGATGGTATTGTCCATGTCTCAGCAGCTCACAGCCTGACTGGAATCAGGGGCTGTGCAGATTGTCCATGTGTGCTGATCCAGATGCATTCTCTTGAGGTTTCTCAGTTTTGGCTTGAAAAAAAACACTTTTTGTGTAAAAAAAAAGTAGTCTTCTGTTCACTAGATGTTACAGACAAGGCCCGCATCCTTCCACCACCTGAAGAAGATGTGCCAAGTCTGGGATCGCGTCTTTAATTCAGACAGAAGACATGTTTTATTGTCGATGGTAGAGACAGCACGAACACGAACACAGAATGCAAGTGTATTATACAGAGCGGAGGCATGGAGACCTCCAATCAGCAGCTTCCACGGTGTGCTTGTAGCTTGGCCTTCAGATAGACAAAACAAGGGAAAAGTACTGGCTTCTGCACATTGATAGAATGATGAGTTTAACTTGAACAAAAGTTGCTTAAAAGTGTTATGAAATCTCACATTCCCCCCTCTGGTCACACATTCCCGTGTGACCATCAGGATCGATAAACAGCAACATAACATCATAACTCAATACTTAAACTCGGTACTTCACTCGGTACTTCAAAAAACTCAGAACTCGGAATACTTCAAAAACTCAGAAAACTCATAAAACATGTTCAGATCTTTCATAAAACTTGTCAACAATCTTCAGTAAAATACCAAACTTCATCAGTCGATGGTGGTTCAAGATATTGCTTTGAAAACAGTCTCTCCCACTTCTCCGTGTTGGTTTCTTCGGGCTGCATTTGTGTCGAGCCATGAATTCTTCTGTGACGTGTCTTTCAATCACACGTTTCAGCTTCAGTGTCCAGATTCAGCAATCCAATTCAGTCCAAATTATGTCCAAATTCAGAAATCCAGATTGTTCCAAATGATGTCCAAATTGTGTAATCCAATTTTTCCAAATGATGTCCATGCGAAAGAGGACGATGGTCTTGTCCATGTCTCAGCAGCTCACAGCCTGACTGGAATCAGGGGCTGTGCAGATTGTCCAAGTGTGCTGGTCCAGATACATGGTTTCTCTTGAGGTTTCTCAGTTTTGGCTTAAAAAAAAAACACTTTTTGTGTAAAAAAAAAAAGTCTTCTGTTCTCTAGATGTTACAGACAAGGCCCGCATCCTTCCACCACCTGAAGAAGATGAGCCAAGTCTGGGATCAAATATGACTGGCATATTTGTACAACAGCGACGCAGAACCGAAGACAATATGGTGACACTGTGCATTTATTTCTCTTATCTCATCTCAGAGCAGGGTTCCTACAGGTTTCTTAAAGTCAACTTCACTTGTCTGACTGGGACGATGTGTTAAATCCCACTGGAGCTATGTTTTATGTCTGAGATGTGCTGTGTGTGTGACGGATGGGTGCACTCCAGTCCTCACCTCCAGCCTCATGATTTAGGTGTGTGTGTGTGTGTGTGTCTGTGTGTGTGTCTGTGTGTGTGTGTGTGTGTGTGTGTGTGTGTGTGTGTGTGTGTGTGTGTGTGTGTGTGTGTGTGTGTGTGCGTGTGTGTGTGTGTGTGTGTGTGTGTGTCTGTGTGATGTATGTGTGCACTCCTGTCCTCACCTCCAACCTCATGCCGTCTCTGTCTGTGCGAGAGGTTCGTACAGGCTTGGGAAGGGTCCCATCACAGCGGGGAGGAGGCCGGCTACACTGGGCCCTCGCAGCATCAGGTTCCCCCATCACAAAACTCAGCTGCCGGAGGTCGCCCTGAACACATGGGAGAGGCGTACATTAAGAAAACATTCACATTTATGCACCAGGAATGAATGCTGTTGTTTGGAATGAACTCATAAAAATCTATTGTTGTTTGTGGCAAAAGACTGAGTACATTTGTACACATATACAGATGATGTGATGGTTTTACACTAATCCAGACCAGAGCAGAGAGGATGCATGGTCCAAACCAAACAGATCAAGTGAAAATCCATTGCAGGAATGCGATTTCTTATAATGCTATTTAGCATTCAGAATTTCACTCTGAACGAGAGAAGAGAAAATGGTCCAAACCAAGCAGACTCTGCACAAATCAACCAGAGTAAGCAGCTCATCACCAACAGCTACACCACCTCTGCTGCTAGGACCTGAAAAGCTGTTGCACTTTCTTACTATTAGTTAGTCACTTTTAGACTTATGTGATTATTTGTTTGTATGAATCAATGTGTTTTTGCTGCTAGACATGTGAATTAGTCCATTGGGGGATCAATAAAGTATTTATAGATCTATCTAGCTGATTCCTGAAACCCAGGCAGATTAGTCCATATTACAGAGATAATGAATGATAACACACAAAAACTTTTTTATCACTCAGTGTTGGGGGTTGAGCGAAGTAACCCCCAACACTGAGTAGCATGAGTAGCATGTAGTATTATTATACATATTAGTGTTAGTAAAATGGTTTCCTGGATACCAATTCAACACAATGCATTTGAATATAGTCATAATCTCAAAAGGACTTTAAAATGCTATGGATTCCCAAACAACCGATCAGAGAATCAGTTCAAACACCGGAAATACAACAACACATAGGAGCCATTGGTCCAAAAGGAGCGGAATGACCTATGTCCATAAATGTTAATGAATGTCCCGGATCATCACTGTCCTCAGAACCTCCTGCATCGACGAGGAACCACTCCCACAAATGGACAGGCTGCAGATCCATCAGATTGTAGAACAAGGACTGAGGCTGTGTGGCAGTGCAGGACTGAAACTTATCAAATCTAAAGGTGTATTTGTTTTAATGAAGTCACAAGACGACTCTACAATTACTGTATGTGTCCTGTCAGTTTGAATCCACTGTATCACAAGAGCCTTCGATAAATACTTTAATTAGCGTAAAAGTCTTGCATGGCTGCCCAAAGCATGGAGGCGGTGTGCGGTCTGACTCACTGGAGACTCTTTCTGTATCTTTGTTGACAGATACAATCGTCAGGACTTATCCCTTAAACCCAGCAGTTGCAGATGTAATCGTCATGTTCTCTGTCCCAAAAACAAAGCCGTAATCCTGTAATAGCTGTAGAAACACATTGGATAAAAAACATGGGGAACAGACAGAATGTTGGACACTTGTAGAAAGCCGGGGGGAAAGAACTTCTCTTTTGTTACAAGTTTTGAGATGCCAAAAACACTTATGGGATTAAACTGAAGATTTGTTAGATGGGTTAGAAGAAGTATACTGTAATTTCCTCTCCTCAAAACAAAATTAAGTAAATAGTCCTAATGCAATGATTAAAACATATAGAGCCATTGGTCCATAAGGGTCAGATGACCAATACATGTCCATAAGTGTCCTTAAATGTCCTGGATAGTCACCACTTTGTTAGACCCTCCTGCAACGGCAAGAAACAACTCAAACACTTCCTCCATTCATTTCCTTGCCCTGATTTCTTCTGCTCCTAAAACATAGTCACCATAGCAACAGAACCAGAGCACCTAACTCTCTTGGGAACCTCAAATTGTTGACGCTTAAAGTGTCTTTGCATCTGAAAGATTTACATTGGATTTTATCTAAGTTTACCACTCATCTTTTCCCAAACGTTTCCTCAACAATGGTGTCTTTGAAGGAGCAAAGGCTGAATCTGCTGAAGTCCCATCTGCAGGACACTTTGTCCTCATTGGAGCAGCACATTCTGGGGCTGGTGGAGAGGTCTCTAGAGAGAGCGCAGTCACGAGGAGAACAACAGTTTCTGAGCCCAACCTCAGGTCTGATTCTCTTTTATGTATGGATGTGTTTCTGCTGCTGGACATTTTAATTTATCCTACAGGGGATAAACGTATCAATCTATCTGTTTAACACTAGGACTCCAAGAGTCGCAATTTTAACTGCTCTCATTCAAACCGATAGAATTCTGAGAAATGTCTCCAAAAATGTTGTGTTTTTTGACAGAAAGTAAAAGTAAAAGTTTTATTTACCGTTACTCACTTTTACTAAGTGCTAAAACTGGTTAATATAACTTGAAGTAGAGCAAAAAACTATTTGTTGAACGGCTACCAAATGCTAACTGAAGCAATATTAAGTTGCTATGGTAACTAGCACAAGCTCTACTCCGGAGGAACTACTCTCATTTAAAAGTAAACAAAAAAATGAGGACAGAAATAAACTACGTATAGAAACAGAAAAATACCCAAAGTTATGAAGATAAAAAAATTACATACGGTGAGTAAAACAAATGCCAATCTAAAGGCAGTCAAATTGACAGCTCTGGGAGTTCTTGCGTTAAGAACAGAAAAGGTTGTGTCTATTTGACAAAATGTAGTATAACGATATATATACTCAGCTAACCCTAGACCTTCAGGGGTGTCCAAACTTGTCCTCAAGAGCCGATGTGGCTGCAGGTTTTCATTCCAACCAAGCAGACGGAGAGCAGGCTCTAACAGGACTCCACCCATTTCCTTAATTGAGTCTTGTTTATTAATGGATTAAAATGTCTCCAGCAGACATCCTAAGAACACACTCTCTCCTTCTACACTCTGATGGCGAAAGGCTATTCTCAACCATCCATACCGCAATGTTGTTTGAGTCTGTAAAGCAGCTGCAACCAACTAGCACGACCATTCTAGCACAATCTCTACTCACGTTACTTTTTGTACCCATTGCTGTCGTTTATCAGTCTAGTCTGAAACATTTGTGTGTGTGTGTCTCTCCACAGACGGGACTGAGCCAGTAGCACCTCATTCGACACAGGAGCAGGAGTTTGTGCTCAGACCCAGCGATGACAGTAACAGGACCTCTGTGAAGATCAAGGAGGAACCTGTGGATGACTTAATTCAAGAGAACGAGATGGTTCTCCAGGAGGAAACCACGAGAAATCATCATAAATGTAAGTAAATATGAAAGATTAAAAATTAAACATCTGATGGAACAAATGATGCGTCTTTTTTCTTTTTCATTGAATTTCACACTGCATTGAATTTGAGGGCACAAAAAAAAACCATATTGAATATTTAAAAGACATTGACATTTGTGCACTGCATTTTGTGTGAATGAAATTTAAAGACAGAAATATTTGCTTTTTCATGGTTAAAAAGTTCAAATGGAAAAAATCAACCTCAATTAAAAAAATGTGCAGCATCATATTTTTATGATGCTACACAAAACATCTGCCAACATTTTAAATGTAATTCTTATGGGACTTATCTGTGTTTCTAGTCCCATGTGAATAGATTTTTTCCTCTTGAAATTCATCAAACTCAGACTTTGGGTAAATCTAGTCCTCTCATCCTGAATGGGAAATGTCCTGTTAGTCTTATTCATTAATAGATTAAAATGTCTCCAGCAGACATCCTAAGAATACACTCTCTCCTTCTACACTCTGATGGCGAAAGTAATCAGAGTGTTTGGTAGCCGTTCAACCATCCATACCGCAATTTTGTTTGAGTCTTGAAAGCAGCTGCAACCAACTAGCACGACCATTCTAGCAAAATCTCTACTCACGTTACTTTTTGTACCCATTACTGTCGTTTATCAGTCTAGTCTGAAACATTTGTGTGTGTGTGTCTCTCTCCACAGATGGGAATGAGCCAGTAGCACCTCATTCGACACAGGAGCAGGAGTTTGTGCTCAGACCCAGCGATGACAGTAACAGGACCTCTGTGAAGATCAAGGAGGAACCTGTGGATGACTTAATTCAAGAGAACGAGATGGTTCTCCACGAGGAATCATTAAACACAGAGAATGATGGATGGCAGCTGCCAACCATCGCGACATCTCTCAGTGACAGAAGCGAAAGAGGAGAGGCAAATGACCGTGCAGAGCGAAGGTACCTCTGCGACAACTGTGGAAAAAGGATTTGGTCCAAGTCTTATTTAAAAATTCACACACGCTACCACTCCGGAGAGAGACCCTTTCCCTGTGACGTCTGTGGGAGGTCTATTTATCTGAAATTACATCTCAGGGACCACAAACTCATCCACACGGGAGAGAAACCCTTTGAGTGCAAAGTCTGCAAAATGCCCTTCAGAACAAAAAGTGCTGCTAACGCACACCAGCGTCGATACAGCCACACTGACCAGTGAGAGGCCACAGAGAGCCCATAGAGAGGCCACAGAGAGCCCAGAGAGAGGCCACAGAGAGCCCATAGAGAGGCCACAGAGAGCCCAGATAGAGGCCACAGAGAGCCCAGAGAGAAGCCATAGAGAGCCCATAAATAGCCCATGGAAAGTTAAATAAAAATGTATTCAAGACATCACTGAAAGCCTAGTGTCTTATTTTGTAAATGATTTTGGAACGCTGTCATAGTGTTTTGTTATTTACTTGGTTTTATTTTGACTTTTTTCCTTGTGGTTTTGTTTGACTTCCTGTTCCCCTGTTGATTGTCTGCCCCTTTCTCATGTGTTTCACCTGTCTCTCTGAGTCTGTATGAACTGCTCCTCTCCCCTTGTTGCTGATCCATTGTCAATGTCTAGTTTGTTTTCACCTTTTCAACAAAAAGAATAACTGTGCAAATTGTAAGGCCTATGTCCTAAATGTAAGTAAATATGGAAGTATTAAAATTACAAATCTGATGGAACAAATAATGCGACTTAAACATTGAATATTTAAAAGGTCACTATGTCATTTTGAAATTTTAATCACATTGAAATTTGTGCACTGCATTTTTTAGTGACTGAAATTCAAAGACAAGAAATATTCCAACATGCTTTTTCAAAAAATTGATTTTTTCCTCTTGAAATTCATCAAACTCAGACTTCTGGTAATTCTAGTCCCCTCATCCTGAATGCGAAATGTATGAATTCTGGTTTGTGTTTGGTCCAATGAAGCAAACCCAGATTCAAAATGCCTTTACAGCCCTGTGTACGTCCATATTTGAACTAAATGTATCACTATGTTTGGACCCGGACCATTCTCCTAAAAAGTTGAAACCAGGTTAAAGACGACAGCAGCAGAACATTCCGGAGGCTGTGTTCACCACGTCCTCAGAAACACAGGTCTCTGGATTTCTGATGCTTCATCTGCGGAAGTCTGGATCATGATGTCACCAACAATTAAATCAAGGGTCTGGTTTTGGAGCGTTTAGAGGTGAGGTATCGAACTGTTTTGAATTATTAACAATACATGCAAACAAAGTAAGTATAGTATGGATATGTATGTTTCAACTAATTTTTACTTTTTACTTTTGAATGCGCTGGAAAACGGCTGCACTTCCTTACTAGCTCTTAAACAGTTGTTGTTTTGTGCTTCAGAATATTCATATTTCTTGCTTTTTTCTACCTGAGATGTTGCTGCAGTACAGTGTTTATGATGTTACACTGGTCCAGACCAGAGCAGAGAGGATTCATGGTCTGAACCAAGAGGATCAGGTAAAATGGTGGAGGAATGCTAACTTTTTTGAAAAATGCTAATGACGCATTTAGTATTTTACTTTGGACTAGAGCAGAGAAAATGGTCCAAACCAAGAGGCTACTCCACCTTGTGACCTGTCCTGCTCCACCCAGAGGCTACTCCATCTTTGCTGCTGTGACCTGAAGCCCTGTGGCTGATTAATACTATTTTAAGGTTTTCAGAAGGATCAATTTTATTTTTGCTGCTACTGGACACCTGAATTTCTCCTATGGGGATTAATAAAGTATCTATCTATCTATCTATCTAATTTCAGAATGTGCAATATGAAACCTAACGTATTTTTCACTTATCTGTGCTATAATAATTAGAATAATGTATATCAGGGGTGCCCAAACTATTTAGTAAGGGCCGAAGACAAGGATTATAAAACAATTCTACCTGATTCGAGCTGTTCTGGGGTCCATATTGGTTCACACCACAGCTACATTAGTACGAAATATTTAATTTAAACTGTCAGTACAAATGAACGTTAGGATTCTAAAGGTTCTGAGCGTTAAAACAAGGTACAGCATGACTGTGTTGGTGGAACTGAAGCTGGCTGGATGACACTGTCAAAGTACCTCAAAGACTAGTTTATGTTAGTATCAGAGGGCCACAGAAAATGACACAACGAGCTGCAATTTGGTCCCCGGGCCTTAGTTTGGACACACCTGATGTATGAGTGTCCACTATCACTTTACTTAGTCACTTTCTCCCAGACCCTCATGCTGCCAACATGAAAAGATACAGTATATACTGTACATACAACTATGTTTCATGCTCTATTATTTACTTACTTTTTTATTATGCTAAAGTCAGAGATTTTATACTTTATTCTTGCTTCTCATTATAAAGTTGAAGATTTTAGACTTGTTTCTTGATTACGCTAAAGCTAGAGATTTTATTTTAGTTTAAAATAAAGTTAATGTTCACTTATAGTGTGCCGTGTGCTCCTCATTGCTACTGTTCTGTAACCGCTGATGCAACACTGACATTTAGGATCTCTTAATCTTAATAAAGTGCCTTTCACAGTCACAGTCACAAAGTGCTTCACTCCACACAGTGATGGGAGCGACATCATCTACAGGAGGCGCATTTTTCTCTGAGTGTGATGTCATAATGGTACAATGACATCACACCATTACAGGATTGAGACAGGAGTTTTTAGACAGAAGGGGCGGAGCTACATGGTGTGCCAATAGTTCCTGATATTAGCGAAAGATGGAAAAAAAAACTCCAGGTATGTCTTTGATAAGGGAACAACATTGCCACATGGTCAAAAAAAACTTCTATAATACTTATTCAAACAACCCTAAGTCTATTTGCAATCCCGTTTGAGATAGGATTTCTCCCTCAGACTGATTTGGCTCGAGTCAGACGTCCAGTTGGTCTGTGTTTTTGTAGTTCCAGGGAGAGCGAGCTGTCAGTGCCTCAGCGGAGCAGGCCATGTCCTCGAGAGTGCACTGAACACCTGTCACTGGAGGAAACCAGGAGATGGACAATTCATCCGAGGGAAAAATGGCAAATCCAGATGCGTGCAGCGCTAATGCATTGTCTACACGTGGTTGAGAAAAGGCCAGGCTGTCTGCTCCTACTCGCTCAGTGCTGTAATAAAATCACATGCGACTGGAAAGCAGGTGGAGGAGACTCTTTTAAAGGAGAATCATCAACTTTAGACCATTTTAAATAGTGTTTTATTCTGGTTGCCCTGTAGTGGTGTTGAGGGATGGGTCAGATGCAGAGGATAGAGACAATTAAGAATACCTTAAGGTGACATAACGCAATTTTTTTCTTCTATAATAACCTATGTGGCTCATTATTGTATGTTTAGTACATATAAATCCAAATATTGAGCTAAAACGCTGTTATAAAAGTGTCGAGCTGTATGCCTCCTCATTCTCTCCTTGTCCAAAAATCATCGGTGCAGAAAAAAAAATACAAAAAAAAGTAACTAAAATCCAGGAGGAAGGGCTTGGTGTCTCTCGCCTGCTGCACTGGGACCATACCGACCCACACAGCTGACCCAGTGTCCACGTTATGCAGACAAAAACATAAGAGCCCTTGGTCCATTGGGAGCAGGATGACCACTGTCCATAAATGTCCCGAATCATCACTGTACCAATATCATGTGGACAGATCACCACTGACCCTCCTGCATCAACAAGGAACAATACAAATATTTAGGACTCTTTACTTTTTGTGAAAAAGTAAAGAGGCCTATTGTAGTGAATGCATAGAGGAACGAACTCCATGTTTGGTCAAGTGAAATCTAAAACGTTTTAAGGCCTTATTCGAAGGGACAAGGAAGGAGCGGTTTTTGAATTTGGATGCAACCACAGACTACCAATCTAAGCCTCAATATACATAGTTCCCACAGACCAATGAATGTCACATGACCTCCTCGGAGACGCCATCTTTGATGGCACGCTGCTGTGTTTGTGCATTCCATTAAACAGAAGAATGAGAATAAATGTAGATATTCAAACGCAAATTGGAAAAAAAGGGCAACTTTTGAGCAAATAATTGTATATTAATACAATGGCACCACAGTTTAACGTGCTACGGACATGTTTTACATATTTGATCAAATTATGCAGCAAAAATTAACAAGCAATGCAAACATTTCTCAAAAACTTTAGATTTAATACCAGTTGGAGCTCCATTTAATTATTTTAATTATATTAACAATTAATTTAATTAATGCTAATGCCACACGGACACTCTGGATTGCTGTTATTGTTTATTTCCGCGTTTTTGACCGTATGTTTTGGTGAATGGTGGGCAACTGATTTTTCCAGGCGTAAAGAGCAGTTTATTTTATGACACAGATCTTTTTACAGAAGCAATGCTGTTTGTGAACATTGTTTTAGCCCACCATAGAATTATTATCTATTTAATACATTTACGTTGCCCTCGAGAGCCTCGGACGCGACACCGATCCTCCTCATAATAAAGTAATCTAACGCTAAATAATGAAACTCTCAAGTTACCAGCTATCAGCATACACAAGTTAGTACTGAGTAAATTACGTCTGTCAACACATTATAAGATACGATACGCACCTGACACAAAGTGCTCCGAGCATATTCTTGCGTGTTTTGAGGGAGTTTCTTGCCTGTTTATCTTCGCAAGCCATAACCTCCGTGGTTGTTCTGACAAAAGCTTAGTCTTCTCACATTCATGAAGTCTAATGATGGGTATACTGTAAAATCCAAGTTTAACGGAACCTCCGGCACGATTTGAACATCCATTGACCCAGCAGGAGATGACCATTTTCAACTTTATCACGACATTAACACGTTTCAGCTTCTTTTTCTATTGTTTTGCCCACAGAATGCCAACACAAATGGCGCCGGGTCGGCAAATCCCTGTATGTAGTGACGTCATGTGGGAACTATGTATAAACAACTCCAGTAAACCACCACCGTAGACCATTCTGCAGCGGTTTTAACTCACAATCAGCCTCAGGGGAAAAGTGTGATCCAGCCCATAACTGCCTGTATCTGCCTCCTCATCCGTCTGAACACCTGTAATCTCTGCATAAATAAAACTATTCTTACAATAAAAGTAACATTTGGGTTGTGGAAGTGCGGTTTGATGACTTGGCTGGGCTCCGGTTCAAACACTCACTCTTATAATTAGATATATTTTAAAGTCCATTCAAGTGGTATGAGCTGGTTATGGGGCTGGGATGATGAAAACAAACAGTGGTTTCTAAGCAGTAGGTCTGTGTGGTAAGAATAAACAGGTGCGAGCGGAGTCTCAGGTCTCCACTTGTCTGGTCTCTTCCATTGTGAAGGCGTCCGGATACCTGTCTATACATCGCTCTTACTACCAAAGCTGAAATTAATGCTAAAAAACCCACATTATAGCTGTGTTACACATTTTTTCAAACCACAACTAAATTAAAGGAACTACTGTATTTCCTAGCTCTAAAACAGTTGGCTTCTATCTCGTGTTGTTTTTCTGTGTTTTTCTCCTATATGTCACATCTTCACATCAGCTTTTTCAGTAAGGAAAGTGAAAAGGAGCTAATCAGCTATCCCCCTAAAGCATTAAACAGTGACTTCCAGGGTTCCTTCTTACCAAAATTCAAAATATCATAAACTAACATGAATATTCACAGTAAATGAAAAAGAGTGATTTTATCTGGATACGTCTGAAACAGTGCCTCCCTATGTTGAGTCCTGACTCAGGGCATCAGCAGGAGGCTAGTCCCTGTGCTCCTCAGAGTCCCAGCAGGACAGAGTCCTCAGAGTCTGAGTTGGTTCATTTGGCATTAACATGTCACAGATGTCCTCCACAAATAAAGCCATGGAGGGACTTGTAACAAGCAGAGCTGATTTAAAGTCTATTCTCGGAGCCACAGGAGCCAGTGCAGAGACCTGAGGACTGGACTAATGTGATGGTACTTCCTGGTTGTAGCAAATTCCTTTCTAGTATTTCACAAGAAAGGCCAAAACTAAAACTATAAGGCTCTAATAAAAAACCTAATGACATCACAGTCACGCTGACTGCAGAACCTCTCTGTCTTTGTGTGCATGGATTTTTTTGGTTTGATATTTTTATTATGTAAATCTATCATCTGTCATTATGTCAATAAATCTGTGGAATGACAACTAAATCCCAAATGCAGCCTTTACTGGTGTTAGTCATGATAACACTAGAAAAGGCTCTCAATGCTTTTCAGACAATACAAAAAAATAGAAGAGGTTCCACGTGACTGACCTCAAAGGGCGTGTCGTAAGAGCCGGTGGCCCCTCCCACCATCATCAGTGCGTCCAGGCCGAGGTCCAGACCGAAATGCAGCCACTCCACAGACTCCAGCTCAGAGCAGTCCACAAACACCTGCAGCTGGCGAGGGGCCACACTGAGGGCCACGCGATGCCACTGCCCGTCAGACAGACCCACCACGGGGAACCTGCAAACATGAAACCACAGGGGACAGAGTCAAAATGATAATGATAATAATAATAATAATACATTGGTTTTATACAGTTCTTTCTTGGACACTCAGATCCACAGTGGTAATAAACTAATAGTGTAGCCACAACTGCCCTAAGGCATACTGACACAAGCTAGGAAACCAGTGTGTGTAATTGGCCCCTCCCACCACCACCAACGATTCACACACACCAGACTCTAGGCATTGTGGGTGAAGTGTCTTGCCTAAGGACACAAAAAAATGTTGCCCCACTGTGGCACCTGGTGTTCTCAGAGGTCTCCCATCACAGTACTAAACAGATTATGCCCTGCTTATTTTCAGAGGTCTGACAGAATCTGGCTTTTACCTGAACCACTGAAGGAAGAAGACAGAACATGCTTTATTTTGGGCCATTCAAATTGAAATGGAGAATTTTTCCTCTATTATTCTATGTTGTCGAATGTGAAATAATGGATGAGGGGAAACTATGAAGCGAGACAAGTATAAAAGGTTAGAAAACGCCGCTAACTCCCTATCCTGCCACCAGAGCAACTTTCCAAAACATTTTACCTTTAAGTTGGGGTAGCTAATTTTTCATGTTGTTTGTGTCTTGTAACGGTCAAACGTTATGAACAAATCAGACCACATCCTGCTGTCTTTTTTTAATTAGAAAACACGTAATATCACAGAAAAAGGCCCTGTGAGTCTCTATTCAAGTCATTTGGCCGAGATCTGATTGGCTGAGTAAGGGTGGTTCTCTCTTTTTCACTTTTCTGTCTGAAAAAGTTGATCTAAAGACGTGACAGAGGCTAAAAATACTTATAAACCACTGATAGAACCTGTTTTAGATTTCATTACATAGTGTTTTAAAAGTAGCTACCAAAGCTTTAAAAGAATCGAAATAAATATAGTTTTAATAATCAGTAAATCTCAAGCAAGACAGTGTAACAGTCTAAATGCAAAATCTTAGTAGTATTTATAGTTTAAATGCAGGTTTTCTATTTAAGTTTGGCTGGTTACTGAGGCCATAAGAACGAGGAGAGCCGCTGCTGCAGATTTGTGAGCCCCCTGTGGATATCACCATGATGTAAAACAACTCTCACATAAAACAGGAATATTATATGGATTTTTTTTTGCTCCCGTAAAAATAATAAACTCTCGAAGCCGGAGGAGGATCATATTATTGCTTCAGACGACTCGATAGGATTTGGGGGCCGAGTGAACGACTGATGCACTGCTGTTTTTTAATATCTCAAAAACAGCCGAGGGACATGTATTAGTCTTACCTCACATAGGGCTTAATGTACTGACCTCCACAGGTTTGTTTGGATATTCTAGCATTGCCTATAATGTTTTATGAGGTTGCCTTTCTGATGTAATGTGGAAGCAAGATCCAGGACTGAAACTGTAGATCCAGTCAATCCAGGACTGGGGCTGTAGATCCAGGACTGAGGCGGTAGGTCCAGGACTGAGGCTGTAGATCCAGGACTGAGGCTGTAGATCTAGGACTGAGACTGTAGATCTAGGACTGGGGCTGTAGATCCAGGACTGGGGCTGTAGATCCAGGACTGAGGCTGTAGATCCTGGACTGAGGCTGTAGATCCAGGACTGAGGCTGTAGATCTAGGACTGAGACTGTAGATCTAGGACTGGGGCTGTAGATCCAGGACTGAGGCGGTAGGTCCAGGACTGAGGCTGTAGATCCAGGACTGAGAATGTAGATCTAGGACTGGGGCTGTAGATCCAGGACTGAGGCTGTAGATCCAGGACTGAGGCTGTAAATCTAGGACTGAGACTGTAGATCTAGTTCACCTTGGAGAGACCCATGAGGAAAACGCATTAGACTTATTAGATTTCAGCATGTTTATTGATTGGGCATGTTTGGCGCCCTAGGCCCGGGCGGGATGCTGTTGAGCACGGCGCTTGCTCGCGTGCATGATCCCCCCGGGGCCTAGGCACTGGTGACGGCAGAGGCAGTAGGCAACACGCTTCATGCGAGAAGGAGGAGGTGGGGCGGCGGCGGTTTGCAGACTTCAGAAGATCGGGAAGTGGGCGTCTCCGGCTTTTAACTTGCTGTCCTGGTGGTTATTGGTTGACTGGGTGTGGGCGTTGCTGGTATTGATGAGTCGAGGAAGAGCAGCCTGTGGCCTGGCAGCAGCAGCCGGGTCTACCACGGTGAACTTTCGCGAAGCTCCATGACTGGGGCTGTAGATCCAGGAACTGAGGCTGTAGATCCAGGACTGAATGTGACTTACAATATGACAAATTCTAAGATTTTGACGTCTCCTGACAAATGATGTCTTTACTACCACATGCCTTCAGTTGAACTACTTCTACCACTTTATGGGACTATTTCTCAGCCTAACCCTCTCTGATTTAATGTCGTCTCATACTTTCTATTCAACAAACCAGTTCCCATTCTAAGACACGATGTCCCTGAGTTTATATTTGCAAGATGGCGTTCGCACTCACTCGTAATGGCGGTCCTGGGAGCCGATGAAGGTGACGGCCGTGGAGCTGATGCGTAGCTGCAGCGTCACATGACCCTCTGGGCTGAGCACGGTCACCACGCTGCGCTCCTCCGTCTGTCTGCTCCGGAAATGAACCAGCAGACTGAAGTCCTCCGCAAACCTGCTCAAACAACACAAACAGGATTATAAGATGAGTATGTCTTTAAAACATACAAGTACAAGAAATAGCAATGAGTAAGTGAGATTTCTATGTTTTTTTCTTCAGTCTTAAATGCATCTGCTGGCCTTGTCTTAGTAGTATCCAGTTTACATGGTCTGGGTAAAAATGTATCCTGTGATGAAATTATAGGGAATTATGACGAACTGGGAACTAGTTTGGTTGTAGTTTAGTTTTTACTGGTTTTGTCTGGTTCTCCCGTGTTCTCCATAGACTTTATATAGATGGACAATGCTAACACACTAGCTCAACAAAGCCCAATAGGGAAGTGCTCATGGACAAAGTTACCAAACTTAGCACTCACTGTGAGCCGGGTGTATATATATAATAATATGAGCCATGAGGATTGACCAATCAGAAGGCCTCATTCACAGCGGAACTCAAGCTTGCCTTAGCAACCGTCTTAGCAACACAGCTGCCCTTGTTATGGCTCATACTGTAAGTCAACCCGTCAGAACAAATGCTCTTATAAGGACATTTTTATCTCCTAGCGTATGAGCAAATTTTGCTGCTAGCTTATGTTCAAATCAGATTATGGTGACATCACACTTGTTTTTTTTTTGGATTGCATGCACAGAACTACTACAAATCTGTATACAACAAATCTGTATTGTAAATAGTTTATTTATATATTTTGAGCAATTCATTTTGTAAAACCAGGTTGGATGGGTTGCATTTCCCAGCCCTACTGTAAGACTTGTAAGCGTTGACTATCAGTAAGTGCACAGGAGCAGAGTCTCGCTTGGTGTTACCTGTGGTGGAGGACATGCCTGAGGGCCAAGGTCAGCGTGGAGTACTGTCCCAGCCCCAGCAGAGGGCACTCCCCTCCCTCCAGCCGCAGAGATGAGTTTGTGTGATTCGATACCTGAGGCCACAGCATCTGCAGCACGTCCAGCTCATCTGCACACAGAAACAGCCATAGTTATACACAGATACCAAGCAAATGTTTTTAATTTGTCCGTAACATCTTCAGGATATTTATGTATTTGGAGAGAGATTACAGTCCCCCGAAAGCTGTGATTCTCTTCTGGTGGGATGGGCCCCAAAATTGGGTCGTGGGATAATTTTGAGTAGCCATCCTTTCCTGGGAAACATTTAAAACATTTGTCTCTACTACACTGTAAAACAAGTCATCTAGAAAGAAGTGACAAAATACCATTGATTTGAGAATGTAATTTTAAAGAATAAATATTCCAGGGTGTTCCACGCTGGAGGGACTATGTTTCCCTGCTGGCCTGTCAATGCATTACACATTATTGTACGCATTATTTTGAACATTAGAAATAATAAGGAGACTTTTAAAATGTAAAATAAATATCTTGAGTAGAAAATATATGGTGAAGATATTGTAAAGATGGAAATTGTTAAAACCAATTTATAGGCAACACTTTTGTTTTGGAAGACAAAAAACTTTGATGTCATAGTGGTACAATGACATCATACTATTACAGGACTGAGACTGGAGCTTTTAGACAGAAAGGGCGGAGCTACATGTTTGTGCCAGAAGTTATATTAGCGTGGATCTATAATCAACTCCAGGTCTGTTTTTGATGAGATAAACGCAACGAAATAAAAACAATATTTATATATACATAATATCAGTTCTTCTGTGGGTAGTGGTGTTACACTGTATGCAGATGGTGGTTCCAGACTCGCTGGCCTTCAGGTCCAGCTGATGGGAATAAATAAAACAAAACCAAACAGTCCATTAGTGTGTCCTGACTTCCCTTCTCTGCCGGGGCGTGTGCAGATCTGCTTTTCATGAACAAACATCAAAAGACCGTTTCCCATGATTACGGTAAAACACAAACACGCACAGATGTTTGGTTCAATCGAGGGAAGAGCGCTGTTTTTACAGCCGAATAAAACCATGCAATCAATGGACCACTGCGTCGCCGCCTCTGCGGGGATGTCACAATAGCAAGTGTTGGGATTACTGCGAGAAGAGACACAATTTAAGATTATCGGACAAGGCCAAATCCAAGAATCATCTTTCATATTTCAACATACCTTATTCAGTATATGGATTTAATGGACTTTGTGTTTATGAAAAAACTGGGATGAAACTAAAAACTAGTCGTAAGATATATCTGGTGTATTTCTCAGTAGGTGTTCTTTAAAGCTGAGGTACCTAACTTTAAAGCCACACAGAAAAGAACTATGTAATTGTAAACTATGCAACTTGTTCCTCGCTCTCAAAAGAGTTTGGTTCACTTATTTTTGACTGTCTCATCTTTTTCATACAGAAATGTGACTAAATGTCATGTCCTTTTCTGTTCTGTGTTTTATTTTGTAATCACCCTTTTTCTTGTCCCCAGATTTACTTCCTGCCCCACCCTTGATGTGCCTCACCTGTATCCTTTGTATGCTCCTTGTTTTTGAGTCATTTTTTTGTACTAGCCTGACACTAAAAGGAAGAACCCTCACCTACCCGATTTGTTCTCAGCTCAAAGAGTAACATAGTAACACAGGGCTTTCTTACAACTATAAAATGGGATGCAATGTTTTCTAATAAAATGGGGACAGCAGAACGTGGTCTGATATGGTCTGACAAACATTATGAAAACTCAAACCTGGGTAGCCTAGCTTTTGCAGTTGGGCAAATATCCTGTGGCATTATTGCTGTTATTTCAAAGATTTATTTTATGAATGAGTTAATTATATACAATTAAAAGAGAGCCACCCAGCAGCAGTCCTCAGATTGGCTCCTGTCCATTACAACACATGGGAGCGATAGAGAAGGAAACGCTTGTCTCTTTGGACGTCCAATCAGGGACATACGCAAAGTGTATGGTGCAGTAATGAACACAGGCCTCTTCAAATACATGTTTTCCTTCTTCCAAAATATAATTCAAGAGTCTGGCAAGAAAAACTGCTGAGCTTTCACAACACAATTGGACTTTTAGATGTATAAGACATGGTACGCATTCATTTTGTTGACTGCTTCCATCAGTGTGTGTGTGTGTGTGTGTGTGTGTGTGTGTGTGTGTGTGTCTGTGTGTCTGTGTGTGAGCAGCTAAACCAGAGCCGTATGGGAATAAGGTCTTGGCACTAGCATCACTCATTGTTGGCTTTATGGAATATATAAAGAAACAAAAATGTGACAATATTTAGATCTAATCCAATGTAACGGGCTGCAGCCATTGGCTCTGCTTGAATCAGCAGCAGAATTGAATAAAAAACGGTTATGGATCATGTTAGCTACTAAAAGAAAAAACAATCTCATCCAATCTGCCATGCGTTTTCAATCTAGAGCTGTTTCCACGTCCCTCAAGATTTTTTCTTAAACCATGCAATGAATGAAAATGAATAATGCATAATATTAATGTCTTTGTTTGAGGACAGTCCTCGTTCTACAGCCTTCACTAGAACTTTTACAGATAGAAGCAGAACCTGGAGCAGAAACTGATCTGTGTAATATACATTTTACATCAGTATCTTTATACACTGGCAGTCCTGCACCACACAGCCTCAGTCCTGGAGCTACAGCCTCAGTGCTGGAACTACAGCCTCAGTCCTGGATCTACAGCCTCAGTCCTGGATCTACGGCCTTAGTCCTGGAGCTACAGCCTCAGTCCTGGATCTACAGCCTCAGTCCTGGAACTACAGCCTCAGTCCTGGATCTACAGCCTCAGTCCTGGATCTACAGCCTCAGTCCTGGAACTACAGCCTCAGTTCTGGATCTACAGCCTCAGTCCTGAAACTACAGCCTCAGTTCTGGATCTACAGCACTGTCCATCTGTGGAAGCTGATCCCTCTCTCAATATGGGTCTCCCTATGGTACCTGAGAGTCTAAAGGGAGTGATGATATGGGACATTTCTGAACATTTATCAATATGTTTGAATATTGGTCAACATGCTCTCTATATGGACCAATGGCTCCTTTGTGTTTATCGTGTAATTTGGGTTGGGGGGGGGGGGGGGGGGGAGAACACACGACAGCAGACTTTATGGGTCATGTGGGGATTGAGCCCACGACCAGTAGGTTCAGAGACCAATGCTCTACCAACTAAGCCACTGTCGCCCCTGCTACTGTCGCCCCTGCCACTGCCACTGAGAGACCAGACAAAGATACCAGAGAGAGACTACAGAGACCAAAAGGCGCTGAAGTAATAATTCAATAACAGAAATCAAAACAGGATTGGACAAACGTAGAAAAAGTCCAATTCTCCAAATGTATGTGAAAGAGAAGGACATCAGACGTCTGCATTAACCTTGTGCTCATTGATGAAAGTCTAACACGTGTTCCTGCTTCTTGTTGTAATCAGATGTCAGTGGGAGAGCTGCCATGTCGGCGCGATCATGTGCAAGTCATTTTTTATCTTTTTGTTTTTTTTCTTTCTAATTTGTGTTTATAAGGCGCATATGGTTCGGATGCGTCCGGTCTCCTCCTCCGGATCTGCATGACTGAGAGGAGTCTGTGGACGTCTGGCTCCTACAGGGGATGCTCTGGCTGGGAGAGAGCCACTGGCGGAGACTTTGGATGTAATATGATGGAAAATAACAATATACCGGTACAGTGTTTCCTTGTAAAAACACGCATAATCAAGGCCGGGCAAGTTTGTTTGTATAGCACAGTTCAAACACAAGGCAACTCAAGAAAATGTACATTAAAATCATAAATAATCACAATGCATTAAAAAAGAGAAAATCCTTCAGTTGTTTGCACAGCACAACAAAACTCTTTTTAACCTGGATTTGAACATGGTCAGAGTAGAAGCCTGTCTCACATTTTCAGGAAGACATGAATTTGAAATCCTTGCCTCCACATGTAAGAGAGGATCATTGTAAATACTGGCCACAATTACAGAACCTCACAACTAGGCCTGAAGCAATTTAATGATTTATCACTTTTATAATTTTGTATTATGTAAATGTAACTCAGAATTATTTATGAACAATTTTGTCATTCTACATTAGTTTCTTTAGTTTCTTAGTTTAGTTTCGCAGCTAATCAAGTTTATTAAGTGATTATTAAGTTATTTCTCTGGTATCTTTCAGAACCTGTCGATACGATACGGGGTCCTTTCAAAACAAGATTTCTGAACAATACGGTTTTGGCCCCTTATCCAAATACAACACTATTGATGCATTTATTTATCTATTTTCATTTCAACTTTAAAAAATCAGGAAAAATGTAAAAGTATACTTTATAATTTCATGTAATATTTTTATGTATTTTACTATGCATTTTATATATGTTTTTTTTTTCTAGGGTTACAAAAAGCACTTTGCATCTTGCAGAGCCCAGTCTTCTCTATCATCTCAGACCTCAATCCAAACCATTCCCAAGACTGGTCCCAACATGTGCGATCCATAACACAACTCATTCTTAACAAGATATAAAGTTCCTCGCGCCACACAACAATCGCTAAACTGAGTTGTGGCTCTGAGAAGAATTCTAATTATAAACATGAAGTACATTTGATTTCACAGCTTTCCTTCTTAGCCTTAACCACTTCCAGAGAACACACTGTTTCCCTCTCTCCCCCTCTCTCTCTCTCTCCCTCTCTCTCTCTCCCCCTCTCTCTCTCTCTCCCTCTTTCTCTCTCCCCCTCTCTCTGCCGCGGTCTGATTTCCATGTTCGCGCTGAGGCCGCACTGCCCGCCTTCATCATCTTCACTTTTTGCGGCTTTTTAACTGAGCGCAGACGTTTTGTTCTCCGCGTCTCAGCCTGGTTTTGGATTGCCCCATGTGTTGTTTGGCAGGACCGTTTCTCATAGCTGTCGGAGTGATTCCATCAAAGAATGTATGACAGCATTGGAGGACAGCTTGCGTTTCTTGAGGCTGAGTTTGGTGGTGATTTATGGGCCGGTGCTGAGAGAAAAAACTCCAAAACTCTCAGAGAGACAGGGATAGGGATCTGCAGATTCACCTGAGAGAGGTCTGTGATTAATGCAACATGACCAGTCTGTGCAGAAGATGATCAGAGTGTGTGTGGGCCTGACTGTGTGTGCCTGTGTATGTATATGCGTCTGTGTGTGTGTGTGTGTGTGAGTGGGCCTGTCTGTGTGTGCGTAAATGCATATGTGTGTGTGTGAATGTCTGTGCCAAGCCACGTTGATCCAAGTTGGCGCTCTATTCAAATCAATGGCTTGTGCTCAGTAGCGCATGTGCCACCATGGGTACCGAAAGATTAGTGGAACTTGCCTATATTTGGTAATTTCTCTGGTCTTCCTGGTTCTGCGCGGTGGACGAGCTCCCATGATGCTTTGCGCCAAATACGCGTGTGTGGCTCTCATGCATGTGTACAGAGGGGCTTGACGCGTCCTGACCAATCAGGCGCTGCTGATTAGAGCGGAGATAGAGCAGGAGACAATCGAGCAGAGTTTGTGGCAGTAAAGTGTGGATTTAAAGAAAACCAAAGGATTTAACAAGAAAAAAGTTCAGGATGACAAGGGACACTAAAATCCTCACAAAATCCGACCTTTATGAAAGCTGTAGGTTCTTTGTCAGCTGAGGTCGAGCTGTTCTAGTTTACATTGAGTTCTATGAGGAACATTTCTGGGTAGCCCATGTGAACTTAGTCTTGTTTTCTGCAGTGAGAATCCCCGAGCACATGGGTTCTTCGGCTACAAGCTAGTAATACCCTCCATGGTCTGTCCACATGCGTGTGTGTCTGTTGTGGGGACAGTGCATGTTAATGAACACACCTTTTCAGATTGTAGCCTTGTAAAGCCCTCAAAATAAAAGAGACAGGATCACAGAGAGTGACACAAACGGTTTCTGAGTTTACTTTTTAAGGTATGTCAATAGGAGCCAGAGCAAGTTAGAGCGAAACTTTCAACACTTCCCTATTGAGCTTCATGGAGCTAGCGGGTCAGCATTGTCCATCTGTATACAGTCTATAGCTTTCACAGAAACGTTTGAACTCCTGTGTTGTAGAGTTTCCACACGTCTCCTGCTGTGAGGGTGAGGGTCTGTCCACACGGGGGACTGCACCTTTATGAACTACAGTCTGCTTCCTCAAAACACCCACAACTCTTTTCTATTTACTCTACAATCCCCACTGGAACCGGCGATAAATCACTCACAAGGTTTACTTAAGGCCATGACTAAGCTGCACTAGTCTGAACACAGTAAGACCAACACTATGCAACACCGATCTACCTAAAAACAACACTGCAGACATGAGAAATTATAATGTCATTAATGCTTGCATCAAATAGTTTTGAATCATGAATTTTAAAGCAATTTGTTACAAAGTGCAATTTATTTCTTGATCAAAGATTTCTCATTGCTTGATTTTTCCTCTCTTTTTAAAACATTTTTATTCTCCAATTGGCAAATATTGCAAATTGAAATATGTACCCTTATTCAATAATTGTTTAACCATTTTGCAGTGTGCCATACACTGTGTTGAAACGGGGAAAGTTAAAATATTTTTTAAACGTCAATTTGTTCCTGTAATTCTCTAAAGGAATCCTCCATAGGATCATAGACCATATAAGGAGTGGACTAAACAATTACTGACGGCACGGTGGCTGAGTGGATAGCACTCTCGCCTCTCAGCAAGAAGGTCCTGGGTTCGAATCCCGGTCGGACCAGGGCCTTTCTGAGTGGAGTTTGCATGTTCTCCCCGTGTCTGTGTAGGTTTCCTCCAGGTACTCCGGTTTCCCCTACCACTAAAAATATGTCCAATAGGCATGTCTGGCATGCGCCTCCTGTACTGGTGACCCCGCTCCCATCTCCATCCAAATGCCTATAATTAACAATTGTAAACCGCTTTGAGACTCAGATCTGCAGTGAAAAGGCGTTATATAAATAAAGATTACTACTACTACTACTACTTTACTTTAATGCAGAAGAAACAAAAGCTAGCTAGATCCTTCTTTGGGAACTATTTCTTCAGTTGTGTTAGCTTAAGGCGGTAGCTAAGGCAAGCTGAAGTCCCCCGGAGAATGAAAGCATCTGATAGGTCAAATTCTTATATGGCTCACACCAGGATTACAGTCCTTGCGACCCCGGCAATGGATAAAGCGGGAAAAAGGATGGATGGAACATGAATATAATGCATTATTTTGGTACATTTTCGGACTTGAGACTATCAACCTTAGAATCATACTGTATGTTTTAGGAAGGGAAAAAAGTAGAACCTCTATAGATTAGTATGTACAATGGGTTGGGATTAAAACACTCTAGTCTCAACTGTATTAGAAGTAAGAAATTCTACATTAGGACATTATGAGCATTTCATAATTTATTTGGGTGTTTTTTTGTTTGACGCTCCTTAAAATAATAGTCAATTTCACTATCCTCATGATGTCATAATGCAGACAATATCACATTACTGCTTATTGGCTCTGTGGGTTCTCTAAAGTACAGTATTTTACCGCCCACCTGGTGCCATTGTAACATTTATGACATGTTTCACTGCTGACATGTGTAGAAGACATTAGCTATGTATTTTCTTTTTTCTTTTTCCCCTCAGAGCAGTATCTAGAAAAGACATCCACTCTCCCATCAAACCAGGGACCCACCACTGCCTGTCTGCTCTGGGGGTAATCAGAGGAGGCCTATGTCTGTGGAGGGGTCGCATTTCTCCAACTAATACATAAAGATAAGACAATCACTGCTGCGCTGCAATTACCCCATCCAGCGCCGTGGGGTAGGGAGACAAGAGAGAGACAAGATTAAAGTCTTGACTGGGGCAATAGTCACAGTGGGGAGATAGTTATGAAAGTCAGAGCCAGACTGAAAGAGACATCGGAAATTCAATCCAATGAAAATTCTGTTTTGGTGAGAAAAATGCATCCATAGACACATTCCCACCACAAAAACACAAGTTCCTGGTCGCCACACTCACACTGAGCAACATGGGCATACTGTATATAGTGTAGTATAGAATAGTATAGTACTACTATGAGAAGAAAAAAAACATTTATAAACAAAAAGATCTGTTTCTAGGCCGTTGCTTACATGTGGGTCAGGTGTAGAAGGTTATAGAACTACACATAAAAAGATACTTTGCGAAATGATAGCGTAAAAAGCTGTGGAGCTGTGTTCGGGTGAGTGAAAGACTGTAGAAGAAGTCATTTCTGAGTGGAGTTTGCAGTTTCCTCTGGGTGCTCCGGTTTCTGCTTTCACTAACAATACAATATGTAAATCCTCCAGCTCTGGTTCTGATCAAGAGATCTTGAGATGGGTCCCGTTCACAGCAGTAGCTACTGCTCCTGATAGTAATAATAATAAAGTTTAACATGTCATCAAAGTTTGGGCCTTTACAAAGATTTCCTTGAACAAAATATTTCGGAAAGTGTTTAACGTGTAACAGGCTTCCTGAAAATGTGAGACAGGCTTCTACTGTGACAATGTTCAAATCCGTGTTAATATGGATACTGCCTTATGTGAATTTTGTTTTGTTTCTGTTTTTCATGAAGTATTTTTCTCTGCCTCCTTCGACACGGACAACTACTGCCCTGGACATTCTGCCCTCAGTAATATATTAGGTGGTCCGTTTGACTTCGCAACTTATGTGCAATAACTTGTGTCTTGTTAGTCCACAGACCCTGAAAGTCCCGGACGGACGCTGGGGGATTAGGATGATGGATAAAACAGCAGTACCAAACGTGTAACAAGGCAAAAAGGATTATGGGCCCAGATCGCCGTCGTCATCTGGAAAAGTCAAGTGTGTGTGAGGTCTGGAGGGAACAGTGTCGAGAGGGATTCTCTGTGCAACAAACCGGACTGAAAGCTCCGGGTTCAGCCGTAAATCAGAAAAACAATTTGACACTGACCAGGAGTTAGGAAAATGCACAACAGGCAGAAAAGTATTCTTTCTGATTAATAATACTACTAATAGAATATAATAGGTTGCATTACAAAGAGCCTATAGTTTCACATTGTGGTGGATGATAGCTGAAAACTGTTTACCGGTAACTATGGTAAGTGTCAAAACTCAGATTCTAGTCTTAGTTTAGATCCAATTCCTCTGTATTTCCTGGAACAATCCTCATAAAAATAAAACTCTCCCACAGTTCCACATCTTCTTTGTCAGCACATATCAACTACGGTCTAATTCTTGTCTCCTAAAGTGAGGACAATATTCTAAAAACACATGCCTGAGGTTGGCCAGCAGAATGGACTTTCCCACAAAAGTCAGAGGTTCCTATAGTTAACCAATAGAATGAACATCATCGGAAATAAGATTTAAAGGACCAAACTGTATGGGACTGGCCCGAAATTTGGTCCGATCTATCACTATCATCCAGAGTGTTTAGATGTCGGCCAGGTCACAGCTATTGACAACAAACCCATATCCATCACAGACTCACACAAACTGCTTGGAACACACATCAATAACTCACTCAAATGGAAACAACACTCAGAGATTTACAAAAAAAAGCAAACAAAAGACTGTTCTTCCTCAAGACACTTCAAAAGTTCAGGGTCAGACACAATATCCTAATACAGTTCTACACGGCCATAATCGAAAGCTTTTTAACCTTGTCAAGAATACTCTGACAACTTAGATTCGCACTCTCGCAACAAACTCCAACGCCTCATGAAAAAAGCATCCAAGATTTCTGGTCACACTCTTTCATCCTAAGACACACTGTACAATAGACGGATCAGACCACACACACCCGGCCCATCATCTGTTCCCACTCCTACCCACCGGGAGGCGCTACAGGGTCATCTCTTGCAAATCAGTTCTTTCATTTCTTTCCCACTGCCATTCAGTCGCTCAACCAATCCCTGATGTGAAATGTCCCTGTTGTTGTTTATGTCTGTTTTCGTGCAATTTTGTTTGTAGCACGCTTGAGCTGAGCATTCCTGCAGTACCGGAAACAGATTCCACCAACTTGTTGTGTGGCCATCAATAAATGATTCTGATTTTGATTCTGAAACCCAAATCACCAAACGATTAATTGTTGTTCAATAAGTTTGCTGTTATTCAATATGATGGAAAAATGATGGTCGTGCATTTGTTCTCTGCTCTGTAACTGTTGTCATTTCTGTACGCAGCACAACACTATAAATATTTGATCCAAAAATAAGTTAGATTATCAAACTGTGTCACTTCCACTAATATGTCAGCCTCCGCAGTGCAGATGGCAAATTTTACTTCCTGGACCAGAGAGCCCCACTTATTTTCTGTGAACTTAAGGACAATCTCTCTGCTTTGGCTTTCCAGGAAAAAGCATATCTTTGAGGGGTAGAGGTGTAGACCCCTGCTCTACTGAACTAATCACACAGTCCTGAGGCTAAACGCCACATAAATACTTCCTGTGTCAGTTTCCAGCTCTTGTAATTCCTGTAAAGATTCTACCAAGACACGGCGACGGAGAAAGTACCTGGAATTACTTTTACAGCAGCGGCAGCAGAACCTACAGCCGGCGTAATGTGGCCCAGATGGCACCAGCGACTGTGACGTGGGCTTTATGTTCCATGTCAGTGTGTCCAGGTGCGGCGCTCTTAGAAGGAACGCTTTAACTTTGGGCCGAATCAAAATGCAGATATTCCTGGACGACTTCACACAACACTAAAGTACAAGTCTGACGGATTTATGACAGTAATATTACAAGCAATGAAAGTTACACTGGACGTAACTGATTCAAGAGCTCGGGTAAGTTTATGAAAAGTGAGAGTCTGTCTGGAAGTGTAAGTTATTACCTTGCTGGCACAGGGAACTGCAAGTAATGAAGTAATATTTTATTTATATAGCGCATTTCACAGACCAAGGTCACAAAAAGCAATTTTCATTGTTTTGGAAATAGCGTTATTTTCCATTCTCTCCATTCACGATGATGACAGAAGCGAGACGCCGAACATCGAAGCCTCCGACCAGCACCATCCGTTCACTCACTCTTTACATTCAGACCTATTGTACACGTTTTTTGTGGTAGGGGAAACCGGAGCAGATATGGGGACATGCAAACGTCACACAGAAAGCCCTGGAGGTAGAATCCAACCCAGGAAAATCGTTTTTTGCAAGAGTTGTTGAAATGTTGTCGTTAATAGGGGTGTGACGATATATCGATTTTTCGATATATCGCGATACTTTCTCCCGCGATTCGATTATCGATATGCATTTGACAAGTATCAATATCGATTTTGAAAATGTTTTTTTGTTTTTTTTTTTTTGAATTGGTATCAATACTTAATATATGGCTACATTACGCATATCCATTCTATTAACCATTAAATAAAGAGTATTTTTTCTTTTATTTATGCCATAAATTGGCATATTGTATATTTCTGACCAATATATCAATAATCGTCATATCGTGATAAAATCGTTATCGTAATATCGTTATCGTGATATTATCGTTATTGTGAGCTTTGTATCGTGTATCGTATCGCGAGGTACCCTTAGGTTCCCACCCCTAGTCGTTAAGTGCAATATCCACATCTCAATGCTCAATACTTTTTATTTATGTTATTTAATATGTTTTTCTTTAACTTATGGGCTGGTAAATTGAAATATCAATGTATTTAACCTTCAGTGCAAAGAAAGTTTATTCAAGCTAGATTTTATTTTTCTTAGTAAAGTAAATATTGCAATATTTTTGCCGCAGTCCTTACCACTATCGCATATTTATTTATTTATTTTGACATTTATTTAAAGAGAATAACCCCATGAGATGCATCATCTCGTTTTCGTGGGGGTCCTCTATAGACAAGTTGATATGGCACTTTTTTTCCAATATTGTGGAGCTCTTGTTTAAAAATGTTGATTGCCTGGGAGCCTGAACCACACAGTCTCAGTCCTCATTCTACAGCCTCAGTCCTGGATCTACAGCCTCAGTCCTGGACCTACAGCCTCAGTCCTGGATCTACAGCCTCAGTCCTGGACCTACAGCCTCAGTCCTGGACCTACAGCCTGTCTCCTTCTGTGGGTGCAGATCCCTCTCCAAATATGGGCCTCCCCAACGTTTCTCACTTTTTTCCCATTGGTTTACTTTTTCCCATATGATCAGAGACATGTATGAACATTTCTGGACAGTGCTCATCCTGCTTCCTATGGACCAACGGCTCCAATGTGTTTGTTGTTATTGCATTTCCTGTGATCAAACTTTAAGATTCTCTCATATGTTGTTGATGAATAGACAACCGTGTAAATAAAGTCCTCCGAGGCGACAGCTGTTGTGGTTTACGACTGTACACAAATAAATGTTATTGAATTGAAGAGATACAATCAACGACACAACAGCGCACATGAGCTCAGAAAGAACCTGCCCCTAGGTTACACTCCCAACACTAATCCTCACTTAGGAAAAGTTTGAACATTTTTTTGGAAACACAACCGGAGCAAATTGCGGGTATCACTCGACTGCGATAAGCGATTTTACCTGCAGTCAGAAATCTATCGTCTGCAAATATTTAGGGGTCACCTCGAGTCAAACCCAAACTTGTTAATGATGATGAATGACACAGAGATCCAGGAAGCGGTCCAACGCAAACAGGGTAACCCCAGTATTTACAGTAAACGAAGGAGGATAAGGATAATTTTCTCTTTGGAAGAAAGTCAACACTCTGATCCAAACATCTGTCTGTTTGGGAGTTCAGACAGGTATTCTGCAGCGCTCCAAGCACTAATCGCAGAATCTGACACAAACACCTCCTACAGCACTGTGCAAAACTACATCCATCACACTGACTGCGGGAACACACCGGATATTATGCCACAGGTTTCTGCTCAGTCTAAATAAAGCTCTGGTTCTGATTTATGTTGAGCTGGGTAGAGCAAAATTTTGTCTTGGAAACATTACATGTACTTTGTCCAACAGAAAGACCCTTGTAAGAGTGAAATGTGGCGAAACAAATCAGGCCACAACTAGGGATGCATACTGGTATCAATATCGGCGCCGATCCCAGAAAAAATACTGGATCGGATATCTGCGTTTCTTTTCTTTAAAAAAAAAATATATATTTATTTTTTAATTCATACCAGGTACCGCACAATGTCTTAAAATACATTGTGCATAATGTACATATACGTATAAAATGAATGAATTAAAAGTAATTTATCAGATCTCACGTACACGTCACTTCCTCGTGGCGCTCTACAACAACAACAACACAGCATGGAGCGCAGGAAAGAATCACCATTTGGAACCCAGGTACATGCCGTCACCAAATACATATCTGAAATCCAGTTAAAGCTACGGTACTATTATTTATTTACATTTTCATGCAGAGTGTTTTGTTTGTTGTAAGTGTTTTTTTATTCAAACACAGTTAATATAAGTACGATTTATATTCAATAAATTTATAAGGTATAATACAGTGTTGGAATGTTTAATGTGAACATTGAGCAGCTCTTTATAGATGCATTATTGCACATTTATGTTGAATCAATTTTTATCTGGAAAGTTTAGCGCTTTAGTTCATCCACTGCTTTTGCAGTTACTTGAACAAAGAGTTCAATTATTAAATACATTTTAGCATGATCATTTCCGGTATCGGTCAATATCGGTATCGGCAGAAACCCATAGCTCTGGTATCGGTATCGGTAGTAAAAAAGCTGGATCGGTGCATCTCTAGCCACAACATGCCGTCTTCAACCTATTATAAAACATGTATTTGGAATTTGGAATACTTGATAGAAAGACCCGTATTTGAGTCACTATTTGACGTTTTGGTCTGGGACCTCAAGCAGCACATAGTGAATGAGGAGACAACAGCTGCAGGTCCCCAGACTCAATGAGAGTCTGGGTTATTGAAACCGTTGCACAGAGTTCTGTTTTGCATGAGAGACGTTCTCTCAGCACTGGGCTGGGGAGCATCAGCACTGACGGGCTGCAGATGACCGGGTGAAAGACTCTCACATGACTTACTGTACATCTGCAGAGCCTCATTACACACCGGGAGAGTAGCAGCATCTGTGCACTGTCTGCACGGTTTTATTTCTGATTCAAGGTAACAGCAGCAAAATATGCTCGGATAAAGTAAATCAAAATCAAACTTCGCAAACCTGGATTGTTTATCTGTATTTTCCCCAAAATGGGTTATGGACAGATTGAGCCTAGTGTTTTGCCTCTTCTGAAATTACAGCTAACTCTCTAACCCTCTTTCAGGCTCCAAGGGTGGGAAGCTAATGGTAAATTCTCGCATAGCAACCTCATAGCAACCAAATAAGTGGAGATACTAGTCTGTTCAAAGCTCACATAGGGCACCTCTCCTTTCTTTGGCTGGGATGTCGCCAAACCACACATTCACGGAAACCAACAGGCAAAAAATAAATATTATTCTCTTGTTCAAGCAAAAAAAACACAGGAATAAACTAGCACACATGTCCAAACAACCACTTAATAGCACTTGAAAGCACTGGTATTTCTTTAAACAGCTGCAAATGGTTCCAAAGGAGTTAATGTAATGTAGGTTATGGATTATGTTATGTCCCTTCTTAAAACCCATATTGATACATTGAGATGAACTGATTAATAATTACAGAACGGACCAGTGTAAATCAAGTGCTGCAAAAGTAACATAACAATAACATAACTAAAAAGAGGATCTGTTGAGGAATGTGTCAGTGGAGAGCTTTATAAATGTGCAGCAGGTGAAAGGGCACACGACTAACGACTGTTTTACAGGAGACGACCCCAGGGAGCAGAAGCACAGCAGACTGAAAGCAGAAGTCAGACGCATGTGCACCGTTAAACCGGCTGGTCGGGGGACATTCCTTTGTCCAAGAGGTCTCCAAAGTTTCTAAAACACTTCATTTAGATAAGCTCTTTTCAAAACGTGCAAATGTTTGTTCATTTGTCATCATCAATACTATGTACAGGCGCTGGTTAAATCCACAACGAGTAATTTTTTCATCTAAAACATTAAGAATTTACCTGCTCTTGCTCCATGTATTTGAGCAAAACTAGATACGTCACTATGTCCCAGCTGAAGATATGTTTTGAAAAAAGTTCATTCATTTTGTAGTATTTTATTGCACTGATATTAGCATAAAAACATGCTAATATCAGACTTTGTGAGTACAGTGGTCCCTCCCGTTTCGTGAACATATTTGTGTGCAATTTTGCTGTGTGTATATTCTAAAAACATCATATAACCGCGAGTATAACATAATAACTTGTATAGCTCTCTCTGGTCTCTCTTGCCTTGTCTTTCCCTCTCTCTGGTCTCATTTTCTGGTCTCTCTCTCTCTGGTCTCTTTCTAGTCTCTCTCTGGACTCTCTCTGGACTCTCTCTGGTCTCTTTCTAGGGTCTCAGGTCTCTATCAGGTCCCACTCGGGTCTCTCTCACTTCGTCTGTCTCTCTCTCTGGTCTCACTCTCTACTTTCTGGACCCACTTTCTGGTCTCACTTTCTGGTCTCTCTCTGCTCTCTCTCTTGTCTATCTCTCTGGTCTCTCTCTGATCTCTTTCTGTGGTCTCAGTTCTCGATCAGGACTCTCTCTGGTCTTTCTCTGCTAGTCCTCTGGTTTCTGCTGGTCCTTTGCAGCTGCATTTTACAGATACAGGGGTAAACCTCTCACACACATTTTATACACTTTTATACACTTTTACAGCCTCAAAACATACAGCTGCTACTTTACTGTTTTCACTTATTGGGGGTTAGTTTTGGGGGGATAAATGACGGACCACTGTGTACTATGTGTAGATGCAATGTTCCCAACGATGGTTTCTGTTTCCATTGAATTATGCAAATTACTTCTGCGTTGCTGGAACAAACGGTGGGCAATTGCACTGGTCCAGTTCACTCCATCATTAAACAGGTTATAGGAAAAACCATCCAAGTGAAATATGGAAGTTCCCTTGTGGTTGAATGCACAAACTCTTTGAACATGTGAGAAGATGTGCCTCTGGGAGAAAGACAAAAAAAGAAAAATGGAAACTTCAGTGTTGTGCGTCAAACAATGAAATAATTGGGAGGGAAAAACAATACTATGGAAAATTAATGAATTGCCGCTTCCTGATGATGGAGGTGTGATGGAACGCCAGGAATAACAGAAACAACAGCATAAACTTGTTTTAGTTTCCACATCATGAAACGTTCAGATGAATTGACAGCTCTCACACTCACTCTCAAAACATTAAAAACAAAAATGGCCACATCCAGCTTCCTCCACACCTCAATTTTCCTTGTAAACAGCTGATTGGAAGATGGTCTGTTTTGGCTGAAGCAGATTATGATCTGTTTGATGTATGTTATACTGCATTTCTACCCTATTATTTTATTTTATTTTATAGCTTGCGTTTCTTTGTTTTATGTATCCCCACTGGTGTTCCGTCTACAAATTCAGTTCCTCAAGATTAAATAAGATATAAATAAGATATTTGAATAGAATTGAATACTTTAAGGAGATTGGACAAAGTTAAACAGTAGAACCAGTTGATATTAGACAAAGTTCATGTTGAGAAAAGAGTTAAAATAATAGTACAATAGGGGCCTCTTCAAGGTTTCTCACTTTGTTCCTTGCTGATGGAGGAGGGTCTAAGGACAGTGATGATCTGCAATGTTTATTAACATTTCTGGACAGTGGTCATCAAGCTCTCAATTCTTGGGTTTCATTAAACTGACCAGTAGGGGGCGAATGAGCAGAGGTGGGACAACTCAGTTTTGCTCCCATTGAAAACCATGTAAAGTCTGTTTTGGGGTCAAAAGGCTCTCCTCCTGTGCGGTGTACGGTTGTTGTAACAGTCTTAATTGGGGACACACAATTCTAAGGGAGTACTAAAAAATTTCTCAAAAGAGTCTTGATTTCGGGCATTTTTGGAAAGAAAAACAGAAGATATTGCTGCGATTCATTCGGATGGCCTGCAGGGGGCACTTATCTGGGAAAGCCCTGATCCACCTCGCCCGCCTCATTCGAGTGATTTTTTTTCAAAATGTCCTCCGTTATATGAGACCACAGTTGGAACACAGAAGAAACTCTTGTCTTTCTCACTATTTGCGCGGTTGCTACAAGCGTACACCGCACAACAAGATGGCATTTTGACAGCGCTTCTTCTTCTACTATATCTCCGTGTATAAAGACTGCACCGCCAGTCCTGTCCTACGTTTGTTATTCGCGCCTCTCCCCTCACGTCATATGACACCCAAGAATGGACCAATGGATCCTATGTGTTATTTTTGTATTCACTGTGTTCAAACTGTCTGGCTCTCTGATCTGTTGTTAGCAAATCAACAAAGTCCTCCGAGACCACTGCTGTTTTGAATTAGGGCTATACACAAATACATTGAATTGAACTGTTTGGGTCTACAAAAGCATATCTGTGTTAGTTGTTGTTGCTTCAATTGGTCCAATGAGTCCACTTTCAATTCCAATGTATTTTTTTCCATCCATTTTCTTCCCTTTTACCCAGAGCCAGGATACGGGTTACATAACAGTGATGTACAGGTCGACCCATGACCCTGGTCCTGCAGATGCAGTTGGGGCAGGTCTGCTGTTGCCCATTCATAGATGGATAAGATGAGATAGATCTTTATATAGACCTGTATTCATCCCTCACTTTGGAAATGCTGATGTCATATTTAAGCACATTACAGAAGAATAGAAAGAGAAATAAGAGACTCAGGCTACGCACACATCAAACAATATCTATTATTCAAGATAATAGACAATACAAGGACATAACGACGATAATGGTAATAAACTCTGGAGCTATGATTGCACTTGAGTCAAGGATAAGTCACTTGTGGAGAACACACTGTAGTCAGCAACATCATGAGGTTTCACATGTACAGATGGTTGGTATTGTGCTTTAGCATTTTTAATATGAGGAAAATTCAGCTACAGAGACATTCAGAGTCATTTGGTAGGCTTCGTCGATGGTCATGGTTTTGAAGTTTGACTCAGGCCCTCGAGAATCAAGAAAATGAAATTAGTTCCACCTTAAGGGTCAGGTTGAACGTTTAAACCCACTTTCTTGTTATTAGATTTGCCTTGTGTTTGTCATGACTCTCTTAACAGGATTTATTACAAAAAGAGAACTGGAATGTGTGGGAATGTAAGTATTCCATCATGTCTGCGCTTTTAACTTGACAATGACATCGTTCAAACTGTCCTTTTAGCCCCTCTTTGTCTCGTTAGGGTCATCATGGCAGTGAGTTCTCGTCAACGCGCGTCAAGTGTGCTGTAGTTACATTCTGTCATTAAAATGCTTGTTAAACGGTCTTGTAAAAAGCTTTTACAAGACTTTCTGTCAGTGTGAATCCTGACCTTAGAAACTCAGGCTGAACTTTACAAGGCACACCGTGTCACAGCACTTATCTCACTTCTGGAGGATTCTCTGTCTCGGGGCCAACGGTGAAACAAGTCGAAGACATATGAAGAATGACCAACACCTCTATGTGTTTTTATCATCGCATTTCCTGTCTTTGAACTGTTTGATTCTGTGATATGTGTTGGTGAATTCAACCTCCAAACCACTCCAAACCACTTTAAAACATTACTAAAGATTGTTGTTGTGTTTTTTAGACAATTACGTACAAGAATTAGGATTTGATCGTTGTTGATCTTGATCCCAGTTCAAAAACACATTGAGCCATTGGTCCCTTATGGGCTGAGTGGATAGCACTCTCGCCTCTCAGCAAGAAGGTCCTGGGTTTGAATCCCGGTTGGAACAGGGCCTTTCTGAGTGGAGTTAGCCTGTTCTCCCCGTGTCTGCGTAGGTTTCCTCCGGGTACTCCGGTTTCCCCTACCACTAAAAACATGTACAATAGGTCTGGCATGCGCCTCCTGTAGGCGACCCCGCTCCCATCTCTGTGTGGAGTGAGAGGACAAATACCCAAAAGATAACAATTGTAAACCGCTTTGTGACTCTGGTCTGTGAAAGGCGGTATATAAATAAAGATTACTTACTACTACTTACTACTTATGAACCTGGATCATTCCCACTGTCCTTGGACCCGCCTTTCCATTATAGACATGTATTAACATTTATAAACAATGGACATCCAACTATGGACCAATGGCACCTATATGTTTGTGATTATTGCATTTCCAGCGTTAGAAAAAGTGATCTGGTCTGTTGTTGGTGAATCAACTGTTCTCTGAAACGACTGCTGCTGTGATATAGGACTATATCAAGAGAAGTTGAAATGAATTGATAGTTTTACAGACTTAATATAAAGTATCAATCAATCAATCAGATGGAGGAGAGCTCACCCCATCCTTGACAAAGAAATATCAAACCTCTTTGATACAAATAGTTGTAAGTTTTACCTCTGTCCCTGCCTCACTGTGAGATCTATGAGGCATGATTTTTAGCCACAATCATAAATCTTTCCTCGTTCTACAGCCTAAACCGTTCTTTGGAGTCTGCTCACGGGTCTCACCACATTACTTCACTCGCACCTCGTGATGAGCACATCGACATAATCCAGGATCAAGTGGAACTCCAGGACAAGACAAAAGGATTGTCAGGATGAAAGATGAAGGATTTTCCAGGAGCAGGATCACGATAAGTTCAGAAACAGAAAAGATTAGTGCATCAGGTACTGGATTTTGAATTGGTTATAGTTGTTTGCATGGGGCTGCTGAACTGCACACAAAATAAGTTCTTTACAAACTGTAAAGCCACACACAGAAATGTTGAGAAATCTTACAAATGCAGAGTTTTTTGTTGTTTCTCAATAGATATAAGCAGCGGCCCTGTTTAATAACCGGAAGAAGATCCAGGACTAAAGCTACAGAACGAGGACTAAGGCCACACGGCTCCGGACTCAAGTTGTAAAAATAATTTGTAGAAAGAAATAATTGGTGGAAAAGATGTCCTTCGCCCGTCAATGAATTAGTCGAAAGAGTTTGCATCATATTCTGGCCCAACCTGTCGTCTCAAGATTTAAAATAAAGAATTATTCAGGCATACAAAACAATTCAAAGATCAGACGTTGCCAATATCACACAATCTAATAGAAACTGGGTCTATGCATAACCAACATACTACATACCGACATAACTCAATAAATATTCTTTTGTCTTCTTGAGTCTTTCCAGATTAAAATGCAGGATGAGAGCAGACAGAAACATCACTATACGACGAGAAAATGGCTCCAATTGTCTGAATTAACCACATTAAAGAGGAGTTTATTCTCTACAGCTTGGTCCTTTGCTTTTGTCCTTGAGTTTGAAATATTTGTGAGGCTTTTTGATGCGACTGTCAGCTGTTTTTAGTAAATTCACTGAACTGTGGTTTTCTCTGATGCTTATCTTTATTGCTTTGGTTGAAGTTGACAGTTGCGCAGTGACACATGTTACACTTTCCCCTTGGAGCCAGAGGGAAACTTAATTACTTCTTTTGCACTTTTCCACAGGAACACGACCCATGCGTGAGCTGTCAGACCTGTTCGGGCAAGTGGCGTCAACTCCCCTTCTGTTTACGGCCTCCTGATTGATCTGTTGATGTTTTGACCAATCTCAATCCAGTAGTTTGTTTTAGTGTATTTTAGGGCTTGTTCAGGCCTTAATTTGTGTGATTGGACTGGGTTTGGGTTTAGGTATTGTGGTAATGGAGCCTAGTTGCGATTCTTTCCTCTTGTCTTTTAAAAAGGCTCTGAAAATATAGGTGTACCGCACCAGAAAATATAGCAAATGAATATAGCCAGAGAGAGAGCAGAGGCAGAGAGATCAGAGAGAGAGCAGAGGCAGAGAGACCAGAGAGAGACCAGAGAGAGAGAGCAGAGGCAGAGAGACCAGAGAGAGACCAGAGAGAGAGAGCAGAGGCAGAGAGACCAGAGAGAGAGACCAGAGGCAGAGAGACCAGAGAGAGAGAGCAGAGGCAGAGAGACCAGAGAGAGAGAGCAGAGGCAGAGAGATCAGAGAGAGAGAGCAGAGGCAGAGAGATCAGAGAGAGAGCAGAGGCAGAGAGATCAGAGACAGACCAGAGACAGACGAGAGTGAGAGACCAGAGTGAGAGACCAGAGAGAGAGACCAGAGACAGACCAGAGAGAGAGAGACCAGAGACAGACCAGAGTGAGATACCAGAGAGAGAAGACAATGAGACCAGAGCGAGAGACCAGAGAGAAACCAGAATGAGACCAGAGAGAGATAAGAAGGAGATCAGAGTGAGAGACCAGAGTGACAGACCAGAGACAGACCAGAAAGAGACCAGAGAGAGATAAGTAGGAGATCAGAGAGAGAGACCAGAGTGAGAAACCAGAGGGTATCGCATTTTTATGAACTATGGCAAGTTTATCATCCATCCACATATATTTTCTTCACAAAAGAAAGTACACAAACTCTCGAGCACAACTGGACCTGGATAAGAGCCGTACTGTCCAGTTTCCTTATATTTGTTGACATTCTGTGCAGTTGGCGGTCTGGTAGACGGAGCGGTAGACAGACTGTGGGTTTGCAGCAGATAAGCTTCATACTCTCGACATTCCTCCTGCTCATTTTGCTCTTGTTACAACACATGACCTATACATCAGCCACTGTCTCGACTCCTCCATATCTAATCTGAGCAGCTACGGGGTACATGACACGCAGAGGATCTGTCTTTGTTACAGCGAGCACGTGTTATCTCAAACTCCACAGAAGACACTGTTCAATCATTCTGTTAACATGTGCTCCAAAATCCCAGTTATGGTTTTCACATTTTGTTTAATTTACCTTTAATTATAAGGAAAGGACTGGTCACACTGTGATTTCAGAATCTCTTTTTTAGGAGAGTCCTGGCCCTAGAGAAATGGGAGCTATTGCACTTGTTTTTAGCAGTAGTGGAAACTGGAGCACCCGGAGGAAACCTATGCTGACTATCGGTGGCTGAGGGCTAACCACTCCGCCCAAACATGAACACGAATGAAATATTGCACAAAATCTAACTACACCAGTTGCAACTAGGAGAAAACCTGCTCCAAATTATGACAAAAGCATCATATTAGAAATATACAATACAAACATCAAACAATCAGAAAAACTAAAATAATCCACTGCACTATTTCGAACAACTATCAGATATGATAATGTATGTATGAAATAATACCATCACTAACTTTATTTTTAAGCACATGAAAAACAGTGACCTTTTTTAGTCAACATTAAAAATCAAAATCAAAATAATCAGTGATATTTGATAGGACAGCTCTACTGCTGCAACACATGGGAGCGCTTATGGTTCAGGTATGCCCCAAAGTGGTTTTTCCCTTAATCCTGGCTTTTGATTATGGTAGACTCCATGGTATGATTGGCCCTTGGCGATGGAGGCCTTCATGGTTGACCCTTGACTATGGTAGCCCCTTTAATCCAATTCATGCATTCTTGTATAGCCCTTGTATAGGACTTTACAAAACCTTCAAATTCGCCAACCAAGATCATAAAAGGACAGATGACCAATGTTCATAAATGTTGGTAAATGTCCATAAATGTTGTTGAAAGTGGATCATCAACCATTGTCCTTGTCTCCTGCTTCGGCAACATTCAAAAAAACCATAATGTGTTTGAGCTGATTTTCGTTTGGAGCACTGGTTTGAGTGGTGTAATGGTTTTGAAGTCGGCGTCATCTGGCATCTGTTTCCCAGAACACGTCGTTCTGGAGCAGTTCCACATGGGGCAGCTGGCTCCGCTCTCTTCAAGCAGAATTACCACACGACCCGAGAGTTTAAACGCGTCCCACTGAGATAATGGCAGCCACATCCAGTCCACCTGAGCACATGGACCGCAGACTCTAATATTCATTAAAGAAGACAGGCGTGCTTCTGTCTTCTACATGAGGATCTGTGACATCAATGGCTCAAAGAATCTCAGTATTGATCTAAAACACTTATAAAAAACGAGTCCACGCACTACTGTATTCTGTCGGATTGAATTTGCGTTCTGCCAGGGAAAAGCAATGACATCTCACCTTAAGAAAATATATACCAGATTATTTTTGGCCAATAGCAAAACATTCAAAACATGTACTTTAAATCCCACATTCCAATTCTTTGTGGGGGAGATTTTTTTTCTGTTTAGCCGTTGTGGAGTATAAAAGTTAGTAGAAACTGCCGCCATTTTGTTCCGGCGCAGATCCGGCATGGAAGAGCGTTTTTCTGCAGGATGTATGGGGAGAAAAGTCCATTCTCTTTTAATCAAGGGTAAAAAAATGCATCTGCCTGTGATTCTCTTTGCTACCACCACAGGGAGGAGTTTCTAAAATAACCCGCTACAGACATGCGATTGTAACGAACAAAAATGAAAATAACACTTTCCAAAAAAAACAAAAAAAAAAGCCAATACTTTTGTTTTAAAAGGTAAAATCTACTGTGTGATGTCATAGTGGCAACAGTGACATCATAATATCACAAGACTGAAACAGGAGCTTTAAGAGATAAGTTGCGGAGTTACGTGTTTGTGCCAGAAGTTCTTGATGTATTAGCGTGGATGGATCTAAAAAAATATGCAAAAAAAAGTCATGTCTCCTTTAAGATGATATAAATGCTATAAATCTCTATAAAAGCAGCTTAAAAAATGACAACCATGACACCAATGTTATGGTTATAGTAATATTATGCTTGTTTTGTCCCCTTTAACACTGGACACTGGAAATTATCTGTATTTCGGTATCTGTATTTCACGCAGAAGGAGCAAAGCAGGCGGCCAAACAGAAAGTGGATTGTTGTTTATGGATGTAAAAAGTTGTGCTACTCTCACTACTTGTGTTAGGTCAGGTGTGCGTCTGTCTGTCCGCACTCCACTCCCTGATCCCTCCGACTCTGAGCTAATGCTTCATAAATCCACACACACGGTAAATAAAAAGGCCCCTTCTCTAATTCCTGTCTGCCTCTGCACATCTGAAAGCTTTTGTCTCCGGCTATCAGCATCTTACATCTGCATCCGCTTCCATTTGGATTCCACTGCGGAGAGCCCAGAGATTCTACAGGCGCTTTTCCAGAGTCACGCCTTGATTGTGGATACACAGAGGGGGCGGACTCCAGCTCTCAATGCACCACACGTCATGGCAATATTTCAAAAGCAAAAAAAAAAGCAACAAAAACATTTACTTTAATTATTGTGGTGAAATATGGAACATAAATTGATAGCTATTGCTGTTTTTTTGGTTTTTTTCCCCATCAGCAAGATAGTCATGTAAAATGTATTGGCAACTATAGGAGGATCTTGGAGTGACGTAGTTGTTTAGTTTTCCGCGCCGGTCACATGACTGGTTGGCAAAAAGGCATAGAAAGCTACCTGGATGATAGAGAGTTAGCTAGTTTTTTCACCTGATTTTAATGTGCGGACCACTTTACCGCGATGGCAAAAAGCCGGGCCACATTACCGCGGTGAAAAACGCGAGAAATGGTTTTTCTCTACGGAGCCTTCTTGAGTGAAGGGTCCCAGGTTTTCTATGAAGTGAGAATAAATATCTCCCAGTCCCAGCAGATCGGTGCCAAGACAGAGGCGAGTCTGACCATTGTTTGTCGTCATCCCAGGTCTTATATAGGCTTTGGATTTGTTCAGTTCGGTCTCATATACTTATTTTTAGATTGTCTTTATATGTCCTCTGATCTTCTTGCGTTAAAGTGCTCACATAAAGTGCATTTTTCCCACTGAGTCTTTTGAAAGCACTCGCTACATCCAGACATCAGTGGGAGTCGATGGAGAAGGTCTTGTGGTGGGCTCAAACCCACAACTTTTTTGTTGTTGATGTTAATAAAAAATAAAAAAAATAATGTATTTATTTATTAAGGACTGGCATGCAAGCACAGGATCCATGGCCAAGAATAGTGAAAGAAAAGTTATGAAAGAACAATAACGCACATAATAATCACATACATATTCCCAGCAGGTCTACTCAATATCTTTCAGGATCAGTAAAGGATTTAAACGAGTATATCTCTTGGAAATCTATTGGAAAGTTGAAGCTGTTAGTCTGTTCATTGCTATTCACCCGTTGTCCCATTTTATGTTTCGTGGTGTGATGATGGGACTCCTGAACCCTGCCTGAGGAGTGGTCTCTCCCCTGGCTTGGACTCTTAAGGCTGCCCCTTCAGTCTTGCACCATAGAGCCTCAGTCTGGGATCTTCAGCCTCAGTCCTTAGATCTAAAGCCTGAATCCTGGATCAACAGCCTCAGTCCTGGATCTACTGCCCAAGTCCTGGATCTACAGCCTCAGTCCTGGATCTACAGCCCAAGTAGCCTACATAAAATTCAGACTGCCTGTAAATATATGGAGAATAACAACAGAATAAGCAGAATAAGCCTAAGATGTTGTTGGGACTTAAAAAACAAAAGAACTTGAAAGCTCCACAGAATTTCAGAGCGATGGTCAAAGGTCTAAGTGTTGTTTCCAGTTTGGGGTCAGAGTGAGAAAAACGAAAGCTCCTCTTTTACAGCCACCTGCAGCTATAACTCAACACACAGATCTCCACACTGGCCTTGTCCTCCTCCGCTGACACACAGACAAATTTTACCGAAATATTCCACAATGTGAAGCGGCAGCACACAAGATGAGAATTTATAGTCGTTTTCAGCAGCTTTACAATCAGCTTTCATACTTGAGGGTCTGAGATGTTTCTGTGGATTTTGACTCAGGATCCATTTCTTCACTAGCTTTAACCATATATTAAGTTTAGTAAGTCAGTAATCTTTATTTATATACCGCCTTTCACAGACCAGAGTCACACAGCAGTTTACAATTGTTATTTTTTGGGCATTAGTCTCTCACTCCTCACAGAGATGGGAGCGGGGTTGCCAGTACAGGAGGCGCATGCCAGACCTTTTGTACATATTTTTAGTGGTAGGGGAAACCGGAGTACCTGGAGGAAACCTACGCAGACGTGGGGAGAACATGCAAACTCCACTCAGAAAGGCCCTGGTCCAACCGGGATTTATGGACATTGGTCTCTGCCCCTTATGGACCAATGGCTCTATTTGTTTTTTTATTCTGTCAAATTCTTGTGTTTGAACTGTTTGATCTTCTGATCCGTGTTGGCAAATTCAACGTTTTTTTTAAGTTCTCCGAGATAACTACTGTTGTGATTCAGGGCTAAACAAGAATAAATTCTAAGAATTCTCCAAATCATTGTGTCCAATTTAATAAACTTGAGCGAAACAGTATGAATGCAGTAGTGTGAATGCTGTGACCCGTCCTGCTACACCCAGAGGCTACACCCAGAGGCTACACCATCTCTGCTGCTGTGACCTGAAGGGCTGTTGCTTTTTAACTTTTTACTATTGTTAGATTTTTGAGAATGATCAATTTTATTTTCGCTGCGACTGGAAACTTGAATTTCTCCTACGGTGATCAATAATGTATCTATCTATCTTTCTATTTATCTATCGGAGAACGGAGCCCTTATTTCAGCCCAGGACACAGAACATAGAAGTGCTCTGAAGAAGCGGAGGCCCTTCCATCAGCGCCACAGAGCAGCAGATAAATCAGACGGAGGAACGCCTCAGTGTAAATGAGAGTCATTCCTCAAACATCACAACAGGAATGCTCTGAATTATTGAAGTCAGTGCCGGGACAAACATGAAGCCGGGAAATGATGGACCAATCTAGATCAGGTTTTGTTCAGAAAGTTGAGGAGCGAGGGTCTGAGTGTGCGGACTTCAGGCTAAAGATAACTATGTGGAGGTGCCAGACTTTATAGACAACCACAAGAGTTCTATAGTCAATCTGAATCTGAACAGGAGCTAATAAAGATATTTGAATGGATGGGTTTTGTTGGTATGAATTTTCCCTTCTCTCTGATGTCCATGCCCTGATTGGCTCCTGGCTGATCCCCTCGGACCAATCCAGTAGCGAGGTTGCCATACAGGAAGCACATGCCAGAACTATTGTGCATGTTTCTAGTGGTAGGGGAAACCGGAGCACCTGGAGGAAACCAACGCAGACACGGGGAGAACATGCAAACCCCACTCAGAAAGGTCCATGCGGTGGTATCGGGGAAACCATTAACCACTGTGCCACCGTGCCGAGTAGGACTAACACTTCAAAGCATGTTCCTGGGTTTGATTCCGGAGCCAGTCCAGGTCTTTGTGTGTGGAGCTCGAGTGTTTCTTCCCATGTCTGGGTTTTCTCCAGGCGCTCCGGTTTTCCACCACCACCTAAAACATGCATCATATCTCAAATCGACCAGTTCCGGTCCTGTCCACACATAACAATAGTTGGAGATGGGTCAATGGACTATATGACGACCCTATAGTGACTACTTCACCTCTGCTGCTGTGACATGATGCAATTTATTACAATTGTTAGTGAACTTTTAGAATAATGGATGTGTTTCTGCTACTGGACACCTGAATTTCTCCTACAGGGATCAATAAAGTATCTATCTATTTATTTATTACTCAAAGGGTCAAAGGCAGAGGACACATTTTCCTTCATGAATAAATACTTTTCCTTAAACCTGTGTGTCTTTGCTCGATGATTGAGATAAACTCCCCTGAGAAGACGTTAAAGCAGGTTGAACATCTGCTCCTGAACCTGAATCATCTAAAATCTGGGAACACTCAGACTCAGACTCAGACCAGGCCCAGATATGTGAAGAGGCACACTGTTAAAGAGCCTGGAATGAAGTCACTTTGGAGAAAGAGGAGCCACAGGGGTCTCTCAAACCATTTTATTCAGCAGGCCTCGAATATATGTTTTCTCCGCTGATTTTAAATCGTCCTTGTTTTTGGTATTTTCATGGGGAAAACGCATGAGTCCAGTATGAGTCCTCTCCTGTCCAGTACTTTCAAGCCAAACAACATTCAAAAATTATGTTTGCAAACCACCTCCTAGCAAGTTACATTACACCCTCAGACAAGTCACAATTGGGAATGTATAAAACTTGAACAATAGCACAATAATGTAATTTTAATCTCGGTAATATTGGTCTTTTGTCCCGTAGGATTTTTAATCTCCATCTTAGGAAGAAGATAGACACCACCACCAAGTCTTCGTCCGTTCTTGAAGAAAAGGCTCTGATTGCATCTGGTGTCGAGTTCACGTCAGACCCGAGACAAAGTCAAGACCAGTGAGCGTCAAAAGAGAAGATGAGACTGAGACCACAGCTTGTCAAGACCTGATCTAGACCATACTTTTGTGTATATGGCAGTCTTCATCAAACTAAACCATTTTTAGGTTTCAAACTCTTTCACCCACGGTTTGGGAACCAGGAATTCCAACTCTTTCACTCAAACTCTGCTATGAGAAGATCCAGAAACTCCATTATTGTATTGTTGCACATTGGAGTCACATGTATTTTAATGTAAAACCTTAAAGAATAAGTATGATGCGTTATTTTTGTCCAATAACGACGATAATGAGCGCATTTACTTTGTCATGTCAAGTCAGAGAATGTGAAATAGCATCAGTAGAAAATATGTGGTGAAATAAGTATTAAAGGTGAAAAACGTCATCAGCCTGTTACTCCTTATGCCGCCACCAGAGGGAGGAGTAATATTTCTTTCGGGTTTTTCCCCCCAAATTTTATCATTAACACTTAAACGTGAAAAACGGCCAAAACTCATTTATGGGCAACACTTTAGTTTTAAAAAGCGGAAAAGTGGGTGTGATGTCATTGAGCCAACAATATTGATGGTAAGGCTAGCATGAATGATTTTAAAGCTAATTTTCAACAACAGAAAACAACTATATGATTTGTTGTTAACATCTTTAACAGTCTTCCTGAAAATGTGAAACACGCTTCGACTCTGACAATGTTCAAATCCAGGTTAAAAAAAGTTTTGTTTAGCTGTGCGCTCAACTGAAGGATTGTATCTTTACTTATTTGGACCCAATGGTCGTGGGTTCGAGCCCACCACGATCCATGTCACCTGCTCCCTCTGATGTCTGCTGTCGTTGTGTCCCTGGGCAAGACACTCAACCCCACATTGAGAGCCTGAAGCCCCCGCTGAAAGACCAAGGCCATCTCGTCGAGGACAGAGAAGCCATCTTCCCGTGGACCAAGGGACTGGTGCTATGAGACTTGGGTGGCAGCTCTGATTGCCCCCGACCCAGAAATGACATGATATTTATGATGTTACTGCTTGTGTTTGTTCGGCACTTTGAGATGTGTTGTGTAGGACCTGTGCTATACAAAATAAACTTGCCTAATCCGTTCCAAATTACGACTTCAGCTGAACAAGCCCCGTGAGCAGCAGCCACAGACTCCAGGCTTTCAACACTGGGCCGATAACAGGCAGAGATCAGGTCTTCGTGTTGAGTGTGATTTGATAATTGACTAATGACACCAGGCACCACTTCCACATGTGTAGCTATAAACATGGAAACAAAGTGACGACAAAGAGAGCGTTCAGCTGGTGTAAAACATTGTTCCCTCATCATAAACAGACCCGATGTTGTTTTTGGCTCCATCCAAAATGATATCAGGATCATCTGGCAAGGCGAGTTTATTTGTAACGCACAGTTCAGACACAAGGCAATTCAAAAGGGCTCAACAAAACAATCACACAAGGCATTAAACTCATAAATAATCAGAGTATGTTAACAAGAGTGAAGATACAGTCCTTCAGTTGAAAGCACAGTAACAGAAAGCTGGGGTACAAACAAAATCCATCTAACTTGCTCCTAGCTCCTCACTCACTATCAAGAGTATTCACAAGCACTTCTTTTTTTAGATCATTTTTTTCAGACATAAATGTGAAAGAAAGTGGACCACCCTCAGTTAATCAGCTCACAGCCGAAAGCAGAAGTGTCAAACACATTTTGGTTCAGGGCCAAAATGTTTGAAAAACCTAAAATCTAGTTGGGACCAGAAGTGTAAAAGTGGAATAAAGTTGTTTTTACATGTTTTCATATTAACTGTATTGGACAATACTTCAAAAAATATTATAGAACAGACAATTTCGTGGTGTTTTGCCTGAGAAAATAGGTTTGAAAGCAAGTGTAAAATGCCATAGTAGCCCATTACCATCAATGCAACAAGTTACTGCAATAAATTGAAAATCATTTATTTCTGGGGCAACTAAAAATGGTCTCGCCAAGGTACAAGTATTCAGAAGATCCTGTTTTCAAATGAGACAGCATTTCTGACGGGACAGACACCGGCTTTAAATTTAGTGCGTGAACAGTAAAACTTCCTACCGGAGAGGAGCATCCCAGACCCGGACTCCGCTCCATCCTCCCCCGGGTCCTGGGCGGCAGACACCCGGAGCAGCAGCAGCAGCAGCAGCAGCAGCGGACACACACTCCAGCGCAGACACGGCATTTTCTGACGAGTTTGGGCAGAGTCTGTGTCGCAGAGAGCGTACAGAGCCGTGAGCAGGTGCAGAACAGACTGTGGTCGGAGTATAAGCCGCTCACACAGACGCCATCCTCCTCTTCTCTGGGAGTCCCGGCGCGCTCAGCAGCATCTTTGACCTGAGCCCGCCCCCTGGACACTATCCACCAATCAGCGCAGGGGAGATTTTTTTCCCAACAATAATGTCTGCGTAATTTTTATTTTTATGTTTATTTTTATTCCATATTCTTTTCTTTTTTTAATAGTAGAAGCTGTTGGAAAGAAACTAAATAGGGCAACATCAGGGGTGTGCAAACGTATCAGATAGAGGTAGATTTCAGAGACTGTATGGACCAAACATCAAACCTCCGTAGCACCAACCACTCACACACTTCAAATCCACCCTCAAAACTCATCTGTTTAGACATATTAGACACTGTATATCAATATATACAGTCTATGGTTTAGACACGCCTACTCAGTTACATCATAACCACACAGTCCTCTGTTCGTGCTGGTTTTTACTGTAGTTTAACAGTATTTTAACTAAAGGTACTTTTTACTTGTGATGTAAGGCGACCTTGAGTGTCTCAAAAGGCGCCTAAGAAATAAAATGTATTAATCTTGATTTATAAATAGCATCTTTCAGAGACCAGAGTCACAAAGCTCTTTACAATTGTGGGAATTTGTCTCTTACTCCATACATATTGAGAACATGTTTTTTATGTGTTCTTTCCGTGTTTTAGATGCCGTCAGGGAATTCATGTAACATCAATATATTATGTTTGAGCATGTTTTGCAAAAGATGTAAGAAAAGTGCTGCTGTTTTGATCTACACTGTTTCTGTCGCAAAACATTGCAGACAATTTTGTGTAAAGGGATAAAACACCAAAATATTTTTTTTATAGATGTAATTACATGACTTTTATTATAGCCTGTCCTTAGCCATCCGTAAACTCTGATCAAATATAATTTTCTACATGTGCGTCTGAGTCTGGTCGGTCCGATTTTAGTGTCTGCGGTTACCTCGGTTGTATCCCATCCGACCAATCAGCGAGCGAGGGAGGCGGGTGTTGTAGGTAGATGTTGGTGACATCAAGAGTTTGCGCCGAAATTGCTTGTTGTAGTTTGGCAATGGAGGACAATGCATTAGTAAAGTAATTGGAAATAGTTCCAAATATCAAGAATTTGAAACTGGAGCTAATTTCATTGCTGATAAAGATGTTGTGGCTCTACTCCCCACGGGCTCCGGGGATGGCTAAAGCTGGCTAAATGCTAAATGTCTCACTCACTCAGGCGCATTACAAACTCAGATCCAATCGTTTCAATCTGCAAAAGGAGTCAACACCTCCCACCTGTTAATGAAGCTCAAGGAAGCAAATCCAGACCTTAGTACGAAATTAGTTAGGACGAAACTAGTACGATGGTGTGGTAAGACCAGGCTATTGTTACCGAGAAATGGGGAAAAAATATTGAGATATTTTTTTTGCCCATAGTTAAAGGTCCACTTCAGTTCACCAGACAGACCCAAATTGTAAAACTTTTTTGACAGGATTCAGGCTGTTATGGGCGCTAAGTATGTTCACACTGATCCACATTGGACGTAGCTGAAGTTGGTTGAATGTAAAACATGTTAATTAGCTCCCATGACAGTCACATACTGTATGCATGTGTGTGCCATGATCATGAATAACACATCAATAATGAAAAGCATGTCTATATCGGCTTTTGGGTTAGCAAAGCAGCGGGCCACAGAAACTGACGGGCTGCAACTGGCCCTGGACCTTTTTGGACAGGTCTGGGTTATATGCATCACAACATGTAACTATAATACATGGATAATTTATAATACATCATTGGTCAATCTTTTAACATTGACCCATGTTTTGGTTTTAGTGAAGTGGCTCTGAACTGAAGTTGGTAGGTTCAGTTGGTAGAGCATTGGCCTTTGGGCCTGAAGGTCGTGGGTCCGAGCCCACGGTAAGACCTACATGTACTTCACGACTCCCACTGATTGTTGTTGTGTCCCCACTTTGTCTGAAGCCCCTGAGGAAAGATCTCAGTTCATGTAGCTGGTGCTAAGTGTACTGGGGGCAGCTCTGACTGCCACCCCCCCGACCCAGAAATGGGTTAAGGGGAAGAAAATGGATGGATGGCTCTGAACTTGTTTTGTTCAGAAAAATCTAGCAGAAAGCAATCTCCAAACTCAGATTAAGATAAATAAATCCTTTTGTCAAAACACATTCATAAGTAAGAAAGTAAGTAATCTTTATTTAAATATGGTATTTCACAGACCAAGTTCACACAAAAGGCCAGGGTTGTTTTTTTTCTAAATCCAGCTTCTGACCAAAATAAGATTGACACCCCTGCTTCATTGCGGCGGTAGTGACTAATGCATTGTGCTAAAAAAGGAAAAAGTAGCCAGCAGTTACCTCACAGCACGGGTGGGGGTTCAATCATGTCTGGACCTGTGCCTTTCTGTGTGGCGTCTGCATGTTTCTCACCATGTCTGAGTGGGTTTCCTCCAGGCGCTCCGGTTCCCCCATCATCCAGATCATGCACCGTAGAGAAATGCTCCGGCAAAGGTCCTAACGAGGCCGTGGCTTTGATCATTAGTCACAATCAAAGCGTTATTGATAGATGTAAAGACACAGAGTGAAAGAGACGGGAGGAGGGTCATGTGAGTTGTTTCCTAAAAAGGGCAATAACATATTATTGTGTGTCTGAATTATTTAACTTTATGTTCAAATTAATTTCATTTTTGAACATTGCACATTTCAGAGAGACAGAGGAGCAAAAGTTGAGCCCAAAATTTTGACCCTAACCCTTAAACCAGGCTTGTCCCAGGTCCGCGGGCCAATTGCGGACCTCTGTGCCATTTTATGTGGCCCAACCAACTTCAGCTCAACCAACACAGTCATGCTATAGCTTGTTGTAAATCTCAGACCCTCTGGAATCCAGTTGTTTACTCTATTGTTATACACTGAAATTTGTTTTATGATTGTGTGCCAACATTCCGTACAAAATGCAGCCGTGAATCAATAAGAACGTATCATAACCCATTTTAAATTCCAGAATCCAGTCATTCCAGCTTGAATACAGTTTTTTCAATCCAGGTTGTCAGCCCTAGGTCAAGTCTGATGAACTAAAGTGGCCCTAATACAAAAAAGTTTGGACACCCTTAAACTTTCAAGCAGAGCTGTATCTACGCTCTGACACTGACTTGTTCCTGGTCCGTGTCTTGCTAACAGCTCGCTATATCACAATAAATAATACAATCCGGGGGCTGTGTGTAGAAGTACAGTTTAATATTTCCCCTTCGCTGTATATTTGACACATCGAGCACATTTTCACACAGGTTGGGTTGGAGTCCGGGGAGGTGTCCACTCGTTGCATAGCCCTATAGTTCACAGCAACAGTCAGCAGCAGCACAAAGCATATAACACAGACTGATGAAACACTGACATGGCACTTAAACCTATCCAATACCCACTCCCTCCACCAGATGTCAGTAGAATACATGTTTTCTCGCAATCGGGTCATAACCAGCATTTGGTCGGTGGTTTTAGGTTTCATTTGTGGCTTTCTTTCCACTCAACACAAGGTTTTCGGTTGTGTTTATTCCATACCAGCAGATGCAGCAGAGGTGATAAAGCCTTAAAACAGGGGTGTCAAACTCATTATGGCCTTTTTTTGGATTAATATGTATTTGAAGACTGATATTTAAATAATTATCTTTTGTGTTTAACTGACATTGTAGAACATATTCAATAATCAGGTTGTTTTCCTGAGACAATTAAGTATAACATGCCATAGTAGCCCATGACCATCAACGCTGCGAATTACTGTGATAAAGATAATTGAACATGGGGCCATAAAAAATGATCTTGCAGGCCGGATTTAGCCCACAGGCCTGAGTCTGACGTGCGTGCCGTAATAGGTCATATCTGTAACTTTAATTGGAACCATAGACTGTAAATATTAACAGACGTAGTGATGCCTATCTCCGCCATTAAAACTTATGTGTGATCACTTTTGTGTGCATTCAAAAGTCCACAGCGGCTAAACTAGACTGGTCCAAAAAAAATATTCTCCTCAGCATTGACCGCATCTGGAACCTAGCATTGGGCCAAGAGCGACTTTGGGACCATCCTGTAAAGCTGTTTTCGAGAGCAAAGAAGGTGGCATTCAAAAGCATTGGGTAATTCTGTTTCCGGGTGCACCCCCACCAGCCCAGAACGAGATGGCAAGCATCTCAGCGCACATACTCACGGACCCTTTTGAGTTGGGACCCTGTTGTAGATTTTTCACTAAAACTCTATTGAAACCAGAGGTGGATTCTTCGGTCAACACTCCACAGCGTTAGTATTTTCTTTTACTTCACTTTATGACTTTTTAAAAAAATATTATTGTCAGGTGACATTGGAATGTCATTTAAGTTATAATTTTAGTAAATCACATGTGGCTAAAATATATTGTATTGAAAATCATTGTTGTTTCCAACCAGTCTTCTGGGCAACAGGGGTTGTATGCAGATGAGACCAGGCTAGGCCTACTGTTTCTTTGACTGATATGCTAAACACCAAAGGTCTCATTGTGAAACTGTGACTGTGTGGAAGTGGAGGTGTGTCTTATCCCCTTGAATACTATACAATACAGCCTGAAATGCTTCAGATCTGTTTTAATAGAGGCCGAGCTGTTGTGTTCTGACTCTATCAAGACATTTCTCCTTGTACCGGGTAACAAGTAAAAGATTAACTATGTCTGTTTGTTGTTTGAGATTTTGTCAGGTTCAACTATGGTTGAAACAGCATTAACACAGGCCACCCAAAAGACGGGCCTGGAGGCCATTTTGTGTTCTTGGAGATTCCACTGGTCCCAAAGCAAGAGAAAGGAAAGGGATACCACAGAAGACATATATATAGCAGATTAGTATTTCCCCCTTTGATCATATTTCGGGATACACCTCCTGTATTTAAGCTCCCACTTAGTTTATTTTCATTGTTATGTTTCTTGATTTTTATTCTCCATTCTGTATTTGTTCAAGTAAATTCAGAGATGATTTTATCTTTACTACCCCCAACCCAGCCTTATGCTGGGTTTATTACACCTCTGCGGGGCATAACCACCACCAGTTAGATTTGCTGGAGGAGAATAGTCAGACCAATGGGGAGGGGCCTCAGCTGTCAGTCTATCAAGGATTTCAATTAATTGCAAATCAGGAAGCTGCGAGGGCGGGGCTAACTGGTGTTTGCGTCCAAAAATGATGTCTCTACAAGCGCATGTCAGTGTTTGTAGCTGGTCATTTTCAAATTAGAAGTCAAACTTATTCAACCCCTCCCTCTGGTGGTAGCATAGGGAGTTACAGACAGAAAGCCTTTTTCCAAAACATGAAATGACAAAGTAAAAGTCTCATTAACCGTTTTTTAATGGCCAAAAATAATGAGTAATATTTCTGTTTGTCAAACGTCACACAAATTCAGGTCTGATCCCATGTTTACTATCTAGGTGTCTTCATCATTGACCCCATAGAATAAAACCAGCTTTTTCTCTGGTACAGAATTGACCAAATGCTGGCTACTGCCCGGACATGAACACTCCAGTGAAGAAGAAAAGGCAAAATGCTTATGTCACCTTCAGGCAAAAGTAACACTCGTTTAGACAAGACCTGCATGCACTACAGTTGGCCACACGATTCTGTAGAAATGTCTCTTTTTTGTTTTTTTGCATTCTGTTCATGACATTGTGTGGGAGAGACTTCCGGCTGCAAAATTCCAGTGTTGGTCCAAACTCTCCAAAAAAACAGAGAAACAAATGAGGCACTTAGTTTTCAGCCACAGAGTCAGAGGTCCCTGGTTTGTGCTCTCGGCAAAGGACAAGAGATGAACAAGAAGGTACGGTGTGGATGTGGGCGGGGCAAGGATTTGGAATAAGAGAAAGATATGAAAACGGGCCGGAGATAAAAGAACTCTATGGTTGAGTCACAAGATTTAGAAGAAACTCCCCAAAATGTTCAACCTGATTTTGTTAAGTGTATTCATCTTATGGCTTCAAGTCCTGACAATAATTTACTCGATAAATAAAACTTTATTCATAAAGGGAAGTTTAAAGGACACCTGTTGGACATGAGTATAATTCAATACTAAGTGTGTGGTGTGGCATAACTGAGCCAAGTGGGGTTATGTCGCCATCCGGTGGCAGCAGTGGGAATAATCACAAGTTAAACACCATGTACTTTTTAGTCTCTGTTGGCCTTGGTCCTATCCAGGCTGAGGTGGTACAAAAGAGATCTATTTGACAGTGATTGGCCAGAGGGCTGCTGGGAGCCATGGTTACCAAGGAATTTTGCCGGATACTTGTCTGTTGTGGGTGGGTTGCAAGGATATGGTGCCAGAAACACAGTGTAGTGGAAACACAACTAGATAGAGTAGAGCCGAGTTTAGTAGAATAGTGTAGAGTAGAGTAGAGTAGAGTAGAGTAGAGTAGAGTAGAGTAGAGTAGAGTAGAGTAGAGTAGAGTAGAGTAGAATAGTGTAGAGTAGGGTAGAGTAGAGTAGAGTAGAGTAGAGTAGAGTAGAGTAGAGTAGAGTAGAGTAGAGTAGAGTAGAGTAGAGCTGATGGAACACAGGAAGAAGTGTGCGCGTAGAGGGAGGTCTGGGAGTCCCTGTTTAGACGACTTCCCTGTGACCTGGCCACGGATAAAGCGGAAGTAAACGGATGGATGGCTTTGACAATACTTTGATCGTATTGAGAACACACATTCTCCTCTTGTTCCGTTTACTATTTACAAACCATCAGTCCAGCTTGTGTCCAACCAGAAAGCCACATTATAAACTCAAAACTAGGGGAAAGCGAGGCAAGATTTTGAAATATTTTTAAAAACTGAAAAGTGAAAAGCCGACATCAAAGTCAAACGGTATCAAAACCTGTTTCTTGTGTGACCATTTCAACCATAGAATTCTTTGCTCCCAGCCTCAGCTTAATTTCCATCCATCATTTTTTATGCTTCTACATACATTGTAGTTGTACATACTCATTACTCTCGCAGAGGGCGGGGGAGGATTAAGATAAAACAAGCAAGAGACATGCAAAAGACTTTCCGACGGCCTTTTCTCGCTCTCAGATAATGCTTTTGGTCCATGTGTGCTTAAACCTGCCTATAAACCATACAAAAATGTAAACTCGTATTCACTTGGCAAAGTCTCTACTACCAAGATTGTGTCATGTCAAAATAACGGTTTCTAAGTTTTGAGGTACAAGATTTAAATCCGATTATTAAAAGGAATGCGGTAGATTTGGCTGTTTTCGAGTCAAGGCAAAATACTGGATGTGCTTTGACGACAGTGCAGTAAGAGGGGGCTTTCTCAAGTAAAAAGAGCGTTTTACAAAGTTGGAATGGTTCTATTTTGTTTGGGACTGGCTTTTTTTCTGGGTCCACGGCCCCCTGGATGCGCAGCGATGGAGACGCCATGTTGAACAGGGGCCACACAGGTCACGGCGGTCTTCAGGCTCACATGCACCTTCAACCCTATTCACAGAAACCGAGCAAAAACTGAGCGAGATGTGTGTTTGTAGGTCTGTACATGGCCACTGCTTCATCTTTCATCTGTGATACACGGATGATTTAGTCGGTTAAAGCTGGGGTACCCAACCTTTGTGTTTCATTGATAACACGTTAGTAGGGTTAGTAAATGCGCAGGCGGTTTAAGCCGGGTGTTGCGGTGCGTTTTGCTCGATCAGTTTCAACCTATTCTGCTGCAATGTGAAATTTCTCCACTGAGGGACGAATAAATATTGAGATAAAATAAATAAATACCGAAATAACAATTTGACTCTTTGGGCTGAGAGCAGAGTGAGGGCGGTCCTCTGTCAAAAAAAGTTAAGTGACAGAGGCAGGTGAAAACTAGTGATAGAAGCAACTGAGGTATTAAGATAGATTTTAATACATCGTTTTTTGTGGTTTAAAAGTTAGGTACCCCAGCTTTAAAATTGAGACGAGATCAAAGCAAAGTAGTTTTTTGTGTGGTGTGCATGTAAACATAGTGACTGATCGACATGGCGCCTCCACCAGACCGTGCTGTACGGTCGAGAGTCCTCTGCAAAGCGCTCCGTCAGCACCAGTCCTTGTCCTCTTTGTCCCTGAGAGCCCCAGTCCCTCTGCCGCTGGGACTGGGCGCAGAGTTCACACCGAGGGTAAAGTGATAACCGTTTGGCACCGCTCCGGAGGCGGAGGTGGGCGTGGTCCTGTTCGGGGCTCTGTCTGTGTCTCCTGAACGGGACGGGCTCAGCTCAGGCTCCGGCGGTGCGCGCTCCTGCTGCTCCGACAGTCCGCGGCTGGAGCGCGGCTGGTGGGCGGAGGTGAGCGCGGTGGAGGGCAGGGTGGAGGGAGTCTTGTAGGCCACGCCCGGGCGAGGTGTGAGCGGCGTCTGCGGGAGCTGGCGTCTGCTGCGGCCCGTGGAGCTCTGCGCGGGGGGAAGCGTCTCTGGCCTGAGCTGGAAGCACAGAATTGAAGAAAGTATGTGACATTAGTAAAACAGATCGGAATCATGCAGATGCAAATGCTGGGGCCTTGCTAGCTCCCTTTAAGCATAAGTATTACCTCCACATCACAGACTGACGATGGTTTCTGCGTACAATACTTAATAAGACTATGATAAATGAGACAAATTCCACTTCCTGTTCTGGCTGTAGTCCTGGATCTGCAGTCTGTGGGTCTCCTCAAGGTTTCCCACTGTTTTGTTTGGTCCTTGCCGACACTAGAGGGTCTAAGGACAGTGACGATCCAGGACATTTAAGGACATTTATTAACATTTCTGGACAATGGTCGTCCCACTCCCAATGGACAAATGGCTCCGATTTGTTTATTAATAGGAGCCATGTGTTCGAACAGTTTAAGTCTCAGAGACCACTGCAGTTGTGATTTAGGGCTAAAATTTATTTAATATACTATGATTTAATACATGTTTACTCCACAGACAAAGAAAACACATTGTGAAGGAGCTGACTACAGAAGGACCACCATCTCCTTTCTGCAGTGAAAATAGTGAAAATAGTGCACATGAAAACCTTGTGCATCTGACGCAATCTTTGTGATGCCATTTTCAAAAGTACAGTAAGCAACTAACGATAATAATAATAATACATCATACTTATATAGTGCTTTTTTGGACACTCAAAGACGCTTTACAATGGAACAAATAACAAACAAAACTAAATATAAACAGTTAAGTGGAGGCAGTTTTGAACAGGTAAGTTTTGAGAAGTGATTTGTAGTTAGTCAGAGTTCCTGAGGGATTGTGGGTGTGAGTTCCAGAGAGTGGGGGCAGCTGCAGCAAAGGCTCGTTCCCCCAAGGTTCGGCACTTTGTTCTGATGGGAGTAAGGAGGTTGGAATCCGAGGATCTACATTTTTTAGGATCCTTCTGCATGTTCTACTAAAACAAACACATACCAAACTACCACATACTGTTTTCCGATGACAATCACACACAACATAATGTCAATGAAGTAATAGGAGAGATGAGAGACCTGTCTGAGGTAAGGGTCGGGCCCCTCCCCTGGTGAGGTGGTGCAGCTGGGGCCCGCAGACCTGGTGTGAGGCGGTTCTCTGGAGCCGTAGCGTTCGCAGGAGAAGTACCTCTGCTTCTCCCCCGCTGAGGAGTGGTGCCTCCTCTCCATGGGACGACTGCGCTCTCGATCACGGGCCCTGTCCCGCGACTCCGCCTCAGGGGACTCCTCTGGGAAAGACCCTGCAGAGAGACATGAGAGTCAGAAACATGGGAGTCAGAAACATGTGAGTCAGAAACACGGGAGTCAGAAACATGTGAGTCAGAAACATGGGAGTCAGAAACATGGGAGTCAGAAACATGTGAGTCAGAAACATGGGAGTCAGAAACATGTGAGTCAGAAACATGAGAGTCAGAAACATGGGAGTCAGAAACATGTGAGTCAGAAACATGGGAGTCAGAAACATGTGAGTCAGAAACATGGGAGGGACCTGAGTGTTATGGCCTTCAGTTTTTCACAAGTGCAAGTACAGTTACAGTCATTGAAATTAGATGCTTAATGACGGAAATCTAAATTATTCACCTCAATGACTCTTGTGAAAAGAGTCATTGAGGTTCTGTTGTGCCAACGCATATTCAAGCAGCTCAATTCATTCATTGATATAAGCTGTCCTATTGAGTTATTTCAATACTAGACATTTTTCACTGTATACAGTAAATTTCACTTGGGGACAATAAAGGTTTTCTTATCTCACTGCAACATGTTCTTGTTTGCTAATGTTCTTTGAGATGACTTTTGATTCTAGGCTGTCCGCCCTTGTGTATAGGTCTGCTGGGACTCTGAGGAGCACAGGGACTGTTCTCCTGCTGGCGCTCTGAGGAGCACAGGGACTGGCCTCTTGCTGGTATGTTTATTTGGAATGTTTATCTATATAGCACATTTTACAAACCAAGGTCACCCAAAGCGCTTTACAATGTTCAGAGTTCAGATATTGTTCCAATCATTCCACACACGGTGATGACGGAAGAGACCATCAGCCCCCAATCAACACCATCCATTCACTCTCTCATTAAATTCATACTTATTGTACATGTTTTTCCTGGTAGGGGATTTCGGAGCACCCGGAGGAAACCTACGCAGACACGGTGAGAACATGCAAATTCCACTCAGAAAGGCCCTGTTCCGATCGGGATTCGAACCCAGGACCTTCTTGCTCCTTCTTGCTGTGCTCTACAAATAATCTGTCCTTCCATTACCAAAGCTTGTTATAGTTCTGTTTCCCCTGGCCCCTTTTAAGTGGTTCCAGGTACTTTTTAGTACCCGCTTGGCGCTGGTTCTATCCAGATCGAGCTGGTACTAAAGGGTTCTAACTGACAGTGATTGGCCACAGTGCTGCTGGAAGCCACGGTTACCAAGGAATTCTCCCGGATACAGGTTGGTTGCGGGTAGCTTGCTAGGATATGATACCAGATACTAAAGTGTAGAGTCGGGTAAAGTAGAGTAGAGTAGAGTAGAGTAGACAAACAGACTGACATGTCTCTTTTTGCCTGTGAAGAGTTAGAGTGGATACCTTAGTTTATATTAATCATTGTGAAATTCAGAATGTATTATTGTAACATCCTGTGACAAAGCCGTTGTGGGCGTGTCTTTTACCGGGCGTGTCCGGCGTGTCCTGCGATTTCTGCCTGCGCTCCCGCTCTTTCCTCCTCTGGCAGCGGTGGTGGTGGTGATGGTGGTGTTGGCCTTGGCCTCTGAGATCAGCCTGCTCCAGCCGCTGCAGGTCGTAGTCCCCCAGAGAGACCTCCGGAGGGCGCTGCGGAGTCAGGGAGGAGAAGGAGCGCCGCACTGGGCTCAAATCCACGATCGGCTGACGGACAAACGCCACAAAGTCAGATGTGAGAAGAGGGATTTAAGACACAACGATCATACAAGACTGCAGGACAGAGACCTTAAAGCCGGTATTAGTGTTAAAAAGAAGAAAAAAACCACAGAATTATACAAATTATAGACAAATCACAAACAGTAGGTTAGTGAAAGCAGGTAAGGTGCCGATTATCACAGTTAAACAAGCAGTAGCCAAATTTAAATATTGCGTTTAATAAATAATTGCTGGGATTACCATCTTATTCCCATAAATAACATCTAGTTTGTCTGCCAGAAAAAAAAATTGTTTGCAGCATGCTTTCTCTTGCATGTATTTTAAGAAAGAGCCCTGAGAGTCATTTTTTGACTATTTGGGCTGAAAACTGACGGTAACGGTAAAGGTGCACTTTATTGATCCCCGTAGGGCAATTCATCCTCTGCATTTGACCCATCCTAGTAGTCGCCGTAGTAACAGCGCCCCGGAACCCATCGCCAAATGCCCAGCTTGGTCAGGGCCGGAGCTGGAGGATTTAACCCCGTTCCATCCGGGATTTGAACCCAGGATCTTCTTGCTGAGAGGCGAGAGTGCTATACACTATTACAGTATCTATTGGAAAAATCTGATCTAACAAAGTGACGGAGGCCAATAATACCTGTACATGCGCAGTGAAAGAAACTAGATACATGTTTTGTTTTTACGTTGATCTATTTGTTGCGGTTTGGAAATGAGGTCCCCGAGCTTTAAGTGAATGAGAAGCAGTGGGAAAGACTGTGACAGGCTTGTTGTCTTTGGATGTGTCCAGCACCTTCCCCTGATTAAACAACTGACCGATACAACCACAACCAACCGTGAGAGGAGGCAAACCAGGGAAAACTTGAAAAGTGACTTCATCTTTTTATTTACTACATTTATTTGATCTTGAGTTTCCGCATCTCACAGTTTTGGTTGTGACTCCAGCCAGATACATTTCAACAATAACTAGGAATGTCCCGATCCAAGTTGGTACAGATCCTGAAACCGATACCAATTTCCTGATGATACAAGTCTACTGCTGGGACTCTGAGGATCACAGGGACTGGCCTCCTGCTGGGACTCTGAGGAAGCACAGGGACTGGCCTCCTGCTGGGACTCTGAGGAAGCACAGGGACTGGCCTCCTGCTGGGACTCTGAGGAAGCACAGGGACTGGCCTCCTGCTGGGACTCTGAGGAAGCACAGGGACTGGCCTCCTGCTGGGACTCTGAGGAAGCACAGGGACTGGCCTCCTGCTGGGACTCTGAGGAGCACAGGGACTGGCCTCCTGCTGGGACTCTGAGGAAGCACAGGGACTGGCCTCCTGCTGGGACTCTGAGGAGCACAGGGACTGGCCTCCTGCTGGGGACTCTGAGGAAGCACAGGGACTGGCCTCCTGCTGGGACTCTGAGGAGCACAGGGACTGGCCTCCTGCTGGGACTCTGAGGAAGCACAGGGACTGGCCTCCTGCTGGGACTCTGAGGAAGCACAGGGACTGGCCTCCTGCTGGGACTCTGAGGAGCAAAGGGACTGGCCTTCACAGACCAGAGTCATAAAGCTCTATACAAATCTGGGCATTTGTCTCTCACTCCACACAGAGATGGGAGCGAGGTTGCCAGTACAGTAGTGGTAGGGGAAACCGGAGCACCCAGAGGAAACCTACACAGACACGGGGAGAGCCCTGTTCCGACCAGGATTCAAACCCAGGATCTTGCTGAGAAGTGACAGTCCTATCTACTCACCGTACCGTTTGCCTTGTTTCGTGTATGAATCGCGCTACACAATTAAACTTGCCTCAAACTGCTCCGATACTCAGTAAATGCCAACATCGGATCGGGACATCCCAAATCATAACGTTCACTTTAAATTCCACCATAAGAACAGTATATTCAACTTCCAGTCTTAAGAAGTGAGACGATGTTTCAACCTCAGTGGGAAGCGAACATAGAGCGCACTTTTAAGACTGGTTTGGAATACGACTGATTTGACACAGAACCAGACTAGAAAAGAAAGAAACGTTAGTCAAAGAAAGCACGCGGCACAGCACCAGCATCAACCCAGTCTCCGAACGCACATGGTCTTTAGAGGAAGAGAAAGACTTTTTGTGGAATAGTCACATTCTTTGGAAGAGCTGTTTTTGTGGATTGAGATTTAGGTACCCCAGCTTTATGCTTTAAATTCATGTGTGACTTTTTGTTTTTAATTACTTGCGTGATATTTTTCTGTTTTCAATATTTCTTGTGATGTTAATGTTTGTTTTAAATTGTATTTCTTCTATGTATGTGTAGACTGTAATGTTTATGATTTCTGCTTGATGTGATGTGGGTTGTGAGCAGTGGGGGCGGATCCCGGCTCCAAAAGGTCCATGAGCACGGACTGCAGGCCGGTGGGGGTGTACCCGGAAAGAGAATTACCCAATGCTTTTGAGTGACGTCTACTGTCCTCTTGAAAACGGTTTTACAGCCTGGTCCAAAAGTTGCTCTTGGCCCAAAGCTATGTTCCAGATGTGTCAATGCTGAGGGGAATTTTTTTTTTTTTTTGGACCAGTCTAGTTTAGCAGCTGCAGACTTTTGAATACACACGTTAAATGATTAGGGCTCATGTATATACGGCAATCATTGTATAAGACACTATCTTATATATACGCATACCCCGATGCATGTTTTAAAATGGGAAATAAATTCTTCTAAGTAAAATATGTGAATATATGTGAGGAGAAAAACTTTATTTAGAGAAAATACTTTGGTTGAATCTCCTTGCTTAGATAATAATAATCCTTAATAATAACTGAAAACCATGCATAACGTCCACTCATGACTAAATCCCTACATACAGTATGTTGGTGCATTTCTCAGAGACTGGGTTGCTTTCACACTCACACAAGCGTTCACCTTTTTCCCGAATTGGCAAAAAATCACACTCAAACATTGAACAAAACTAACGTAATCCATATTAAAGTCGGCGGAAGGGTTTTGACATGAAAATAAAATGTAAAATGAGGAATCACAACATGGAGGAGCGGAAGAGGAGGACAGGGTGGTACATACTGCCAGCTGGGTCCCAGTTCTGTGTCGAGGGGGAATCCTCTACGGGACAGACCAGAGGAGGGGACAAGGTTAGCTCCAGACCTGTCCGGACAGGATGGACAAGAGGTGGGAGAGAAAAGGGGGACCACGTGTGCCGCTCTGGGTCCTCCTACTTATGCACTGAAGCCGAAGGAACTGTTTGAGGTTAGTTACACAAAGGTTCCATTCGCAAAAAGTATTGCCTGGAAATCAATCAGTCTCAAGTATTTTCCCCGGACATAGTTAATATGTACGAGGAGAAGTATACAAAGCATTAGAATAGGAGGTAGTCAAAAACAGACTTGGTGAAGATCCCAAACCGGTTTTTACCACTCAGTCTACATGCACTAGGACTAGGCAATTATTCAGCAGTGCTTCTACTTTATAAAGGTGTAAGTTTATGCCAAAATATTTTTAACCATTGTACTTTGTTAACTCATTGGCTCCTAAAAGCGTAATTTTATATTTTTTTCCCCATTGACTCCCAAAAAATCTTTCATCCAAAAAAGTAGATTCAGAAGCATGACAAACTCAAACAGCAAAAAAGCCATTGTCTTTTATTTTTTTCATTCACCTTTATTTAACCTGTAAAGTTACACCGAAATTATGGAATCTTTTTCAGGGGAGTCCTGGCCCCAAAGAGAAAGGATCTATTATATATGTTTTTACTGGTAGGGGAAACTGGAGCACCTGGAGGAAACCTACGCAGACACGGGGAGAACATGCATACTCCACTAAGAAAGGCCCTGTCTGAAGGTTGGACCACAGACCACAGAGTCCTGACCACTCAGCCATCTCAAAAAAAAGGAAGACTAGCCACGTTTAGCTTGGATTTCCTCCAGAACAGAAGCATGTTGAAATGAACAGTTTTCACTTCCTGTTAGCTTAAATGTTCATGTTTCAAAGCCGGTGCAGCATGTGCCCATAGCTGAAACATAGAATACTCTGTAGCTCTACAGATAATGCCGGGTAACGGATAGATTGCTTGGCGAAAGCCGGGATTCAATGGGTGAAAAACGGAGGCGTTGGTGGTCAGCCCTCAAACTGTGGCTGTGGCATAAATAATCCCAGTGCATTAAGAGGAGTGAGGAAATATAGGCCTTAAACTTGCGAGTGAATTATTTGTGTAGGTTCTTGTTCTTACACAATGGCATTGAACTGTATTATGATATATACTGGGAAAAATGTTGGAGACCCCTGTCATAGAGCATGTTCTTTCATTTATACACCCGCTGTAAATTCTGAACCGTCTCTAGAGTGTAATAATGTGTGTGTATCTTACGTAGTACTCGGCGTTGAGACGGGGCAGAGATGCAGCTCTCTGACCCTCCAGCACAGGGTACCCCTCGGAGTCCGACTCCTCAGGCTTCAGCTCCACCACCTCCTGCAACAATCACATATCACCACATTAGCCTCTTACAAACGCAGGAGTTCCACCAGATATAACCCCGAGCGCTGGGCTGTCTGTGCTGTCTGATCATGGTTTTTTTGCTTCTATACCAGACAATTGTGCCAGATCACTAATACATCTATATGGACTGGAACAACACAAGAATAAATCAACCAAGAGTCCAATAAATGCAAGCAACAGGGATGATCCGGGACATTTCTGGACATTTCTAGACAGAGGTCACCCCGCTCCCATTGGACCACTAGCTCCTATGCGTTTATTTTTATTGTTCTTATTTAATTCTCTGATCTGTTGTTGCATACGTATGAATGGACAACTGTGTAAAGTCCTCAGAGACACGACTGCAGAAACAGTGCTCAGAGGTCCACCGGTCCGTACCTCAGGTCTGGTCCACGAGGGCACGTCTTCAGACTGGCCCCTCTGCAGTCTCCTCCGGACTCTGGGCTCCTGTGCCCCTCCCCACACGTCTCCGGACTGGGAGTGTTTCATGGCACTTCTCTGAGGTTGTCTGCAGAGAAACACGCAAAAGTGATCAACACAAGCATCGCGGTGTGAAACGAGAAAACTCTGCTGAATGTAGAGGATGTGCTTAAGATGGGAATGTTAGGAAGTGATTTAGAAGGATCCCTTAAACGCTGTTTGCCGCTGTAACTAACTTCACTGCACTGACAAATAAGAAAAATCACACATCACACTCTACCATCTCTATACAACTCGAGCCCAGGAATCCCTATGTTGCTGTGTGTGATAAAAACCTTTTAAACAGCGCAGCAACCTGGAAACTCGGGCCAAAATGTTTGCATCTGGATCTGTTTGTTGACAGATCCAGCAGACAGCAGCAGAAGCTATCTCGCCTCATGTTAGACTTGCACAAATGAAAAATATATATTTTTTTTCTTCTTCCCTTCTTGTCAAATTTCTGTCGAGCAACATAGGTTGTTTGGTTAAATTGATAATATTGGTGCACACTTATATGAGAGACATTAGGCCCAATAGACGGTTCTGGACAATCGTAATCCACACTACAATAAAATGAACAGGTGGTTCCTTGGCTAGTGCATGTGCCACTGCTGGTCAGGCAAATATGTAATTGTATGTGAAAGATTTTAAAACCCATCACTATGAAAGGAACTCCATTTTTAAAGTTTGTTTGTGTGCGTGTGTGTGTGTGTGTGTGTGTGTGTGTGTGTGTGTGTGTGTGTGTGTGTGTGTGTGTGTGTGTGCGTTTGTGTGTGTGTGTGTGTAGAACTCGTTTTATTGCACTGTAGAAAAGTGTTAGTGTTGAGCTGGTTTTGAGTCTGTAATAAACTAAACTAAAAGACAAGATGGACGCCGGCCAAAACACTATTAACTCACAGGACGTCTCTGTCGGTGCGTGTGGTGAAGCTGGGAGCAGTGGTGGTGTTTGTGGCGGCCGCAGAGACGGGCACAGAGGGGGACACGGAGGGGGGCACAGAGGGGGGCACAGAGGCGGGCATTGGGGCTGCTTCCTCTGGTTTCTTCGGGGGCTCTGGGTCGGGGGGAGGGGGGGAGGAGCGTGGGGGCTGTCTGGGCCGAGAGTCCATGTCCTGGAGATGAGCGAACGGCAGCACCGACCGGAACAGCACGCCCAATTTACACTGGGAAAGACAAATACACATGATTACTACAGTTACGTTCGTATACACTTGATCATGATCTTCTCTGGGCTGTTTGTCAGAGAAACGAGTTTTCTTTTCACTCATGGTGAGTGGGTGAAGTCCTTCTGGAAATACTCAGGGACTGGCCCCTGCTGGGACTCTGAAGAGCACAGGGACTGGCCTCCTATTGTTGCCCAGATTCGACACTAAACATTGGAAGGCAGCGTTTCAGATTTATGTAGCTACAATCTGGAGCAGTCTTCCTGAAAATGCGAGACAGGCTGTGCATAAAACTGAAGGATTGTATCTTCACTGTGACTATTTATGATTTGAATGCCTTTGGCAATGGAAAATAGCCTGCTCTCGTGACCAGACCTAATTTCCAATGTTTTTTCTCAAGCTTATTTTCTTACCAATGAATATATTATTATATATATCATAATGCGTATTATATGTATTATGAAAGAATATGTTATCCAAGTTCTGGGCTCCACAGAAGGATTATATAATCTTTATACTACATCAATAAAACCTGAGGAGGCTCACATGCCTGATAGAAATGTCCAAAGACTGCATGTGTTTTGCCCACCACTGGTCTAAACCCGGATGTGAGCTGTGATGAGCTGCAGAGATTAAAAGAGATGTCCTTAATGTTTTATCTCTTCAATTGTTACAGAGAAAAATTAGGTGTTACTAATCAAGCTTCATTCATTGAGTCCTGAGTGTGTGTGTGTGTGTGTGTGTGCGTGTTCTTGTGTGTGTGTGTGTCCCACCTGGGGGCCCGTGGGGTGTAGCGCCTGTAGCTTCTTCAGCTTGTTCTGTTTGTAGTAATCATAAATCATGAGCGCAGCGTAGACTTTCCCCACGGTCAGCTCATTATCTGGAACACAGAGAGGGAGTGTTCACGTACATGTCCAGCAGAGGGCAGCAGAGGGAAGTGTGTGACAGGACTAAGGGAAACAACAGGTCCTTCTCTGAGGCACAAGGAAAATGGGTTGTAAAATCATGAAATCATCAAGATAAGATAAGAATTCCTTTATTCGTCCCACAGTGGGGAAATTTCGATGTTGCAGCGCACATATAGGACAGTAGTAAGAGCACACAGGGAGCACACACAATATATACACTATATACAAATAAGTAGTAGCTAGGGTTAGGGTTAGGCTAGGGTTAGGCTAGCTAACCCTAACTAGGTGTAGATGCTGAAAATGCTTCAATACCAGTCAAAAAATATATATGTAGTAGTGCAGTTATATACTAAATAGTGCAGCATAAAAAGTATTCTTCAAAACTGAAGTATCTTAGATGATGTTGCTAACAAAATACTGAATTGTAGAAGTTCTAAGCTTTGAAACAATACATAGATTGATACATAGATAGATAGACAGATAGATAAAAAGGTAGATAGATAGATGGAAAGGTAGATAGATAGATAGAAAGCGATAGATGGATAGATGGATAGAGATACAAGTGGCCGTTCTACATACAGTACATAAAGCAGAATGGGTGTTCCAATCTCAGTGTTTACTATTTACATTTGTGCGGCGTGACAAGCAGGTCCACGTTCTTCAGCGACAGGTTGGGCCACACTTTGCTGATCTCTCTGCGCAGATCGGCGTCACACAGGTGCTGGGCCAGGACCCCTGTATGCGCAACAATACAACAGACAATGAGAGGTTAACTTGATTACACAGATAACACAGCAGCGTCTGTCTGTGGACTATAGTCATGATGAGAGCTGGTTGGAGGCTTAAACTTTCATACCTTTTCCATTGATTTCTATGCCTTTGTTTTAAAGCATTATATATGTATTGTGACTTTTTTCATTTCATTTTCTACCCCAGATAACAGGTCACATGTACACATCATATTTGACCTTTTCTGAACAAAAGTTTGGAGTGCAGTTATTCTTCTGCCATCAATGGACACTCTCCATGGGGGGTTCCACTATCCGCTCTAGGGGGTGTTCTGTGTATTCAGACTTGTATTTTTCCAGTCCTGCTTTTGAGCTTCTTCCCCTTTGATCAACATTTGTGACAGAGCTCAGTCAAAAGCACCTGAGGCCAGCTTGATGCCCAGCGCGGTGCGGATCAGAGCCATGAGGGTGGAGGTGAAGTGCACGGAGTAGTCCTCTCCGATCGGCATGTTCATCTTCACCAACCGCTGAAACAGGAGCAGACAGAGATATATATATATACGTCACGGCTTCCTCTGCACCGAGAGAGCTTCTGTCTCAACTTGCACATTACAGTAATATAGTTGTCTAGACAGATTTAAATAAAAACATTTTGGTCATGTTTGTCGATTGTGTACATTGTGTTTTGGATGATTTAGTGAAAGACCACAACAAAGAAGCAGACAAGTGTGAAGAGAAAGCAGACATGTACTCTTGCCCTAAGGAGTAAAAAGAGCCCACTAGTTTCACTTAGAGCAGGTGTCTCCAACCTTTTTCACCCAGAGAGCTACATCCCCAGGACCATAAAGGCAGATAGCTACTCCTTTAAGAGGCCCTGTGGAAAAAAAATGGTGATATTTTGGTGTGAACAAACCTGGTTGTAGGTACAGTCATTATTTATCATTGCATATTTGTTACTATTGCACAAAGTAAGTGCATTTACAATAATAAATAATGATAATGAATAATACAATCTGAAATATTAAGTGTATTATTTGATTTGTTCATTTCTAAATCCTTATGGCAAGCTACCTGGAGGGGGGTGACGAGCTACTGGAGGCTACTAGTGGCTCCCGAGCTAAGAGTTGGAGACCCCTGGACGAGAAGATTGAGTCATTATGATCAGGTTCAACAAATATGCCGCACCCCACACACCCCACACCCATGGAGTCTCAATTTACTATTCAAAGGTATTTAGGAGGATTTTCCCATTTTTTTTGCAAAGAACCGCCCTCTCCACTTTTTGAACAAAACTCTCTGGTCTTATTTGACAAGCACGTATCACTAACAATGATTGACAATTGGGAGGGCCAATATTCTTGATGGTCCACCCTATATACGTAAAAGCAACAAAAAAAATGCCTGTGCAATGCTATCAAATCATTAGAGAGCAATTGCATCTCAAGTATAGAAGAAAATAAAAAAATGCTCTAAAAACAACCTATTCTATAAACAACAAGGTGAAATCTCAAAAAAGACAATTTAGCAAAAATTGTGTGATTTTTCTATAGCTATAGTTTGAGCAATTGTCTAAACCAGCTTTGCAGCTTTACTTTCATATTCCATTCCACCTGAAGACAGCGTGAAAACATTCATGGCACATAGTATGTCTGCTCATAAATGGGTTTGAGCTTTCTGTCCGAGGTATTGCAGTTATTCTCAGGTCCTGCTGGCGTTGGAGAGGTTGCTATGAGACGAGCAAAAATATGGTGTGAAAAAGCCGTGGTCTGGTGCTAAACGCTGCTGCAGAGGGATAATGAACCGCAAACTGTGTGGACATCAGAGTGCTTTTCTGCTGTTGACTTCATAATAATAATAATGATAATAATAATACACTCAAAGCCAGGGATGTGCAGTGTTATGCAACTGATGACTGATAATGAGCTAAGACAGGGAGACTGGTGTCCTCCGTTCCTTGGCAGGCTCTATCTCACCCGCCTTCGCTCTCTCCCACTACTACGCACCTATGCTGCCAATCAGGCTGCGTTTAAACAAGTGCTTTTCTCCGTGCTGCAACCCTCCTCCTCCACCCCACCATACCAAAACGCAACTAGGAGGCTTTTGCCCCGTTCGCACACATACCGGTGAATCATGCAAAGTGACATATGCCTTTTTTTGGAATACCGTTGAGGACTAAGTTTATTAGTTATACGTCATTGTTCTCTGTATTTGATCAGTCTTTAAGGCTAGGTAAGTAAGTAAGTAAGTAATCTTTATTTATATACCGCCTTTTCACTGCAGATCTGAGTCTCAAAGCGGTTTACAATTGTTAATTTTTTTTGGGCATTTGTCTCTCACTCAACACAGAGATGGGAGCAGGGTCGCCAGTATAGGAGGCGCCTGTACTAATGCCAGAACTATTGGACATATTTTTAGTGGTAGGGGAAACCGGAGTACCCGGAGGAAACCTACGCAGACACGGGGAGAACATGCAAACTCCACTCAGAAAGGCCCTGGTCCGACCGGGATTCGAACCCAGGACTTTCTTGCTGAGAGGCGAGAGTGCTATCCACTTAGCCACCGTGCCGTACCGGTAGGGACTACCAGGAGCAGTGGTCACCGTTGTACATTTTTTTATTTGGATCTTGCACAAGCTCTGAGGCTGAGCCAAACATAAACATTATAATAAAACTAGACATACTGTATCTACCTTGTGTATTACATTATAAGTTATCTATACATCTATCTACTTTATATCCGTAAACCATTTCCTCCAAGGAGAATGGTTGACTCAGTGGGGGCGGGTCCCGGCTCAAAAGTGGCCAAAATGACGTGCGCTGACATGCTTGAAATACCACCCCGGGCCAATGGGGGTGGACCCAGAAGAAGAATTAGCCAATGCTAACATTTAGCATATCTCTCAAAAACGTCTTTACAGGATGGTCCAAAAATTGGCTCTTGGCCCAAAGCTCCGTTCCACATGTGTGTCAATGCTGAGGGGGTTGATTTTTTTTGGACCACTCGAGTTTACTTGTTGTGAATTTTTGAAGTCACTCGTTCAAATGAATGGCATCTGCACCGTTTTTTCACAATTGTCTTGTGGCCGGGACCAATCGCGGCCATTTTGGATAGCTCCAGTAGAGCACATTTTTTGGCCCATTTGTTTGAATGGCGGAGATAGGCGTGACTACGTCCGTTAATTTTTACAGTCAACATGTGTTGACTATAAGAAGAAGTTCCAATCACACACTCAGGGCACGGTCACATTGGTTTTCACAAACAAACTAGACTAAGTGGCCCGGATGGTCGCCACAGGGATGTGAAGACGGCCCTTTTTTTTTTTTTAACCGTGCCGACCCAAATGCGGGTGTATTACAACGCTCGGTCCAGCTGGTGACGCTAATACTAACCTAGACTACCTCTAGGTCCATGTTAAGTTTCCGCTTCTCTTCCTGTTTACACTCGGCTACTCTGCGCCAACCAGCTTGAGCATGGATTGGGTTCTCTGCGTACAATTGAGAGTCAAAGTATTGTGAGATGTGTCTTTCTCTGGGTAATATTTGTATTATTGTGCCTTGGAGTAAATGCCGTGAAAGCTGAGAATTGAATGAATAAGAATGAAAGAATGAAAAGGGTGGCGTACGAGCAGAGCGACCGTAGCTAGGCAGGATATAAGTGTGAGTTGGTGTGTTCTGGCCACAAAATAAAGTCTGACTCTTGAGCAACTGTCTGAAGTGTTATTGCAATAGCTCCACACTGTGACAGCGAGGGTCAGAACAGAAGGGAGTTATACCCCATAGGAAACGCATTCCTTCAGCCCTGGAGCGACAAATCTCCCCCTTGTCCACGGTGCGGGGGCTTACATGAAAGGTGTAGCACAAGAAAGGGAGAGTATTGAACGCGAAAGTATGCGACTGCAGGTAGAGACGTGTGCAAAAATTTGAAAGTCACAGCGGGCGCAACAGGAAGTCATAATGTGACGTACAATATCACATCCCCAACACCCCTTCTCTTCTCCCCACTTCCCACCGCATTGCCCTCCCTCATCTGGGATTTTCAAACGGGCTAAGCTAAACTACAGAAGTGAAATCTACTAATATATACGTGAATATGTGAATGTTAAGACGTGTATATATGACATGATTAAAACGTCCACATGAACCTGTGGTCCCTGCACGACGTGTGCAGTCACCACATGCCCATCATTCTCCGCCATAACCACTGCTGCTTTTAATTACACCACTTTGTTCAATGCTTTCATGGTTCTATTTCTAACACAGTACGGCAGTGAGTAATATCTTTATGAGAAAAAAGATAGTTAAGGTTGTGATTGCAGAATGTCTCATGAAAGTGTCCTGATTACCATAATTTTGAAGACGGAAGTAGTTAGTGCGAAACCCCTATTAAAGCTGGGGTACTTAATCTTCAAACCTCAACAATGAAACTATAGACCTGTTTCCACCAGCCCTACTCTAGTCTACTCTAGTCTACTCTAGTCTACTCTACTCTACTCTAGTCTACTCTAGTCTACTCTAGTCTACTCTAGTCTACTCTAGTCTACTCTAGTCTAGTCTAGTCTAGTCTACTCTAGTCTACTCTAGTCTAGTCTACTCTAGTCTACTCTAGTCTACTCTAGTCTACTCTAGTCTACTCTAGTCTACTCTAGTCTACTCTACTCTACTCTAGTCTACTCTAGTCTACTCTAGTCTACTCTAGTCTACTCTAGTCTACTCTAGTCTACTCTAGTCTCCTCTACTCTAGTCTACTCTAGTCTACTCTAGTCTACTCTAGTCGTTTTCACAGGCCCTTTTTAACTGGTCCTGTGAGAACCGGGCCCAGTTAGTCCCTCTTGGTTCTGGTCACCAACGATTATCCCAGGATGCTGGTTTGTTGTGGGGAGGTTGCTAGGATAAGGTAACAGATACGAAAGCGTAATGAAAACACAAGTAGGTAGAGTAGAGCCGAGTAGAGTAGGGCCAAGTAGGGCTGGTGGAAACGGGGCTCAAGTTATGAAATCCATTGAACTGCTATCAAAACAGTTTTCTTCTATCATTAGTTTTCACATGTATATCTCTCACATGTTAGAAATCTGCTTTTTCAGCCAGAAAGGTGAGAGAGAAGACAACCCATACTCAGTCAAATAGTGAATCTTTCTTACAAGCGTGGAAAAGGTAACCAGTTTAAGATTTAAGACAACCTGTTGTAGCCTTGTTCACATACACATAATACTTTTCCAAGCAACCGGAGTTCAAATTTCACACTAATATATTGAATTTATGCAAAAGGCAGTCACATTTTGACCAAACTGAACTAAAATCACTCCAACCCAGCTTACCTCCCGACTCCAAATCGCCACTCCAGACCATTACACCCACTTGACAAATGGCTATGCTAATGCGGTGAGAAATGCAGGGACATAGAGCCGTGGCTGGTGGGTGTCACTGCGCATGTTTGCCCGCGTCCATTGACAAAAGGTATTTTTGGAGGCACGCGCACGGGAGAGAGGGCCAGGGCTGTGCGGCTGCAGATGTGATGGCTTCAGACAGCTCAGTGAAGGGCCAGTGCTCAGGAGGGCGGCCCGCGGTCACCCCCTCGAGCCATGGCCAGGCCGCATGACTGCTCTTTTGGACATGAGAGTAAGATTCAGATTCAGATTTTTTGCCATTTCCAGTAAAACTACATTGGAAAAGCAGGGTAAATCGCTATCTGGAATTCAATTTAATCCTGTTGTTCAAAAATGTTCAAAAGCATCTGTTTAGTATTATTTTCACCCGCAGATGCGTTGTCTTAAAATGGTACAGTGTGAAGGGTTATGCGTAATAACAAAGCGCTAAAACAGTTATTATCTATCACTAGTTTCCACATGCATTTGGAGAGTGTTTTTGGCCTTTGCCACATTTTTCAGATCAACTTTTACAGACAGAAAAGTGAAAAAAAGGACAATGCTCAATCGGCCAATTGGCTCTAAGCCCAAAGAGTCAAATAGTAAATAAATATGCAAGAGATAACAGGTTTTCAAAGAAGATATAGACTGTATGTCACAATCTGAAAGTACATACAGTATAACTACGGGTGGCCGATATATATAATAGACAATAATATAGCAAAAGTGAATTTGAAGATATGCTTTTTCGCATTATTGTCATTTTTTTGGTTTAGATATCTCCAATAAATATTACAATTAGAGCCTTTTAGGATGTGTTCTTCCTGTGTTACATGAATTAGATTTGTAATGTTAATATATGTTTCTGCATGTTTTGCAAAGATTCGTAAAGCACTTTACAAATAAAAAGCTGCTAAAGTATGTTGTTCTACACTGTCGCTATAGATGCCCTGGCAAGAAAAACATTGCAGATCATTTTGTGTAATAATTGATTTTAAAGATATCGTGACAATATTGTTATCAGGAGTTGGGGAAAAAAATCTAAATATTTATTTTTGCCCATATCACCCACCCCTACATATACAGTAACATATTACCCTTTCTTCTTACATTATTCATGTAACAAAATAAGTTTTAACATACCTCAGTGTTAATAATACTTATGGATCTGTAAATGCAATTATATTAAAACTGAGCTGTTGTCATTACACCATTCTGCAGAAGTCTGTCATTTTCCTCTTGCTGTTTTGATTATCTGAAGGTCAAATCAACCGTATCTAATGCGACGTGGCAGATGCTGAGGGGAACTGCTGTATTATTGCGTGGGTTTAAAACCGTGTAAACACTGCAAAAACTCTGGTCGTGTTGCTTTTCTGAGTCACAACAAAAAAACATGTCTTCTGCTGAGACACAATTTCAAATCTCAGCATCTTTTGAAATTTTCTTCACATAAACAAATGCAACCAATTTTAACAAGACTTACTGAGTATATTGTGGTCCAAAGAATGGCTGAAATCAATCACATTTGGAACTGTATCCCACAAACGGTTATTGAGCTAGAGTTCAACATAAGTCAATAGGAGCCAGAGCAAGTTGGAGCAAAACTTCAACCATGAACACTTCCCTTGTGGGCCTTTTTGAGCTAGTGGGTAAGCATTGTTCATCTATATTCAGTCTATGTCACCTACACACTCCTGTTTTAAAACCTATTTCCTATTCTTTTCCATTGCCGTAATTTCTGTTCACACATACTGTACTGTACTTACTCGGATCTTTGACAGAATTGATTCACATTTAACAATCAATTAGCTATAAAATCACACACAAGGATCAGGAGAGGGGTGAGAGTCTACCTTATAGGCCACCCGAGCCGGACACTTCTTCCCCAGCCCGAGCGGAGGGGACATGTCGCGGAACATGTGGTACATATCCCGGTAACGGATGCGACCACTTCACCGGCGGCAACACAGAGGAAAGAGGGCGGGGTTTTTTACGGAGAGACAGGAAGTGCAGGCAAAACCGTCACATGAGAGGACAGAAGAGGAGACACAGAAAGCCTTGTTAAATAAGGTTTCCAGGGTTTTAGGTTTTTGTCAACGGGAAAAAAACCATGCCAGAATGCATCCCTTCAAGCTGGATCCTGGAGGAGAAATGCATTTGAGATCAAGAGCAGGTTTCGTTAAAGGGATCGGCCGCGTCAGAAGCGGGACTTCTGAAGGAGTGTTTGTTAAATATAGTGTTCTGAAATGTGTACGGTTCTGAGGCAACGTTTTAAGAGCAACAGAGTTTTACTGTAAGCCTTGTAACTTCAACATAATACTGAAACTTTGGAACTGCCTTTGTAAATATCAATAGATACAGTATGTCCACAATGTTGACAATATTTTGTTGACTTTGAGCAGTTGATTTTCACACAGGCTCGACTCAGCAGCACAAATAATTTCATTTCCACAACATGTTTGGCTTTTCGCTGTGCTCTTGATTGCATCTGGTGGCCTTGTCTCAGTCTTATCCGGCTAACCTGGTTAAAACAGACCTCAATAGCAGTGCCTGGGTTTACATGCGTCTTGCTCAAGCTAATTAAACCGGTTTTTACTAGTTCTTTGAAAACATATTTTCACTAATTCCAGTTACTTCAAAACACCTCATCAAATCCAATGCTAATACGTCAATAACTGAGTTGTTGGACCAATGACTCTGTATTTTTTTTTTTATCATCACATTTCCTATGTTTGAAAGGTTTGATTTTCTGCTCTGTGTTGGCAAGTCAACCACATTGTTAAGTCCTCCGAGATCATTGCTGTTGTGATTTAGGGCTATGCAAAAATAAATTTTATTTTATTTTATTTTATCGACTTAAATACCTCGTGAACCGCCTTCAAAAGCCCACGCTTTATCTCATCGGCTTGTCCCTTTAAAACAACCTCCCGCATGCTGAAACAATGGCAGCAACAGCAGATCTGGCAACAATGCTCAGCAACTCTGGTCTGGGCTCTTCCCACCACCGCAGTGATGAGCCCGCGGCCCCATTCACCGGAGCCAGACTGCTAGCATTGTCCAGGCCGCGCACAGTTAGCTGCCATCTTGTGTTTTGATTCGGAGAGGTGGTTGTGGGAGCTAAGGGGCCAGGTGGAGGTGCCAGTTCAAACCTTATAGGCCACTCTGTTGGGGCACTTCTTCCCCAGGCCCAGGGGCGGGGAGATAAAGCGTAACAGTTTGTACATGTCCCGATAGCAAATCCTCCCGCTGCAAAACAAACAAGAGAGTGTTAGCATGTTAGCGCTCGTAGCATCTGTTTGGACTCAAGTGAAGTGTGAAGTCCTGTTTCTTTATTTCACTGCTGCTGGTTCACAAATCACAAAAATCACAAAATGCAGTTATACACATGTAACAGAAGAGTATTTCTAGATTATTTAGAAATCCAATGTACTATCTCAAGCGTTCACACTTGTAGGTTCACTTGGGATCTGTTTCAAAGGATGTAAACTGATTTGAGTGACTCGTGGACACACTTTTTTTTGGTGATTTTATATCCAAGCATTGACTGTGTTTTTTTCTATTCAGAAACTGAGGACTCATGAACACTTGTGGTGGAGCAGCAAAATGAATACTAATAACAATACGATTTTAACTTATATGACTTGTTTGCACCATGAGTAAATTCCAAGTTTGTTACTTCCTGTTACTTACGATAGCAATAGGAAAAAAAAAAAGATTCTAATTCAGGTTTTTTGCACTAATGCGTTTTGGTGACTGAGTTCCTCACTGCTCTGTGCTCTCTGGAGAAGTGAGTCCCACGTGTGAGACAAGGTGAAGGCCCCCTCGTCTGATTAGAGGAAAATAGTTTATTCACACAGAATATATCATGAATATTCAACAACAACAAAAGAGGACTAGCATCGGTCTTCAAGTTGAAGTGAACCAGACCAACGACGGTGCTCCTGATCTACTAAAGCTGGTGTACCAAACTTTCTTTTGTTCATTAATAATAACAGTTGTTTGTCCCGACAGAAAGACAGAAAGCCCCTGATTTGTCATTTATAAGGGATCATCTGGATTTATTGTGTTTTATAAGACTTGTAACTTAAGCTTATTATGAAAACAATGGAACTGTCATTGTAAACATGAAGGCGGTCATATGAGCACAATGTTGGCAGTGATAATACCTGTTTGTCCCAACAGAAAGAGGCTTGATAAAGGTGGCATGTTTTTCCCCCACCAGTCGGATGAGGACATATACAGTAAATCTCTAACTAAGACTTTAACAATCCGTGTTATAGTATTTTGAATTCAGAGCTTTTGTCTGTATTTTTGTCAACACTTTCAACATTAGAATTAAATTAGATTTTTCACATTAGCCCATACCTACAGCGTTATAATTCACTTATCTTGTTCTGTGTGCTCCGCATTCCTACTGATCTGTAACTAGTGAAACAACCCGGAACTTTCCCCACTGTGAGACGAATAACGGCTCACTTATTAATCCTTACCCCGCTCACGTACAGGCAGGTTTTAAAGAAAAAAAGCCAAAATTCAAATTCCACTTTTACCGGAGATTACCCATTCGCCCACGCCGCTTCTGCTGCTCTCAGTAGCTCGCTCTTATCTTTTCCTCGGTGCAACTTGTGCGGTTTTTAACTTAGCGAATATCGCATAAGGCACAAGTGTGGATTTCCCCGAACCGAGCGAAACAAAAATAACTCCACTCCACCCTCGACACGCTCCACGCGCCCGCTCCCAGAGGCTTTAGCTTTGCGTCGAGAAGCCGTTCAGCCAAAACGCACAAGGCTCTCATCGGCGATGTGGCGATATCCTGTCATGGCTTTGTCCCGTGTCATTTAACACTCGTCTTCTCTGCGTTGCTATTGAGCTGTCAGTTTGATTTGGAAGATATTGAAAAATGTTGAGGGAAGCCCATTATACACATCATTCATTCATTCATTCATTCATAGGTAAATGTAATTGGTCGAAAAATATAATTTGTTGATTTTAAACAATTTGCAGCGGTCCAAAGATGCTGTCATACAAGTTTTGACTGGAGCTGAAATGCGGTGTCAGCAACAGTGGGAAAGGTTGCCGTGTTGTTTGGACCCATGTCAGCTTTTCGTCCAAGGGATGTGTCAAAAGGAAAGGATCAAAACAAATCCCCGACTTTCTTAATACGTCTTCTAAGGTCACAGCGCAGTGAAGAGAGAGGCAAGAGAGAGACAATAGCGAGACCAGAGAGAGACCGAGAGAGAACAGAGAGAGACCAGAGAGAGACTGAGAGAGACCAGAGAGAGACCAGAGAGAGACTCAGAGAGACCAAAGACAGAGACCAGAGAAAGACCGAGAGAGAACAGAGAGAAACCAGCGAAAGACCGAGAGAGACCAGAGAGAGACCAGAGAAAGACCAAGAGAGAACAGAGAGAGACAAGCGAAAGACCGAGAGAGACCAGAGAGAGACCAGAGAGACAGGCTATAAAGAGAGACCAGAGAGACATCAGAGAGAGACACCAGAGCAAAAGACAAGAAAGAGAGACTTGAAAGAGAGATCAGAGAGAGAGAGACAAGACCTTTAAAGCTAAGGTGCATAACTTTCAAATCAGAAAAACTGGAACTATGTCATAAAATACATGTAAATAGTTCCTCCCCCCCAAGCCTCTTTCTGTCGATACAAAGTTAGATACCCCAGCTTTAAGTAACACAAGTACTGTCCAATGCTCAAACGTTTATTCTTCTTCCTGCCAAAGAAATAAGTTACGTGCTGGAGAAAAAAGTGGGCAAAGGTGAGAAGCGACTGAAGTCCTCGGAGCGCATCTAAAATTGGAAGCTGTGGAAGAAGTGGAGAGACCGGCAGACGGCCAGGACAAAGGGTAATCGCCACGGTGCTACAACATCCACCGGAGAGGGCATGGGTCACGATGTCATGGGTCAGGAATAAAACTGCATGGGAATAAACTGGTACAGCATTTTTAAGAAAGTTTAAAAAACGGTTTTCATTAGAATTTTACATTACAGTGGGTTGCTACCTCTATGCTTCTACATATCACTATCTATAGGTTTGATTCTATTTCAGCTGGAGACAGGTGTCAATACACCTTCATGGGAAAGAAGCAATATTGTTTAAAGAAATGTTGAAAAATATATTTTTTTAACCAAAATATTATTTGATAGTGATTACATTCACAAAGCTGTAGTATTATTATGCAACATCACCACTTCTAAACTTCTTTATGATAAAAATAATGAGACCCTAATTGATAGAGACCAAATAGAGACCAGAGAGAGATCAGAGAAATACCAGAGAGAGACCAGAGAGAGAGACCAAAAAGAGACCAGAGAAAGACCAGAGAGAGCAGAGAAAGAGAACAGAGAGAGCAGAGAGAGAGAGAGACCAGAGAAAGAACAGATAGACAAGAGAGAGAGAACAAAGAGAGACCAGAGAAAGCAGAGAGAGAGAGAGCGACACAAGAGAGACCAGAGAGACCAGATAAATACCAGAGAGAGAGAGAGAGAGACTAGAGAGAGACCAGAGAGAGACCAGAGAGAGTAGAGAGAGAGACCATTTCTGTACACCTTTGTGAGAAAATAATTTGACCATAATTGGGCTGTTTTTTGTGGATTGGCCCAGGGATTAATTATCAAAAAACTAAGACTAGAATCTGACTCTGGACAGTTACCACAGTTACCAAGGAATATGTTTCAACTGCTCTCTACCGCAATGTGAAATATACGCTCTTGGGAATGTTGTGATGTCACATGAACGCATCCTTTTCAAAGCTAAATATTAATAAAATAACAATATCGAGGAGGAGTGGACGTACCAGGCCCCGGGGTCGTACTCTGCCCACACACGGATGAACTCGTCCAGATGGTGAGGGCCCAGGATGGAGGCGTCTCTGGTCAAATACTCAAAGTTATCCATGATGACGGCCACAAACAGATTCAGCATCTGCAGGAGGAAATGCAGTCTCAGGCCACATCCACACAAAGAGTAAGCCCAGTGAATGTTTGCGTTCACATGGATGAAGTCAATAAGCCTGAAAACGAGGTGAGACTATGCCAGACCTGTAGGTGGCGCTGTAACGCACTGGGATCGAGACGAAAGGGTTAAAATTTCCCTTCAAATTTTTATCACCTCTATGTCAGTGGTCTCCAACCTATAGCTTGGGAGCCACCGGTAGCTCGCCACCTTATTTCAGATAGCTCACCAAAAGACTGTCTGATACTCAATATTTCATCTGTTTTCACTCATAAATGTTAATATTTTTAGATAAACAGTTAAATTGTATATTTTTCATACAAGTCCATGGTTTTAAACAACATTCTCATTACGACCTCAGAAGGGAGTAGCTTTTTACGTCTTGTAAAATTAGCTCTCCAGTTGAAAAAGGTTGGAGACCCCTGCTCTATGTCATCTCCCTCCTTCAGATTCAGATTCATTTTATTTGCCATTTTATTTGCCATTTAAATTTGCGACATCCGCAAAAGACAAGTGCAGAATTAAAACAAGGTTGAAAATGCAGAACTATACCAAAAAAAAACCCTTATGGGTAAAAATTGGTCTGACCACTTTAATGGTCTATATGTTTTCTTACTATAGTCTATGAAAACGTTTCTTTATCTTTTGTGTGTTATCTATTTTTCTCAGCATTTTCTCTACATAACGTAAAATACATACAGCATATCCAATAGAATATATCAATCAGATACTGTACATTTAAAGGTCCTGTACTTTCTGTCGTATTGTCAAACTGTGAAAAGCCAATAAATTAAATGTAGAAAAAAAACAAAAAAACCTATTGGTTGGCCTTTAGTATTTGGTATTTCTAATCTCACCAGGAAGGAGCAGAGGAAGATGAAGGAGACGAAGTAGAAGTAGCCAAAGTCGCTGCCGCACTCTTTCCCCGTGGTTCCGGAGAGGTGGTCACACGGCCGGTTACTGAGGCAGGCCAACATGATCTCCTGCCAGGCCTCTCCAGTAGCACTCCTGACCACAGCGAGTCAGAAAGAAGACCGAAACAGTTAGAGACGAATGCCATTGACACATGTTTAAAAGTGAAATACATCCGGGGACATGAGCGGACCTGAAGAGGAGCGTCAAGGCCTGGAAAAACGTCTGGAAGTTGTTGTGCTGGTTGATGGCAGTCTCATCATTCAACTCAATGTTACCAAAAACCTGGGGGGAAAATACACGTTTTATAGGTTTGAATTAAAAATAATTAAAGCAATACAGTATTTTTCAAAAGAACAAACACTGGAATGATGTAAAAATCCATCGATAGTTCCACGCTCTCAAATCTGTTTTCTTCTATTTCTAGAATTTTACAGGGATGCATGTATTTTTGGTCTCTGTCACATTTTTATATCAGTTATACAAGTACGCAAAAAAAGACAGTAATTAATTTGTTAACCAATTTTCTTTTCTCATTCTGTGATGCACGGATGAGTCACCAGAACATCCTTGGATGGATAACCTCAAGGTATTTAGGGAGATGTTTATACTATTTTAACTTGGTGTACAGTCCCTGGTTTATCACAGGAAAAATGTCTTAAAAATAACCCGCAATAAGTGAAATCCTTGAAGTATCAGCTCTATGTTTAAGGCAATAAAACCCCCACTGCGACCTCCCACTTATTTGGAGGCATATGAGCACCTGGGCAGGCCGCCGCTTTGTATTTTGTGGTCAAAAGAAAAACAGAAAGGCATAAAGCCATAATATTTTGGACATCTGAGCTGAGTGTGCAATGCTACCATATTTCCTAAGGCTGTAAAACCCCTCACCAAACAATTGAACTTATGATTGCTGTAGGTTGTAGAAGCCGTACCTGTCAAAAGCCGTGCATACACTGTAAAATAAAGCTGCAGAGAACAGAGTGCTGAGGGCTACGGGAAGACCGCAGTAGCAGAGACCAGAGAGAGAGACGTGAAAGACAGGAATAAAACTATTGTGTTCTCATGGTATTATTTCTTACCTACAGTATACCTATACATATACATATAATCTAATCTAACCAGTTTCTGCGGACACATAGAAGCAAAATGTTGTGTCTAAAAATATATATTATCCATAGGTGTCATAGAATCACTACAGGGCGAAGCTTGTCATGCTTGTCTGCTTCCAGTCTGCTGTGTTAAATACTGCGGTACACGTGCAGGGATGATAGTTTTAATGATGTAAAGTGGGGCAAGTGTGCACCTTATGCAACCTTCAGCAACAAGAGAACTCCCTGCAAGAGTTTTTCTACCAGTCCATGACATAGGCAATATACAGAGCACAAAAGAATAGACATAATTAGAGCCATACATTTATAGAGCCAGCTATCAAGTGAATTCACTAAATGTCACTATAGGACACAGATTTCAAACAATAGTTAGTTATGTTTATTTCATACCTGCAGAATAGAATTTCATACTAATAGGTCGGAAAAGGGGTTGAATGAAAGGGACGCTTATTTTATGCCAACCCTCTCTCCCACCATTCAACATACAATAACAGGCAGAATACCGTACAACATAGAAATACAGAATACAATTATGAGATTCAATCCAACCTGCATCCCGATGATGGCGTAGATAAAGAAGAGCATGGCGATGAGGAGGCACACATACGGCAGCGCCTGAGGACGAAGCAGAATCATGTATCAATACTGGACATTGAAGCAGCAACTCTAGAAGTAGAATTCTATTTCAGCAGGTGCCGAAACAACAAGCTACTTTAAAAATAACATATTTTCCCACATCCTTATTTGATAGTGTTAGATGAATAGAGAAGTTAAATTTGTATTATGTCTTAAAGTGCTTTCTACTGGACAACATCATGCACATGTTTTTTAAAACATATCACCACTTCTAGACACCTTCAAGAGAATAAATAGTAGAGCAGAGACTAGAGAGAGACCAGGGACAAGACAGAGACCAGAGAGAGATCAGAGACAAGAGAGACACCAGAGAGAGAGAGAGACCAAAGAGAGACCAGAGGGACCACAGTTAAATGACACAGAGGGTGTGGAAAACCGTTTTTCAAAATATCTTTAAATGAAGGCAGTTCCCATAGTTACTTAGAAAGAAATTGTCAGCTTGCCTCCATCACAATTTTAAAAGATAGGCTTCTTGGAACGCTGCTACAGATAATGATGTCTTAGTGTTGTGCCATTGTTCTCGATAATAACAGCCGTAGTTGCCTTGAAGAGCCTCCTAGTACAGTATATATATAGATGAAATGCTCTGTACTGAATCAAAGCGGTCTGGTCTGGTCACCTTGAAAGACTGCACAAAGGTCCAGAGCAGGATGCGGATGGTGTACCCCTGTCTCAGCAGCTTGATGAGCCGCGCCGCCCGGAACAGACGGAGGAAACTTAGGTTGATCATCTTGTCCTAAAAGCCACACATGGAAATTAGAAGTAAAAAAAAAAAATACAGAAAAATACATACTTCAACAGCAGTTATCCCCAACCTTTTAGCTCTGTGTGCCCCTCGTCAACATAGACAAGGCATAAGTACAATTTCAAATACCCCTGGGTACACACTCATTCTGGTGTTTTTGCAATTTAATTACAGTGCCTTGCGAAAGTATTCGCCCCCCTTGAACCTTTCAACATTTTGCCACATTTCAGTCTTCAAACATAAAGATATAACATTTACATTTTTTGTCATGAATCAACAACAAGTGGGACACAATCGTGAAGTGGAACGAAATTTATTGGATAATTTAAACTTTTTTAACAAATAAAAAACTGAAAAGTGGGGCGTCCAATATTATTGGGCCCCTTTACTTTCAGTGCAGCAAACTCACTCCAGAAGTTCAGTGAGGATCTTTGAATGATCCAATGTTGCTCTAAATGACTGATGATGATAAATAGAATGCACCTGTGTGTAATCAAGTCTCCGTATAAATGCACCTGCTCTTTGATAGTCTCAGGGTTCTGTTTAAAGCGCAGAGAGAACCATGAAGACAAAGGAACACACCAGGCAGGTCCGAGATACTGTTGTGGAGAAGTTTAAAGCCGGATTTGGAGACAAAAAGATTTCCCAAGCTTTAAACATCTCAAGAAGCACTGTGCAAGCAATTATATTGAAATGGAAGGAGTATCAGACCACTGCAAATCTACCAAGACCCGGCCGTCCCTCCAAACTTTCATCTCAAACAAGGAGAAGACTGATCAGAGATGCAACCAAGAGGCCCATGATCGCTCTGGATGAACTGCAGATAACTACAGCTGAGGTGGGACAGTGTCCATAGGACAACAATCAGTCGTGCACTGCACAAATCTGGCCTTTATGGAAGAGTGGCCATTTCTCAAAGATATCCATAAAAAGTCTTGTTTAAAGTTTGCCACAAGCCACCTGGGAGACACACCAAACATGTGGAAGAAGGTGCTCTGGTCAGATGAAACCAAAATCAAACTTTTTGGCCACAATGCAAAACGATATGTTTGGCGTAAAAGCAACACAGCTCATCACCCTGAACACACCATCCCCACCTCAGCTGTAGTTATCTGCAGTTCATCCAGAGTGATCATGGGCCTCTTGGCTTCATCTCTGATCAGTCTTCTCCTTGTTTGAGATGAAAGTTTGGAGGGACGGCCGGGTCTTGGTAGATTTGCAGTGGTCTGATACTCCTTCCATTTCAATTTAATTGCTTGCACAGTGCTCCTTGAGATGTTTAAAGCTTGGGAAATCTTTTTGTATCCAAATCCGGCTTTAAACTTCTCCACAACAGTATCTCGGACCTGCCTGGTGTGTTCCTTTGTCTTCATGGTTCTCTCTGCGCTTTAAACAGAGCCCTGAGACTATCAAAGAGCAGGTGCATTTATACGGAGACTTGATCATCATCAGTCATTTAGGACAACATTGGATCATTCAAAGATCCTCACTGAACTTCTGGAGTGAGTTTGCTGCACTGAAAGTAAAGGGGCCGAATAATATTGCACGCCCCACTTTTCAGTTTTTTATTTGTTAAAAAAGTTTAAATTATCCAACAAATTTCATTCCACTTCACGATTGTGTCCAAATTGTTGTTGATTCATGACAAAAAATTAAAATTTGATATCTTTATGTTTGAAGCCTGAAATATGGCGAAATGTTGAAAGGTTCAAGGGGGCCAAATATTTTCGCAAGGCACTGTATATAGAGATTTTTTGGAAACTTTACATAACATACAAAAACAAAAATTGATAGCTCCTCTTCGCTACCATTAGAATATTCATAATTAATTGTATTTGTTAATATTATGCAGAGTTTGTTTCGTTATTTTTCTCAAAACGAAATGAGTTTGTGCTTGGACTGAACCAAAACTGATCCTAAAGCAAGAAAGGTGATGTTATTGCACACCAATAGACCATTTATTATTATCATGAATCTTTTCCTTCCTCCTTAATACTTAATAATTCTCTGTAATACTGTAATGGGGTCCGCGCACCACAGATTGGGAAACACAGTTCTTGGCGCATGCTTCTGTGGGACAAGGTAAACAGTATACATACACCATGCTGGTATTGGCTTTCTTACTACCGTCTATGTTAATGGTCTTAAAAAATAATGAAAATATTAAAATAAGTAAATGCCTGTTTTAATTCTAGACGTGCTGTGTTCTGTTAGCTTCCCTTAAGATGGTGGAGGGAAGAGCGGAGGAAAATATTACTTTTGTTTTTCATGATCTGAGACAAAGTGAGAAAAAATTTCTCCATGTCTCTTCCCACCAAGCCCCTGGGTCTCCAAGATGTCCGCCCATTCAAATCAATGGCCTGCGATCATTGTACGTCTCATAAACAGCACAAGTGATGCATTCTGGCCATCTTTAGTGCTCTCGGTCATGCAAAAATAGCAATTTCTAACCATAACCATGATGCTAATCCAAACCGTAAACAGATTGTGATGCTTAAATGCAAATTATAAGACAGAAATAGCGTCAACATGAGAATATTTACCTTAAGAGTTAGGGTTAAGGTCACTGTTTTGGCGTATCAAGACACTATTTAGTTGTCGGAAATCCAGTTAGTATCTGGTGTTAGTTCCAAGTTGCTGGATATTAACAGGAACTGGACTACACAGTTGTACGCGGCGATCCAGAGGAGTTTCACCAGATGCAAACTTTTTGAAAAGTAAGGAGAAAGAATGCCAAACAGCAGGCACAAATTATAGAAAGCTCTTCGTATACTAGAGCAGCTTTTTACATAACAAATGAAGTGTTTACGTCTGAACGATCATATTTGCGACCCTCTCCGACTTTCACGGATCTCACATCAGCTGAACAATAGAACTGCTGTGTCGGGTTAAGTGGCACTCGAGAAACCCTCGGCGAAGGAACGGAGCGCGACCAGAGAAGCACTTACCGTCTGCAGCCGTGACAGCAGCGCACAACAGCGGGGCGGGGCACAGAGGCAGCAGCGAAACACGGAGATGCCACACAAACAACACACACACACACACAAACAAACAAACACACACACAAACGCACACGGAGAGAGAAGACACAAGCAGAGCAGTGACCACAAGCACATCACGGTTAAGCACATCACGGTTTTATAGTCCCATATCACATTATTTGTTGTGGAATTTCACATTGAACAGAAGGGTATGGGGAGAAAACTGATTGGCAAGACCTGACAGTCCACGCATCAAGTTGCTGTTCGTGCCGCAACCCACCTCCTCCCCATCATCACCTCACCAGTAGAGGAACCGTCTACACCACGGTCATCTGGTCTCTAGCTCATTAACTCTTTATGTCACACTCACCATTTTGGGCCTAAAAAATCTGTAGTTTAGCGCTCTCTGTCATCCTGGTTTTTCGTTTTGATATGAGCGATAAGGATTGACCAATCAGGTTTCTTCATTTGCAGGGGAAACTCCAGCTTGCCTTAGCAACCATCTTAGCAACACGCCTGATCCTGCTACAGCGTGAAGCTAACACAATCAAAACAAATGCCTGCATGAGGAAATCCGCACCAGCTAGCTTATGTTCAAATCGGCCTCTTACACTTCGGGGAAAACTATGGAGACGTCAGCACTCGGTCAGTCCACTCCTAAGATACTGTCTATGGTTAACAGAGAAGATTTCTTCATGCAACAAGACCATCCAGTCATAAAAAAGTTCACTCGTCGCCTTTGGTTGTATGACAGTTAGGAGTTCTGCGTTTATTATTTGGACACTGGGTTTAGAGGTGATTTTTAGACTTTTCTTTGCCACTTTGCTAAAACCCGGGGGACTCAAGCCTAATTAACAGGACTGGCCTGTGGCAGACACGATCAAAGAGGGTCACAACCACTCTAGGGCCCCCTTAAAAACTGCTAATCTTTTAAACACTGCATAAGACTTATTTCACCGACACTTCCCTTTAAAGAGTGCTGAATGTTTTAACGGTACATGAATATGATCAGAGCACAAAAACAGCTAAATGCCTGTTCAAGGTAATCAGTGAGCAAATTTAAGCCGTCTTTAGTCTGTAAAGTTCTGTGTATGAAGCTGGGGTACCAATAAAATGTCTTATTAGAAAAAACAAGTTATGTTTTGCATACATAGAGTGGTCTTTTTTCACTTTTTTTCTGAACAAGTTGCTATAAATATGTGACAGAGGACAAAAATACATGCATGTGAGAAGTTTTTTGAGAGCGAGGAACTAGTTAGTTAGTTCTATTGCATAGGTAACATGTGATTGTTTGAAAGTCAGGTACCCCAGCTTTAATGTTCATTTTCTAATTGTGATATACAAATGAAGATGGTGAATGAGAAGTGGCAAAACACTTCAAACACAGGTAATAATGTTTTAGAACTCGTTTGTTGCTTCGATAGTTGCGCCATAAGATATTTTGAAGAGTTAGCATTCGCTGTCCAATATCGCTAACTCTCCTTTCGAAGCTAAATTTAAGCTAACGTGGCTAATGCATGTAAAAGCGGAGTGTTGGACCCACCTTGACCTCGGTGACCAGGATGTCTGTGATGGAGCCCAGCACAGTCACAAAGTCAAACACGTTCCAGGCAGCCGTCAGGTAATTCTGCAAGAACATCCACAAAGGAACCATTTCAAAACACCCACATCCCTTAAAATGTGAGACAGGCCTCTGCTCTGACAATGTTTGAATCCATCTTAAAAACAGTTATGTTTAGCTGAGGGGTTTTATATTTTCATCTTTCTTTTTACTCACACTCTGATTTGAATGCCTTTTGTATGAATTGTGCTCTACAAATAAACTTGCTTTGTGTTGCCTCATGCAATTCACAAAAGCCCCATTTCCACCAGCCCTTCTTGGCCTTACTCTTCTCTACTCGGCTTTACTCTACCCTGATTGGGAGCAATTCCTTCCAGCTGTCCTGTTTTACCGGTACCAGGTACTTTTGTAGTGCCTGCTTGGTCCTGGTTCTGTCCAGGCCAAGATGGTATTACAGGGTTCAAACTGACAATGATTGGCCAGAGTGCTGCTGGTAGGATGCTGGGAAATACTTGATCCTAAAACCTAATGGAAATGCAACCAGAGTAGAGCTCTGTAGAGTAGAGTAGGGGTAATTAGGGCTGGTGGAAAAAGGGCTTAACTGTTGGGCCAAACTGATATATGTGCAGTGGTTCTTTTGGCACCCCTCTGTTCTGCACTTACTTCCCTGCATTTGAACATGTCACTTGTGATGGTGAAAGTCATGGGTCTTTCAAACAATGATATTTTCCATATCAATAAACAAAAACTACATTTGTAATTGTGCAAAAAGTAATGAAACATTGAACTGACGTGATTAAAAGGTTTAGAGAAAGTGATATTCATCTGTAAATTTTTTATCGGAACACCGTTTTACAAATTGTTCTAACCTTTATCAATTTTTTTTTGCAAAATAGTGGGTAGGTCCAGATGGTTCACAGTATTTTTTCTTGCTACTGTAAAATAAGACTGAAGCAGCCCATCCTGGTCTTTTTAGGACTGGTTTTGGACTGATATTGGACTGGTATTGGGCTGTTTTTGGCCTGTTTTTGGGCTGGCTCTTGCCTGGTTTTGGACTGGTTTGGAGGAGGAATGCGTGTGGCCAGGACCTCACAGCTGGACCCTGCAGAATGGATGAGCGGCTGCTGGGAGAGGACACAAAGCCGAACAGGTGGAGCCTAGTGGAGTGTGCCAAAAGCTCTTTACCAAATGGACCTGACCAACGAAGCAGATCCGAGTCCAGCTCCTCAGTGACACCCACGAGGAGAGCTCCAGTTCTGTCATGAATCCTCCTCGCTTCACTGCACAAAGCTCTGATTGAGGAGTGTGGTTTTTATTATTTCATGGATTCGAAAAATATATACTGTATACCGTAAGTGATGGATTATTTGTGTTCATTTTGCCCCAAAAAACGATCTTAATGTTTCAAATGGGGAAATATTTCTTCAGTATATGGATAAATATGACAAGATTTTGATCTATACATGGAAGACAGTTGGCACTAGTAAAAACCGCCCTATCTAATTAGTTTACATGTAACTACGTAAAACAGATCCTAAGGCAGATTTATTGACCTGCATAAGGGCACAGGGAAAAGCCATGCTTGTATTATAAATGTATATATTTGGAAGCATACAGGCCACTCCCTCATTTGGATTGTTTGATTCAGATAGGCCGAGGTCACAGTTCTAGATTTGTCTTTTACCCGGGACGTATGGGTGTCATACCAGGGGACCGAAGGCGATAATCTTCAGGATACACTCCAGGGTGAAGAGCGAGGTGAAGATGATGTTCAGGTACTTCAGCATGGATTCGTACCAGTCCGGAGCGCCGTAGAACTGGGACCAGAGCACACATACACACACATATTATTTCATTGAGAATGGATTTTTGACATTTTTTCTGGTGTTGCTTGGATTGAACCAAACCTGGACCCAAGGTTAAGAAGGCTGAGCAATACAGACTGAGTTACAGATTCATGTCTTTAACAGATTATAACTGGGAGTGCATACATTTTGAATAAGGCCGTATCCGCCAGCCCGCACTCTCAAATCCTCCTCCTTCCTACTTTATCTGTTTAGCATTATTAGGTTTTTGACTGTAGTTTGTTCATTGCTATTCACCCGTTGTCCTACTGTCTATTTCATGGTACGATGACGGGACCTCTGGACCTGGCCTCCTCCATCTACACCTGCGGACTGCCCTGCCCAGCCCGCCTGGGAGTGCTTCAGTCCTGCACCGGACCTGTCCACGTTTAACGACCGCTGGTCCACGTTCTATAGCTTAGGTCCTGGATCTTTAGCCTGTCCGTCCGTGGGAGCGGATCCCTTTCTCAAATTGTGGGTCTCCCCGAGGTTTCTCACTTTTTTCCCATTGAGTTTTTCCTTGCAGATGCAGGAGGGTCTGTTGGAAAGTTAGTGTCCAAAAAAATGGATGTGGTGATGATCCAGGACACTTTAACATTCTACAACATGTATGGACATTTTTTAACATGTGTTTATGTTCTTTTTGTGTTTTAACTGTTGATTCTCTGATCTGTGTTGGTGATTTCAATGGTTTTGTTAAGCCCTCTGAGATGACTTCTGTTGTGATTTAGGGCGATACAAGAATAAATTGTATTGTAATGTATTGTAGCTGAAACAAGGTGAACACTATATTGCAGTTACAGAATTTGTATTAACAGGAAGTCACAAACTACGTAGGAACTTACTATGGCTCAAGTTGCACAAAAGTTATGGAGCCATGGATAAAAGACAATATACACTAAGTACACCTACAATGTTACTGTTGCAAGTTGGATCATTCCCTGTTTGTTTTTCTTTTTCAAATCAAAAGGGTATACATTTTGCCGTGGTGCTTAAAATAAACTGTACAAGACACCAGTTTTTTCTTAAGCCCAGTGCGCTCCATTAGCAGAGGGGCCGAGAGCAGACTGCGAGGGCCTCAGTGTTGATGGATAGAGGAGCGCTGCTGTTGTCGGTGCCTCGCTGATCTCAGGTCGGCTGCTCTCGTCTCCAGAGGAAATACAAACATTCAGCCACCAACTCGCATCCACAAAAAAGAGACAGCGCCACTCACACATACCCTGCCTTTAGCCAGAACTTTGCTAAATTATTGAAGGGCCAAACATGGGGCAGGTGTCAAATCAACTTGTGTGTAATGTATGTTTAATGGCACGGCAATCAGGAGGAGTCTGGAAAAAGTCTCTCCATGGTAACAGGGTTTTTTAAGGTTGTAATAGTGGTGACACAGATGTTGCGTTGGGCGGCAAATCAATATGGCCGCATACGAGTAAGTAGTGTTAATTTATACACCTCATTTCACAGACCAGGGTCATACAAACATCTTTATCCCATTTACTCCACACTCGGTGACGAAGAGCTACTGCTGCACTTCTTACCATTGTCGTCTATTCTGGTTGTGTATGTTTTAGTGGTAGGCGAAACCGTAGCACCCAGAGGAAACCTACGCAAACACGGGGAGAACATCAGTCCACACAGGACCTAAATACTGCTCCACCGTGTCACAAGATACTAGGGTCTGAATGTAATTGTAATTTCTAATGTAAGTAAAATGGATCTTGGAAAAATATTTAATGGTTCTTTAAAGTTTGGGTGAAGATGAAGGCTTTGTTGAGGAGTTCGGGGCCGTTTAAGTTAAGTCAGATTAAGATTTTTAGTCTGTTTTTATTATCAAGACAGTGATTAGTAAATGGTAATGGTGAATGGTCGCATTTATAATAATAACAACAATAATGCATTGGTTTTATACAGCACTTTTCAGGACACTCAAAGACGCTTCATATATCATTATTCCCTCCAAACACAGTGGTGATAAATTACTATTGTAGCCACAGCTGCCCTGGGGCACACTGACAGAAGCAAGGCAACCAGTATGTGTCATTGGCCCTTCCGACCACCAACCATTCACACACACATCAGACGCATTCTAGGCAATGTGGGTGAAGTGGCTTGCCTAAGGACACAACAACCGCACAACCGTTTGGCAATTTACAGCCGCAGACGCCCCACTGTATCACCAGGTGTTCCCAGAGGTCTCCCATCACAGTCCTAACCAGGCCCTGTCCTGCTTTGCTTCAGAGGTCTGACTGAATCTGGCTTTTGCATGCAAGTAGGTTCTCAAAGCACTACACAGCAAGGAACTAATCACCTACTCACACACATTCAAACACCAGCGTACGCAGACACTGGGAGCGGAATCGAACCCAAAACCTTCTTGCTGCGTGGCTCACCTTCATCATGAGCACCACTGTGTTGAGGGCGATCAGGGTCATGATGGCGTACTCAAACGGAGGGGACACCACAAACTTCCACAGCTTGTACTGGTACGACTGCTTGTTGTCCGGCATGTATCTGGTCAGGGGTTTGGCGTTGATGGCGAAGTCAATGCAGGCTCTCTGGAAACAAGCAGACGCAAAACAAAAGGAGACATAAATAATTGTGTTGTTTGTCCCAACAGAAAGAGATGAGTAAAGGTAGAAGCAAATCGGACCACATATTACCTATATTGTGCATGTTTTGAGTGGTAGGGGAAACCGGAGCACCCAGAGGAAACCTACGCAGGCACAGGGAGAACATACAAACTCCACTCATAAAGACCCTGTTCTTGCTGAGAAGCGAGAGTGCTATCCGCTCAGCCACTGTGCCAAGTGAGTATTCAAAATTTGGGAGAGTAAGGGTGGTCCCATAGACTATATACAGATGGACAATGCTAACCCGCTATCTCTATGAAGCCCGATAAGGAAGAGCTCTTGGAAGTTTTGATCCGACTCGCTCTTGTCTTCCCAAAGTAAACTCCTCAAACCATTTATGTCACACTCACCATTTTGGGCTTAAATAATCTGTGGTAAATTGCTCTCTGTGATCCTGGTGTTTCGATTTTAATATTGTCTTATTGTAGATTGAGATATGAGCCAGAAAAGGATGGACCAATCAGATGCCTTCATACACATGGGCCACTCCAGCTCGCCTTAGGAACCACTTCCACAACACATGACTACTAGTGTTAGCTTCTCAGAATGATCAAGTTTTGTTTGTGTTGATGGATGTGTTTTTGCTGTTACCGGACACCTGATTTTCTCCTACAGGGGATAAATAAAGTACTTAACTAACTAACATCTTCCCCTGTTGTGGCAAACGCTAACGCTGTCAAAACAAATGCCCATATAAGGACATTGGCTACAGCTAGCTTATGTTTGCATCTGTAGTTAGGGTTAGTTTCTGTAGTGTGGTAGTTGGGTACCTTAGCTTTAAATTGATCTTGTTTCAGTGGAATGTGAGTTACTTCTATCATATTGGCTTTAAAACCAGAACTCTTTTCCCCTTACAAAAAAATAAACTCCACAGTTACATTTGGAACACTTTGATCTTTTATTGATGATTTGTTATGTGCGCTAAACTCTGGTGGTGGGTGACAATAAACGTCTAATTTGTGACATCTTGTTTTCCTTCAAAAACACGGACGTTGGAAACATGAAAGCCGGCGGGAACAATGGCACACTATTTGTAACCCAGAGCGTTTTGCAATATCAAAAGACAGGGCCGCAATTTACAGGCGTGTGATCGGGGGCCAGTGCGGCGCAGACAAAAGCCCAGTGATTTTAAGCAAGTCTCTGTGAAGTCCAGATGAGAGGAGCCGGACCCAACAGACCGAGCTGTGTTCCAGGCAATCGTGAGTTCAGTTCAATCCACTGGAGACTGGAGACGGTGACGCAATAGACAGATACAGGCGAGAACAAGTAACTAATGCAACTTCTGTGCGTTTGTTAGAATGCATCGGTTTTTGTATGGCGCTATTTTGGACACTCAAGGGCGCTTCACATTTCATTATTCATTCACTCCATACACTGTGGTGGTAAAATACTACTGTAGCCACAGCTGCCCTGGGGAAAATTTACAGAAGTAAGGTGACCAGTCTGTGCCATTAGCCCCTACAAGCACCCCCAGCTTTTCATACACACCAGACTCCTTCTAATGTGAGTGAAGTGTCTAAAGTTTATCACTTTACAGTCGCAGCCGCTCCACCGTGGCTCCTCGTGTTCCCAAAGGTCTCCCATCACAGTACTAACCAGGTGCTGCCCTGCACAGCTTCATAGGTCTGACTGGATCAGGCTTTAACAAGCAGCTATGGCTTCTGTCATTGTGCCTCAGGGCAGCTGTGCCTACAGTAGTAGTTTATAGAGAAGCACAATACAATCAGTATAATCATTATATATTTATTATTACAATTATTATAATAGAATAGCTTCACACAACCACTAAAAATGAGTGAGAGAAGTTCATAATCTTAGAAATATGGTAAAGAAATAAAAAAAACATTATTTGCCAGTATAGCAGTCTATCTTTTTCACACAGTACAATCCACTGTTTACCTCATTTTTCTCCAGACTGCAGTCGGACATGGCTTTATCGCCTTGCTCCTGGAACGTGATGATGATCAAAGCCACGAAAATATTGACGAAGAAGAAGGGGAAGACCACGAAGTAGACCACGTAGAAGATGGATGTCTCCATGCGGAAGCCGGGGCTGGGGCCCTGGTCCTCGTACGTGGCATCCATGGAGTGTTTCAGCACCCTGGACAGAGACAACGCCACAAAAGGCACGTGTTTCCAATGTCACAAATGATTTCTGAGTGGGCTTTGAACTAGAATTGTCAGTTATACAGATAAACAGATGATTTAGAGAGAGAGATAGAGATGGAGACAGATATAGATATAGTGTGATAGATAGGGTCTATATCTTTGTTTTGTGGGAGTTATGAGAGGAAAAGTTGGGGTAACAGATAGAGAAAGAGATATAGAGAGAGACAGATAGAGAGATAGATAGAGGAAAGGAAGGATGAATGAAAAGACAGACAGATGGATAGATGCGGTTTACAGTATATCTTTGCTTTCTGCGAGGTGTTTAATAATGAATTGTGGTTCGAACAGAAAGTGACACATTGTGAACAAATAAAACCACCAAAGCTTCATCGTAAAAAACATGGTATCTTTGGCAAAAAAGAGCATTCTGAGTCACTTTTTGATCCTTTGGGCTGAGCAAGAATAGTCCTTTCTTTTCACTCTGACTGAGAAAATGGTCGAGGTAAAAAAAGGAAAAAAAAACTTGCTTGTAAAAACTAGTGATAGAACCAACCTGTTTTGAGAGCAAAGACCTTGTCAAATGGATTTTAATACATAGTGGTTTGACGTGACTTGTAAATATAGAGTAAATATAGAGTTCTGAATCAAGCTGTGAAACATGACATCACTCGACAGGAGGTCCAAAATGCTGGTAACATTTTACGAAATAAAAATAATCGTATTTTGACAGCTGCAGCAGCGTTCAGACCTACAACCAACAGTTTCTCTGCGATCGCACTTCAGCAGTCGTGAGTTCAAGTGGTAAGAAAAGTATATAAAGCGTGAGGTGAGGGGTTTTACAGCCTTGAAACACAGAGCTGCTACTTTTAAGGATTTCACTCAGTTATTTTTAGAACACATCACCCCTGCATGATGTTTCCCACTTATAGACACTGCTCATAATGTCTATTAGTCGTAAATAGCCTTTTGTGATGGGCATTAAAATCTGTCCTCATGTTTATTGCATACTTAAGAATACATAATCAGAGTTTAGAAGTGGAATGACCAGTTGGAGTGCCATTCCAGAATATCTTGATGAGAAAAACACACAGAAAATTAAAAAAATGGCATTGTCCATTTAGCCAGACTATCTCAGTGAGTAAATCCATAAGAGCCACCAGTGGAGACGGCTTTGCACCTGAGTCCTCATAAAGTCACTGTCAATATTCAGCTTCAATATTCATTGAATGCATAAAGCTTCATCTCATGAGTAAATTGCCAATTCCCATATGTATGACCAGCCATGCTCCTTATCAGCACGTCACACACTGTCACTCCACCGGCTCATTTTAGTATTTCTCGTATTTAAAGCTATTCTAAGCGTTGTAGGTGTTTTCTTAGCAATCATAGCTAAATAAGATAGACTTTATACAGATGGAAAATGCTAACCAGCTAGCTCAATGGTTTGTTCATCATTCACCAGGAGCAAAATTGACATTTTCAAACATATTTTCCATTCAAGGACAACTTTATAAAGGACATAGAAGTGTGGGCAACATCCCACACTCTCACTGTAGCAGCCTCACTCACCTAAACATGGCTCTACGGCTCGAAACGCTGTCGAAATGCAAAGAATGGCCCTCCTTCACCTGACCCACATGTAAGCGTTTTTGCCGTCTGAAATACTGCTAAATTGGAACACATTTGATGAACTTCTTGGGTTTTACAAGGTTCTGCGTGGCTATAATCTCATTGTATCCAGGAGTTTAAAAGAAAGTAATATTCCAGGTTAAGTCGGAGTGCACCTTCAAATAGCTTTTGTTCTTTTTTCGAGTTTTGCTGATGAGACTGACACAGACGCTGCTGATGTGGAGAGGTCTGATTGCTTCTTCAGAGAATACGAGTCATTAGGCCCAGACATAATTTACTGTCTGCAGGTGCGACGGCTCCGACACACGCAGAAAAAGCCAAAAAACGCAAGAAAATAAGACTTTGATGTGACTCACCATTTGGCTGGAGTAGGGTCGGTGAAACAAAGAGATCGATATACAGTGAACAAAAGAACGGCCGGAATAGTAAAGTAAGAGTATAAAACCAGTATAAACTTCAGCTAAAAATCTAACTACTTACGGAGAGTATTTTTTTTATTTTATTTTTAAGCGTAATATTTAAAACCAATATCATATTAACCCTATAACAGTGAAAACAGCTGAAATAGTAGATTTTTTTAAAAGGCCAAGTTTCTCTTTCTCAAAACTATCACTAGTTTTCAGATGCATGTGTTTGGCCCCTGTTACAGCTCTAGATCCACTTTTTCAAACGGAAAAATGAAAAAGAGAGGACGACCCTCACTCAACCAATCAGCTCTCAGCCCAGAGTCAAATATTGACTCGCAGGGCTCTTTCTTCCAAGTTTTCAAAATATAACAAAACTCTTTCTGTTTGAACATGTGTTAGTGAATGGAAAAAGAAAGTTAGGTGCACCAGCTTTAAATATGTTACAAATACTTTGCCATCACAGTAAATCAAGAAGTACATGTCCATTGACCCCTCCCCCCCAAACATACTGTAACACATCTGTCAGCAGTTAGCATTTGATTTTTAGCATTAGCTTTTCAACAAACTGTTTTCACTGTATTTAAAGTTATATTCACAAATGTTAACACTTAGTAAAAGTGAGTAAAGGTAAAAACATCATAAAATAGTTTTGATAAATCTGGGGGTATTGCTCAGAATGATTAAGATAAGATAGACTTTATTGATCTCACAGTGGAGAAATGTGCATGTGCAAAAGTCAGAAGTGTGCAAAACATGTTAAAGGTTAAAATATAGTCTGTGCAGGATATGAATATCTACAATAAAAAAGTGGCAATAAAAAAAAACCTGCGGTGCTGGTTGTAGTGGTCTCATAACTGTGGTAGTCCCAGTTTTACTGTGACAGTATGTAGATGTTAAAGTCAGGGTGTGTTCAGTCTGGTTGGTGGTGGTGTGGGGCACTCACAGCGGCCAGCCTTCCCCGGTGGAAACGGTGAAGAGCGTGAGAAAGGCCCAGAGCACGTTGTCGTAGTGGAACTCGTACTTCTTCCACTCTCTGGGCTGCGCGGCCACGTCCTCACGGTCGTAGTCCAGGAACTGACCCCTGCAGACCACAGAGACAGATCCAGACAGACACACACGTGAGAATAACAATGTCACTCTTATTAGTCTGGAGAGAGAGAGACCAGGAAGCGTGAGACCAGAGAAAGACCAGAGAGAGACCAGAGAGAGACCAGAGAGAGAGCAGGGAGAGTCCAGAGAGAGACCAGGGAGAGAGCAGGGAGAGTCCAGAGAGAGATCAGGGAGAGTCCAGAGAGAGACCAGGGAGAGTCCAGAGAAAGACCAGAGTGAAACCACGGCCAGTCCAGAGCGAGAGACCAGAGAGAGACCAAGGAGAGTCCAGAGAGAGAGAGAGAGGCCAGAGAGAGACCAGGGAGAGTCCAGAGAAAGACCAGAGTGAAACCACGGCCAGTCCAGAGCAAGAGACCAGAGAGAGACCAAGGAAAGTCCAGAGAGAGAGAGAGAGGCCAGAGAGAGACCAGAAATTTGTATTTTATTTGTTATTTGAAAAGGGACAATGTAAAATTAGAACATAAATGTTTCCATTTGATGCATTGTATTAGACTTAGCCTTAGGCTAATTTGCATCCGTCCCCCGGCAGGGAAGAACAAGAGACCAGAGAGAGACCAGAGAGAGTCCAGAGAGAGAGAATGACCAGAGAGAGACCGACCAGAGAGAGACCAGCGAAAGACCAGAGAGAGACCAGAGAGAGACCAACGAGAGACCAACGAGAGACCAACGAGAGACCAACGAGAGACCAGGGAGAGACCAGAGGGAGATAAAGGAGGGACCAGAGAGAGACCAGAAAGAGACCAGAAAAAGACCAGAAAGAGAGACCAGAAAGACATCACGTGAGCGTTCTGACCAATCAGAGCCCTGCTGATCGGAGAGTAGCAAGAGCGGGATCAGAGTGAGCTGAGATTGTTGCACTAAAGTGTAGATTTATAAAAACCGATGGATTTCAATGGAAAAAAAGGTACTTAAATTGTTTAGTCTGTAATCTGATTCCTTGAATATTCCCCGTATGAGATTCCACTCCCCACAAAACACTGCGTTATGAAAGCTGTAGTTCCCTGTGAGCTAAGAAGGAGCTGCTTTATTTCACACGGTGTCATGGATTATTTCCTGTTTTTTTTGTTATCCCTGTGTCTTCTTTCCTTGTACTTCCTATTTCCTGTTTACCTGCCCCGCCCACATGTGTATCTCCTGTGTCTCTTTAGTCTTGTATTAAACCCTTTGTCATTCCACATCTGTTTTCATTACTCTTGTCAGTCTTTGTTTGGTGACATTTTGTGTTTACTCTGGATTTTGGTATTGTTTTACTTTTATTAAATCCATCATGTTTGCAGTTCTCTATTTTGGATTATTTTCTTTTTGCCTTTTGTGACACAGTGAGGTCTATGGGGAAATTGCAGTACCGCGGGTGGCCTCTAGTCCATGTGGAGTTTAAGCAGCAACACCCTCTACATAAGCATCATACATTTGTGGTTCAAACTCATCATGCACATATAGATGTATGTATCACCTGCAGTCCTTCTCCAGGCCTTTGGATTCATCGGTGCAGTAGAAGAACTTCCCTTTGAAGAGCTGCACCGCGATGACGGCGAAGATGAACATGAAGAGGATGTAGACGATCAATATGTTCAGGACGTTCTTCAGAGAGTTCACCACACAGTCAAACACGGCCTGGAATACACACATAGACACACACACACACACACACATACACATACACATACACATCAACACATACATAGACACACACACACATACATACACACACATATACACGAATGCGTACACATATACGCACATGCACACATACATAGACACACACACATACACACATATATACACAGATACATACACACACACACACACATACACATACAAATACACGTACACACACATCAACACATACATAGACACACACACATACATACACGCACATATACACGAACGCAAACACATACGCGCACGCACACATACATAGACACACACACATACACACATACATACACACACACATACATACACAAAAGCAAACACATACGCGCACGCACACATACATAGACACACACACGTACATATACATACACAAAAACACACGCACACACAAACGCACACACACATATACACACACGCACAAGCAAACACACACATATAAAAATTACAATGTGGCAGTATTTCACATTTATCTGTAACAATATTCCAGAAAAAGTGGGACAGGCTTCTTCTCTGACAATGTTAGAGAAGAGGTTAGACACTTCTGTTTAGCTGAACACACAACTGAAGGATTCCCTCTCTTTAATGGACTGTGATAATTGATGATTTTATTTTAATTGTGTGATGGTTTCTGTTTTGTTGTGTTTGAAGCCCTTTGAGACGCCTGTGTATGAACTATACAATTAAACTTTCAGAGCATTTTTCAGACAAAGTGACGTTCTGAAAATCCCTCAAATCTTAAACGACCTATAATACCTTTTTGGAAATCAGAATAACTCACATGCCTCTAGGTAGACCAAGTTTCAAGAAGGTTTACCACATTTTAGCATTTATTGAATCTATTTGATTGGGTTCTCCTTCAGCCTGACTTTTGGCGATAAACCTTAAAGTCGATATGAAGTTTTTCCCTTCAGTAAGAATACGAGAGCGTGTCCTTGTGTGACTGTCAGCAGCCGTCAGCTCTGTGCTGTTTCACATCACATTTGTTTGTGTGAGGAGTGAGTGAAGCTCCACCAGCCTGTCTGTCACTCTGTGTGTCTGTGTGTGTGTCTCTGTCTATCTGTCACTCTGTGTGACAAGGGTGTGTTTGTGTGTGTGTCTCTGTCTGTCTATCTGTCCGTCTGCGTGACATGCATGTGTGTCTGTATTTGTGTGTGTGTGTCTCTGTCTGTCTGTCCTTCTGCATGACATGTGTGTGCCTGTGTGTGTCTGCCATTATGTGTGTTTGTCTGTCTGCTTGTCCTTCTGCGTGACATGTGTGTGTCTGTGTTTGTGTGTCTGTCTGCCATCATGTGTGTGTTTCTGGCTGTCTGTTTCTCCTTCTGTGTGTGTGTCTGCCTATATGTGTGTGCCTGTGTGTGTGTCTGTCTGCCATTATATGTGTGTGTCTCTATCAGTCCCTCTGTGTGACATGTGTGTGAGTGTGTATGTGTAAATGTGTGTGTGGGTGTATGTGTGTGCGTGTGTCTGTCTGTCTGTCCTTCTGCGTGACATGTCTGTATTTGTGTCTGTGTGTTTATGTCTGCCATAATGTGTGTGTCTGTCTCTCCTTCTGTGTGACATGCCCGCGTTTGTCTTCCTATACGTGTGTGCATGTGTGTGTCCGTCTACTAGCCTGTGTGTGTGTGTCTCTATCAGTCCCTCCGTGTGATGTGTGTGAGTGTGTACCATAGACTGTATATATTAATGGACAGAGTCACGCCTATCTCTGCCGTTCTAACTAATGGGCCAGAAAATGTGCTCTACTGGAGCAATCCAAAATGGCCACGAGTGGTCCCGCCCACAAGAAAATTGTGAAAAAACGCATCTGCGCATGCGTCAGCCGGCGCAACTCCATTCATTTGAACGAGAGACTTCAAAAAATTCACAGCAAGTAAACTGGAGTGGACCAAAAAAATTCACCCCCCTCAGCATTGACACACATGTGGAACGGGGCTTTGGGCCAAGAGCCAACTTTTGGTCCATCCTGTAAAGACGTTTTTGAGAGGTCTGCCAATGCTATATGTTAGCAATGGCTAATTCTACTTCTGGGTCCACCCCCATCGGCCCGGGGTGGTATTGCAAGCATGTCAGCGCACGTTATTTTGGCCACTTTTGAGCTGGGACCCTCCCCCACTGGTGTGTACGTGCAAGTGTGTGTGTGTCTCTGTCTGTATATATGTCCCTTTCTTTCAAAAACGGATTCTTTCCCGCAGACTTGCATTGCTGAAATACGGAAGTAAAATTGTAAAACAAGAACGCAACCAAATAGAGTCACCCTCCCAGTGGCCCCAGCTGGTCTCACGTGGCTCTGACCTTGAGTTTGGGCAGGCGTTTGATGGTCTTCAGCGGCCGCAGGACCCGCAGCACACGCAGAGACTTGATGGTGTTTATGTCTTTGCCTTTGGTCCCTCTGCGCACAAACACAGCCTCATGAGAACCAGGAAAAGGACAGAAAAACTCAGCATTTCTCAGTATTATCACAAACGCAGCTGATGGGAGAAGAGTTAGTGCCTCATGCTCACGGTTAGGAAGTTATTCTGCAGAGACTTAAGGATTTATTAGGAATTATTTCACGTATTCATTAAATTAACTGCGTGCATTTCTCACGTTATGTACATGAGGTGTGAGTCCATGTAAGATAAGATAAGAAAAGATACAATTGTTTTTCTTCTTCTACAAACATTCACCCATTTTGAGCTGAAAATGTGTAAATAAAGTTGTGAAAATCAGAGTCAGGACTATACACGAGGAGGCAGCGTTACAGCTAAAATCTGGATCAGTCTTCCTGAAAATGTGAGACAGGCTTCTACTCTTACCATGTTCAGATCTGGGTTCTTGCCCAGTGTATGAGCCGTACTATACAAATAAACTCACCTTGACATGAATATAATTGTAAATATGAATATGTGAATAACATACTTAGTAATTGTAAATATTGTGCTGCACATAGAAGAAAAAAACCCAAAACGTCTGTGTTAGCTTGACATAAACAATAATTAAAAAAAGACGTTTAAGTTAACAATAACTTTTTATAACAACAATTGAAACCAGTGCAAACATTGCCAGTCAAAGTGCTTGAAAATGGAAAAAAAAAAAAAAAACTTTTATTTCTATTCTAGCCTTGTGCACCTTGTATGAATGTGAGAAGGTGTCTATATAATTATTAACTATATTAGTGTTTTATTGTATTTTTCCTACTGTGCTTGAAAATCGTGAACATACAATAAATACTATGCTCATGTCCGTTGTATTTCTCATAAAAAATATCTCCTATTTAAACTATTTTTAGTTCTGTCATAACGTATATTTAAATTGCTTACAATTATGCTTCTGCCATTTGATATGAAAGTGGTGCATGTGATGAAAGCCCTCAAAAACTCAATTAGACAAAATTATTTCCAACTAATTACTGCCTTTGTGCGCGTGAAATGGACCCATCACCTCATCTCTTTATCCTCATGTCTAATCAGCGAGCATTTTCCCTTTAAAATCAGGCCATCTCTGCAGAATAACGCTTCTTAGAATACTGTATGTGGAACACCTCCCATCACAAAATGCAAAGAAGGGAACAGTTCTTTGCAGGAACCAGTGCTGTCTGTCCGGAAAGCAGCGTGCTGAGTCGAACCAGAAAAAAATCACAGTTGCGCTTTGATAGAAGCCGCCGCGGAGAGCCGTCATTCATCCACCGGGCTCAAGGACGCCAGCACGGGCCCCAATTAACCAGTCACACACGCATCACACGCTGTCAGACCACGCCAACATGGCCGCCGACTTCTACCCCCGCAGACAAGACGAGGACGAGAAGTTATTTTAGTTCTTTGGTTGAAAGGAGCCTTGCTGGCAGGGTGACAGATTGTCCTATTTATGGAAGCGATGCTAACCAGTTTGATTCGAAGGACAAATAATGTGGATTCAATTTGGATCTTTAACCAGCGCTTTATTCTGAAAAAATATACGGAAAAACAGTTAAACATACATAGTGCATATTTCCCATGTCCAAACACCATAGATGTAACATGGGGTGATTTTGGAAGCAACACTTTTGTTTTAAAAGGCTGAAAATAGCTCAGTGTCATGTAGTCTTTAAGGCAGTGCCAGTGCTTCCCAAAGTGGGGTCCTCTTGACAACGGAACATTGCATCACGTTTAATTTTTTTGTACTGTTCCCTTATCAGTTACAGACCTGTCGTCGTTTTTGGATCCGTCCATGCTAATATCATAAACTTCTGGCACAAGCATGTAACTTAACATCCCACTGTTTTAAAACAGAAGTATTGTGCATACATTGGTTTGAGTAATTTCTCAAATTAAAATACGTTCTCTATCATCACATGTCTGTCTTTACAGCCGATAATTCCTCTACTTCTCCCTCTGGTGGCAGCATAGGGAGTTACAGGCTGATAGCATTGTTTATCTTCCATACTTCTTTCACCATATCTTTGTGACGAAAGATACTATTTCACATTCGTAAACATAAAATGACAAAGTAACCAGTATCCTTTTAGGCCTATTATTTTTAAAGATACAAAAGATGGCATCATGTTTCTTCTTTAAGTTAAGAGCTTTCCTTGCAACACACTTGTGCCAAGACTAAACAAATCTGGCTTTAGTATTAAAACTACAGCCTCTGAAGTGTCTCTCCTACACTTTCACTTTAATTTTTTTTGACCGCGCTTTCCACAAACAAGTCTCGCTCACACATGACTTGACTTGAGACACCTGATTTGCAGTGGAGCATGTGTAAGGCCATGACAAAGCTCCGGCACGTTGCTGCTATTTTTACCGGGGATGACACAATGTCTATAGAGAAGCATGGTTCCATACATTCTCGGCTCGAGGGGGTAAAAAAAATAAAAAATTCTTGCAACCAGGTCTGAGGAAAAGGCATGCAGCGCTCATGCTCCAATGATCCGCTTACTCATGCATGCAATCTGCAAAACATGGGATGGAAATTGAAAAAACTGTTGTTGCTTTTCCAATGCCAGCGCTCTCGGTAGCTTTCAGAAGAAGCGGCGGCCTTAGCGAGTGGTGCAGCTGCGGTGCCGTGAGGTCGGGGTCAGCGGTCAGTGTTGGGTTAGCGTTCACTTTATTTGACATTTACTGTTAAAAAAGGGGCTTGCTATCATTAAACAAGTTAATCTTTTATTGCGTTTTACATGTTTAGGTGATATACTCTCCTACACCAGACGTGGCAATGCTTCTGAATCAGTTATTTATTTGCTGAAAGAGGAAAAAAATCTGTTGATGGCTCACTTTACCTGCTGCGAAGCTGAGTAGTTTTTGGTCAAAATTCACTTTTTTGCTCAATGGAAATGAGGCTTTTTCTCCTCTTTGTGTGTACTTTGGTCTTGTCAACTGTTTCTCAGGAGATTTTACTGGCACTTGGCTCTATCTCTTTGTTATTTGAAGGCATAGAGGATATAAATATAAATATATATTCTCTATTCTGTAATGAGTGTGTATGTTTTGGCCATGGTATGAGTGGGATAAACCACTGGTGTCAAAGGAGCAGGAGATGTATGGCTTAAACACACTCTAACACACTCTAGGTTGACTATTGAGCTTTTTATCCACATTCTAAGTGAGAAATTGCACGTCTTAGTTTAGTTTAGCTGGTTATACAGGTAGTGTACTTTAAATGACCAGTATGGACAATGGCATAGTCTTGATTTGGCCAATAGTCAAAATATCTGCTTCTAAATGGGGGAGAAAGCTTCAAAAGGACGGCGTGTCGAATCGTTTGGATTTACTCTTAATCCACTGAGCAGGAGCAGAGATTATGAACCCGGCTTCATCGTCTGCTCTGTTTAATCTGGTGTTTTACATGTACTTAAACGGTAATCAATACAGCCCCCCTGCATCAGTGCATTCTGCTACGAACGGAAAATCTTTGGACTAAAGCCGGAAATCTGACCACTTATTGGCTCGACGTCCAATGTCTCGTCAAAGGCTTGAAAAAAAAAACACCCAACTGCTTCCCATTCACGATTCTTCTGAAAGCTACCATTTTCCCCCAATATTGTTTCTCTCATTTCACTTTCGCAATATTGGTAGAATCCTTTAGGGACAGGCACAGGGAAGGGAGGAGAAATCCCATAATCCATCAAGACGGATCATTCCTTAGATCTGGGATGGGGGATAAACGGGGCTTCGATACAGATTTGTGTTGGAGTCCGGACATTTCCCACCTGGCTATGCTCTGCTGAGATCTGACGAGAAAAACAGTGATAAAAGACAGTTCAGCAACAACACAGCGTGACAGCACAAAGCACAGACAAAGCAGAGGAGAGAGAAGCAAGAAAAGAGAAAAGTGGTGTTTCTTGTCCTGAAAAGCAGCTCAATGAAAAAGCATTAGTCATTTACTATTGAAGAAAGATTTGTCTTCTGAGGGCGCGTTCACACTTTTTAGTTTGGTTCGCTTTAACTGGACCAATTATGGGTCAATTGGGCCCAACATTTTCTAATTATTTGTGGATGTAAAACTATCAAAACATCAATCACTTCAATCAGTTTGCTTTAAAGAGTTCGAGCAGAGTTTTATAAATATTGGCTATCGGTTCTAACGTGGGTGTTGGGTCAGAGAGTGTGTAGACCATCGACTGTATATTAGGAGTGGGCTGACGGTCAGCACTAGATCATATACGGAATCAGGACGGAAGCGGAAGTAAATATAACAAACTACCTACTAATGCCTAAACTTAACCAGCCATTCCCATAAAATAACCCCAACCCACCCTTAACCCTAATCTTAACCATCTTACTCAGACGCCTAAAACTTAACTAGTCACCACTTAAGGACTTATTTGTCTAAAACAAATTTGAAAGTAGGATTGTTACTTTCGGTTTCGTCCCAATTCCGTAATGATCTAGTGCCGACTGTGGGACGTCACTGTAGTGCTAGCCTTAAGCCTTTTTGAAATGTATGTGTGATCAATATGTACATTTTGAAAATGGCCGTGAGTACTGTAGCCCTGCAGGAAAATTGGGAAAAATGATAAACTAGGCCTGGTCCAACCAAAAATATATATACCCCCCTCAGCATTTGGAACTTAGCGAAGAGCCAAGAGCCAGGCTGTAAAGCAGTTTGATGTATGTATGTGTATATATGTATATATATATATATATATATATATATATATATATATATATATATATATATCAAGTTAAATCAATGCTAGATATATGTTTATTACAAACTGTGCAACATTCCTGCAGTAACTTCCCTATGAACACTTAGCTTCACACATACAGCAGTTTTAATGATCCAGTTTTATTTTAAGTTATATTAGCAGAAGGTCCTCACAAAATCAGGCAAAAATGTACTTTGGCTAGAATTTTCCAAAAAGACCTGCAAAGACGTAACACAGGAGCATGACAAGTTTCCAGAGCATTGCGTAAACACGAAGATGCAAGACAAGACGGCGACACAAATGTGTGGAGACACATGTTTATGGATGGCTGAGTTTCTGTGGACGACACACAGGGCGAGTGGGTGATGTTGATGTGGGAGCTCCACAAAGTGACTCAAAAGAAGCTCAACACGAAAAGAGCAGGACAAGGAAGAGCAGGCATGAGTTGAGCCACTGGAACGGGTAATACATGACTCCAGCTTATTTCATGACTTTATACATCTTTAAAATCAGCTTTGAATTGAGATTTAAGCAGTCGACAGGAAAACCATTGTAATGATAAGTTACTACCTTCATAAAGTGATGTCACTTCAACTTTGATCAATTCAATGGCCATCACAGAAAAGCAGATAGAAAATCAAACGATGAGAACATTGGTCCATAAGAAAACCTTTTAACCTATCCTAGAATGTTAATGTTTGTCTGCATTTGACTTTTTACTGCTTGGATTCTTGAATTATCTTGTTGTTATTTTATTTTTGTATCACCATAACAAACAACAGCAGTCATCTCGGAAAAAAGATGTCAATTCACCAACAATCTATCGGAGAATCAAACAGTTCAACCTCAGGAAATTCAATATTAACAAAAACATAGGAGCCATTTGTTCATAAGAAGCGGAATGACCACTGTCTGGAAATGTCAACAAATGTCCATAAATGTACCGGATCATCACTGTCCTTACGGGGAATTTACACAGTAGGCATAAACAGCGCGTACGCGTTTACTGCGCGCTCTCTGCGCGTAACATTTGTTTGGAGTATCTACACAGGCCGTGCGCGCAGGTCTGCGTCTTCTGATGCTCTCCCTGTGTAGTCTATGGAGCAGTGTAGAGGACAGAGGACTGATGTAGAGCAACACAAATCACATGCATGTGTTTGTCTTCATGGTCTCTGTGCGCTGGTTTGGCCAGACGCCAGACTCTATGAAAGAAAAAAAAAAACGATGTCCAGAATCACTGTAAAACCTGCTGCTCCTCCTGCTGATGTTTAGACACAAGTGCTGTGTGTGTGCAGATGCGATCTACAGTAGAGCCAAGGACCGCTAGAAAAATCATGTTTTACATGAGATTTCAATGGGAGATTGAAATCAAATTAGAGCGCAGCTTCGCGTCATACGTCCGTCATACGCGCGTATAACGCTAGAAGTGTAAATATCATCATAGGTTAACATGGAAAAAAGTTACACGCGTCTGCTGCACGTATAACGCGTACGTGCTGTAACGCGTGATGTGTAAATTAGCAGTTAGACCCTCCTGTTTCAGCAAGGTGGTCTAAGGACAGTGATGATCAGTGGAAAAAAGTGAGAAACCTTGGGGAGGCCCACATTGAGAGAGATCCACTCCCACAGATGGACAGGCTGTAGAGCTGGGACTCTGTAGCCAGATTATTACATCTCATCTTTTAACCAATGTTCATTCCCCTCTCCCTAAAATCTCCAGGGAAACCCACAGTGAGAGAGAGATCCACACCCATGGATGGACAGGAGCAGTTAAAATCCTGAACTCTGAGCGACGATGACAATGTAGTTTTGACATTCTGAGCTCCCCTGTTTTCACTCCTCCTGAGAACAGTGTCTGTGAGATGTGAGAAGGTCAGACCTGCATTTGCATGAGGACAAACGACCACAGTCCATCTGTGTAGGGAGAACTCTGTCTGAGACTTTAACACCATATTAAAGCTTGGGTTCCTAACTTTGAACCACCAAAAATGAACCATGTAATAAAAATCTGTGTAACAAGTTTTGATCACAAGTTTCAGCCTCTGTCACATTTTTAGATCTGAAATGAATAGTGACTCACAGGGCTGTTTCTGAAATATTATGAAAGAAATAAGTGAGGAACCCCAGCTTTGAGTGTTCAACAATTGATTTAGCTTCATCCCAGAGGTCGATCTTAGTTTTACAAACAAAACATAATGTAAACAGGTGTTAAAAATTGGAAGTGGGTTGAATTGAACATTATGCTAAGGTAACCTAGTATAGGTAAGTAATATAACAATTCACACACACACCAGACTCATTCTCAGCATGTGGGTGACGGACACAACAACAGTTTGGCACTTTATAGCCGCCCCACTGTGGCAACTGGTGTTCCAAGAGGTCTCCCATCACAGTACTAACCAGGCCCTAACCTGCTTTGCTTCAGAGGTCTGACAGGATCTGGCTTTCACCCCCAGGTGGCGCCAAAATAGCATTTATTATTGTTTTTCTTAATTCTTTGGGGAAACGCCAACAAAGATTGGAGAGGTGTTCACGTCCGCCTCCCACTGACATTTCTGCTCATTCAGGCTCCATGACTCAATCCGGAAACAAGATTTCTGACCTATAAAATCCACTCTGTTTTCAACAAAGAGCCCGCTTCTAATTACTGTCAACTGATGAGCTCAAATGTCAGGAAGAAAGTGATTTAAGGAGAGAAAAGCTTTTAGAGAGACACGCTCAAAGTGGAGTTTCATTTGAATATGAATCGTGAATAGTAAAAATGATGAATAGTGCTGCTTTGAGATCAATCGTTTAATTCTGTCAAAGCCTTTTTAACACCATCAGTATCAAGAAGAGAATTATCTGTATTAGTTCCAATGAGTGGACTTCACAACCAAGTGTCATCTGTAATCGATGTAATTTGATGTAGCTAAAACCTTGAAAAGTCTGCCTGCAAATGTGAAACAGGCTTGTATTTTGACAATGTTAAAATCCAGGTTAAAACTTTTTTGTTTATCTGTGCAGACAACTGAAGGATTATATCTTCACTATCTTTTATGTGCTGTGATTATTTATGATTTTAATGTTTGTTTTCTGGTTTCTCAAGCAATTTGACTTGCCTTGTGTGTAAGCTGTGCCATACAGATAAACTTGACTCTGGCTCCAGCAGTGCCATGTTGCAACAGGGATATTTGGGGCGGCACGGTGGCTGAGTGGATAGCACTCTCGCCTCTCAGCAAGAAGGTCCTGGGTTCGAATCCCGGCCGGACCAGGGCCTTTCTGAGTGGAGTTTGCATGTTCTCCCCGTGTCTGCGTAGGTTTCCTCCGGGTACTCCGGTTTCCCCTACCACTAAAAATATGTCCAATAGTTCTGGCATGTGCCTCCTGTACTGGCCCCGCTCCCATCTCTGTGTGGAGTGAGAGACAAATGCCCAAAAATTAACAATTGTAAACCGCTTTGAGACTCAGATCTGCAGTGAAAAGGCGGTATATAAATAATAACTTACTTACTTACTTACTTACACATCAGTAGTAGCGGCAGGATGATTACATGGCACTTGTGAAAACCGGTCAACTCACTATAGACCATTATAATTCAATCTAATTCTACTGTGATTCCGATGCATGTAGCCACGAAAACCATGGATCCTACTGAGATGCATTTAATTGAGCTCGGGTAAAAGTCATGCTGCGTTTCCTTATTTGTTTAGATTTTTGTTACTTGCAAAAACATGTATTGCGGCAGTTGAGCCAAAATCCAATCCTCATAAAGTAAACAAGATTTTGCGCGATTACATTTGCTAACATTGTGCTTTTATGAATTTCATACTGCTTCGGATACAGACTGGATCCAGAGTGGTCAGAGCAGTTTGGGAGCAACCAGGACTCCAGGAGCTCAAAGCTAGACCACGCTCAGGGCAGCCTCGCCCCATCTCTCGGGACACGGCCTCTCTATCATGGCTTCAGAAGGTGCAGTGCCTTTGGTTCGGCGGCACAAATCAAAGAGGAAACTTTAAATATTCTGCACCAGAGAATAAGCATGTCACACATCCTGGGTTAAAGCTACGGAAACTTAGGTAAAATATCACTTTTTTCTTGTTGAGGCAGGAGGGTCTAATGACAATGGTGATGATCCAGGACAATTGACATTCAACCGCATTAATGGACATTGGTCTTGAACAGTGGCAGTTACTGTTCCTTATAAATTACAGATTTGGGCACTGTCCTTATACTCTCAATTTTACTCTGGATCTGAAAGTTGGGGTTAAGGTTTCTTTAGGTATGTTTTATCCTTCTGCTTACTGCACATTTATACAGGAAAAACAGTGCCTAAGTTTGACTCTCAGTTGGAATGATGAGGGGAATTTCTGTGAACTTACAGAAAGAATAAAAGATAAGTGCATGCCTCTGCAGTGCCGTGAGAATGCAGTGTATACTATTAATGCAGTCTCATTGAAGCAGTTGTGTTTTTGAAATGTATTTCTTCTCGGTGTCTGCCTCCCTTTAAGGCCAAAATTCAAAATAATGATTACTGCCTACCCTACCTTCTTAAATAGCCAGATTTAATACCTTCTTTTAACATACAAGCTTTTAAACGGTGTGGCTCCCTCCTACCACCAAGACACATTAGTCTTATATGAACCAAACCAAGCACTGTGCTTGAAAAACACCAGGCTTCTGATGGTTCCTAAAGAGTCAAAAAGCACAGTAGGAAGCAGAGCCTTCAGCTTCCAAGCCCCTTTACTGTGGAATCAGCTCCTCATCCACGTCAAGGAAGCAGACAGACGGTGTCCCTCTCTCATTGTGGGTCTCCCCGAGGTCTCCTCTGACTTTTTTTGTTCCTTGCCGATGCAGGAGGGTCAAAGGACAGTGATCATCTGGGACTTAAGGACATTAAGGCCTTTTTTATTGTATTTTATGGACAGTGGTCATCCCGCTCCCAATGGATCAATGGCTCCTGTGTGTTTGTTATTGCATTCCATGTGTTTGAACTGTTTGATTCTTTGTAAGTAATGATAATAATAATAATAATAATGCATCGGTTTTACATAGCATTTTTTTTGACGCTCAAAGATGCTTCATGTGTCATGATTCACTCCATAAACAGTGTTGATAAACTACTACTGTAGATACAGCTTTCCTGGGGCACACTGACAGAAGCAACCATCCAGTATGACCCCTCTGACCACCACCAACCATTTACACACACACCAGACTCATTCTAATGTGGCTGAAGTGTCTTGCCTGTGATTCTGATCTATTGTCGTGGAATCGGCCCCTTTGTAAAGTCACCCGAGACGACTGCTGTAGTTATTTACGTGGGTAGGAGACACACAAATAAATTGAATTGAGTGACAATGTTATTTGAATTATGCTAATAAATACATGTCCTTGCCCTTCCCTACAACACAGACGTCACACAATCCACCTTTGTGCAGTTTATTACGATGACATTGCAAACACAGGTTGTCCTCGCCGTTGCCGCACACAGACACGTGTTACGTAAGACAGACGGTGAAATGCCAGGGACTTGGATAAGAAGGGAGACACAATCTGACATTTGCCAACGACACGCGTGGAAATGACAAGCGGACAGGTGGAGGACAGATAGTGGGATGGACAGGAAAAAAGACAGACTTTACCCCATGAGGCTCCTGCGAGAGGTCCCAGCCAGAAGACAGAGCAGAGAGATAAGACAAGCTTTGTTCACAACTGGACACAATAGTTACAAAAGACCGCAGCAGGGAGACTACAGCAGGCTCACAGACGGATATAGCATCAAAGATTGACTGCGAGAAATGATAAAAGCTGGGGTAGCTAGCTTTCAAAACACACAAACATGTATCTGTGGAGTTCCTTGCTTTCAAAACAGTCTGGTTTAACCACTGGTTTTTATGTATTTGTGGTGTTTTTTAGAAAGCAAAGTGAAAAAGAGAAGATCTCCCTCAATCAGTCCATCAACTCTCAGCTCAAAGGGTCAAATAGTGACTCACATGGCTCTTTCTTACAAGTATGGACTGGAAAAGATGTTTTCTAATACTCTGAACAGCCTGTTGTGGTCTGATTTCTACACAACATTTAAGTTTCTTCCTGTTGGGACAAAGAAGATTCTGTAGGTACAGTAGTTACCCCAGCTTTCATATTTGTAAATGCCATAGAACACTTAGTCATGGACAAAACTTATCACACACATCTAAGAATACGTTTGCTGCTTCTGCTATAAAAGCTTCACTGTCACATAAAGGACAATACAACATTTATATTTCCTTGTGAACAATCGCACAGAAATAAAAAGTTTTAGCTGTGTGGAGAGTGAGTGTGCATCTAAATGTATCTAAATCCTTCCATGACTTTGTGGTGGACAAGGTCATCAGGAAGTCCACCTCTATCCTGGGTGCAGCAGGTGGGGGACAGGAGGGTCCTGAACAAACATCTATGCTGGACCCTGACTATCGCCCCCTGCAGTACACTGTTTTCTCTGAAGAGCAGCTTCAGTGACAGAGTGCTCCACCCTCGCTGTGTGAAGGAGAGGTTCCACAAGTCTTTCCGTCCTGCTGCTGTCAGACTGTACAACAATAAGTGCTGAACCTGTATCTACATGTCTGTGAATAGTAAATACTGCAATAATGTCCAATTTATTATATATACATATTTTTGCTCATGTGAAGCAATACACTCTGGCGAGAGGTTCACAGCTCCTTATCTCTGTATATTTTGTGTGCTCCCTGTGTGCTCCAGTCCTGTATGTGCGCTGCAACACCAAAACTTCACCACTGTGGTACAAATAAAGTGTCTCTTATGTTAAAAAGGACTTACGAGCAGGCGAAGGCCACCAGAGCTCCACTGACCACGATGAAGTCCAGAATATTCCACAAGTCCCGGAAATAGGAGCCAGGATGCAGCAGCAGGCCCAGGTCGATCATCTGAGACACACACAGTTCCAAATCAGTCCCTCGCTCTCAAAACTGCTTGGTTCCATCTGCGTCATGGAACTACTTGATAATGCTGTTTCAACTACAGTTGAACCTGATGAAATCTCACACAACAAAGAGACAAAGTTAATCTTTTACTTGTTACATTGTACAAGGAGAATGTCTTGACAGAGGCAAGGCACAGACCCTAGCCTCTCTCAGGACAAGTCTGAAGATTCACAGATGGCAAGCCCCTTTTGGTAGAGCAAGACACACCTTCGTATGCAGATGGGAAAGGAAGAAACCAACACAACAAAAGACACTCCGAATTAGCGTATACAAAGACTGCTTCCTCTTCTGTTTAACATATGAGCTCCCCAGACCTCCCGGTGTCTTCCTGGAGCTAAAGTGAATTACAATACAGAGCATTCAGCATATAGCCACATATGATTTACCAAAATGATAACTTAAGTTACATTCCAATATCATTCCCTCCTTTTTATCCTTTTGATAAATCAAACAATCTATGTTTAAACATGGAGAACATGGAGAACTGAAAATGAAAAAACACACATCCAAACTGAAAAAGAAAAAAAATGTTCATAGTATAATTTCACATTGTTGTTCCATAAACTATTCCCCCTATTGAGATATAGATGGCTCAAAACTGAACAATGTATTAACTAGAAATGTATTAACCTGAAATGTATTAACTTTGGTTATCAAATTCAACACCACGCACACGCCCAAAAGCCTGAAAACCCAAAGTACATTTTCACAGTCCATAGTCAGTCCATTTGACACTTCCTCTCGACCCCTCCTCATGTTTGGTTATGACCAGAAATGTCCACTCTGTTCCTGTTTCGAAACTCTTCTCTGTCTGCGTTTCCGACGCAAGACTAGCAGCAAGCCGTTCTCCAGCAGCGACACAAAGCTGAACTTTCAAGTCGCAAATGTACCAAGATGTCACCTTCAATTCTCACGTCCATTTAACTTGAACAAATGGCCAGCGCCCTCCGTGGGCCTGCGCGCTTTGATCCTTGCAAATCGGCCCGTGATTATTCGTCAGCAGCTTCCGGTGCGGGGGGGGGGTTTGTGTGGAGGGTCGTTTCGTAGGTGTCGATGGCTGTATGGAGATGGCGATGGGGGTGGGATTTCTGTCCCACAATGGAAAATAGGTGGATTTTGTTGCTTTGAAGCTTTGGCAGGGATGTGGCATTTTTCTCAAAAACAAGAAGCACATTTGTTAATACATTTCAGAATCAAAACATAAGGTGAAGGGTGATTCTAAACCAAGAAAACTTTGACAAAGGAAAACGAAGAGGACACACAGAACAAAGAAACACATGGCCAGAGGACAAAGGACCACATGGCCACCCAAAATGGCGGTCTATCTACTTTTTGCAATGTCCAATTCCAAATTTTGAGTAATTTAAAGGTCTTTAAACATCCAATTTCAATGTAGCTTATTTAGATGTCTATAAATGTCCAATTTCAGTTTAGAAGTAATGTAGAAGTTCAGTCCGAAGTAATTCAATTCTCCTAAATGAAACCCGGTTCATTCGAGCTCCACACTACTCTCTTGAATTAGTCCTGGACATAATTCGTAGTGTAATAAAGTCCTAGACTAAGGCACAATTTCTGCGTTTTCCTAAATGAATGTGTTCATGTGAACTTCACACTACTTCCTGGATTACTTTTGGACATAATTTAGAGTGTACAGAACTTGCCTTTTGTTGCAATTTCATCAGGAAAACACTGTAGTTCTCCTGTCGACTCCAACCCAGGGCTGTCCTGCCTCAAACCTGGAGTTCCAATGCAGTTCCGAATGCAGAAGGCCTTGTTGTTGCTCCTGGAAGTCCATGTTTGAGACAAGCTCAGCTCCTGTAAGAAGTGTTGGGATCCGGCTCGAAGGACCAAGTGATAATGCTGTTTCAACTACAGTTGAACCTGATGAAATCTCACACAACAAAGAGACAAAGTTAATCTTTTACTTGTTACATTGTACAAGGAGAATGTCTTGACAGAGGCAAGGCACAGACCCCAGCCTCTCTCAGGACAAGTCTGAAGATTCACAGTCTGCAAGCCCCTTTTGGTAGAACAAGACACACCTTCGTATGCAGATGGGAAAGGAAGAAACCAACACAACAAAAGACACTCCGAATTAGCGTATACAAAGACTGCTTCCTCTTCTGTTTAACATATGAGCTCCCCAGACCTCCCGGTGTCTTCCTGGAGCTAAAGTGAATTACAATACAGAGCATTCAGCATATAGCCACATATGATTTACCAAAATGATAACTTAAGTTACATTCCAATATCACTACTCTTCACATGTACAGTATTATTGGCCTCTTTCACATCTTTATGTCGACTTTTTCAGACAGAAAAGTGACAAAGAGACGACCACCCTCAATCAGCTCTCAGCCCTGTGAGTCTCTACCTGCCTCAATCTTGACTCTTTCTTATAAGACTCTTTCTATTGGGAAAAATTACCTGCATTATTTTGGGGAGGATCTGCAGCTTTAAGCCTAGCGTACATCGACAGAGAAACTGGGGACAACTAGTTGCAAGGCGGCTTTTGGCAACTGATAGGAGATGGTGGAGATGATCAGTTGCCGAAATCGGTCGATGTGAGCGCTCTTACAACTGGAGATGAACAGTCGGTCTCCAGTTTCAGTCAGTTGCCCGTGTTCTACTTTTCGGCAACTAGTTGTCCTCAGTTTTTGAGATATGACCCGATGTGCGCGCTCCATGCGCCGCTCCGACAACGTGCGTGTATTGCGTGTATTGCGAGCCCGCAACAGTTTATGTCAGAAAACACACTGTAGTTGAGGCCAGTTGCTGCCGATGTACGCGCTGTTATTCCCGAGACTGGTCTGCTACTGGGAGTTGCCCGTTTTCGTCAGATTGTCGATGTGTGCGGGGCAGCAACTCATATGCGACGGATATAATCAGTTGCCATGTCGATGTACGCTAGGCTTAAGGAATGGAACTGTGCCTCTTTGATTGATATTGAAGCATATACAGCTAGCTAAGAAACATAGCAGCTACTTACATCGTATATTGTGTGTGCTCCTTGTGTGCTCTTATTACTGTCCTGTATGTGCGCTGCAACATTGAAATTTCCCCACTGTGGGACGAATAAAGGATCTCATATCTTATCTTGGTGGTTGGTTTGTGCTTTTTTTTGGTCACACTTTAGTTCATCCCTCACTAATTAAGTGCTAACTAGTGTCATTTATAGTTACTAGCTCTCCATTGTTATTTATAAAGCACTTAGGTTTAGGTTTAGGGGCAGTGTTAGGGTTAGAGTCAGTGTTAGGGTTTGGGTACACTAGTTAGCACTTAATTTGCTGTTAATTAGTGAGGGCTAATCTAAAGTGTAACCAAAGAAACGCTGGAGTTAATGCACCAATTTATGTTGGACCCCAGACCTGCACAAACCGGACACAAACACGCGACCATGCTTTCTTTCCTCACAGAACAAGCAAATTTTACTTTACAGTCGTATTAAAAATGGATTGGGATCATGTCGGTCTCTTCATGCGGCACATTGCATACGGTCTGCGGAAACAGCTTCTCTGGGTCGTAAGCAGGAGCCGTCTGTACGAACATCTTTTATTGATGAAATATGTTTGTACGAAAGTGGACTCAACAGGCAGATGCCAGGCAACAATGTAAGTAAGGAATCTGTATTTATACTGTATAGCGCCTTTCACAATGTTATTCCTACAAACCAAAGCAAGGTTTGGAGAAGGCAAGTCCAAACTCAGCCCTGGGGGTCAATTCCTGTGGCCCTTTTCTTTGCTAACCCAAAATTTGCCATTTTCAATAATAAACATAGGTGTCATTCAGCCAACTTAATCTCCACCAATATAAATGTTATTGTAAAGATTAAATTCTGTCATCTTCTTGATCAATTTACCTCTTGACCACTTGACATTACTTGCAATGAAGACCCGAGAAAGTTCGAAACGATTAGATCTGAGTTTACCGTGACGTATGTAATGGGCCCGAGTGAGTCACTAGCATTTAGCCTAGCTTTAGCCATCTCCTTTGCCACTCACGGAGCCCATGGGGAGTAGAGACACAACATATTTGCTAAACATTCCTCTTGCTTCAATTTCTGGATATTTGGAGCCGACTCAGAACGTCTTACTTTACTATCGCATTTGCCGCCATTGCCAATCTACAACCAGTGCATTGGCGCAAACTCTTGATGTCACGACACTTCCCTACAACACCCGCCTCCCCTGCTCGCTGATTGGTTGGATGATGGGATAAAAACCGAGGTAACCGCAGACACTAGGATCAGACCCAAACGTACATATAGGGAAATAATAATTGACCAGAGTTTACGGTTGGCTAAGTCCGGGCTAGGATGGAGCGACTGCAGGACTGTTTCTGGCAAGGGAACGATGCCAGTGATGAGAATACTGCTGGTTTTTATCAGAGTAACTCTTTCTTACCTTGATGACCATCTCGAAGGTGAAGACTCCGGTGAAGACGTAATCCAGATATTTAAGCACCTGCAGAAAAGAGAGAAAGAGATGTTTTCTTTATTCAACTTATTGAGAATTTGGTAAATATCAGATGGCCATTCAGTAACAGATTCTCCAAATACAGCACAATGACTATTAATGAATGCTGTTGTTTTGTGCCAACTCATTCATATGTAGAGCCCCATAGTGTTTGGCTTATAACAATGGAAGAATGCCTCGTAATTAGGGCTGTTATCTCATAAGGGACCAAAGCAAAGCTAGAGCGATGCCACACTTTAAACACAATTCAATGTGTGGGTGTGCAAAAAAATATGCATATATTTTCTGATACATCTTTTAAATTAGACACAATATCGATGTGTTTTTACATTTTTCCCCAGAATTTTTCCAAGACTTTTTTCAGTTTTTTCCCTGTTTTACTTACCAAAAAGCCAATAGATTCCCATTATATAGATTTTATTGTTTTCATTATTTCGAAATCTAATCTAAACCTTTAAATAAAAAGCATAAACAGTGTTGTATCTATGTTCAAACGGTGGAGTAGAGTAGAATAAAGTAGAGAGGAGCCAAACAGAGTAGAGTAGAGAAGAGTAGAATAGAATAGATTAGAGAAGAGTAGAGTAGAGAAGAATAGAGTAGAGGAGAGAATAGCCGAGTGGAGCTGGTGGAAAGAGGGCAGTAGAGGTAATATCTAGATGTAATTCAAACTCATAATGCGACTTTTCTGTGTGTCGTATTGTAAACGTCTTCATGTCGGAGCCACCTCCCGCTCCCTGAACCCCCGCTAACCTGCTAACATGGTCCCGCCGCATGTTACGTCAGGAGAAAAGAGGCCGCACACACACAGAGAGAGAGAGAGCGAGCGAGCGTAGACGTGGACTCCATGTTCCCTGCGTGTCGGCCTCAGTGACCCGCGCTCACATGCACACCCCCGGCACGTGCGCGGCCTTCCTGTAATCTCCGCGCTCTGACTGCAATTTTAATTAGTTGTGCTTGTCTGTCAAAACACGCTTCCTCAACATCCAGCCCCTGCTCTTATTAGCCGCAGTTTAAACCGCCGCGTGACCCGGGCTCGCGTCCCTTTTGGAAGCAAAGAAAATGTCTCCTCCCGCAGGCCTGTGTCAGCTCCCATTAGCCGATACTGTCAATCCCGCCCTAAATGTCCGTGTTGTTTCTTTGAGAATTTGGTTAAAAACAGATAGAAAATGTTTTGCGGTTGAATCAAACACGGTTCAGTTGTAAGCCCTGAAAATGTGTTGATGTGAATGTAAATAGGGCAAAACAAACAAAACAAAAGAAGGAAAAGAGAGTGAGATCAAACTTTATGCTAATAGCTTCTCTGCACAAGCTGTTATCAGTTTGAACAAGGCACTTTCATGATTTTTCACTTGTTATTGAGCTGTTTTTGTCGATTGGTTTCACAGCGACGATTGCTTCTCGTACTTTTCAGCTTGTTTCATTTATGTACTTGTCTGGCCCACACTGGGGGACTGTTGCACGTGTATTCCATGTGGTTTGAGCACTATCACCTGTATGTTGGTATGACAGCTATTCTATATTATTTATAAACAAGGAGAATATGGATCACACTACAGCAATCCAATTCATTCTTGTATAGCCCTAAATCACAACAGTAGTTATCATACAGTATATCAGTAGTACATATATAAACATTTATGGACATTAGTCATCTGTATTTTTTATCATTGCATTAATTTGCGTTTGAACAACAAATTTGTTTAGTCCTCCGAGATAACAACTGTTACTGCTAAAAAAACAAGCTAACTTTTGTAACTGTTGTCCATGGGTGCGAAGAAGTGGAAGAGCCTATAGATTGATTTGCACAGGTCATGGAACGAGTGCTACTTTTACGTAGCTATGAATGTGATAAAACAGCTTTTTAGGAAACCAAAAGATTAAGTGAATTGACGATAACCAGCATCCAAGAGTAGAGTCTGGTTCCGAGCTGTACCCTTTGCACCATATTAAAGGAGCTATACCCGTTTCTGCAAGGTTTGAATGTTTAGCACCGCCCACTCGCTCACAGTCTTCTCATTTCCCCTACACGCTCCTCCTACGGAGCCATCTAGTTTTATTTGTGATCTGATGCTAACATTAGCATGAGTGCCACTTCTTGTAAGCTGTACAACAATCGCTGATGAAATGGTACAAAAGCAACCCACTGCTAACAAAGTATATAACTGAAAGATTACCGCTAGTTTCGCGTCAGAATGTAGTCTGACCATAGAGAGTCTGAGGCGTTCCCGCTTTAGTTATCTCTTCTCTTCACTGTTGTGTCGTTTGGGCTGTTTTGCTGTGTATGCAGTTACAGCCAGAGAAGTTATAGCCAATTCAGCTAACATCCTACAGTGTTTAGCAGCGCTGTAGAGGTTAGAGGACGCAGCCCGTTCGTAACAGCGCCGCTCCTCGTTCTGTGATTGGAGGAGAGCGAGCGTCACGTTAAGTCTCTACTCAGCACTTTTTTACGGCCTGAATTCATACACAAGCTGAATCAATGAGCTCAAGTTTTCAATTCAATTACGGATTATAGTACAACTTGTAGTAGTAATAAGCATTTTTATTAACTCATCAACAAATAAATCAGGTATAGCATCTTTAAGACACGGTTTGAGAAGAAAACCAGAGTTCCCAACCACCCACTTCCTCCCAGCATTATAAAACAAAAAACTTCACCCTTGCCCTGTGCGAGACTAGGAGCTTATAACCCTCTGTGAACCCGACCTATTCTATTGATGAATGAAACGGGACCTCCAGAGTCTGCAGAAATCAATGAAGTTCTCGAGGGACACGAGACGTTATCAACTGAGTTCGAAAGGGTTTTGGTTCAGATTGGAGGGTCAGTAATGCTTTGTTCAGTTTAAAACGGCCAAACTCACATGGAGACAGGTCAGTTTGGAGATAAGAGAGATCATTTTTGAAAGCAGGATTTTGTGAGTTCTACACCAACTGGCCTCTTACATCGTGTCAAAAGCCGGTCAGTCAATAACATTACAGCGCTTGTCCAAACTCTATGTTAGGAGTGGACTGAGTGAGTGTGACATGACCATGGTGTTAGCCTCATTGCAAAAGAGGCAAATTTGAACATAAGCTAGCTGGAGCCAATTTCCTTAAATGGCCATTTGTTCCGGCTACTTAGTTGTTATATTTTTGCGCTGTAAGAAGGACACACGTGTTGCGAATGAAGGCATCTGATTAGTCAAACCTTATATGGCTCAAATCTGAAAAAAAAAAAAAAGGAATATTAAAATATACTCACCAGGATCATAGAGAGCACTAAACCATATATTCTTTTAAGCGCAAAATATTGAGTGTGACACAGACGGTGACTGAGCTCGGGAAAAATACTTTTCAATGTAAGTATATAGGAGCCAGAGCGGGTTGGAGCAAAATTAGCCAGCAGGTTAGCATTGTCCATCTGTTTACAGTCTATGATCCAAATTTAGGCCAAGAACACAAGAAGAGCTAAGCCTTGATTTATATATATATATACAGTATACAAATATTAACGTGTTGGCCTGCCTTTATGTAAGTTTCGGAGATGTTTGGTGAAGATATGTTGTTCTACAGTCAGAGAATGTTAGTTGCAGAGTCAGATCTCATCAGCTGGAGAGAATATGTCGGTGATTAGAGTCATTTCCACTCAGCACTTTGTCGGCGGTGTCACTCACATTGTTGCGTGGAGCGTTGGCCTGGACCGGGTCCTCTGCTGCCAGAGCGATGCTGCTCATGGTGATGACCAGCAGAATGCACATCTCGAAGTATCGCAGATTGACCACGTAGTGACACAGCCTCCGCACGCTGCAGGAGCACAGGGACATGAGGGGACAGGGTCAGGCCAAGTCCCTGAGGCAGAGTGCAGAAAGAGCAGGGCCAGAGAGCAGCACACAACCACTGAAGCAATAATGCAACGGTTTGTATACAGCGCCTTTCTGGACACTCAGGCTGTAAAAACTGTAGCAACACATCCTCAGTCGGGTGAAACTAACATGACATTATTCAGTCACTCCAGATACATGGCCGCTTATTCTCTTACAGTATACAGCAGGCTCTGACCCAGCCCTGCCCTGCTGAGCTTCCGAGGGATCAGACTTTAACATATGAAGGCGAGGCCACAAACAAATATGAAGTCTGAATCAACATGAGACCAAACCAGATCTTTGAACTCATGAGGCTAAGACAGAGTTTTGTTTCCCAGCGTTTGTTACATATTGACCTAAGCTCAGAGCGTCCTGGGGGGGTCAACCTTGTGAATACAACCTATCGACTGCAGGGTTTTCTTTCATTTCTGATCAGATTGTGTCTATATCTGAACAGCAAACCTTTAGAGTGGGAGAATCCAAAACAGACCCCTTGAGATGTGACATGATCCACTGAACCTTCACGATGTGGCAAAAAGGACATTTCTACACAAACATGCTTTGAAGCATTTATTACAACTGACGATAAGCTCAGGCTGGCCGAACAAAAACAATATATGTTTATTTATTTATTTATAGTTTATTTGGTTGGGACAGTACATGTTAATGAACACATCACTCCGGACTGTAGCTATGGGCTAATTTGCATCTGTTGTCCCACATTCACACTCACAAACACACACTCATTCAGTGTGTGTTTCATTCATTATCATTCATATCAAGTATGAATTGATCTTAAAGCAGACTTAGAGATTCTTATCCTCCAGTTGGGAAGAGTTCTGTAGCGGCCTGCGCACTGGGCTCTCCAAACTAACAGTAAAACAGCTGCAGTATATTCAAACTCTTCAGCTCCTGTCCTGACTAGAACCAGGAAGTACGATCACATGACCATCCAGTGCACTGGCTTTAAAACAGCTCTGCTTGTTACAGGTTGAATCTGATGAGCACAAGGATTGGCCTCCTGCTGGTCCCAAAGTCAGGACTAATCATGGAGAGGAAGCGTTTCAGATTTTTGCAGCTAAAATCTGGAGCAGTCAAGGCAATTTAAACCGCTGAACAAAACAAGACAGAAACAGTCACACAAGGCATAACAATTACAAATAGTCACACTACATTAAACATGGTCAAGATACAATCCTTCAGTTATTTGCACAGCTAAACAGAACTGTCTTCCACCTGGATTTGAACATTGTCAGAGTAGAAGCCGGTCTCACATTTTCAGGAAGACTGTTCCAAATTTTAGCTGCATAAAATCGGTCAAGAGGTCAACCTTTTTACACGTTTCTACTCTGACAATATTCAAGACTAGGTTTAACCCGTTCTGTCAGCTACATTCGCACACAGCTGCTGCCCTCTCCCCGACGGGGCGTTTCTGTGGGGGTGTACTTACGGGTTGGTGGTCCCGAACACAAACATGGAGCTGTACGGCAGGATCTCTCGGGGTCCGTTGGCCGCGTCGTCGTCCTCCAGATCCTTCTTCTCGTCGCTGAACTGGAAGGCGTCACGGTCGATGTTGTTCACTGCGGGAGAGTTACACAACGAGGATCACTGTCACCGAACATCAGCAGAGATCCACAGCGGCCTGTAGACCTGAGCTCGGCTGTCAGCCACAAACACAATGGCTTTCTGATAATTGGCTTAATTAACATGACGGTAATTATTATATTCTTCCCTCTCCTTTCAGTCGGCCGTCTGTCTGTCACTCTGCTTCTCGGTGCGTAAGCCTTTGTGGTTTGTGGTTATTCACAAAAGTATTTACAATTCAGCTAGTAGAAGCCTCTGGGTCTTATTCCACCTCCAGACTGGGCCTTTCTGTATGGAGTTTGCATGTGTCTGTGTGGCATATATGCGTTACGTTGTGTCAGTGATAGTATATGAATGGGGGTTTTGGCCTGTGTATTTGGCGGGAATCATAGGGAAATATAGCTGTAAATCCTCCAGCTCCGGTTGTCCTAACCAAGCCAAGCATCAACATCGGTTCCCGGGCACTGTTACTATGGCGACCAGACAGATGCCCTAGTGGCTAAATAAAGTGCACCTTACCTCTACCTGTCCTGCAAAAATATTTGTGAAGCTCTTTGTGTGACCTTGGTCTGTGAAATGCACTATAAAAATACAGATCTCATACTTATTGACTCAAAGCTGGAGTACCAAAGTTTTTGTATTCTTGCGGTTTGTCCCAGCCTTGTACAAGTAAAATCTTCAAAAACAAATCAGACCAGAACATGCTGCCTTCATCTAGCTTTAGCATATTTGTAAGCAAGAGCCCTGTGAGTCACACTTTGACACTTTGGGCTGAGAGGTGATTGGCTGAGTGAGGGTGGTCCTCTCTTTTTAACTTTTCTGACCGAGAAAGTTGACGATGTTGAGATGTGACAGAGGCCAGAAATATGTGAAATCTACTGATAGAAGCAAACGAGCTAGAAACGAGTAGGGCACATAGGGGTAGTACCAATTTTCTGTTTTTAAAATTAGGTACCCCAGTTTTAGGACATAAAACAGACCAGTTAGCATTGCACACTGACTAGGTATGACTGTGGTCTCTCCCGGTGGCGCGGTGATGGTCACGGGGATTTGTATGGCGTTCCCGGCCCTGGTGGAGTTGCGGCGGTTGTCCTCGTCCTCTTGCTTCTCTCCCAGGCTCGGGCTGCTGTTAGGGGGGTTCCCAGGGCTCGAAGGGGGGTCCTGGTCCATCACGTCTGACTCGGTGTCCCTGCGACAGATCACATGACCGCATCGTTACACTGTGTCCCCGGGGCGAAAGGTGACAACTCGCGTTCCGGTGCAGCCGAGGAGAAGGAGACACTGTTCAAAGTTAGATATTATCACAGTGAATTCATCTACTTTTAATATTTCAGCTCTACAACTCTCTGACCTTCGCAACACTGGCACTTGCCCACGTTCTGAAAATCAAACCACCTCACAGTGTCCATTTTTAACTTGTACTAGTCGTGATTCACAAAAGGTTCATTTTGTCTTGTGGAGGTATAATGTTTTTAAACAGTAAATTGGGAAAACCTCACTGCAAGAGAGATCACTGCAAGAGAAATAACCACATTGGAACGGAAGGGTAATTATATCTGAAAACAATACAATACAAATGCTGGATCAAGGAGAAGAGAGAGACCAGAGAGAGAGACCAGAGAGAGACCAGAGAGACCAGAGAGAGACCAGAGAGAGACCAGAGAGACAAGAGAGAGACCAGACAGACCAGAGAGAAAACAGAAAGAGAGAGAGATTGGAGAGAGACCAGAGAGAAAGATCAGAGGGATAGACCAGAGATAGAAACCAGAGAAAGATCAGAGAAAGACTAGATTCAGAGACCAGAGAGAGATCAGAGAGAGAGAGAAAGACCAGCGAGTGACCAGAGGGATAGACCAGGGAGAGAGACCAGAGAGATAACAGAAAGAGAGAAAGATATCAGAGAGAGACCAGAGAGAAAACAGAAAGAGCGAGAGATCGGTGGGAGACCAGAGAGAGTTACAAGAGACAAATACAGTAGATCAGAGAGAGAGACACCAGAGAGAGAACAGAGAGAGACCAGAGACCAGAAAGAGAGACCAGAGTGAGAGAAAAAGAGAGAACTCCTCCAAAGAGGTAGGCATGGTCAGTCTGAGTGACCTGTAATGTCAATCAGGCTTGACCACGCCTACTCAGTCAATAGGAACCAGAGCACTTCCCTATTGGGCTTCATTGAAGGTTAGATAGATAGATAGATAGATAGGTAGACAATGCAGGTTAGCATTGTCTATCTATATACAGTCAATGGCTATGGGCTATAATAGAGATTGGTTTTAGTGTGTGTGGTGGAGGCGGGGTTTGTGGTCACCTGTTGTTGCTGCTGTTCTTCTCTGCCTCCATCGTGGACTGGGCCTTCAGCTTTCGGCCTTTGCGCTCCTCGTCTCTGGAGCCGTTCGCCAGGGCGCCGTTGCCCTCTTTTGTGGATCTGAGAGTGTGGTGAGCAGCAGTCAAACAGCTCAGTGAGTAATGAGCACAAATAAGCTACTTGTGAACTATCCAGGGACAAAAGGAAAACCACACAAGGAAATGTAAACTAAAAGAAAGGTCCTGTAAACTGTTATTATACAAGTTTTATCATAACCTTTGTTATGTTGTTCGGTAAATTCTTGATTGATCTTGATTGTCCAAAAGCACTCTCATACCAAGATTTGACTGATTGTAACACCTGCTTGATACAGCCACAAATCTTTGGATCAGCTTTTTGAGACAGAAAATTGAAAAAGAGATATATAGAGAGTGAGAGAGGGAGAGAGAGAGAGATTGCTATTGAAGCATTTAAAGCTAGCTAAGATACATAGCAGCTCCTTATATTGTATATTTTGTGTGCCCCTACTACTGTACTGCATGTGCTTTCTCTTCACTCATCTTATAGGGTTTGAAAGTGAAACCCACCGGTTCCTTTTGCTCCTCCTCTGCACCTCCTCGGCCTCGTCCTCCGGAGACCCGTTGTGGTGAAGGTGATGGCGGTGCTTGGATCTCTCCCCGTTCCTGTGGTGATGATGCTTCCTGTGATGGCCCTCGCCCGTCGCCAGATCGCCCGCCTCTTCTCTGCCCGCCTCCGAGCTGCCCCGCCTGCCCTCCACCACCAGGGGCCGCTCCAGGTGGCTCTTCACGGCGTCCGGGTGCAGGTGGATGGCCGAGAGACGCCGGCGTTCCTCGGAGTCCATCTCGTTGAACAGGGCTTCGCTGCTGGTGCGCATGTTGTGGCGGCGGAGCTGGTTGGTCCTCTGCTCCCAGATGGACATGGACTTGGAGGTCCTCTGGGAGTCCTTACTGCACGGCCACATGAAGGGGAGCGTTAGCCACCGTAAGAACGGTATGTATTACTCTGGACTCAAAATTCTTTACACTAGAGCATGGGTGTCAAACTCATTTTTGCCGGGAGCCAAGTTTAAAAACATAAGAGCTGGTTGGGGCCAAATGCATACTGTATTTTTCGCACTATTACACACATAAAAGCCTTTACTTTCAAAAGGGAGCCATATAATCTGGTGCACCTTATAGTGCAAAAAACACTTTACGTGTTTTTCTTCTATCCATCCATCCATTTTCTTCCCCTTAATCCATTTCTGGGTCAGGGGGTGGCAGTCAGAGCTGCACCCAATACACAGAGCACCAGCCCCTCACTGATCCTCCTGCAGGTGCCGTGTCCACAGGAGCCTTAATCTTCCAGCGGGGGCTTCAGGCAAAGTGGGGTTAAGTGTCTTGCCCCTGACACAACGACAGCAGACATCAGTGGCTCAAAGGCCAATGCTCTACCAACTGAGCCACTGTTGCCCCATTTCTTTTATTTGATCATCATTATCTATTTATTTTTTACATATTTTTGCATTTTGGATATTATTTTCTATGTATGTTTGGATTCAATAATAACTTGGCCAAAAAGTGATGTGATTGAATATGCATAGTTAAATATAAAACTTTTTTTCTAATTACATGTTGGTTACAATTTTAGAATGGATTATTTTATATGGTTGTTTCCTATAATGAAGCATAACATGCCATTGTATCCCATAGCCATCAAAGCTGCAAGCTGTAATAATGAGAATTGAAAAACATTTCAGGAGCCACAAAGAATGGTCTCGCGGCCTGAGTTTGACATATGTGCGCTAGAGTAAACAGGTTTATAGCTTGTTTAAATATTTGAATACACTGTTTCTTGGTATTTTGTTCTTTTAAGTATATCGAGTCGTACTGTACTGAATACTGTAAGACTGTAACACTCACTTTTTCTATTGTGTCTTTGTGCTCCTCATTCCTACTCTTCTATAACTTGTGATGCAACGCTGACATTTCCCCACTGTGGGACTTAACCTTAAGTAATATAAATGAATTCTACTCCGTAAAGTTTGCAGACACACAGACCCATCTTCTACAGCTGCATTAAATAAATTTCAATATCCGTCTCTTCGCCAAGGGTTCAGACGGCAGGGGCTGTGATTGGTCCTCTAAAAACATCGATTCCCATTCGTCTTTCTGTTTGGGATGCCTCTTGGACGTCTCCTGGCCTGGGAACATCTCTTCTCTATCCAATCACATACAATTTAAATTCTAATGATGCTTTAAATCTTTAATTTTTTTGTGTGAGAAACTACAGCTATGTTAAAGTATGTAGTCTTGCCTACTGTAACATGTTATGGTCCTGTATATAGTTTAATGTTTCTGAATGGAAGTGTGGGCAGAGGAGAGAAAGGAAAGGCTGTACACACAGAAACAGTAGACATACAGTATTTAGAGTGAGCCACCAGATGCTTCCATGTTTAATTCTGCACTTACCATGATCTACAGCTGCTGAAGAGAGCGTGCTACGTTTCATTCCTGATCAAGCAACATGAATTTCCACTGTGCATTTATCACCATATGAGCATGCCTCCACAAGCATTCCCGTCGTCAGCTCTTTCAGATAATTACAGGCAAAATATCACCGCGGACGATATTTTGAATTCCCAGAGGCGGCATGCACAGGGCAGGTCATTCGGCCCGAGTAGCATTTTCACATCTTTTCGTTCTAATCTGACGAGCTTTGTTCAAACGCTTTTCCAGTGGGACGTGGAATTATGGAAAGCCCAAAGGAAAAGGCAGCGGCTACATACAGCTTTGAGACTGTATGAGGGGGGGGGGGGGGGGTATGAGGGGTGACGGGCGGAGAGAGAGCCCTCAGCTAACACTGGCACCGCTGATTACATCTGAGAGAAGAAAGACCAAACTAAACAGTCTATCTGACATGTTAAGCATTTCAGATTAATGCAGCTCCAATCTGGAATTTACTGAAAATGTGAGACTGTTTAAGCTATGATTATTCACTGTGCTATACAAAAACACTTGCCTTGCCTCAACTACAACAGGACTAAACCAGGAGGATTGGTGATTGAGATGTATTTTTAGGCCACATATTGTAATACTTCAGGAAGTAACTCCTGCTTTGAAAAGACATTGGGAAAATTAATATTGTATTATGGTTGCAACTGGTGTGGAAATTGTAATTGATTATTCATTAGATAACTAAAATTATAGGTCAACCGTTTTTTATGTTTTGATGTCTGACTGGCCATTGTTAGTGGTTCCTTACCAATGCAGGAGGGAACATGTATTAACATAAATGGACATTGGTCGTCCCACTCCCTATGGACCAATGGCTCCTATGTATTTGTTATTAATCCGTTTCTTTTGTTTTCAAACCGTTTGATTTTTTGATCTGTTGTTGGCTAATCTTTGTCAAGTCTGACTACTGCAAACTAACTAAAATGGAGTATATACACAGAAGGGGCAAGGGGATGTGCTTACCAGTCTGTCCCAGAAGTTGCTGCTAATATTGTAACATATCGTAACACATAACATATAGGAGAGTTATGTTACTCTAAAACTAATATACTGTGCTTATACACTGGAAACATGGTAATTTTGGTACAATATCATTGCACTTTTTTTGCTAATTTCAGCCACAGGTGCCAGTATAAGCAGAGGGCACTATCATAGATGGGTTAATTCACATATATTTTGAATGTGTCTTTTTTCCCCCGCTGTATACCTCAGGATTCGGTGAGAAGGAGAAGCGCAGATATAAGTCCTACACACAGACAGGACACACACAGTGGGTCAGAGAGGCCAAAGCCAAGCAAGGGACATAACAGAGGAGAGAACTGTGCAAAAAGAGGAGAATACACAACTAAGTTTGGAAGTTTCACTGAAATCGCACAAAAACTGAAACGTCGCTCAAAGATTTGTTGAGGTTTCTTCAAAAATTGTGGCTGGGAGGCCGTAAAACTATCATCTGAATCTATAAAAGTATGCAATATAAAGCTGGGGTACTTAACTTTTGTTTCTTGTTAATAATATAGATTGTTTCAGACCACAACAGGCCGTATTCATCTCATTAGAAACCATGTTTTCTTTTGCATATTTCAGAATCAGAATCATTTTTATTGCCACGTAAGTAACAGGAGGTCACAGACTAGGAAATATTTGACAGGAAGAGCCCTGCAAGTCACTATTTGACGCTTTGGGACGAGAGCTGGTGAAGGTGGTCCGCTTTTTTTCCACTTTTCTGTCTGAAAAAGTTGATCCAAAGATTTCACAGAGGCCTAACATACATGCATGTGAAAACGAATGACTGTTACATAGTTCCACTGTTGTTGTTTGAAAGTTAGATACCCAAGCTTTAATGGCTAGGTCTAATCCTCTTGACAAAATGAACCAAATTTAAAAAAAGAAACCTTATTATCTATGCAGTTTTGGAATATTTCACATGATAAAAAAAAAAGAATAGCCAGTGTAAAAGTAGGAAAGAGGGGTAAGAGATGGTGCATTCAGGGGCCGTGGGAGAAGCCAGGAGAGCAGGAGATTATTGTAGTTGTAACTCACAGAGACTGATTGCTGATGACGGAGCACCTGCGCGAGTGTGGTTCGCAGTTTTGCTTTACAAAACTGTCCATGCAGAACAAAACAAAAGAGCGTGAGACAACATGGCAATTCAAAACAACAGCAGCAGCAGCAACGCAAGAGAGAAAAGCTACGTCCAGTGTTTCGTCACAAATGTCAGAGACTGAACGACACTGTGTGAGGCTGGGAAACATATCCATCATGAATATATACTTTCCACTTTTCCACTTTTATCTTGTGTCCTGGATCGACAGCCCATCCCTCTCTCAATGCGGACCAATGCTATTTGTTATAGCATTGGTCCGTATTGTTTGTTATTATTGCACTTCCTGTGTGTGAAGAGACGACTGCTGTTGTGATTCAAGGCTATTCACAAATACAATGAAGATAATGGAATCGAATTGAACTTTTGTCGCAGTCTCTAGACACAGCAGCCAAGCAGAGAGAGATTTATGGAACAAGGCATTAAGGTTAAGATTACCGTAATAACTGGATTATAAACCACATTTTTCAAGCTCTTTGAACCCTGTGCCTTTTATAGCATCCATCCATCCATCCATTTTCTTCCCCTTAATCCATTACTGGGTCAGGGGGGTGGCGGTCAGAGCTGCACCCAGTACACAGAGCACCAGCCCCTCACTGATCCTCCTGCAGGTGGTGAGTCCACAGGAGCGGCTAATATGTGTATTCTTTTTGTGATATACTTTTCAGGCCGAGTTTATGGAGTTCATATTTTGACTCCAAGTTTAAGTAGCTATAAGCTTGTTTTTGTTTTTGTTTTTTTAAATAGAGTTGCATGAGTTATGGAAGATTACGATGGATCCGTTAAACAACTTGCCATTAAAACAAGTTGTGGCCAGTTAAATCAATATTTATCTGCTACATTACAACATGAAAACCAATATGTGGAAAGAATAGATTTTCTTTTAAAATGAAAGTACATGTCACAGTAAGTGTAGTTTGTCCTGACCCCATGTGGCGAGCCCATGCGTCTAGTTCCCTCCTTCACCTATGGCCATGAGGTTTTGGTGGAATAACCAATTTGAGCCGATACCAACTTAAAAAGACATATTTCATAGCCTCACTCTTGCTGTATATCATTCCTGTCCGTTCAGACATGGGTCGCGAAACACTGGAAAAACAAAAAACTGCAAAAGCACATCGTGTTACTTAAAACAGTAGAGACCAAAAGGCATGGACTACACACACCAGACAAATGACCAGACCCATTCAAACACTGTCATTCCTGAAGTGGCACGGTGACCTATACTGTCACTACTTTAGGCATTGGACGGCTTTGGAAAGTAGCTCCTCTCCAAACACTGAAAATAATGAGGGAATGTGAGCTGAAGGGACAATTATAGCCAGAGGTGGGAAGTTACATTCACTCAATTTACTGCAATAACTTTGAGCATAATAGTTATTTTATATTTTTCAAGAGGCAAGCTATGTTCTAGCATGAGTTTTAAGAAACCAAGTCTGAATGTTTGTAATAGAGACGTCGCTCTCTGTTTATCTTGACGGGAAAAACATAGAAGGAATTGCTCAAAACACAACTGTGATGGCCAAATGAGAAGCGAAGAGCGTTTCTCACAGATCTATAACGTTTTGCATCTTCTTTGAACAAATGTGTTTCAAGCTCTGCTCCGTCAGATAGGATTGTTTCTCTATTGTTGTGGCCGATAAGAGACAGACTTCAATTGTTGTCCTTGAGAAAGCAATTACTAGCAGTTGATGCAGCTTTGGGTGTTGACTTTTTCACCATTGAGTATGTTTACAAAGCATACAAATACACGTAAAAATTTACTCAATTCGGTGTTGCTCCCAAACCGGTCACACCACTCTGGTCCCAGTCTACATGTGAGGACCCTTCTGACCCTTTCAAAGTTGTATCGCGCAACAGCAGCAGCACCAGTAATGCAATTTCCACAGCGCACTTAAATGCACCATGTTTCCTGCTTTTGCCTGGCGTCAAAAATCCGGTTCACATGCAGTGCAAACAGTGAAAAAAGGTTTGATCCATTTATGACAAACAGACTGTTTTTCACACTTTGATTGAATTAAATTGGACCAGTACACAGGTTTTCACTAGTGCTTTGTAAACATACTCATGTTTTTCACACCTTGATTGAATTAAATTGTACCAGTACACAGGTTTTCACTAGTGCTTTGTAAACATACTCATGATGGCCTTCAGAACCACAATATTATGCAAACCACACACTTTTTAATGACATGTATTCTAAGAAAATGTGTCATTGGTCGGACAGCTATTTGTTATCTATGGCTTCTGAGGTTCATTGGTTTACAAATAGGTTGTGTTCATGTTCAAGAGTTATAGTTCAGTAGTTCAGCAGGTGCCAGGCTGACCACACCTACTCAGGAAGTAACAACAGCTGACCACACCTACTCACAAAGGAACATGAGCTGACCACGCCTACTCAGGAAGTAACAACAGCTGACCACACCTAATCAGGAAGTAACAACAGCTGACCACACCTACTCAGGAAGTAACAACAGCTGACCACGCCTAATCAGGAAGTAACAACAGCTGACCCCACCTAATCAGGAAGTAACAACAGCTGACCACACCTACTCAGGAAGTAACAACAGCTGACCATGCCTATTCAGGAACTAACAACAGCTGACCAAACCTACTCAGGAAGTAACAGCAGCTGACCACGCCTACTCAGGAAGTAACAACAGCTGACCACACCTAATCAGGAAGTAACAACAGCTGACCACACCTAATCAGGAAATAACAACAGCTGACCACACCTACTCAGGAAGTAACAACAGCTGACCACGCCTATTCAGGAAGTAACTACAGCTGACCACACAAGGCAAGTTCAAGGCAAGTTTATTTATATAGCACAATTCATACACAAGGCAATTCAAAGTGCTGAACAGAACAAGAAAGCATTAAAATCATAAATAATCACAGTATATTAAAAAAAGATAAAAATATAAAATCCCTCAGTTGTATGCACAGCTAAACAGAACTGTTTTCAACCTTGTCTTAAACATTGTCAGAGAGGAGGCCTGTCTCACATCTTCAGGAAGACTGTTCCAGATTTTAGCAGCATGAATCTGAAAAGCAGCCTCCCCATGTTTAGTTCTGACTCTGGCCACTAACAGGAGTCCAGTCCCTGTGCTCCTCAGAGTCCGGGCTGGTTCATATGGGACTAACATGTCACTAATATAGTTTGGTGCGAGGCCATGGAGAGATTTGTACACAAGCAGAGCTGTTTTAAAGTCTATTCTCTGAGCCACAGGAAGCCAGTGCAGGGACCTGAGGACCGGACTAATGTGGTCGTACTTCCTGGTTCTAGTCAGGACTCGAGCTGCTGCATTTTGAATGTACTGCAGCTGTTTTACAGCCTGTTTGGACAGACCTGTGAGCAGGCCATTGCAGTAGTGTAACCTACTGGAGACAAATGCATGGATAAGAATCTCCAAGTCTGCTTTAGACACTATGTTTTTGATCCTGGCAATGTTTTTTAGATGGTAAAAAGCTGCTGATGTTACTGATTTGATGTGGCTATTAAAATTTAAGTCTGAGTCCAGTATTACCCCTAGATTTCTGACCTTGTTTGAAGGTTTTAGGGAGAGAGACTGTAGATGACAGATGACGCTCTCTCTTTGTTTCTGGGGACCAAAGACAATCATTTCAGTTTTGTCTGCGTTTAGCTGAAGGAAGTTGTTTTGCATCCACTCACTGATCTGTTGGATACAGTGAAGGAGTGAGTCCACTGGTCCATGTTCTCCTGCAGTCAGTGAGACATAGATCTGAGTGTCGTCTGCATAGTTGTGATAGGACACTTTGTTTCTGCGTATTAACTGACCTAACGGCAGCATGTAGAGATTGAACAGAAGAGGTCCCAGGATCGACCCCTGTGGTACTCCACAGGTCAGGGCCATATGATCTGAGACACAATCTCCAATCTCCACAAAGTACTTCCTGTCTTCAAGGTAAGACCTAAACCAACTTAGGGCGGTGCCAGCGACTCCAACCCAGTCCTCTAATCTCTGTAAGAGGATCTCATGGTCGACGGTGTCAAAGGCAGCACTCAGATCTAACAAGATTAAGATTGAGACTTTGCCTGCGTCAGTGTTCAGCCGGATATCGTTTGTAACCTTGACAAGAGCAGTCTCAGTGCTGTGGTGGGGTCTAAAGCCGGACTGAAACTTATCAAATGAGTTGTTAATTATAAGAAATCTAGTAAGCTGTAGGTAGACAACTTTTTCAAGGACTTTCCCCATAAATGGCAGATTTGAGATGGGACGATAGTTGTTAAGTACCGTAGCATCCAGGCTGCTCTTTTTTAGCAGGGGCCTGATGACTGCAGTTTTCAGGGCCTTTGGGAATATTCCAGAATGAAGGGACATGTTTACTATCTGTGTGAGTGAAGGTAACAGACTGCTCAGAACAGACTTCAGAAATCTAGTGGGTAGTACATCCAGGCTTTATGTGGAGGAGCTCAAACTGGAGATTATTTCTTGGACATTTTTATCATCTACAGGTGCAAAGTAAGTTAGCTCAGAGAGCCTTTCTGGCTGTTGGATGGTTATCTGTGGATTGGAGACAATGGCGTTTTTGATGCCTTGAACCTTGTCATTGAAAAAGTGTGCAAACTCATTGCATTTACGTTTGGAAGTTAGCTCTAATGGCATCTGAACAGGGGGGTTTGTTAATCTATTAACTGTTGAAAACAGAACACGCAGATTGTTACTGCAGCCTTCAATCATTTCAGAAAAATACCTTTCTCTCGTACTACGTAGCACCCGGTTAAACTCGCACAACTTATCTTTGAAGATCTTGTAATCAACCTGGAGGTTGGACTTGCGCCACTTCCGCTCGGCCCTCCGGCACTTTCTCTTTTGTGCCCTGACCGAGTCTGCTTTAGCCCACGGCGCCTTCTGCTTATTTTTCACTATTTTAACCTTCACAGGGGCAACGGTATCCAGAACATTCAAAACACTAGAGGTGACAGAGTTAAACAGTTCATCTACAGTAGAATACGATGCATTCTCAAAGTTTATCATTCCCATAAATAGATCACTCGTATTTTCATTTATGTGTCTTCTTCGAACAGTTGCAGAGTCCACTGGTGGTTTGTTAGTGAAACACATGTCAAAAAATACACAGAAATGATCCGAAAGAGCAACATCGACCACGCTTATATTTGAAATATTCACCCCCTTTGTAACTAACAGGTATAGAGTGTGCCCTCTGCTGTGGGTGGGGCCACTCACATGCTGAGTGAGACCAAAGGTATCAAGTAAAGAACTCAGCTCTTTTGCATTTCTGTCATCAACATTATCCACATGAATATTAAAATCACCTGTAATAACTAAACTATCAAAATCTGTGCATACAACAGAAAGCAACTCGGTAAAATTATCAATAAAACTGTGACATGACTGCGGTGGCTTGTATAGGACTATGAAGAGTATTGGAGGAGATTGTTTTTGTTGTATTTTAAAAGACACATATTCAAAAAACGGAAACTTCCCAAGAGACATTCTATGGGAGACAAAGTGGTCTCTGAAAATGGCAGCTAAGCCTCCTCCTTTTTTGTTTTCCCGTATTTCAGATTCAAATTTGAAATTTGGTGGTGATGCTTCTATTAAAACTGCATTTTCTGTATTTTGGTCAAGCCATGTTTCAGCCATGAACATAAGATCAAGATTATAAGAACAAATAAAATTATTGATTAAAAAAGACTTGTTAGAAAGAGATCTGACATTTAGCATAGCAAGTTTCAAAGTTTCAGTATCAGCGGTTGTGGTCGGCTGATTCTTACACGGAACAAGAATTAGATTTTCCAGATTAGACTGATTAACTCCAGATGTCTTTCTGTAATGTATTCTTTGTGTTATCACTAAGGGAATGGCACAGGTGGCTTCATGACAGGGCCCCAGCCGGGTCTCTCCTCTAACTAGACTGCCAGTGGCTGCGAAGCAGAGACCCTGTGCATCCTAGGGAGAGGAGGGAGGAGGATGGAGAGGTGGGTGGTTCTTGGGTGTTGGACGAGGGGGGGTTGGAGGTGGATGGGTGTTAGGGGAGGGGCAGGAGTTGGGAGATAGACGAGGGGGGAGTGGAGGTGGAGGGGTTCTTGGTGATGGGAAACGAGGGGGGGGTGGGGGTGGGGCTGGAATGGTTTTGGGGTTAGGGGAGGGACCTGTGGATTTTGCGGGTGAATTCGAGTTAGAATTTGAGGGACGGGTGGATTTTGTGGGAGAATTTGAGTTGGACGCCATAGGTGGCTTTGGAGGTACGTATGGGGAGAAGTTATGAATGTTAGATAGGACCCTTGATCTGGCTACAGTGGGTGTGAGAGGAATATTCTTCATCGCCGATCTTATCATGCCTGCAGAGTGTTCCGGTAAATCCAATAGTGATGGAAAACACAGGGAAAGGTCGTCCTCATGTTCCTTAGATGGAGTGGATGTAGCGGGGGGGACCCAAACCGGGTCCATGGAAGGTGATGAGGGAGTCTTTGGTGGAGACGGAGGTGGTTGAGAGGCCCCCAGTGCAGGCCTGACTGTAGCCTGTAGCAATGGGGGGGGCTTCACGGGAGCTGTAGGTGGGGAAGGTGCTGCTGAAGATGATGCAGCAGCCACAGGATGCAGCAGAGTAAAATCTCTTCTCAACTTCTCGGTGGATTTCTCATAAATGTCTACTGCCCCTGTGTGTATCAACAATGTACTTACATCCTTGGTTTGAGATAAAACTTTTGGCACCAAAGCTCTTATCTCAGACACTCTGGCTGAGTGCAAAGAATAAGTCTGTACAAAGTTCAAAGATACATTCCGAATGGCTGAATCTCCAAGCAGCAAACACCGTGGCCTTGACGGAGGGGGAGAAACAGACTGTGGCTTTGCTTCTTCAAACAGAGCAGCATAACGATTTGAAGTTTTGCAAACATTTCGTGGCAGAATTCCACTCCCATTGTCATTCTTAGCTTTGTCAACTTTGGGTTTAGCGCCGCATTTATTCCAATAGTTCTCTTTGTTGATTTTGGGAAAAGTAATTACGTCATCATAACTTACATTTCCAGTCTGTCCATTCATTCCATTTTCACACATTGGAAGAGTCGGGTTAAGTCCCATTTCTGTTTCCAAAATATCCATCCGTTTTTGAAGAAATTTGAGCTCATTTTCCAGAGAGCAGCAGCCATCGCAGATTTGTCTTTGTTTCTTCCGTCCGGACATGATTAATGTTGACAAATTTCACAAAGCGAAGTCTGCAGAAGGAGTAATCCGTGTTTTGTAGAATAAAAATGTAAATAAAGTGATTAAAAGAGATTACAAAGCGAAGCAAGCAGCGGAGCACCAAGGAACACGTCTACACACTTCCACTGCGGAAGTACAAGCACACCTTCTCAGGAAGTAACAACAGCTGACCACACCTACTCAGGAAGTAACAACAGCTGACCATACCTATTCAGGAACTAACAACAGCTGACCAAACCTACTCAGGAAGTAACAACAGCTGACCACGCCTATTCAGGAAGTAAAAACAGCTGACCACACCTACTCAGGAAGTAACAACAGCTGACCACACCTACTCAGGAAGTAACAACAGCTGACCACACCTTTTCAGGAAGTAACAACAGCTGACCACACCTACTCAGGAAGTAACAACAGCTGACCACAACTACTCAGGAAGTAACAACAGCTAACCACACCTTTTCAGGAAGTAACAACAGCTGACCACACCTACTCAGGAAGTAACAACAGCTGATCACACCTACTCAGGAAGTAACAACAGCTGACCACACCTATTCAGGAAGTAACAACAGCTGACCACACCTACTCAGGAAGTAACAACAGCTGACCACACCTACTCAGGAAGTAACAACAGCTGACCACACCTATTCAGGAAGTAACAACAGCTGACCACACCTACTCAGGAAGAAACAACAGCTGACCACACCTATTCAAGAAGTAACTGTCACTCCCGTATTCGTCCCGGAAACCGGATTTGTCCGGAAGTTCCGTTTGATCCAATGAGCATACGCAGCAGTAGATTACGTCACGGAATCTGGACGGAAGCGGAAGTAAATATAACAAACTACCTATTCATGCCTAAACTTAACCAGCCATTCCCATAAAATATCCCCAACCCAGCCTTAAAGGAATAGTTCACCGTTTTTACATACTGACATATGTCAATAGAAGCAGCGTGACTTGTAGTACACACAGTAGCAGCGAGAGAGAAGTCTCCGGAGAGAAGTTAGTGCGCGGACGTAGCGCTCCTAACTTCTCTGCGCACTAACTTCTCTCCGGAGACTTCTAGAAGTCACGCTGCTTCTATTGACGGAAGTGAGCGAGAGAGAAGTCTCCGGAGAGAAGTTAGTGCGCGGACGTAGCGCCCCTCAGATTACTACGCCTCACAATATAGTACCCGTTTTATCCGCTGAGAAAATCGACAGTTACATTTCTGTGTTACTATACTTTGCAGTGTAACACGTCACGTAACTATATACATTTAATAGGGAACACTTGGAAGAGTTTGGTAGCTTCTAGCGGGAGCTACCTTTTGGTGCTACACAGTATACAGAGGAGGCTGCGTTTGTGCTCCCGTTTTTGCTCCGTTTGCATGACAGAGCGCACGGACTAAGACCAGACAGGTACGTATTAACTAGTCTAAGGTAAGGTAAGAACATATGTCAGTATGTAAAAACGGTGAACTATTCCTTTAACCCTAAACTTAACCATCTTAATCAGACGCCTAAACTTAACCAGTCACCACTTAAGGACTTATTACACTTTTTGACATGCGCAAACTGAACTTCCGGACGAATCCGGTTTCCGGGACGAATCCGGGAGTGACAGGAACAACAGCTGACATTAGCTCAAAACTAAGACTACAATCTTGACTTCTGACTGTTACCATAGTTACCAGGAAATATTTTGCAGCTGCCCCCACCACATTGTGAAACTATAGACTCTTTGGAATGTGTTGTCACACGAACACAACCTATTGGTCTATGCCTTTGTAGCCGATCCAATTTCATAGCATTTTCTCTCGTAATATAACGTACATGTCTACGGCTAAATGGATTTATCACAGCATTTCAAGGGTGCGAGACTTCTTCATTTTGTGATGAGAACCACCGCCGCCAACGCCAACCACCTCGCTTTAGTCTCCCCACCTCTGACTATCACCAGGCATTTATTTACAGCTAGAAAATCTGTATGCAAATCCAATGTTCTAAGCCCGCCTGTCAGACTGAGAGGACTGCAAAGGGAATCATAAGTGTGTGCCGTTATGGGAATATATATTTGGATGCTTGGGGAGTTTTATCTTCTCTATACCATCTTTGACAGCAGACGAAAGCCCAGGGCGTAACGGGGTATGACACAGAACATGTACAGCCAGAGGTCTTTCATGGTACTTTTTCCCCACGTCTAAGATTGCCTTACAATTCTGTGCATCCCTCGCTCCCACAGTATGGCTGTGGTAAGCTGCTCTGGGATAGACTTAACATTTTTTCCAAATCATTCAGATGCAAATAATGGAAATTCCAACATGGCTACTATTTATTTTGATTGTTTTACATGTTGTATATATGATAAATCAAACTTAAATTGTGGTTTTTGGGCCACATACATGATAGAATTTAGGAAAGAAGCTTAAGGAATAGGCTTGGAAGGAGTGGCAGTGGGCGAAATCCACAAAATCATGACAAAAGAAAAGTAAAACAGTTCTTGGGTTAGGGAAAATGATCTTGACCCACTATTTTCTTTGTGAATGATAAAAAGTTAACTTCATTATCCAGATGTGTTAGAAATTACCCAGTTTGTATCAATAAGTGTTTTGCTAAACCAAATAATATAGGGCTTCAGTCATTGATACTCCCAGTTTTATAGCGAACTTCTTGACCCTGAATTAGCTGTAGTCTGCTATCAGAAACAAGACAATATCTCGCTCCACTGTCTGATTATGTAGTTAAGTTCAATCCCAAGACAGATAAGATGCACACACACACACACACAAACACACACACATATAGATTACACCGTTTGTCCCTTTCTCCTACAGAGGTCTTTGACTTACGCGGCGATGGAGATGTTGGCCGCTGATATGGGGCTGACCTCCTTCACCTCCATGGCCTTCTGCAGAGCCAGCTTCTTATTGGCTGCCTCCTCTTGCTGCTCTTCGTCCTGCGGTCATTCAGAGCACAGCGGCAGAGATCAAATAGAAGGAAAGAACAGAAGGAGTGGTCTGAAGGAGTGGTCTGAGCGATCTGGAGAGAGCCAACTCAAACAGGTTATTTGAGCGGAAACGTGAACCAAAATGTATGCTAAATGTTGTGATTAGCAACGACCCAGCAACTGAGAGCCAATCAAGAGCAGCGTTGGTTTGTCCCCACCCTCGCACTGCTGGCAAACTAAAGTAGAATTTGGCGAAAGAAGGCTCCTGATTGGGCAGCTGTTCAGGCTCATATCTGGATTTACAAACACATTATTACAATATAAACACCAAGATCAACAAAAGCGCTAAACCACGTCAATGTAAGTCAATGGAAGCCAGTGCAAGGTCCCTTTTTGGCTTCACTGAGCTAGCAGGTTAGCATTGTCCATCTATATACAGTCTATTTGAGTGTGACACAAATGTTTGGGTGTGTGTTTTGCATTGTATCATTGTATATGTAGTATCATGTTGTGATGTTGTTGGTGGGATGTCTAGGTTTGGGATTAGAAAAGCATTCAGCTTCATCTACCTACTTTTCAGACCTTGTACTGTGTATCTGTGTTTGTGTTGATGTATGTAGGAGTTCAATAGGCGTTGGAGCAAAACTTCATCCATGAGCCCTTCCCTATTGCGCTCATTCAGTTGGCGGGTTAGCATTGTCTATCTATATTCATTGTTCTTTGATGGCTGGTGGGGGGTGGTGAAACAGTCCTACCTTTGTCAGCTCTTGGGCGTTGGCGAGGTTGTCAACAGCGATGGCCAAGAATACGTTCAGCAGAGTGTCTGGACATATGCTCAGGAAATTGCAGAAATTTAAAGCTGGGGTGCTTAACTTTAGTCTCTACTATCCCAGTCCCTAATCTCCCAGCCTCTTCTCTCCCAGTCTTTACTTTCTCAGTTTGAAAACAGTTGAGAGGATACAGTTTCCAAACAGCGTGAGGACGATGAAGTAGACTGAGGAGAACATGCCGCGCCGCACTCCGCCCTGGGACTCGATCCCGTGATACATGACGGCGTTCCAGTCTTCACCGGTCAGGATCTAAAGCACACACAAAAACAAGACACACAGAAACATGCACGCACACAAACACACACATATAAAAGACAGACACACACACAAAAGTCAGATTCTAGTCTTAGTTTAGAGCTATTTTCACTGTAATTGCTGGAATAATCCACAAGAAACAAAAATCAAAGAACTTCATCTTCTTTGTTAGTATGTCGTACACATCAACTCAAGTCTCCCCGGTCTCTCTCCGGTCTCTCTCTCTGGTCTAACTCTGTGGTCTAACTCTCTGGTCTCTCTCTCTGCTCTATCTCTCTGGCCCTTCTCTGTTCTCTCTCCGGTCTCTCTCTGGTCTCTCTCTGCTCTATCTCTCTGGCCCTTCTCTGGTCTCTCTCTGGTCTCTCTCTCTGCTCTCTCTCTCTGCTCTATCTCTCTGGCCCTTCTCTGGTCTCACTCCGTTCTCTCTCTGGTTTCTCTCTCTGGCCCTTCTCTGCTCTCTCTCCGGTCTCTCTCTGGTCTCTCTCTCTGCTCTATCTCTCTGGCCCTTCTCTGGTCTCTCTCCGTTCTCTCTCTGGTTTCTCTCTCTGGTTTCTCTCTCTGGTCTCTCTCTGCTCTATCTCTCTGTTCTCCCTCTCTGACCCTTCTCTGGTCTCTCTCCGATCTCTATGGTCTCAATATTTTCTTATAAAGGTGTCTATACGTGGTGCAAATATTCAGGCTTTGTAAATCTAATCACTATCAAATACTGATCAACATTTCTCTCAAAAATGACATCTTTCCCATAAACTTGCATTGACCCCTGCGGAACTACTGAACAGAAACACAATCTATTACTCTTAATGCTAACACTATAGTGGCTACATTTCCTCTACAGATGCTTCCGTTATCCGTGGGAAATATATGTTTATTACCAATCAAGTTTGTCCGGCTTGTAAATGGCTTTAATCTCTGGTACTGATTTTTCCCCTTCGACCGTCTCTGTGTGTGGAGTATTACAGGCCTGAACAAAAGAGGAGCTAATGACGAGATTACGAGTACGAGCCGCAAGAACCCCGCTGCTCATCCAGTCAGGCCATTGAAGCCGACTGAAAGCCAGGCGCCATTTTTACAGGATTGAAGAGGTGCTCTACAATCATAAACGTCTCAAAAGAACAGAAAGAATACCGTTTTTTATGTGAATTTATGGTAAATAATCAATGTATTATTTAGGCCAGAGTTTCCCAGTATATATGGATGGAAATAAAAGCAACTCCAGGTCTTGCATAATATCAAATTGTTTTTAGATCCATATACGCTGATATCAGGAACTTGTGGCGCAAACATGAAGCTCCGCCCCTTCTGTCTAAAAGCTCCTGTCGGTTATGATGTCATTGTACCACTATGACATCACACACACACACACACAGTATTGCACATTCATTGGTTTGAGCAATTTTTCAAGTAAATTTACGTTCTTTACAATCGCCTGACTGTGTTTGCAGCCGGGAAATTTCAAATTGGGAAGAACAAAACTAATTAAAACGACTCCCTCTGGTGGTAGCAGAAGGAGTTACAGGTGGAAAGCATTTTTTTTTTACCTTCAATAATGATCATTTTTATACTGAATATTTAGTTTCACATTCTGAAACATGAAAAGACAAAGATCTCATTAATATTTTAAATGGATAAAGATAATGTGTAATATTTCCTCTTCTGACCATTAATTCCATTCTGCTGTAGATTTAAATAGATATAGATAATTTTTTCTACTTCCTTACTTTACAAATCATATAATTTGTAGAAAATATATGGGGAAACAAGTGTGAAGGGTAAAAAATGCTTTAAGCCTGTAACTCCCTATGCTGCCACCAGAGGGAGAAGTACACATTATATATGTTTTCCAAATATGAAAACTACTGTCTGTGGTACAAAGATATCATACTGTTACAGGACTGAGACAGGAGCTAGAAGGGGGCGGAGTTACATATTTGTAACATAAGATTGTGATATTAGCGTGGATGGCTCCAAAATCAACTCCGGGTCTGTTTTGTGACAAGGGACTGAAACATTGAGACACAAACCTGGAACACGGTGAGGATGGCTGCAGGGAACGTGTCAAAGTTGGTGGTGGGAGTCTCGTCCTCAAAGTTGAACCTGAAAACAGAGAACCTTTAGCCAAACCGCGGCGAGGGACTGAGTTCTGAAACTTGTCTGTGAGTGAAGAGAAAAACAGGGAAAACTCGGATTTATCTGCGGGAACATCCACACAGACCAGTGAGGACCAGCGCTCTCCCACATCTGGACATCTGACCGTTTGGACCCGAGAGATCGCGTCATGTTATCAAAACAACAAAAGCAGTGAGCATTTTCCCTGCTTTGAAATTCCTTGGAAAAAGAACTGTTTTTAAATGCGTTTTTTTATAATTACAGTTTTATTATCAGTATCATTTGTCCTCACCAAGATGGCATCCACAGCAAAAAGCTTTTATTTTGTAATGTCTTTGTTGGAAAATGGAAACATACTGTATGGTTAGGTTTGATGTGACGGCTGGATACATTTTTGTTCTATGCGTAGGATAAAATTTTGGAAGCTTTGTTAATACAAAAAGTAATGTATATGTTGTTGTTGCTTTTTACCTTTATTTAATTTTAATAATATAACTTGAAATAGAGCAAAAACAGTTTGGGGAAAGGCTAAATGCTAACTGCTAACAGTGTGTTGCTATGGTAACTAGCGCTAAGTCTTCTCTGGTGGAAAAACAAGCTGTACCAGGACCAGTCCAAGGCAAGGAATCACTACAGGGACCAGGAAATAGTCCGGGACCTGGATATAGTCCAGGACCAGGCACAAGTCCGAACCCCTGAACCAGTCCAGGCCCCGAACAAGTCCAGGAACAGGAAGCAGTCTCGGGCCCCTGAACCAGTCCAGGGTCCAGGCACCAGTCCAGGTCCAGCACATTGTAGAGAAGAGGCTTTAACTATACCATAGAACGTTCTGGAGAATGTTTTTGTCGTGATTCCTTGCTGTCCTTGGAAGTAGAACTAGCTTACTGACCGGCTCTCAAACTTTAGACATTGGAAGATAAAAAGCTGGAGTGTGGATGCATCTTCACACATGAACTCAGGGGGACAAGGGACAGTCTGAAGGAGACTTAAATGTGGCAAAGGTCAGTCCCACACGGCGCTGGTGTCCTCTAAAACCAATCACATGTGTCTGAGCTCCAGGGCTGCAGCTGTTACATTAGTACCACATCAACAGGAGCCACCGCTTTCAGTGGAGGACAAGAGAAGTCTAAAAACATATTGTGAAGACCCGCACCCACAAGGTTCAAGGGCACATATTATACTTTTGTGTTTATAATGACACAAATCTATTAGTGTAAATTTCTCCTGTGTGAGATTAATAAAGTATATCTTATCTTATCTTATCTTAGTTCATAATTCTTTCAATTATTTTGACTGTTTTGACTCAACAATTTACAGGGGTAAGGAAAAGTTATGCAGATTTGAAAGCATCTTAAAGCTCAACTTTTGAATTTGTTTCGAATGTTTATTCTTATATTGTTGAGAGAAAGTCCGACTGAGACCCACTTTTTAGAAGCAGGGGAAACCAGAGCACCCAGAGGTCACCTACGTAGATTATTCTTTGAAACGAGGTATATCACGCCATGGTATTAACCTCTTATTATCAATCGCTGCAAGTTTATCATAAGAATTGAAAGTCAGTTCAAGTGCCACAAAGATGGCGGCGCTGTATAGGATAAAATATTTGTTTTTTATGTTCAAAATTAAAATTCAAAAACTATTGATCTGTGACTTTAAACCAGAGCGACAGTTGTTTCAGAGGCAGTAATCCTATGTTTATATCTCTCTCTAGCATTTACAGCCTGGTGTGAGCTGTGCCCGGCGTTGCCATAGAAACCACCCTGCTGTGCCCTCCACGAGAACGAAAAGGGAACACAGACGGACCTGCCAGATCAATGGGTTTAGGACAAACAAATTGTAAGCATATTTAATCTTCTCTGTTAGAACCAAGTAGGATCAGACCATAAACACTGGGGTCCACCTCCTATGACACTATTGGCATCACTGTCTATGGACTTTGGAAATCTGATAAAGAAGGAATACTTTTGTTACAAGCCCTGTTTCACTCTATTAAATTCTACTATATTAACTAAAGTCTATAAAATTCTACTCTGATTGGGAGCGTTTGATTGGAAGTAGAGTAGAGTAGAGCAGAGTAGAGTGGAGTAGAGTAGAAAGAAGAGTAGAGTAGAGTAGAGTAGAGTAGAGTAGAGTAGAGTAGAGTAGAGTAGAGCCGAGTAGAGTAGAGCTGAGTACAGTAAAGTAGAGTAGAGCCAAGTACAATAGAGTAGAGTAGAGTAGAGTAAAGCTGGTGGAAACACTGCTTTAAACGACAGAATATGAAAAAGTTGCCGCAGTCTGAATATTCATCACAATGTTACACGCTTGAAAATAGAGCGTTTATGCAGAAGGAGCGAGGGGTGGAGCTAAAAACATCTCCAGGTCTGTTTTTAATTAAAAAACTCGAGAGGATTATGCATAATATGTGCCCTTTAAAGACATATGGACTTAGTAGTGTTAAAGCTGGAGTACGTAACTTTACAGGAATACGTTTGGTTTTCCCCAATACAAATACTGTATAGTCACATTTGGGATTAAATTCGACCTCAAGAAAGATCCCTCTTAGTCGTTATTTGACGCTTTGGGCTGAGAGCTGATTGGCTGAGAGAGGGTGGTCCTCTCTTTTTCACTTTTCAGTCTGAAAAAGCTGATCTAAAGATGTGACAGAGGCCAGAAATACATGCATAAGAAACATATGGATCCAAACTTTTCTGAGAGCAGGGAACTAGAAATTACTAGATTTTATTTCATAGTTAAAGGTATATAGGAGGATTTTCCCAATATTTAGGAAAGAACCGTCCTCTCCACTTTTTGAACTAAACTCTCTGGTCTTATTTGACAAGCATGTGTCTGACATGAGAGGACCAACTGAGAGGACCAATAGTCTTGATGATCCACCCGGAAGTAGAACATCCTCCTATATACCTTTAAATCTTTTGTGGCTACAATCCAAAAACATTTTGATCTAAAAAAAAAACCTTAGGTACTCCAGCTTTAACTATGTTTTTCCTCCATTATTTGAACTTGAACAGACGTCACTGTATCAAATGAAAATAGGCTGTTGCTTATGAGTTCCACTAATACTGCTTTTTTACCTGACATGTTTCAGCGGGAGAGGTCATGGACATGAGAGGGCATTGAAATCAGGAAGTGGTGCGCACAGACCATTAACAGACACCAGGGGGCCTATACGCAGGCAATCCGGTAACAACAGCTGATCAGAGACAAGTCACACCATCACGTGTCTCTTCAGACCACGGCGGAACTCCTCTGGGGCGGGGGGAGACCAGCGCATCTGTGGACTGGACTCCCCCTGAGTCTTGTAAAGTCCACTGAGACGACTGCTATTGTGATTTATGGTTATACACAATAATATATTGAATGAATTGATATAAAGTCAAAAGCGGCTCGGTTGGTAGAGCATTAGCCTTTGAGCCTGGAGAATGTAGGTTTGAGCCCACCATGAGACCTTCTCCACCCACTGATGTCTGCTGTTGCTGTGTCCTTATGCAAGACACTTAACCCCACTTTGCCTGAAGCCCCCGCTGAAAGATCATGGCTGTACTCTCATCGGCAGAGTAGGATCAGTGAGGGGCTGGTGCTCTGTGAATTGGGTGCATCTCTGACTGCCACCCCCCGACACAGAAATCAAGATTAAGGGGAAGAAAATGGATGAATGATTTAAAGAAATCATCCGAAACATGTCAGCTAATGGAGCAGTACTAGCTTCTTTGCAACATTTTCTTAATCAAAGAACCTTCTAAGCCTTAAACATAAACAAGACGTCACTTATTATTATTTTTTTTACAGTAAATATAAAAACACCAGTCTTTCTGTTGGCAGTCCATCATAAATGTTTGCGAGCATCTATGAAGGAGCAACAACAAACCTGCCGAACCCCGAGTCCTCCATCTTGAAACTGGGGGAGAGGGTGAGAGAGTGACAGAGATAAACACGGATTATCACAAGGCATTCATCAAAACACAGCACGCAAAACAGACATATGCACAAAGAAACATCGTCACATCTTTCACGGGCCTCCTGTAAATCAGATCAACGCTGCAAATACGGAAAACACACAAGAGCGAAAATCATCGACATGGATCATCGTTTGAGGGTAGTTTGACGGCTGTTTATTTCCTTTGAGAAAACGTGTGTGACCGGTCCTCGGTTATAACAAGCGAAACAAGATTATGATGATTGGTTAAAGTTGGGAAGCACAGATTAGAAGCGTTAAAGCTGGGGTACCTACGTTTTCTGCTTCATAGATAATGTGTGTTTGTATCAACAGAAAGAGTCTTGAAGAATTCAGACCACAACATGCTTATCTGGCAACTACTCGCAAGAAAAAGCCCTGTGAGTCACTATTTGACTATTCGGGCTGAAAGCTGATTGGCTGAGTGTGAGTGATCCACTCTTTTTTTCACTATTTTGTCTGAAAAAGCTGATCTAGAAATGAGACTGAGGCCAAAAACACATGCATGTGAAACCTCGTCATGGACACTGGTTAAAGGGTGAGATGGCTATTTTTCTCATTTCTTTAAAAAAAAAATTCTTTATTTTCAGACCAAACACATGGAAACGCAGCTTGTTTCTTCTCCATAGGAACGAGACAACAGCGGAGCGCAAGGTTCAGCAACATAAACATACAACAATATAATACTGAGAAACACAAAGGTCATATCTGAGAGCTGTTTTCTATAAGCACAATACCATTAACATGAGCGCGTCTCAAGTGGGTTTGTGTAGAATAAGGACTCTATAATAGAAGATTGGGTTTTTATGAGAAAAAATACGACATTTCTAAATGGCTCCTTGTACTTTGGACACGCTACAAAGAGACTGGAAGCTTGAACTTTTGTTAATCTTTCAGCATCTGAGATAATTAGTATTATGTGTTATCCTGCCAGTATGTCATATTCTCTCTTAGTGGTCTAATAAAGTAATTCCAATTACAACCATACTGTTGTTGCCAGAATTTTCCGACCTGGAAGCACTAGTTACTGATTAAATCCACCTGCTGGGGTTTAGTTAGTAACAGTACAAATGCTGTGTATTTGTATTGCATGACTAAATATTTTTGTATTTCTTTCATTGAAGTATATGTGGTGCTAGCTGTTGGGGCCGAAGCCAAAGATAGTGCTAAAGATAGAGGCAGAAAACAAGCTATATTTCACCTAGCACCTGACTGGCAACCCAAAGGAGAGCCTCATTCTGCGCTCTGATTGGATAATCTGCTTTGAATTTGTAAACATAAATACTATGGACATCAGATTTACTTGTTCAGAAAAGGTTAGATATGGTGTGTACATGTGGCTTGTTATCTGGGGACACATATTTAAAAGATACAATTTAAAATGGAAATATCACATACTGTCCCTTTAAAGCAGGGGTACTTAAGTTTCAAACCACAACAAAATGGAACTATGCAATAAAATTAATTGTCCAGTTCTTTGCGTTCGGTTTGGTTCTATCACTAGTTTTCACATGTGTTTTTTGGCCTCTGAAGAGTTGTCGATCAAAAGTCTCAGCCAATCAGCTTTTGCCATCACCATCATGTTCCTCAATGTGGAAGAAGTAGATTTGAACATAGGCTAGCTGGAGTTGATGTCCTTATATTGGCATTTGTTTTGTTAAAATGTCGAAAGCTTTCTGCTGTAACAGGTGCAGATGTGTTCCTAGCACGGTTGCTAAGGAAAGCTGGAGTTTCCGGTGTAATTGAAGGCATTTGATTAGTCAACCTCATACCTCTCTATCAAAAGGCAATATCAATAATATAAACACCAGGGTCACAGAGAACATCAAACCACAGATTTTGAAAACCCAAATTGGTGTGACACAAACGGCTACTGAGCTAATGTAATCGTAAAGTTTATTCATCCTCGTAGGAAAATTTGTCCTCTGCATTTGTGGTCGTCGTAGTAACAGCGCCCGGGAACCCATCTCCAGATGTTAAAACTCGGGTTGGTCAGGACCGGAGGATTGACCTATTGTGCATGTTTTCAGTGGTAGGAAACCTTTGCAGACATGGGGATAACAAGCAAACTCAACTCAGAAAGGCTTTGTTCCTGACTGGGATTCGAACCCAGGACCTTCTTGCTGACTTCTGGCAATCTTTGTCCATGAGCACTTCCCTATTGGGCACCATTGAGATTGTCGTTTGGGTGTGTGGACTGGGTCGTCGAGGTCTCCGCCTTCGACTGCTGCCCAGTCCTCTCTGCACCTCACCACCACGGACCCCTCTGCAGGTGGTGGGCCCACAGGAGGGACTGCCCACGTCATCCCTTCGGGCTGAGCCCGGCCGGGCCCCGTGGGCTAAGGCCCGGCCACCAGGCGCTCGCTTGCGAGCCCCGACCCCAGGCCTGGCTCCAGGGTGGGGCCCCGGCTGCGCCATGCCGGGCGACGTCACGGTTCTCATTGTCGTGCTGTCCATGGTTGGCTTCGGACTGCGCTTCGTCTGACTCGTCACTTCGACCGCGGATACAAGCGGTCGAAATGAGCTTCCTCCGCAGAGTGGCTGGGCGCTCCCTTAGAGATAGGGTGAGGAGCTCAGTCACACGGGAGGAGCTCGGAGTAGAGCCGCTGCTTCTCCACGTCGAGAGGAACCAGTTGAGGTGGCTCGGGCATCTGTTCAGGATGCCTCCTGGACGCCTTCCTGGGGAGGTGTTCCAGGCACGTCCCACCGGGAGGAGGCCCCGGGGAAGACCCAGGACACGCTGGAGAGACTATGTCTCTCAGCTGGCCTGGGAACGCCTTGGGGTCCCCCCGGACGAGCTGGAGGAGGTGTGTGTGGATGGGGAAGTCTGGGCGTCTCTGCTTAGACTGCTGCCCCCGCGACCCGGCAACGGATAAAGCGGAAGAAAATGGATGGATGGATGGATGAGATTGTCGTTGTCCATCTGGATGCTGTCTCTGGAAATATCTGTGTTTTTGCTCATGAGACTCTGATGATCATACTGTATAACGAAAGAGGTAAAAATCCTTCTTGTTTCATTGGCAAAAGCTATTTTTAGTAAAGATATTAGCACATCAAGATTCCTTTTCCCATTTCACAACATTTTTGATGTTTTTTTTCTCGAGTTGTGCGGTTAAAACAGATGCTGTAATTGGCGGAATGGAATAAGCAGAAAACTCGGCTCAATGAAATCTCGTCAGACAGATAAACACTGTCTCTTGTTTAGACGTATCTCTCCTCTCATAAGCTGCTCACACTGTACTTCATCTTAATCCTCTACAGCGAGACAGAGCCGATTTTCCTCCGCACTGTGGCCTGCGAATACCTCCGGTCGTATGTTTTCCACTCCGAATGTTTCTACCCTGCAGTGTTGGGGAAAGGGGCAAGGCTGCGTTTTATTTTTGGGACGTGAGACATGACTTAATTAGCTGTTGGATCAGTTAGCATGTCAGCTTGTCCTTATCGTTAGCCAATCACAACATCACATTAATATTAAAATGGCTGCATTTTCTTTCATCTTTCTTGCCTTCGCCAGAGCAGCAGAACTGACAGCCCTGCCCTAAGCCGTCAAAGCTTCCAGTCAATCCAGTGTCTCTCAAACTCAGCTCAAGACTACAGTAGTTTTGAATGTCATCCTGATTTATTGAAAGAACTACATTCCACCAGAAGAAGACCAGTTTTAGACCGTATACAGTAGTAGTGGACAGATTGAGTGGTGGCCATAGACTGTATATAGATGGACAATGCTAACTCGCTAGCTCAAAGAAGCTATCAGTGCTCATGAACAAATTTTTGCTCCAACCCAAAAGAAAACTCTGCCAGCTCAGTAATCATTTGTGTCACTCTTACTATTTGGGCGCTCTCTATGATCCTGGTGTTTATATTATGATATTGTCTTTGTAAATCCAGATATGAGCTAAAAGCATTGATCAATCAGATGCCTTCATTCACAGGGGAAACTCCAGCGTGGCTTAGTATCCTTCTTATGCCCATATAAGGAAATTGGCTCCTTATATTCAAATCAAATCAAGCTCTTAGCATACAGTCTACGGTGCTGACTTGGCCTATAGCCTTTTCAATATCACATTATCCCACTATCAAGAAGCTGATTGAGGACTAAACATGGGGGAGGTAGCATTTCAGATTCATGCAGCTAAAATCTGGAACAGTCTTCGTGAAAATGTGAGACAGGCTTTTACTCTGGCAATGTTCATATCCAGGTTCAAACCAGTTCTGATTAGCTGGGTATACTTCTTTTTAAAGCACTGTAATTATTTATGATTTGAATGTATTGTGTAATTTTTTTTCTTTTTTATCTTGTTTTGTTGAGCACTTGGAGTTGCCTTGTGTATAAACTGTGCTATACAATTAAACTTGCCTTGCCATGATACAAATACATTTAACTGCAATGTATTCGTAAAAAAAAAGTGTTGCGTCCCCCAACCGTCCGGATGTACCAGAGACAGGGGTAAAACTGTTGACTGTGTGTGTTGTTTCGGCTGTGCTGGCTTCTCGTCAGCATGTCGCCCTCTGTCTTGTGTTGAGTCATCGTGGCTGGGGGCCTGTTCATTGATTAAGGGCCCGCAGCTCGTCCCCTGGAACGGCCCCCGTCATTAGAGACAGGATCAGAGACTCTGAGGGGAGAGTATGTCTGACAGCCTGTGCTCGGGGAGAGGTCCATGCACTCAGTGAACACATGGCACAGCAGTTGTGGACTGTGTTTGAGGCGGCTTATCCAGAATCTTCTGGTCTCTCTCTGGGCTCTCTCACTGGTCTCTCTCTGATCTCTTTCTGGGCTTTCTCACTGGTCTCTCTCTGATCTCTCTCTGGGCTCTCACTGGTCTCTCTTTGGGCTCTCTCATTGGTGTCTTTCTGGTGTCTCTCTAGTCTCTTTCTGGCCACTCTCTCTGGCATCTTGCATTGGTCTCTCTCTTTCTGGTCACTCTCTGGGCTTTCTCTCTGGTTTTTCTCTCTTTCCTCTTTTGCAAGCCTCTCACTCTGGTCTCTCTTTCTGGTTTCTCTCCCTTGCTCCTCTCTCTGACCTCTTTTCCTGCTCTCTCTTTTTGGTGTCTCTCTCTGACCTCTTTGTTCTCTCTCTCTGGCCCCTCTCTCTGGCCTCTCTTTCTGGTCTCTCTATGGCCCTTGGTTTGTGTGTTTGTTTCTATTCAGATCCCCTATAGCGACTGAAATATACAGCAGCTATTCTTCCTGGGGTCGCTCTACGGTTTTTGTGGATGGAAACGGTCACTCACTGTCCTCCGAAGAGCTGCATGCCGAGCAGAGCGAACACCACGATGAAGAGGAAGAGTAGGAAGAGCAAGCTGATGATGGACTTCATGGAGTTCAGCAAAGACACCACCAGGTTCCTCAGAGAGTTCCAGTACCTGACACAGAGACAGGAGATCAATCAACTTTCTCATTCATCAAATATACATGAAGAAGCAAGGAAACCATTTTTCCTTCGTATATAAATACACTAGTACACTTTGGGTAGCGTGCCTGTTTGTACAGAGCAGGAGGAGGTGTCATGGTGTGGACTTTTTGACTATTTTGACCTGCTTTGACCTGATTTGTTTTCTTGTAGTTTGAGTTGCTTCCTGTCTCCTGTTGATTTTTTGCCCTGGTGTGTTTCACCTGCATCCCTCTGTGTGTATTAATTCCCTGTGTGTGTATTAATTCCCACTTGTTGTCCGTTCATGGTCTGTACCACGTTTGCTCCTGGCTTGTTTTCAGTTCTGTATTTTGGCGTTACCTTGTATTTATTTGATTAAATTACACTTTTGGGTTCCTTTTTCATATCACCACATGACAAATGAGGCTTGACGCAGAGTTGGTCTGAGGTCCTAGATTTGTATTATAAGAATAATGCATTTGATTTATGATTTTGAAATATTTAAACCCTCCCCTGAACCTTTTCCAATCTCTTCTTTTCAATCTGTTCAAATAATACAGCGGCTACAGTCTACCTCATAGACCTTAGTCTCGCCTGTAATTACACTCATCATAAGATAAACTAATAATAATAATTCAACTTTATTATCCCAAAGGGAAAATATGAGTGGTATACAGTGCTTCATAGATCTGCACGAAAGAATAAAAAGAAAAAGACACAAGAGAGTACTTAGACAGGAAAGTGCATCAGTGCTTTGAAGTCTCTGTTTCTGCACCAAATATAATAAATAGATCCCGGATCCTCATATCAGTTAGTTACTGTGGTATATGTAACATGGAGAAAAACTCCAAACTTTCCTAGTACGTCTCCTTCAAGTCCTGAGCAAAATTGAATTGAATTTGAATTTCACTTTTGTTTTGTAATTGAGAAAAAGTGAAGTGTAATCGTACAAAATGCAGGATGATTCTACAGGGAGAGGCTGTCACAGGAAATGAAGATGCATGTTTTTTAAAGAGCTCCTGGTAATGAGCGCAGTGTACGATGTGATTTAACGAGATTGCGGCTCCGATCGTATCAGAATGACATCAGTAAGACGCACGCACGCAGACACACACACACACACACTAAAGTGCCTCAGCTTTACAATCAGGAAGTCATAATTTCCCTGCATTTATTTGGAATCCCCCCTTTTCTACTGGAATGAGAATAACAGCAGTTTCAGAATTAGTAAAGCAGGTTTATGTCTGATTGGCTGAGTGAGGGTGGTCCTGTCTTTTTCACTTTTTTGTCTCTAAATAGGCCATAAATATACACATCTGAACACAAGTGATATATAGAAGCAAACTGTTTTGAGAGTGAGGGACTATATGGATTGAATTACACTTCCCATTGTTGTGGTTTGAAAGTAAGGTACCCAAGCTTTAATTTCCTCAACCAGCTCATTTGTCTAATCTCCCTGAATTTGTATTTTATAAAGGAAAAAAATTACTTTTGTTGTTATATTAATGATTTTGAGTAAGACAGCTTTGACTCAAATATCTGTCTTTCTATCTATCTATCTATCTGATTGATTGATTGATTGATTGATTGATTTTTTTATTCATTCGAGCAGAAATTTTACAATCATAAGTATTTACAATATTTACATTCCTTAGATGATTCTTTATACATACATGTTGCCTGCTGTGCTTACAGTTTATACTTATACATAGAAATATATAAACAAACTATACAATCAAGCAACAATAGTTTCCCTAGTTACACCATGTGTTATACATCGCAATATCAATACACAAATGAACCTCTATTTACAATTTGTCAGCTCGAAATGGAGTGGGAAGGAAGTAAAAACTTGTCGACTCCCACCCCATAAACATAATTCAAAAACATGCAAGAATGTTGTTATTTAGCATTGAATAAATAATACCTTAATAATAATTTCTCGTGTTCAGTGCGATTTAATACTTTTATAAAGTTACATCTGTAACAGTGATCACTGTGCCCCAGCAAGGCCCAGCGCCCCAACTCAGGCCAACTCCAGTCACAAGGAGCAGCCGCCACAGCAGTAGACCAATCATGCACAGGAACAATAGTCCAACGCACAGCAGGCTCCAACTACACCATGAGCAACCACCTCACTGATCATTCATACCATTGTTTTATTCTTTCAAATGAAAAGGCATTTGATTAATTCTACAGTTTCTTTACCTTGGATAGAGCCGATTATCACCACCGTGACTGTCCTAGCTCCACCTTCAGGCAGAAGATACTTTCTTTAATTTTTGTTCTTTTACACATATATATATATATATTTTTTTTTTTTTCATTTTTTATTTTCAATTCATACTCTTTTGTATGTCCAAATGGATTCTAGACAGTGAGGTCATTCCTGATTGCGTGTCCACAGAACGCCACTATGACATGGGTCCACTGCCCCTCCACACCACCAGCCACCACCACAGAAACCACCTCCCGAGACACAGAACTAGCCTAAGAGACTGCGCCAGTGCCCACCAAAGCAACACCAATCACTGCTGCACACGTATTTCTACATTTAGTACACCAATATATAAAATATTAAGTGTTCTCTATACAGAAATATAAACATACAAGCAGACATACACATATTATCACATACATAACTACAAATTAAATATTAAATGTTCTCTATACAGACACACACACAACAACATACATATACCTGTTTTCATATACATAACTACATATGTAACCCTGTTATTTTATGTATTTTATTTTAATGGTGATCATGAATGCTCTTATACCCATACTGGTAATACCCAAAACAGTTACTATTGACCCTGTAGTGATTTGTTAGTATTTTTCTCCCTCATATTTTGTCCATATCATCTTTTTAAGATGTGATTTGAATTGCTGGATACTTGAGCACTGCTTCAACTCCTGGCTCAGGCTGTTCCAGAGCTTCACCCCACAGACAGATACACACCAACTCCTCCTTGTGGTCCTGACGGCTGGGAGTTTAAAGTTACTACATCTTCTCAAGTTACGCTCATATTCTTTTTTAATAAATGTCTTTTGAATATTGGCTGGTAGAGTTTTTGAATTAGCTCTAAACAGCAGTTGTGCAGTGTTAAGATTAACCAGGTCTTCTAATTTTAAGAGTTTTGATTTTAAAAATAAACCATTAGTGTGATCGAGATAGCCCACTTTGTTGATTGTTCTTATTGCACGTTTTTGTAATATTTTGAGGGGATGTAGTAGACTTTTATAGTTGTTTCCCCACACCTCAATACCAAAGTTTAAGTAGGGCAGCACAAGCGAACAATACAATAAATTCAAAGCATGATAGTCAAGGATATATTTGGTTTTATTTATTATTGCAATGCATTTTGAGATCTTGGTCTGTACGTGTCTGATGTGGGGTTTCCAGTTCAATTTGTCGTCCATTATTATACCTAGAAATTTGTTTTCAGACACCCTATCAATTTTCACACCATCTATGTTTATAAATAAATCTGATTTGATTTTGTAGTTGCCAAACATCATAACTTTCGTTTTGCTTAAATTCAGAGAGAGCTTGTTGGCATCCATCCATGATTTTAATTTGGCTAGCTCCGAGTTAATTGTATTAATAAGATTGGTATAGTCATTATTTTAATAGAAAATATTAGTATCATCCGCAAACAGGATCATCTTTAGTGAACTGGAAATGCTAAACATGTCGTTAATATATAAATTAAACAATTTTGGTCCTAATATTGACCCTTGAGGAACACCACAAGCTATGCTCAAGTATCCAGAAGTGTAGTTTCCCATTTTCACAAACTGCGTTCTGTCTGTTAGGTAGCTTTTGATCCAATTGTGGGCAATTCCTCTTATTCCATATAATTCCAGTTTATTGATTAGTATACTATGATTTAATGTGTCAAAAGCTTTCTTGAGATCTATGAATATCCCTGCTGCATATTTCTTCTTGTCTAAGGCTTGTGTGATTTCCTCCACTGCTTCAATTATAGCCATTGTTGATGATCTGTTCCTCCTAAACCCGTACTGACTTTCATGGATTATGTTGTGTTTATCAATAAATGTTTCAAGCCTGCTATCAAACAATTTTTCCAGAATTTTTGAAAATTGGGGCAAAAGTGAGACTGGTCTATAGTTTGTGAAAATGTGTTTGTTATCATTTTTATGGATAGGTATTACTTTAGCATGTTTCATTTTATTTGGAAATAACCCCGTTAAGAAGGATAGATTACAGATAAATGTAAGTGGTTTTGATGCTCCTAGCAACTTTTTTAATAAGTGTCATACCAATTCCGTTGCAGTCTGTTGACGTTTTATTTTTACATCTATTTATAACACTAATTACTTCATCTTCACTAGCCGGTGGTAGAAACATTGTGTCTAAATTTCTGCTAATGCTAGATGAACTACAGTTAGTCACCGGGATTTGCGATGCAAGGTCTGGTCCAACATTTACAAAGAATTTGTTAAAGCTATTGACGACTTCATTCATATTATAGTTTTCACTATCTTTTTCTATATAATAATTTGGGTATGTATCCTTATTAGTATTATTTGTAATTATTCCATTTAATATGCCCCATACTTTTTTGATATTTGTTCTGTTTACATCCAATAGATTTTTATAATATATTTTCTTACTTGCTCTTATAATCTGTGTTAACATGTTTTTATAATTCTTATATTTGCTTTCAGATTCTTGTGTCCTTAATCGGAGGAATTTTCCATAAAGCCTATTCTTTTTTTTACATGATTTTTTTAGTCCTCTGGTTATCCAGGGACACTTTGTGTTCCTTTTTCTATTACTGTGATATTGTATTGGACAGTATTGATTGTACAGTGCAATGAAAGTATTTAGGAAGATTTCATATGCTCTGTCGACATTTGTTTCCCTGTAAATGTTGTTCCAGTCCTGCTGCATCAAAGCATTGTTCAGTGCATTTATATTATCTTCATTTTGTAATCGTTTCATGCTGTGATCTATAAAGTTTTGCCTTATAGTGCATTTTGTATCAGATACCAAAAAAACCAGCAAGTGGTCTGTTATATCACATATCACCAAGCCGCTTGACATGCAGGAAAATATATTGTTTGTAAAAATATTATCAATAAGGGTAGCGCTCTGAGATGTAATCCTACTTGGTCTGGTAATGGTTGGATAAAAACCCATGCTATACATTGTATTAAGAAATTCATCTGTAGCTCTATGACAATTTGGATTTATTAGATCAATGTTGAAATCACCACAAATATATACAGTCTTGTTCCTACTCTCAGAGAATGTCCTTTCGATCCAGTTGTTGAATTGATCTACAGTATACTTGATCCAGGGACTCTATACACACAGCTTACTAATACATTTTTATTTTTTTCATTATATACTTCAACTGTTACACACTCTAGTAAATTATCAATTGCTCTTGTCAAATTTGGGACTACCTTGAATCTTAGATTAGTTTGAACATATAATGCTACCCCACCCCCCATTTTATTTACCCTAGTCACATAATTTAAATCATATCCTGCTAGTTCAAAGTATACTCCTTTCTCAACATTAAACCAGGTTTCAGATATGGCTATGATGTTATCTAAAAGATAAGCTATGTTAACAAATATTCTTCCAAAAATGTTTTGGTCCTTTTAAACTCCTACAGACCTACAGTCTTGTTTTTCGGCTTTTCACCATGGCAAAGACAGGAATGTGTCAAAATAAGACAGAGCAGGGAGAGATCAGAGAGACCAAAGAGGGAGACAAGATAGGGAAACCAGAGAGAAAAAGACCAGAGAGAGAGACCAGCGCGACCAGAGAGAGACATTAACCTGACCTGTACGGAGGTCAGGTCAATGACCATTTACCTGACTTCCCATAATTCCCATAATTGCCAGATGTGATTGATATTTGTGTGAGAGAAGCAAAACAAGTGCAGAAAATGAGAGTAATGATTTCTGTTGACGGTGAATCGTGTTAGCGTGTGGCAGCAGCGTTTTATTTCCTGAGCTTAGCAGTAATCCTGTGATCCACTGGCGCACACACACACACACATACATACAAACACACATTGATTAGTCTCATTCACAACAGCACTTCATCTCATTGACTTGGATGCATTCTCTTCTCTCTCCAGATGCAAGCTTTCACAAACCAGGAATACACACACACAGCAGCACAAATACAGTACCAGGCCACATATAAAACCATAGCAACATCACTCACTTTGTCACTTTGAATATCCGGAGCAGACGCAGGGCCCTCAGCACACTGATGCCGAAAGAAGCTCCCGGTTTGATCATGTCCCAGAAGACCTCAAAGATACTGCCCACGATCACCTGCAAGGAACATCAGAAGGTCAGGAGAGGAGGACTCTGGGACAGACGGACAGACAGACAGACAGACAATGCACTCACCCCAAAGTCGAAGCAGTTGAAGGAGGAGTGGAAGTAGTTGCGCGCTCCGAGGCCGTACATTTTCAGAGACATCTCGCTGAGGAAGAGTCCGAGGAAGACGAACTCAGCCGTGTCTGTGAGAGAGAGAGAGAGAATGAGCCCAAACACAGACCGAAACTCACTCACGGGAAGTGTCTCTCAAGTCACAGAGCAGAGGGAGACCAGAGAGACCAGAGAGAGACAAGAGAGAGAGACCAGAGAGACCAGAGAGAGACAAGAGAGAGAGACCAGAGAGAGAGATCAGAGAGAGACCAGAAAGATCAGAGAAAGAGATCAAAGAGAGATCAGACAGAGACCAGAGAGTGAGATCCGACAGAGAGAGAGACCAGGGAGAAAGACCAGAGAGAAATCAGAGAGAGAGAGAGAGAGATTAGACAAAAAAACCATAGAGAGACCATAGAGTGAGATCAGAGAGACCAGAGAAAAACTAGAGAGGGAAACATACTCCTGGTGCAGTGAACCAGGGCAGCTGGTTGTAGCTATAGTAGTTCCAGTAAAAGTAGAAGTTGCAGCAGTAGCAGTAGCAGCAGAAGCAGCAGCAGCAGTAGCAGTAGCAGCAGCAGTAGCAGTAGCAGTAGCAGTAGCAGTAGCAGCAGCAGCAATACTCACACAGTGCGGTGGTGAGCCAGGGCGGCTGGTCGTAGTGCACGATGGCCACACACATGGTGTTGAGTCCCACCACACACAGCACCACCCAGTAGAAGCTCTGGGCCTTAACCATGCGGCGGATGCAGAAGCGCATCCTCTTCTCTTTGCGGCGGAAGTACGTGTGACTGTCCATTTTCCCGCTCTTCACACTGGAGCGGCCGAACGGCGAGCCCGGGGGAGCTGCACACAAACACACACACACATTCCTGAAATAGACGTGACAAAATCGACTTCATAGCAGGTTCTTGAGAAGCAGATTTGAGACTCTCTTGTTACCCCGTGTGATGGCTTCTATAGGAAGATCTTTGTTTAGATGTGCATGCGCCACTGACTGTGATACCGGCACATACAAAAGCAAGTTTTACAAGAGTTAGTGGGCAAAATGCACTATATATAAGCACTTTAAAGCAAGAAGATCGGAGGAGATATAAGGATAAGCCAAAAATAAGTATAGGAGACCGAAATACACATTTAAAGCCCATACAAGACCTGGGATGACGACAAATGTTGGTCAGACTGTCTTGGCCCTTCACGCAAGAAAAGTTAACTCAAAGATCCTCCTATAGGTTAGTCTGAGGACATCAATTCTATAATAATCTACGTAAATAATAATCTTTGTGTATGTAGTGTATGTCATGTGTCTACTGACTTCAGGTCCTGCTCAGAGACGACAGTTGTAAATTAGCATCTTCTGCTATAACCGGTTCATTTAAGTCAACAACCTGTGCTCAAGAAGTAAGCAGGACTCTCGTATATTGCCTCGTTCTGGTCAGTGGGATCGTTTGGCAACGTCTGGATACACGTCTGTAGTTCTGACTTCGGAAATAGAAAAACACAGATGCAGGACTTTTCGATATGCTGACAGCTTCTGTGCACAAGCTGTGATCAGTCTGAACAAAGCACTTTATTGATCTTGCACTTGTTGAAGCTGTTTTTGTTGATCAGTTTCACAGTGACAATTAGTCCGGGTATGTTTGTGTGTTAAGTTACACTGTTGGGTCAAAGCTGTGGGGGGATTTTTTCCGAACCAGGTCTGTTGTGGATTTTTAAACTTGACCAAAACTGCCACCATTTTGTTCCAGCGCAGATCCCGCATGGTCACGTGACACGCTCCACAGCAGCAGTTCCAGCTGCGTTTGATCATGATTTGCGCAGACGCAGCAGAAAGCACAGGGTTTTATAATTTCCATTAGGAGGGGCAGTAGAAAATCTATTAGTTCGAACGGGAAAGATGCAAGGCCACACACTGGTCCGGACCCTTGAGGGACCAATCAGCATGCACAATATAGAGCGGGGCGAGTTGGTTGCACAAAAGTGTGGATTTGCAAATAAAAATTAAAAACTAATTACAAAGAAGAATAAAATCCCCCAAAAAATCTGGCCTTCCCTGACGGCTATGGGAAAGTTTCTTGTGTTGGCCATGAACATTTAGGTTGCCTTTGAGAGGGGCTTAAGCTCGCAGTATCTTATCCAGATACTAAAATAGATCCATGGGCTGGTGCTAAAATCAAGGCCAGATGTGTTTTTGATTAGCTCTGATAGCAGCACATACTGAGACCGGCAGCAAAATTTGTCAATTGGCGAAGACCAATTTCCCATAAGTGTAATTCCAAAAGCATGCCAATGAAGACAGAAGCATAAAATCACACATACACTTATCACTTTGACTTGCGGCTTAACTTATTGTCGGCACGGTCCACAACAAATATTAATATGAGCTGTTCACCAGACTGAGCGGGAGAAAATGGCTCCCCGAGGCGTTTTAGCACCGAGAAGAGAAATGGCTTTGACAGTGTAGTCTGTTCTTAATGATAGCAAAAACGCATCAATTTTCACACTCAGTGTAGCAATTACAAGAGGCTTTTGTAACAGCCGTGAAGAGCATATAATTTGAAACAGTCTGATTCCGAGGGCTGCAGGTGGTGCACGTGTTAGCGGCTAATTACAAAAGTTAATTATGTTCTTTTCCCCTGTAGGCATGGCCGTCTATACCAGCCCTGAGTTAAAGTACTATACAACAAATCGTCCTGTTTAAGTTCCCACAAACAGACCTGCAGTTGTCTCATTTCAATTAATTTCAATTTTGTAAAGCCCTAAATCACAGCAGTTGTTATCTCGGAGGAATATACAAAGCTGTTGATTCGCCAACACAGATCAGAGAATCAAACCGTTCAAACACAGGAAGTGCAATAATAAGAGACACGGTTAATGTTCGGCTAATATCCATTCATTTTAATAAATGCCGTTGAATTACTCAAAAACCAGTGCAAACACGTCCTCCCAACCCTTCTGTGTACATGCTCCTGTCTCAAACCCTTCACTTTCTTAGCATAATGGGGTGCTCATGGATGAAGTTTTGGTCCAACTCGCTCTGGCTCACTCTATTGACTCACATTGAAAAGTAAACACCTCTAGCTCAGTAGCCGTTTGAGTCACATTCACCATTTTAGGCTATAAAAATCTGTGGTTTAGTGCTCACTGCGATCCCGGTGTTTATATTGTGATGTTGTCTTTGTAAATCCAAACATGAGCAAATATGGATTGACCAATCAGATGCCTTTGTTTGCGGGTAAAACTCCAGCTTGCCTCAGCAAACATCTTAGCAACACATCCGTCCATGTTAGGCCCGCAAAACTAACACCATCGTAACAAATGCCCATATACCAGGATTGGCACTAAAACAGCTTGGAATGCAAGAGTTTCGTAGTCTGAAAGTGCCTGATGTAAACTGGTCACAGGATAGGAGGGTGGTCAGGGTTGAAGGACTCACCCACGGAGGAGATGTCTGTGTACTGGTCGTCCCCCTCCTCAGCTCCCATCAGGTCTCGGCCTTTCTTCACTTTTCCACGTTTCAACACTGAAAACAGAGAAGCAGAACCGAAGCAAGAGCAGCTGTAAGAAAACAATTGAAGTAACAGTATCCACTTAAAACAGCAGCGCAAAACATTATTTAAAGAATGGCTATACTCCAAATGTTCAAGTTGGAAAGCCTTTTAAGCTGCGCTACGTAACCTTCAAAGCACAGATCATGGAGCTATGTAATGAATCCATCAACTATTATCTCGCTCTCAGAACAGTTTGCTTTTATCACTAGTTTTCATGTCATTATCATATTCTATAGATCAGCTTTTTCAGACAGAATAGTGACAAAATGAGGACCACCCTCACTCAGTCAATCAACTCTCAGCCCAAAACGTTAACTCGTGACTCGCATGGCTCTGTCTTTACAAGTATGTGAAGGATAACATGTTTTTTAACAACATAAAGAAAGCTGGTCTGGTCTCTCTCTGGTCTTGACCTCTCTCTCTCTCTCCGGTCTCTCTCTGGTGTTGGACTCTATCTGGTCTCTCTCATGTCTCTCTCTCTCTCTCCCTCTCTCTGGTCTCTCTATCTGGTCCCTATCAGGTCTCTCTCTCTCTCTCTGGTCTTGGACTCTATCCGGTCTCTCTCTGGTCTCTCTCTCTTTCTCTGGTCTCTCTATCTGGTCCCTATCAGGTCTCTCGCTCTCTCTCTGGTCTTGGACTCTATCTGGTCTCTCTCTGGTCTCTCTCTGGTGTTGGACTCTATCTGGTCCCTCTCAGGTCTCTCTCTCTCTCTCTGGTCTTGGACTCCATCTGGTCTCTCCCAGGTCTCTCTCTCTGTCTGGTTACTCTATCTGGTCCCTCTCAGGTCTCTCTCTCTCTCTGGTCTCTCTTTCTGGTTCATCTCTGTTCTCTAATAAATAATGTAGACTCTTTCTGTTGGGAGAAACAACATGTGTTATTTATGACAAAAAGTCAAGTAACCCAGCTTTAACTAAAAAAACAACAATAAGTCTCATGTCATTTAGAAGCATCATTATGCCTGGAAGCCCGCGACCATTTGCAGCAGTGAGAGTACAGCCCTGATCCAGCCCCAGCAGCCATAGCTCCTGCTGCGTTCATCCGTGGCAGCCTGCTGGAATGGGGCTTGGGGCTGATGCTTCTCTGAATTATGTCATTTCTTCAGCTGATCCTGTTTCCGGCTCCGAGCGCGTGCAGTGAAAGCCTCGAGAGTGATTGAGAGCCATGTGACCTCCTTCAGACGAACCGCTCCTCGGAAAAAACACAGCTGCTAATACTCGGATCAAGTCAAGAACTGACAGAGACACGGTGACGGCGGTGAATCTGATGAGAGATGCGGCTGTGGGGAGTGAAGCCAACATGGTCCTTCTTCTTCTTCTTCTTCTTCTTTTCTCAGCTTTGGGTCAACAGGAGGCAGAAAAGGCTTCTCCAGGCTGGGAAATAATATAGTTGCTACGAGATGGAAGTCCCCTCACTCGCTGTCTCTCTAACAGTGGGTTTTAAAATATACAGGGTGAAGTTTATATTTGTCCCAACAGAAAGAGACTTCAAAGTGAAAGTAACATCGGACCACAACAGGCTGTCTTCATCTTATTTGTTATCTTTACTATAGTAGGAAAGATCCCTGTGAGTCACTGAAAAAGCTGTTCTAAAAATGTGACAAAAGCCATAAAAGGTCTCTCTCTGGTCTCTCTCTGGTCTTTCTCTGCTCTTTCTCTGGTCTCTCTCTGGTCTCTCTTTGGTCTCTCTCAGGTCTCACTGGTCTCTCTGAAGTCTCTCTTTAGTCTCTCTGGTCTCTCTCTAGTCTCTCTCTCTGGTCTCTCTCTGGTCTCTCTCTGGTCTTTCTCTGGTCTCTCTCTGGTCTCTCTTTGGTCTCTGTCAGGTCTCACTGGTCTCTCTGAAGTCTCTCTCTAGACTCTCTCTGGTCTCTTTCTGGTCCCTCTCTGGTCTCTCTCTAGTCTCTCTTTGGTCTCTCTCTGTCTCTCTCTGGTCTGTTTCTAGTCTCTCTCTGGTCTTTCTCTGTCTCTCACTGGTCTCTCTCTGGTTTCTCTCTGATCTCTCTCTGGTTTCTCACTGGTATCTCTCTAGTCTCTCTCTGCTTTCTGTATGGTCTCTCTCTGGTCTCTCTCTGGGTCTCTCTCTAATCTCTCCCGCTGACCCCAGTCCTGCTTCTGCCACTCATGAATAGGCCGATAATTATCCTCAGAACCATTCTATAGCCCTCTTCACAATGCAAACTTGAATCACCTCTGCTCTGGCTTCTGTGTGCCGCTAATACACTTCCTCCAGTGAAACCAATGGATGAGACTTGTGTATTTGCAGCTAGAGAAGTGTCCACCTGTGCTCTTGTGTTGGAGAGCCATTTGACTTGAACCAATTCAATCAGCGCAAGTGTAAATCTCCCCAATTAGCCATGAGCACGGCTAATGGAGCGAGACCAGGCAGGATTAGAGCAGTGAAAAGTGCCTCTCATGAACACACATACACACACACACACACACACACTTGGGTCCTGGCGTTACCTGGGAGTGGCCACGAACCGTCCATTGGAGATTTTTCATCCGCGATTTCGTCCTCCTCCTCCAGCAAAACCTCCTCTGAAACATAACACAAAACAAGATCAACTTTTAAAATCATTTATTCAGTTTTCTAGTTTCAATTGGATTTTCATTCTTAAATACAACCCATCCATCCAAGTTCAATCTCTCACTCCATCCTTCCGTCACCGTGAACAAGACATTGAGAGACTGGATCTCCATGAAGGAAATGTCGAGGGCAAGGCAACATTTTCCTAGTTAAGAACCATGTCCTCGGATGTGGATGTGATGTCCTCACCTCAGCCACTTCACACTCCACCTCCACTCACCGGGAAGGCTGAGGGGTGTGATCCCATGATAATTGGAACACACCCTGCAGTCCCCTGTCTGGAAGAGAGAGACCATCTCCCCGGTCTTCCACTCCATACTGTCCCTGAATTCCAATGGTATGTTGCAGAGACGTGACAACATCAAGAAACTTAAGATAATCAGGACAGATGTGACCCACTTCTGGAGCCTTGCCACCAACCTCAGGGACTTCAGGGAGATGGAAGTATACAACTGAAAAATCTTCAACCTTTGCCTCCATGACACCCTCAAATGAATCTATCCACCGCCAAACGATGTCCCCAGTCGAGGTCAGCATCTCTCCAGCGGCACTGTAAACGGTCTTGGCAAGGCACTGCTTCCCTCCCCTGAGGCGCAAAACGGTTTGCCAAAATCTCTTTAAGGCTGACCGAAAGTCCTGCTCCCTACTCTTCCCACTTCCGGCTTTTTGGCCGTGCTTTCCCTTGTTCCCCTGCTGGACCTGGACAGCTGCCTCAGGAGCCCCATGATCCATCTTGGCTCAGTAAGACACCTTCTTCAGCCGACCGCATCTCTAACTTCCTGGGGTCACCAGTGGGTTTGGGGATTGCCGCCGGGACCAGCACCAGTTTACGTTTGCATCGCTGTACTTAAAGACAAATTTAGTTCTACTTTAATAGATAACTCATCTTTTACTAAATACTAGTCTGATAAAAGCAAAAGTTTCCATTTCCTTCATGGCACAGCTTCATTCAGAATGTCTCCTCTTTGACTTTGTGAATGAATCATTTACTTTTAAAAGTCTGTGAATGCAGGATCACAGTGCTTTGAAGTCGAACTTGCAACATAATGTGTTGTTGTGGAGATTGAATAATTAAACAGGGAGCAGTCTGTGGAGGGATTTAAAAGGAGCGGATCCAGAACCTGCACCTGTGCACACTGTTTGACGGCCGTGAATTATTTCAGCCGACACAGAAGGGCGAAGGGCAAGAACTTCTCCGGTAACTCGCATTCACAAAGGAGCATGAGGAACCATAAGGACGCCTCAGAAGACTAAATCGTCTCGGGACTATATAATACTGCCAAAAACGGATCAAAGAATCGAACAATTGGAACACAGGAATTGCAATAATAAGAAAGACATAGAAGCCATTGGTCCAGCAGGATGATTACTGTCCATAAATGTTTGTAAATGTTAGCGTGAGGTTGTCATTTCTTTTGTTGCAGTGTCTTTGTGTAGCACTTTGATAAATAAAACGCTTTCTTTTCCTAAAATCGTTTGCCAAATAACGCTGCAATACTTCGCAAAACAGATGTTGTTTATCTAAGTTTAATTGAAACACCAGCGTTTTAGTGCTAAGGCAAAGTTATGAATCCTCTTGAAACACGTCTCAAGGACTGCTCTGCACAGATCTAGTATCATATATTCCTATATATATAGTATAGTATAGTACTTTGTGTGTACTGAGAAATAAGAATTGTATAAGTTTGTTGATGCATTCATTTTATATCTGTTTTTTAATACCTTAATACCTTATTTGCACCATTAGTCACAGCAAATTCCTAGTTTGTGATTGAATAATAATAACAATAATAGTGCATTGGTTTTATATAGCGCTTTTCTGGACACTCAAAGATGCCTCACATGTCGTTATTCTTTCGCTCCATACACTGTGCTGATAAACTATTACAGTAGCCACAGCTGCCCTGGTGCACACTGACAGAAGCGAGACAACCAGTATCTAGGCAATCTGGGTGAAGTGTCTTGCCTAAGGACACAACAACAGTTTGGCATTGTACAGCCATAGCCGCCCCACTGTGGCACCTGGTGTTCCCAAATGTCTCCCATCACAGTACTAACCAGACCCTGCCCTGCACAGCTCCAGAGGTCTGACAGGATCTGGCTTTTGCATGCAAGTAATTTTGAGTGCATATAGATTGGGGGCAAGTGGTTTGGGTTGCGTATGGGTACACGTTCGGTGGTACACGTTCTTTGTGGTCCATGTTCTCTGGGGTCTATGTTCTCCTTGGTCCATGTTCTCTGTGGTCCATATTCTCTGTGGTCCATGTTCTCTGTGGTCCACGTTTTCTGCGGTCCATGTTCTCTGTGGTCCATGTTCTCTGTGGTCCATGTTCTCTGTGGTCCATGTTCTCTGTGGTCCATATTCTCTGTGGTCCATGTTCTCTGTGGTCCACGTTTTCTGCTTTCCATATTCTCTGTGGTCCATGTACTCTGTGGTCCTTGTTCTCTGCGGTCCATGTTCTATGCGGTCCTTATTCTCTGCGGTCCATGTTCTCTGTGGTCCATGAAGTCTGTGGTCCATGTTCTCTGGTTGTACCTGCTTTACAGATCCACTCCAAGTATCCGGTGAGCTCCCTCTCGATCTGCTGCTGTCTGCGGAGCTTCAGGAACACTTGTCTCTTCTCTACACGCTCTCTCTCCTTCGCAAACTCCCTGAAAACACAAACACGTGGACCGTCAATGCATCTGATTCGCTCACGATCATTTTGAATTCTCGTTCCCAACAAGATGATCTACAACAAACAAGAGTTTGAAAATGACAGTAAAATTGACCACCTGCCACTGTTATGTGTCGGGCTGCAACAAGTTAAATTAACCACTTATTGAAGTAGTCCAAATATATGAAAGAGATTGAATCCGCCAGACCTGCTGGATTCCGTTTTTGTTACCATGTTTAAGAAATCCTTTAATCATCAATCGAGTGGGGAAATTTGAGTGTTGCATCACCAGGTACGAAACTATAAGAATGAGGAGCCCACAGCACAAGATAAGAGAACAATAACTCATACTAAAATAAAATAAAATCTCTAACATACTAAAGAAGTGAGTGTAAAATCTCTAGCTTTAGCATAATAATAACTGCTACACCACCTCTGCTGCTGTGACCTAAAGTTCTGTTGAATTTTAATACTCCTACTGGAGACCTGAATTTCTCCTACAGGGATAAAGCATCTATCTATCTACCTATAATCAAGAAGAAAGAATTAAGTATAAAATCTGTGACTGTAGCAAGTATAAAAAACTGTATAATCTAATGCATTAAATATACAGTTGTATGTATCCACAAGTACATGTTAGCAGCATGAAGGTCCGGAACAAAGAGAGTACGGTGACAGTGACACATGAGGTTCTATGCTGCACATTCTGACATTAGTTTAAAATATTGCACAGATTGCACAAAGGAACGGACAAGTAGTGAGCAGGCAAAACAGCGTTAAAGGGTTGTTTCCTAAAATGGCAGAAGCTGTGGGTGAGTAAGTCCAGCACATGTTTGTAGGTGCACACACACACACAGATCACACAAGTTCACTAAACCATTCTGTCAAACTTTACCTGCACCAATATAGACATGAAATACCCATAGACCTGTAATACCAAAAGGGCAACCCACTTTAATGTGCGGACCGCTTTACCGCTGCTGTTTTTCGCTGTTCTTTTCTGAAGGAATAAGACAACTTGCGGGCTGTACAACTGACGACAAAAATGGAACATTTGATTCTGTCCAAACGTCTAAATCTAGCTAACTCTCTAGCATCCAGGTAGCTTTCTATGCTGTTTTGCACCCGGTCACGTGACCTGCATGGGAAAAACTGTAAACAACAACGTCAATCCAAGATCCTCCTATAGGGGAGCCAATGATAGCTAGCTTGAACAGGCCTTTTGAGCGGGAATGTGGAGCCATATATACTGTATGCATAGTTTCTGGGAAGAATCAACCAAGCAACCAAGAGCCAATCAGGAGCGAAAGCAGTGTGTCCCACCATAACGGCATACAGAAGGACAAAGCTAACAATGTTATTGGTCAGTCGTCATATTTGGATTCACAAATGAATATAAACACAGGGATCACAGAAGGTTTATCACCTTTATCACCCACAGATCTTTTAAACCCAAAACGGTGAGTGTGATACCAACGCTTACTGCATAAACTTTGTCCATGAGCACTTCCCTATTGGGCTTCTTTGAGATAGCAAGAGTTAAGGAACTAATCCTTAACTCTTGATTCAAATACAGTACATGATATCTGTTCTGTGCTGGCAGTAAAGTCATCTGATGAATACGAAACATGTTTTTGACAATATCTGTGTCATCATCATCCCCTTTATTAGTCCATTTCTTGGTCCTCATAGTCCCAGCCCCTCACTGATCCTCCTGCAGGTGGCGGGTCCACGGGAAGATGGCTGCTCCGTCAACAGCCACCAAGACACAGCATTGGTGTTTTAGTGGGGCTTCAGGCAAAGTGGGGTTAAGGGTCTTGGCCAAGGACAAAAGGGGCGACAGTGGCTCAGTTGGTAGAGCATTGGCCTTTGGGCCCAAAGGTCGTGTGTTCAAGCCCACCACGAGACCTTCTTCACCGATTTCCACTGATGTCTGCTGTCGTTGTGTTCTTAGGCAAGACACTTAACCCCACTTTGCCTAAAAGGTGCGCGGAAGTGATGCTCGCTGCTTGCCTTGATGTGTATGCATCAAACTGAAATTTCCCCATTGTGGGACAAATAAAGGACCTTCTTCTTCCAAAACGACAGCAGACATCAGTGGGAGCAGGTATGGGTCGTGGGGGATCGAACCCACGGCCATTAGGTTCAAAGACCAATATGCTACCAACCGAGCCACTGTCGCCCCCAATCACAGCCTGCTCCAGGTCAAAAGAGATGGTTGCATGAATCACAGTCTCAGAAAGCGGAAAGGAAAGCCTAGAGCTCCACATATCAATCATGACTGTATTTGTTTGTTTACTCATGTCTATTTCGTATCTATAATTTCCTCATTCAGGGCAGACGGATTCAGAGTGTGCCAGGTGGTTCGGGTGATGTGGTCCCTTATTCTTTCTGTATATGTGCACATTTACTCAAGCTCTGGGTTCCATTTGTTATGGTTGTGACGGCCGCCGAGATATCCCTCTGGTCTGATTCTAATTCCAGCCAAATTATGGACCCGATATGGCTCTTAATGAGATTATCCAACTGAGATAAATAAAGTCTTAATCCAGAGTTCGGACTGTCGGGTGTCTGTTGTCGCTTATCATATTACTTTATTTTACTGTGACTAGAAAAGATCAGCGGTTATTTTCTGCTGTGTTGATTGTACTTGTTGTATGGTGTACATACCCAGACAGGACTCCCAGCACCAGGTTGAGCATGAAGAAGGAGCCGATGATGATGAGGGGGATGAAGTACAGCCAGTTCCACGTGTTCCCCGCCACGTCGTTGGTCTGCGGGAACAAAAACAGGACAAAAATGTGTTTACTGTTACCGTTTTTATAGATCTCAGTTAGAGCTTTGACACCATAGACACATCACTTTTAATCAAAATCCACAAAGGCCATACGAGTAGGTCAGGACCAAAAAGCTGACTTGGACCAAAACCAGACTCTGACCAAGTCCCAACCCCAGGCCCATATTTTCGCTGCATAGATCTCAATGTTTACTCCTGACTCATCAGCAGGAGGCCAGTCCCTGTGCTCCTCAGAGTCCCAGCAGGAGACCAGTCCCTGTGGTCCTCAGAGTCATGTTATTGTTTATATAGCAATAACATGTCTCAGATGTACTTTGGAGCAAGGCCTAGCAGAGACTTGTAACAAACAGAGCTGCTTTAAAGTCTATTCTGTGAGCCAGAGGAAGCCAGTGCAGAGACCTGAGAACTGGACTAATGTGATGGTAGTTCCGGGTTTTTGTCAGGACTCGAGCTGCAGCTGTTTTACAACTCGTTTGGAGAGACCAGTGAGCAGGCTGTTACAGTTGTCTAAAGCACTGGAGACAAATCAAGGATACAAATCTCCAATTTCGCAGATACTATTATTTTTTCTGGCAATATTCTAAAGTACAAAAAGCATTTGATTTTACTAACGTGATGTGGTTGTTAACGTGCAGGTCTGAGTCCATTATAACCCATTTCTAACATGATTTGTTAACATTTTCTCACAACAATTAAAACATGTATTAATTAAGACATCTGTATCTTACCAAACACATTTTGTTTCAACTAATTCCTCTGTTTTTCGAAATGTGAGCGTTCTTGTTTTTGATTCCAATTTAAACCTCCTTCTGTCCAATAGTTACCGACTATGAAAAAATCCAGTCACAATATAACGAAGAAACAGAGCATTTGTGACGGAAGCGTGTGAAGAAATGCATATTTATGGGCCGTGGATGACAAAACAAAACTTTTCCCTATCTCGGCTCATTAGGCAAGAAAGTAATTAGCCAAGGTTTGTATCTGGGAAACAGCTCATATCTCGTCGGAGCAGCTGTTCAGGACACAACACACGCACCGAACATTCTGCCAACTCCACCGACGACAGAACAGGGACCATTCCAAGTCCCCACACTTTAGGAACGTAAGCATCAGCAATATTTTTAAAAAGAGGATTTGTGCAGCCGCTTTAGCACTGATAGCTGTAGTACTGGGTCTGCAGCCTGAGTCTTGGATCAATAGCCTCAGTCCTGGATCTATGGCCTCAGTTCTGGATATGCAGCCTCAGTCCTGGGTCTACAGTCTCAGTCCTGGGTCTACAGCCTCAGTCCTGGATCTACAGCCTCAGTCCTGGGTCTACAGCCTCAGTCCTGGGTCTACAGCCTCAGTCCTGGGTCTACAGCCTCAGTCCTGGGTCTACAGCCTCAGTCCTGGATCTACAACCTCAGTCTTAGATCTTTAGCCTCAGTCCTGGATCTACAGCAGTTTTTCCTGGTCGAAGGCAGGGGTTGGTAATCTTTGTTTTAAAAAGAGTTGAGTTTCAGGAGCAGCAACATATATCATTATAAAACAACCAGATTTGATTATAGCTGAATAAACAAACTAGACTAATTGAAACTTCACTTTAAAACCATAAAATATCTAACACATTCCTGACTCTAAAAAAGTTATAACAAGTATTTTAATATAGTATAAAATAGAGAACAAGGATTATCCAGGACAGTTATTGACATTTCTCGACAGTGGTCATCCCGCTCCCTATGGACCAATGGCTCTTATGTGTTTGTTAATATTGCATTTCCTGTGCAAACTGTTTGATTTTCATATCTGTCGTTGAAGAATCAACAACTTTGTAAAGTCCTCCAAGACGACTGCTGCTGTGACTTAGGTCTATACAAAAATAAATTGAATTGAATTGATATTTTTTCAATAATTACTTTGTTCTGGGTGGTCATGCTAATGCTTAGGTCCACATCCACAGAACAAAAATCATTTCCCACTGCATCTATCCAAACAACTTTGAGCCCGTTATAATAAATCTTTCGAACCCAGAGGGACTATGGGGGTCTGAGGGAGACTGTGGGAGACTGTGGGGGGCGCTTGGATGAAGAGGTGTGAGGAGTTTTTCTGAAGCGCTGATATTCTGCAGACGCCGCGGTGCACAGACTGTGATGATCGAGGGGAGGCTGATTCAGCGACAAAGCCCAGATTGGACCCAAGACAGAGTGTAGTCCTGAGAGTGCCTTTGACAGACGACTTTTTCAAACTTTTCTTTTTGCCAGTGAAAGCCTGGTAAATAGAAGTGGCGGGGAAAAAGAAAATGTGTTCAGTATTGCAATATTTTACAAGTAAAACGACACAGTAGAGAAAAGTACTGCACTATTTAATCAAATAATTATCTGTGTCACTTTTGTGTTTTCTCTGAGTTCTCTCTGGTAGTTTCCATCTGAGGTTTATGGTCCTCTATGATGTCTGCTTTTTGTGACTCTTGTCTGTTGTGTTTGAATCATTTAAGTAAGTAAGTAATGTTTATTTATATACATTTAAGTGTTGAGCTCACCTAGGGCTGGGCGATATAAACGGTATAAGCGGTATGCGATATAAATTTGGCCCACGGTAGAGATTTTTGTTATACTGGCATATTGCGATAAGTCATTATGTCATCAAATTGCTGGACAGCTGCTCATATCAAGTGGGGAACCTATGGAGTCTCTACTTTGCTAAAAAATATTTCTCTAACGGTTGTCAATTTTTAGGAAAATGCCTAATAAGGAACGGGAGAAACGCTAGCATTAGCATTAGCTTGCGTAGCATCTGCGGCCACAGAGATAGCCGACAGTCCGCAGTCTTTACTTCGCTTACTTTCAGATACAATGCAGTATTTTTGTGTGGTATACGGTTGTAGTAGCCGAGGCAACAAAAAGAAAGAACTGTTAAATAAATAAATAAATGTTCTAATTGCAGCCCCCGCTGTTAGCTCACTCACTGCTGTTAGCTTAACGCTATTAGCTTAACGCAACGGAGCTAAGCTAATAGCGGAGCTTCTCCTGGAGCTCCGTACTTTTGGTTATTTACAGCTCAACAAATCACCGAAAAGACAATAAAGGATCAGATTTCTCGCTTCAAATGCTGTCTAAAGTAACATTTGTGCCATATTTATTGTGTTATTGATCAGAACTATCATCTCAGACGTGTATCTGTTGATCCCTGTTCACTATAACAGCCTTAATCTTTCTCATTGTTTAAAAAAATGGGCTCATTCAAACACTACAAAGCGTACGCTGCATTAAAATATTTTTCACTCATATAATAAGAGTGATACTAAGGCGCGAAAAGCTCCTTTGTCTGCGTTTTCCAGCATTGCCCATTCTATTTAATAGAATGGGCAATGCTGCGGACACATGTCCCACCCCCTTTTGGTTATGTGGTTGAAACCCAGAAATGCTGCTTGGAAGTTAAAGTTTTATAATGTTCTGTATAATTGGAGTTTTGCACAATACATTTAAATAAGTAACAATCTTGACTATTGCATTCAAGAACCTGCTAGACCTATATTCACACACCGAATTATACCGCAATATGAATTTTAGGCCATATCGCCCACCCCTAAGCTCACCTTTATGTGAGAGGTGGGCTATTAGAGAATACTGATGTCTTGTCTGTCATGAGGTCCTGAATGTTGAAGGATTAAGTTTTTGCAGTCCATGTGTAGACCATAATAAATGTGACATTTGAGTTGAGTTTTATTTTCCCCAATTTTTGTCATGTCTTTGAATAATATGAGGGTTGCAGTAAATCGCAGAATCTAATCGCACTAATGTTGAATTGTAGCCCAAATATCACAATACTATCAAATTGTCACATTTTTACAATTTCCCGACCCTAGTAACGGGGAGAGAATGGCAATCAGACCTGCCACCCAATCTTTATGGCACCAGCCCGTTGCTGATTCTCCTGCAGCGCCATCAAAGACACAGCCTTGGTCCTTCAACGGGGGCTTCAGGTAAAGTGGGGTTAAGTGTCTTGTCCAGGGACTTAATGACGGCAGACATCAGTGGGGGGATCGAACCCAAGACCATCAGGTCACTTCATAACTGCTGCTGTTCTCCACAAGTGACTTATCCTTGACTCAAGTCCAGAGTTTATCATTATTTTATTATCTATGATCTTACAGAACTTGTTTGATGTGCGAATAATCTCTTAATTCTCTTTCTATTCTGCAGTAATGTGCGCAACTGTGACATTGAAATTTTCCCACTGAGGGACGAATAAAGGTTTCTCTTATCTTATCACTTTAAAAGTCAATTTATTCACAAGGAAAGCAATACTCTGACAGTTTGAACAATTCTCATAACTCTTATCTATATGGTCATTGTTCATGTTGACTTTGTGGTTGCTATGGTAATGGATTTGTAATATTGCTCTAATCGTGTTATTTTTGGGAAGATCAAGACCAGACCCAGACCCAGATCAGGACCAGATCCAGACACAGACACAGATCAGACCTGAACCAAAACCAGACCCAAGACTACACCCTGAAAAGACCAAACCCGGACCAAGAAAAGACCAAGATTAGACATGAAGCAAGACCAAGACCAGACCCAAGACCAGACCCTAGACCAGACCCAGACCAAAACCAGACCAAAACCAGACCCACACCAGAACCAGACTTGGACCAAAATTCGTTCCAAGACCAAACCCGGACCAAGACCGGACAAGGACCAAACCCAGACCCAAACCCAAAACCAATTCCAATTACAAACCAGGACCAAGACAAGTATAGAGACATAGAGTAAATATGTCTCTATGCTTATTCTAATTTTCCTTTATCCCCTGAATATGTTTGAAACCTTGGGTCATAATCGCGTGGCCGGCCCGCAGAGGTGACCCGTGGTCCGTGCCTCCTCGAGGATCACATGTTATTTGCGGACCAGGGTGCGATCACAGCTACAGAACAACAGCCTCGGGCCTCTGCAACACATCTGAGCTCCGGATTCAGCTCATTACAGAACGTACAGGACGGTACAGTGTCCCTATGTCCATGTGAGCCCTCCCCCAGCGGCGCAACGGCAGGGGGTTGGGTAACGGCATGTGCAATATGAAAAGGAAATTAAATGTTTGTTAAAGAACTAAGCCACTTATTAATTCATGGGAAGGACAAAACCAGTTCCAGAACCAGGTCTATGAACCTGTATCTCTCCTCCCACTTATTTCTTGCATTGAAATATGTCTCTATATATATTCTCATATTTTGTTATACCCAGAATATTTTTGAAACCTTGAGTCAGAAATGCGTGGTGGTGACCCGTGGCCTTAGGGTTACCCGGTTTTGGAAAACATTTCTTTCTGATCAACATTGCAATTTTCAATGTCCTGTGTGTTTAAAAAATGTAATCCATGTCACTTGTTACTCGCTCTCGAAACAGTTAAGTTCAAGCAACATTTTTCACATGCATGTATGTTTGGCCTCTGTCGATCAGCGCTTTCAGACAGAAAATTCCAAAAGAGATGACCACTCTTTCTTAGGCAATCAGTTCTCAGCCCAAAGGATCAAATAGTGACTCTCAGGGCCCTCTTTTACGAGTATGCTGAAGATTACTTGTTTTCTAATAAGATGATGTGGTGGTCTGATTTGTTTCAAACATTTTACTTTGTCAAGATAAACAACATGTATTAGTATGTATGTAAAGGTTAGGTAGCCTAGCTTTAAGAGTCATTAAACTTGATGGCTTGACTTTTTACGTGTCTTTTCATGTATTAGAATGCGACATAATATTCATTTAAGATATGTGATGCAACAATTTTGCAGGGTAAAAATGCTGCCTGCCTGTAACTCTCTCCGCTACGACCAAAGTGAGGAGTAGAATTAGTGTTGGGAGAATCACAAGAGAATCACAAGTTCCTGCATTGACACGGTACTGCTCAAAAAAGCACTAATCAAACTGAGACAGAAGCTTTCAGACAAAAGAGCCAGACTTACATTTTTGTGCCACAAGTTCCTGATATTAGTGGAGGGATCTAAAAACAACATGTGGGTTGCAATTGTCTACTAATTCATATATTCTCACACTGCTCTGTACATGCGGCTGTATTTGTTCCAGTTCGGGGCGGGCGGCTGACATGCAATTACCCAATGCTTTTGCAGTCCATCTTCTTTCCTTCTTCTTTTTTTTGGACCAGCCTAGTTTAGCCGCTGTGGATTTTTGAATGCACTCGTAAATTGAATGAGCAAATGCGTTTTTTCACATTTTCCTGGGGGATGGGCTGCCCAGGGCCATTTTGAAACTGCCCATATAAGGGAAAAATGGTGGCACATTAGTTTCAATGGCGGAGATAGGCGTGACTGCGTCCGTTAATATTTACAGTCTATGATTTGACCCCTGTGAGTGTGTGTCCAAGAGAGCGTGGCCGGGCATATGGCACACGCCGCCAGCCTTTCTACGCTCTTCATTAGAACTCTACTGATGCTGCCCCCGAGCAAGACACTCCTAATGACCCCATATGGGCCCTGGCCGCGTGTGGAGAGGAGCAAAACGTGGGTAACAAGAAAAACACTGTAAAGTCTGGGTAAATGTTGTGAAATGTTGTGAAAAATTAATACTAAAAGTTTAATACGGGTTAGGGTTTGGAATGGATTATGGTATATATGGATTATAATTTCTTTTTTGAGGGACAGATGATTGTAGGAGGATGGTCTTTGGGTGAAAAACAGTAAATGTTTAATTTGACATTTATACAATTCTTACTACCAGTATAATGATTTTTTGAGTCTGCTATATTTATGCTGTATATGAATCTAAATATCCTGCTATTATGATCCATCTATTCTGATTCAATCTATGTAAATCAGTCACCTGACAAGTGACCAATCAGCAGTCTCCTGCAGGGACTCTGAGGAGCACAGGGACTGGTCTCCTGCTGGGACTCGGAGGAGCACAGGGACTGGCCTCATGCTGATGCCCAGAGTCAGGACTAAACATGGGGAGGCAGAGTTTCAGATTTATGCTGCTAAAATTACTGTGAGACTAATAAAGGTATAATTCATGAATTCAAATCTGGAACAGTCTTCTTGAAAATGTGAGACAGGATTCTACAATGACAATGTTTAAATAGGCAAGGCAAGGCAAGTTTATTTATATAGCACAATTCATACACAAGGCAACTCAAAGTGCTGAACAAGATAGCATTAGAATCATAAATAATCACAGAACATTAAAACGAAAGATAAAAATATAAAATCCCTCAGTTGTATGCACAGCTAAACAGCACCGTTTTTAACTTGGTTGTAAACATTGTCAGAGAGGAGGCCTGTCTCACATCTTCAGGAAGATTGTTCCAGATTTTAGCAGCATGAATCTGAAAGGCAGCCTCCCCATGTTTAGTTCTGACTCTGGGCACTAACAGGAGTCCAGTCCCTGTGCTCCTCAGAGTCCGGGCTGGTTCGTATGGTACTAACATGTTACTAATATATTTTGGTGCGAGGCCATGGAGAGACTTGTACACAAGCAGAGCTGTTTTAAAGTCTATTCTCTGAGCCACAGGAAGCCAGTGCAGGGACCTGAGGACTGGACTAATGTGGTCGTACTTCCTGGTTCTAGTCAGGACTCGAGCTGCTGCATTTTGAATGTACTGCAGCTGTTTTACAGCCTGTTTGGACAGACCTGTGAGCAGGCCATTGCAGTAGTCTAACCTACTGGAGACAAATGGATGGATAAGAATACAGGCTAAAAAAAAGTTCTGTTTAACTGTGCAAACCACTAAAGTATTGTATCTTTACTCTTTTTAATGTACTGTGATTATTTATTATTTGAATGTTTCTTCTCTTGTTTATGTTAAATAAACTTGCCTTACTATTTGATCTGGATTACACAGGTGCAGAGTGGTCAGACCAGTTTGGCAGCATCTCCGTATTATTCTTCTTTGTAAACGTACTTTTTGGAGGAGGTAGGCCACACGCCAAATGGGAATTACCGTCCAAACATTCTTTTTTTTATCACCAAAGATCATCACTAAAACACAAACTTTTGACCAGAGACTGAAAAGTAAGTAAGTAAGTAAGTAAGTTTTTATTTATATACCGCCTTTTCACTGCAGATCTGAGTCTCAAAGCGGTTTACAATTGTTAATTTTGGGCATTTGTCTCTCACTCCACACAGAGATGGGAGCAGGGCCAGTACAGGAGGCGCATGCCAGAACTATTGGACATATTTTTAGTGGTAGGGGAAACCGGAGCACCCGGAGGAAACCTACGCAGACACGGGGAGAACATGCAAACTCCACTCAGAAAGGCCCTGGTCCGACCGGGATTCGAACCCAGGACCTTCTTGCTGAGAGGCGAGAGTGCTATCCACTCAGCCACCGTGCCGAATCTTTGCCTCAGTGACTCATGGACAGAACCATCTTCCACATCCGAGCCCTTGTGCAGCAGCGACAGCACGCTCGCCCACTCAGCTCTTTTAAAAAAAAAAACAAAATACAACCTCACACACGACGCCGCGACTGAGAGCGGACGCGAGCGGGGGGTCAGAAGGTATGGGCAAAATCCATTTACAGCACATTTGCTGACAAAACACCACCACATGTCAAAGCTGCTGTTGAATTATTGCACAAAAGCAAACTGATAAACAGAGGAAATATTGCTGTTACTTTTTTTAGACCATGAAAAAATCCTTCCCAGGTGCAGGTCTTTTATATGATGTGATTTCTCGTTTTAATAACCAGAGCCTGTTTGTAAATGTGTGTCCAGTGTGACATCAAGATCTATTAATAGTAACCTCAGAATGTGCTGTTTTTACACACAGATTTAAAGAAAGAAAGAATAACTTAGAAGAATGACTAAACTTTTCAACCAAATAAAATCCCTGTCACTGGTTTCTTGCACAACAAACTGTTTGGATCCCACTACCTGTTTGGTTTTCTTGTATTTTTGGCCATTGTCACATTTCAAGAGATCCTCTGTTCCTTCGGCTGTCAGACTGTAAAACAAGCCTGGATGAGTCTTCTGCTGCTGGAGTCCTGAATTTCTCCAACAGGGATCAATAAAGTATCTATCTATCAATCTATTTATCTATCTGTATTTAGATCAGCCTTTTCTGTGTAAAAGAGAATCCTCACTCAACCAATCAAACCAATAATAATAATAATAATGCATTGGTTTAGTATATCGCTTTTCAGGATACTTTATGTCAATGTCATTATTCATTTGCTAACCTACTATTCTAGCCACAGCTTTCCTGGGGCACACTGACAGAAGCGAGGCCCCACCAACCATTCACACACACACCATACTCCACTTCATTTGGTTAAAGTGTTTTGCCTAAGTACAAAAAGAATTAGGACTTTAGGCACTTTACAGCCGCAGCCGCTCCCCTGTGGCACCTGGTGTTCCCAGAGGTCTCCCATCACAGATCTAACCAGGCCCTGAACAGCTGATGGGATCTGGCTTTCGCATGCAAGTATGGCCATAATATCGAAATCTTTTTATTAAGAAAAGTGTCACAACAAAACAAAGTTGTCATTTGTCATTCCAGATGGGGAAATAAAACCGATCCAAATTGAGGAGAATTAATCAGTTTGTGTTCTTAAAGCGTATGTTGACTTTTTCATTTGGAATATTTCTAGAACTGTTCCGTACCAGTCTCTATTGATGGGGGTGTTCAGTTCAGCTATTTTCTAGTGATGGATTTTTTTTACTCTTAGCCAAAAGAGCCCGCAACAACTTTCTGTCTCCCCTCCGAACCAATATCTTTCTTATATGTGTCCCCAGAGCACGGGTCACATCATATTTGACCTTTTCAATCTTTTAATCTTATAATTATTCCAGAAAAACGTCAAATAGTGCCTCACAGGGCTCTTTCTCAAACAGTTAACAAGTTTTCTGCTACATAAACAGGACTCTCTGTGTCACAAGTAAATTATACCGGCTGTATAATGTGTATGTCTTACTATCCTCTCTTGTAAAAGGCAATTCCAAGTCTGCACTGTTTTGGGATTTCTGGTTCGCTGGAGTGTTTTCATCAGAGTGGCTGGAGGAGACATTTGGACCGAGCCGTAATTGGCTGAGGGCATTAGAGCATCATTAGCCGGGGCTTTGATCCACACATCATTATATAAAGAAAAGAGACCGAGAAGCTAAGACCATTACTGTTTAAAGTAGGCTGTCACATTCGGGCGCGGCTAAAGGCTTTCCAGAGAACAGGATTACATTTGGTGAACTATTAGAACGGAATACTCATGGAGTGACCAGAGCTTTGTTAAGTCTTTAGCAGATTTTAAACTTATTTCCCTGCATGTCAAATGCGTTCTAGGTCTTGGGTATATTCTATAGACTGCATATAGATGGACAATGCTGACATGCTAGCTCAATGAAGCCCCCTAGCTCTACTTGGCCCCACTCTACTCTACTCTATCCTGATTGGGAGTGCTTCCACTGGCCCAACTAAACTGCTTGGCTTTGGTATTAAAGTATACTAACCATGGCTCTATTACAATAACTGGATAGGGTATTACTAGCTTGGAGCTGAAGAACCCATGTGCTCGGGGGATTCTCGTGGTACAAGCCTAAATTCACATGGGCTACCCAGAAATGTTCCCCGTAGAACTCAATGTAAACTAAACCAGCTCGAACTCAGCTGACAGAGAACCTACAGCTTTCATTAAGGTCGGATTTTGTGGAGATTTTAGTGTCCCTTGTCATCCTGAACTTTTTTTCTTCTTAAATGCTTCGGTTTTCTTTAAATCCACACTTTAGCACCACAAACTCTGCTCGTCTGGCTCTCGCTCTAACTCCCAATCTGATGAGCAGCTCTGATTGGTCAGAGCGCGGCCGAGACCCTCTGTGCGCGTGCATGACAGCCACACACACGTATTTGGCGCAACGCATCATGGAAGCTCGTCCACTGCGCAGAACCGGGAGGACCAGACGATGCTCAAATACAGGCGAGTTTCCCATGGTTCTTTGCGAGTTCCAGGCGACTTCTGTTAATCTTTCAGCCCCCATGCCGGCACAAAGCGCCACTGAGCACAAACCATTCATTTGAATACGGCGCCATCTTGGATCGCCGGGACTTGGTATTAACTGACAGTAATTAGGCAGAGTGCAGCCATGGTTACCAAGGAATGTCCATGGAAACTGATTTGTTGTGGATGGGTACCAGATACTAAAGCCTAATGGAAACACAACCAGGTAGAGTAGAGAAGAGTGAAGTAGATTATAGTAGAGTATATTATTATAGAGTAGAGTAGACTAGAGTAGAGTAGTGTAGTATAGAGTAGATTATAGTAGAGTTGTGTAGAGTAGAGTAGAGTAATAGAGTAGAGCCAGTAGGGCTGGTGAAAACGGGGCTTAGTGAAGGTGATAGCAACACAAAGATCTTATCAATCATTGTTTGGGCCACAACCTGCATCAAAGTCTCATAAATAAATAAAAGTAAATAGTCTTATTACGATTTTGAATGACCAACAATAACGTGTAATAATGTTTCTTTAAAGCTGAGGTACCTAACTTTATTCTGTCATTATAAGCATCCTAATTGCCCCAACAGAAAGAGTCTTGTAAAATTGTGAGAAATCATCAAACCACAACTAGCGATAGAAGAACGAAACAGTTTGACCACAGTAGTAGGATGGTGGTTTGAAAGTTAGGTACCCAAGCTTTAATGACTTGAGCACCACAATGTAATCGTTTCAATGCTCTTGGACATGAGTAGACTGTGTGTCACCGCTTTTCTCTTTGAAGCTGGAATCAACGGAGGTCAGAAACGAGAGAGAGAGAGAAAGAGAGAGAACGGTTTAGCTAGTGGGAAGTGATGGTGAAGTGAAGCTAGAGGGGCTTGGATCATTCTGCCTGCTTCTGGGAGACAACGGAGGGTGCCAGGATGTCTAATGGGATATATTATGTGTCATTTGTGAGAGCAAACACACACACAAGCACACACACACACACAAGTACACACATCCACGCACACACACTGGGAGCAGGGGACAATGAGGCCAAGCGTGTAATGGGGATTGGCACGTCGCGAGGGCCCACGTCCACGGACCTGACGGCTGCGCGCTCGAGAACCCGTGCCGAGAACCAGAGCGGCTTTGTGTCACTTTGAGCTCCTCCTCAAAGCCGAGAGCGCGGCACAGCTACGGTAAAGAGCAGCTCGGCTAATGCGGCGTCATTGGCACAAAGTCTGCACATGCGAGGAGGGATGCATCGTTTACCATGAAGGGGGCAGAGCCTGCGATTTCTTTATACAGCCTTTTGTGTAACTCAATCCAACCCTATTTATTTATATAGCATATTTTATCAAACTCACGGCCCGGCAACGGATGAAGCGGAAGAAATGGAATGGAATGGGATTTTATCAAACCGCTTGCTGGTAGTCCCAAAAATACCCTGTGTATGACTGGTATTCCTAGCTTTTTCACACACACACACACACACACACACACACACACACACAGAATCAAACAGTTTAAACAAAAAAAATGCAATGATAAAAAAAACACTTAAAGGACAACTTGCCCTCAAATCCACTTTTTTTTGCAGTATAAATGAGAGTCCAATAGTGTTGTCTACATATCCTGGTCATAATTTTGTCACTTTGGTGCAAATTAGTTGAAAGTCAAACTTTCTGCCTAAAACCGTCTGTGAGGCGCCATCTGCTGGCGACCTGTATTACTACATTTGAATTTTGAATCTGGCGCCAACACTGGCGCAGCAGCAAGACCTGACGTCTGAAGCAAGACCTGACGTCAGCAGCCCCCCGCCCAGAGCTATATAAACGGCCCAGTCTCGTTCACGCCCCCTTTAGTCCTCCAGGCTACGCCCATTTAGAGGAAGATTTGAACAGGAAATGTGAGTGATGTAAGCTCCGAGGAGCGGGGGTGAGAACCACTTTAAAGCCATTGGTCTATTTTCTATCATAGGTCAGCACTAAGTCAAGAATGCAAAAAGAGCTAGACCCTCTGACTCCTGGGGAAATGCTGATTTGTCTACTGCAAATGTGTGGCCACGAGTTCTTCTTGTGGTGACATTTTTAAACTGTTATTTCTGATTGTGAAAGATGAATGTCCTGTGAAAGGAGACAAAAGCGATAGGCGTGATATAAACCCTGTATAATAAATATATTACACTATGATGCTGTCTATGCTTCTTCCATGCATTTAAGACTTTTTTCATCATTATTTCCAATCTGATATTGGTTGGATAATTCAATCTTTTCCCTCTAATCTGTCTATCTTATTTCTTACAGGCCTTTTGGTTTTTGGTTCATTCAGGACCATGATGGTCATGACTGCTCATGACATACACCAGGGACGTCAAAGTCAAATACATCACAGTCTGGGTTATGGCTGTGTCAGCCATTTCAAGTGAAAACATTTTTCCACAGGCTCAAAGAAAAAAAAAAACTTCCTTCAAAGCGAAAAAACCTGAATTAATAATCCAATATTTTCTTATGACTCCGTGTGGCCGGTTCTAATACTAATCAAATATCATTCTGAGGGCCAAGATAATTTATTTTTGGGCCGGATCTGGCCCCCGGGCCTGGACTTTGACACCCATGACAGTAGCAGACACAGTAGCAGACAGAAGCATGGTTTGTCTTCTTCAAACAATATCAAGAGTTGCACAAACTTTCCTGATGGATTCTATGTGTGCTTTTGCCCTTACAGAAGTTGCACAAACCAATCCAATGACCAAAAAGTAAAGACGCATTTTCCTGGAACAACCGTAACAACATTCACATCGACACAAGGCCCTATCGAAGCCTCCTGAAGAGCCCAGGCGAGCGGTGGGTAAAAATAATTGCCAAGAATCAAAAAGATTTGGAGAAAAGTAAAAAAAATAAAAATACAGACCAAGTTGGTGAGAAACTCTGCAGTGGGGACGATAATGAGCAAAAACCAGGCGGCTCTGCAGAAGAAAAAGACCTTAATATCACAGAGGAACCTGCACGAGTGGAGATAACAGTCTGCGATCAAAGAGGAGCGAGTGTTTGAGGACGGAGCACGTCACATTAATGTCAAAAGGTGTAAAATTATAAAGAATCCTTCGTCAGAGGTGATGTGGTCAGTCTGATAGATCTGCCACATCTGTCAGACGGACCATGTACCAGACGCCAAACCATATCTTGCTCTGACATCGCAGACCTGAGATGAAAGGCTGTGTCGACTCGGGACAAGGTTGTGAAAGGTTGGCATGTTGTCTTGACCACTGTCGGAAATCATAGGCTCGATATAGATGGACGATAGCTCCTGGTAACCTTGCCTGCAAGCTGAATTCTCGCGGTATTTGTGAGTTCACAAACACTCGAGAATACATCTTACCCCGCTCCCGCCAACCCTTTTCGAGTAGAACATCTAGGTGTTCAAGCCAATATCACGCGCCAGTCTGGGGGTTTAGGGCGGGATATGCGGGTTTGATGAAAGCAAGAAGTGCCGGGCCGAAGCAAAACAAACATGGCTACGCAGGAGGACGGACGCGTAGCTGAGGCTATCAAGTCAGTTTTAGCAGAATCTTGTATTTCTTTTTTGAAAGATGAACAGCGAGAGGCACTTTGTGCAATTCTGGACGGCAAAGATGTTACCGGGATTGGTTTAAGTCAAACCTTGGTAGGCGGGCACACAGCATCACTTCGCCCAATCAGCTTGAAGCATTCTGCTGCTTATCCCTCCTTTCCCCGAAAGGATTCTCCTCCAGAAGTCCCAGATTGATATTGTGGAGAACGCATTAGAGTTCTACACAATCTTCAATCTGGCTCTTGCCAGGTTAAGCTCCTTGGGCCGAAGGTATAAAAGTGTTCGAAGCTCATTTTAGCATCTGTATAAATATGTTTTTTTTTTATTTTAGTGTATGCAAGAATTTTGACTGTATGATTTCTTTATTTAACCAGAGTTGTATTATTTTCTGGTAGATTTTTCAGAAAACTTACTGTGTATTTGGACTGAGTCAAAGTTAAAGGATTGGCCAATGATTTATATTTTTCAATTAGCACTTTATATTTATGTGTTGGGTTAGAATTACAATTATATGGTTGTTTTCTTAAGGAAATTAGCTTTAAAATGAAGTATAACACACCATGGTAGCTCAAATTAAACTCACAATCAATGCTGTTAATAGCAATAATTGAAAATCCTTTCAGAGGTCACAAAACATGTTCTTTGGGGCCGCATTTGGCCCGCGGGCCTGTGTTAGAAACCTGTGCCCGAGCTCACTAAAACCTATAGCTGCTACTTTTCAAATCTTGCTTGTTGCATGTTTTTTTTAGGACGTAACCTCCACAATAAACCAGCAACCACTGTACTCTGTATTGTTTGTAAACGCACTCAACCAGAGGAACCCAACACTCCAGCAGCTCTCCATCCATTTGGGCGAGTTCCTGAGATCATACAGAGGATGTGACTCACGCTGTAGAGGATGTCCACCCAGCCCTCCATGGTGATGCACTGGAACACGGTGAGCACGGCGAACAGGATGTTGTCGAAGTTGGTGATGCCGAAGTTCGGTCCGGTCCAGTACTCTCTGCACTGCGTCCCGTTTGGACAGAGGCGCGCTGGGGGCTCCACGCCACAGGGCCAGTCCGCCGCGCGCTCACCTGCACACAACACAAGCACATTCCATTCATTCATCTTCAACCCCTAAGTCCATTTTTGGGTGGGAGGGGGTTGGGAATCAGAGCAAACGGACAATTCACATAACCTCAAGCCCCTCAATTCAGTTCCATTCAATGCATCAGTGTATAGCCCTAAATCACACAGCAGTTGTCTTTGAGGAGTTGTCAATTCACCAACAACAGATCAGAGAATCCAACCATTTGAGCAGAGGAAATACAATAACAACATAACAGAGCCATCAGTCTAAAGCAGACACGTTAAACTAAGGGCCACGGAAAACGATCTGTAGCCCCTGAAATTATCCTAAATTATTATATTGAGTTGCAGCATTGATGGTAATAGGCTACAATGGCATGTTATACCTATTTTTTAAGCCACTGTTCTCAAGAAAACAACCATATCATTTAATGTATTCAGGAATGTTAAGCAAACATGTAATTAGAAGTTATACTGTTGAACATATTCAAAGATTTGTCTAGGAGTCTTCAACGACAACTCTTACTATTTGGTCCAAATTCAATCCACAGTAACGGAACTCATTTTGTTCAGAAACATCTGTTGGAAAAGGAGATCCTATCTAACTTTGCGAATCAAGTTATGTATCAAAATACCTTCATAATGTAAAAGAAAACTACTTTTTCACTTTCGGCCCCCAACAATGTCTTACATTTTTTATTTGGACCTCAACCCAAATGAGTTTGACACCCCTGGTCTAAAGGGAGCAGGATGACCACTGTCCATAACTGCTAATTTAGTAAATGTGCATCCATGTCCATAATTCTTCATCACAAAGGACACACATTTAGCAAAATGGTTTTATTGAGTTTATACCATGTTACAACATTGTTCTCTTCTCTTGGATTTAAGTGCTAATAAAGAATCACTTTGCTTTAGATTTCCTACAGATGTATCGACCCATGTTAATCTATGAGAAATCCAAAGTATGAAATGGCAAAGGAAATTCAATTGATATTTATTTAACCAGGAAAGCACGACTAGGATTTCAGAATCTCTTGTTCAGCGGAGTCCTGCAGCTAATAACAATTTTTCATGTTTTGTCATTTTGATATTGCCTTCTCCCTCGATGGGATATGTCTTCCATCAGAGCGGCAGTAGATCCTGAAACTCTCCCTCAGCAGTTAAACCAGTCGCACCGTGGACTCAGCCCTGACGCAGCATCTGTCAACAATTCGGCCATGTTGGATTTGTACCACACGGAGATGACTGGGCCGTGGAAGCGATACTATCTCTGCATACATACACACACACACACACACACACACACGGACACACACACCACCTGCCTCTGGTGCCCTCCTCACACATTTGGCTTTGTCATTTCCTTCATCAGTATTGCAGGCCTAAATTCAAGTAATGAGTCTCTGATTTAAAAGTCAAAATGACCACCAGGGGGCAGATGAGCCAGAGCACAAATATGAGAGTGACTAATAGTTTTGGGGATGGGTCCAATGATATAATCAGTGCATGGGAGAACTTGTGAAACAAAGAAGTGGATGAAGAGTCGTGAGTACTAAACTATTTACGGGACATCCCTTGTTAAAGTTTGTGGTTCAAACGGATAAAAGAGGGTCATTTCTATAGTTTAATCTCATATTCTTGGACAGATATAATAAAGCCCTGTTTCCACCAGCCCCTATTTGGCTCTACTCTACTTGGTTGCATTTCCATTATGCTTTGGTAACCATGGCGTCCAGCAGCATTCTGACCAATCACAATTTCAAATGTGAACCATTTTATCATACTTTTAGAGCTGAGATGGAGGACTGATATTCCAACCACTTTGTTCCTCCAAAAGGACAATTAACAGATACATCTTAACTTTTAAAAATAACATACATTCATTTACATACAGTACATTTTTTAGTACAAGTCTCTGCATTGCCTCCTGCTGGTGCCCAGAGTCATGAGTAAACATGGGGAGACATCATTTCAGATTCATGCCGTCATGATGTTTGTTAAATTAAACAAATTACCAAAAAACTAACCTTTTGTTATTTGGTAATTTGTTTATTTTTTATATCACTTCTCACGTAATTTTGTTTTATGTTTTGCTTCCTGTCCTGTTCCTTGTTGATTATCCTCTGAGCTTTTCCCCATTTGTTGCTTGTCTTTTGTAGGGATGTAAAAAACTATGAATTTTCATGACCGACAACCGAGCCTCATTAACCGGTTGAAACCGGTTAACCGCGTAGTTTCAAATAGTCCATGTTCTTTGAAATAACAGCCATTTCGAGCCGCGTACTTTCCATGAGTGCAGCTCTGCGTTCTACTGGATCAGAGCCGAGACAGCGGCGCCAAAACCAGCAACAGCTTCTGCACCTTTGCGCACAGACCACTGCTTTTTTGATCTTCCCATTCTGCTGTGCGTTAAAGCATTTTTAAGCAAACGACGACTCGTTCACATGGTCAGAACAGCAAGTGACGCGTCTCGCAGGTCTCCGCTAAAGTTTAAATACAACTGTATGGAGCTGATCTAATGCCAAGGACCATCAGCACAAACATGTTTCATGTGGTTTGACTGAAGCCGCGTATTTGCGAGGATCCTTTGTGCTGCGTGACACAGAGGAGCACAACAGACCAGTATGTGTGTGTGTACAATACATGTATGTGTGTGTAAATAGAAGCTCCAATGTAGTTCTGACCCGCACCAGTGTGCAACTAGCAGGCGGTAACAGAGGGGAGAGATGATGCATGTGGAGGTTACGTATCAATGGAGGGGTGGAAAGTGTGTGTGTGTGTGTCTGTGCGTGTGTGCAAGTGTGCGTGGCGCGTACGGCGTGAGAATCGGCCCGGAGTTCACTGATACATTGACGCGTACAGCTAGATACGGACCCGCTCATCACATCGTGCGAATAGGGCTTAAAATAGCGTTATTAAGAGACCTCCCCTCTCCCCTTTTTCTCTTTTTTAACCGAGAGCTTTGACCGGTTAACGTTGTGACGGTCAACCACCGGTTAAACGGTCATCGATTTACATCCCTAGTCTTTTGTCTTCATATTTTTGTGTTTTTGCTCCATTTCCTGTATTTTTGAGTGTATTATTCACTTTGGACTTCCATTTTTGTATTAAATCATTTTGTCATTACATTCCTGCATTTGAAGTCTTCTTGTAGGAAATGGCTTTTTGCTGGTGCCCAGAGTCAGACCTAGATATGGGGAGGCAGCGTTTCAGATTCATGCAGCTATCATGAATCATAAATAATCACAGAACATTAAAAAGGAAGATAAAAATATAAAATCCCTCAGTTGTATGCACAGCTAAACAGAACTGTCTTTAACCTGGTTTTAAACATTGTCAGAGAGGAGGCCTGTCTCACATCTTCAGGAAGATTGTTCCAGATTTTAGCAGCATGAATCTGAAAAGCAGCCTCCCCATGTTTAGTTCTGACTCTGGACACTAACAGGAGGCCAGTCCCTGTGCTCCTCAGGGTCCGGGCTGGTTCATATGGGACTAACATGTCACTAATATATTTTGGTGCGAGGCCATGGAGAGACTTGTACACAAGCAGAGCTGTTTTAAAGTCTATTCTCTAAGCCACAGGAAGCCAGTGCAGAGATCTGAGGACCGGACTAATGTGGCTCACTTCCTGAAAATGTGAGGCTGGCGTCTAATCTGGCAGTTTTCAAATCCAGGTTAAAAACTGTTCTGTTTAGCTGTGGACACAACTGAAGGATTATATATTTACTCGTTTTAATCAGAATCAGAATAATTTTTATTGCCACGTAAGTAACAGGAAGGCACAGACTTGGAAATTGCTTTGGCTCAGTGCAACAGTCAGAAAGAGATAATAAAAAATAAAGAATAAAAAACACTTCTAAGGAATAAATTTAAATTTAAAATAGATTTACAGTTACTATTTACAATATACAAGTGCACATGGTGCACACAATGTAAGGTGACAGTAGTACAGTGAAGTAAAGTGACGTATGATGGGCAGTAAAGTGACTTTATAAAGGGCGGGGGGACAGGTTAAGAAGTGTTCAAGAGTACAACAGCAGGTCTCCTGCCTGAGTGGTTGGAATAGTCCATGTGCAGGGTGAGAGGGGTCGGCTGTGATACGACCAGCCCGGCCTCGAGCTCGGGCAACGTACAGGTCCTGCAGCGATGGAAGGCTGCGGCTGATCACTTCCTCTGCAGAGTGCACAATGCGCTGTAGTCTCTGTTTGTCCCTGACTGTGGCTCCAGCGAACCACACGGTGACGGAGGAGGTGAGGATGGACTCGATGATGGCCGTGTAGAACTGCACCAACATCTGTGCAGGCAGCTTGGCTTTCCTGAGCTGCTGCAGGAAGTACATTCTCTGCTGGGCCTTCTTGATGAGGGAGCTTATGGTCGGCTCCCACTTGAGGTCCTGGGTGATGGTGGTGCCCAGGAAACGGAAGGACTCCACAGAGGTGATGGGGGAGTCCATCACGGAGGGTGGGGGCGGGGGGACAGTGCTCTTCCTGAAGTCCACAATCATCTCCACTGTCTTCTGGGCATTCAGCTCCAGGTTGTTACCACTGCACCAGGACACCAGCCGGTCCACCTCCCTCCTGCAGGCGGACTCATCGTTGTTGGAGATGAGTCCAATGAGGGTGGTGTCATCCGCGAACTTGAGCAGCTTCACGGAGTCGTGGCTGGAGGTGCAGTGGTTGGTGTACAGGGAGAAGAGCAGGGGAGAAAGAACACAGCCCTGTGGGGCTCCTGTATTTATAATCCGAGAGTCCGAGACATTCTTCCCCAGACGCACTCGCTGCTTCCTGTCCGTCAGGAAGTCAGTGATCCACCTGCATGTCGAATCGGGCACGTTGAGCTGGGAGAGCTTGTCCTAGAGCAGGGATGGCAGGATCGTGTTGAAGGCAGAGCTGAAGTCCACGAACAGGACCCTGGCGTAGGTCCCCGGGGAGTCCAGGTGCTGTAGGATGTGGTCGAGGCCCAGGTTAATGGCGTCGTCTACATATCTGTTGGCTCTGTAGGCGAACTGCAGGGGGTCCAGGAGGGGGGAGGTGAAGGACTTGAGATGGGAGAGGACGACAGACGTAAGTGCTACAGGTCTGTAGTCATTGAGTCCTGTGATCCGGGCTTCTTCGGGACGGGGACAATGATGGAGGATTTGAAGCAGGCCGGGACATGGCAGGACTGCAGAGAGGTGTTGAACATGTCAGTGAACACAGGAGTAAGCTCACTGGCGCAGTGTCTCAGAGTGGCCTGAGACACGTGGTCCGGGCCAGGAGCTTTGCGGGGGTGCGGCCTCAAGAAGAGTTGTTTAATATCTTTAGCGGCTATTGTTAGGCTGGGGGCAGGGCTGATGGGTGGGTCGTTAGAGTAGTAGGGGGTGGGGGAGGTGTCAGGGGCAGCATCAAAGCGACTGAAAAAAAAGTTCAGTTCGTCAGCTAGCTTGTGGTTGTCAGCACAGGGGGGGGGCTTTGGGCTTGTAGTTGGTGATCTCCCGTAGGCCCCTCCAGACAGAAGCAGTATCGTTGTTACCAAACTGCTCCTGTAGTCATTCTCTGTGCCGGGACTTGGCTGCTTTCAGTTTGTTCTTGAACTGATATTTAGCTGCTTTGTAGCCGCTGCGGTCCCCCTCCCTGAAAGCAGACTCCTTTGCTTTCCTGAGCTGCCGGAGTTTAGCGGTGACCCAGGGTTTGTCGTTGTTATAGATGACCCTGGTCCTTGTTGGAATGATGCTATCCTCGCAGAAGTGAATGTATGACGTCACAGTGTCCGTGTATTCATCCAAACTATCTGTGGCAGCTCTGAAAAGGTCCCAGTCTGTAGATTCCATGCATGCGCGCAGCTCTTCCACAGCTTCATCAGACCACACTTTGGAGCTCCTCACTACAGGTTTCGAGAGCTTTAGTCTCTGTCTGTAAGCAGGAACCAGATGTATCATGGAGTGATCTCAGAAGCCGAGGGCTGCTCGGGGAACAGCGCGAAAAGCTCCGCGCACAGTGGTGTAACAGTGATCCAGAGTGTTCTCCTCTCTGGTCGGGCATTTGATAAACTGTCTGTATTTGGGTAATTCCTGGCTCAAGTTTCCCTTATTAAAATCCCCCAGGATAATAATCAGAGAGTCCGGGTATAAACGCTCCATGCACAGTACTTGCTCTGCAAGTGCGCGCTGGGCCTGGCGCGCGTCCGCGCATGGCGGTATGTAAAGAGAGGCAAGAATGAATGAAACAAACTCGCGACGGGAGTAAAATGGTTTACAATGAATGAAAAGATATTCCAGAGCAGGAGAGCAGTGCTTGGAGATCACTGTCACATCGTTACACCAGTTTGTATTGACGTAGAAACAGAGCCCTCCGCCTCTGCTCTTCCCTAAGAGCGCACAATGGCGATCCGCGCGGAACAGCTCAAAACCCTGCAGTTCCAGAGCACTGTCCGGGATCCGCTCATTCTCAGGTCTCAGTGAAGCAGAGGACACAGGATGTGGCGACGTCCTTGTTTCTCCTCATGAGCAGGCTGAGTTCGTCCATCTTATTGCCCAGTGAGCGTACGTTGGAGAGAAAAATGCCGGGGAGAGCCGTGCACGCTCCTCTCCTCCTAAGACGCACGAGCAGGCCTCCGTGCTTTCCCCTTTTACGGGCCCACACTTTTTTGGCTAGAACATGAACTAAATCAGCCGCAGATGCCAAGAAAACAGGCAATAGGTCCATGGGGACGGTGGGTCGAATGTTCATGAGTTCTTCACGGGAGTAGGAACAGCCAGATGCACAATTAAAAAGTAAAAACAAAAGAAAAAGAGAGATTTTGAGGTTTTAAAATACTTGTGATTCTAATCTGTTTTCAATATTTCTTGTGATCTTAACATTTGTTTTTATATAAATTTCAATGTTTATGATTTGCTTGATGTGATGTGGGTTGTGAGAAGCTTTGTGTTGCCTTGTGTAGGACAAATACAACTTGATTGATTGATTGTGAGACAGGCTTCTACTAATATTCAAATCCGGGTTCAAAACCCATCCATCCATCCATCCATTTTCTACCCTTTAATCCATTTCTGGGTCAGGGGGGTGGCAATCAGAGATGCCACCCAAGTTTCATAGCACCAGCCCCTCACTGACCCTCTGCAGGTGGTGAGTCCACAGGAGGATGGCTGCTCTCTGAGTGAGAGCATAGCCTTGATCTTTCAGTGGGGGTTCAAAACTGTTCTTTTTAATTGTGCATACAACTGAAGGATTGTGTCTTAACTACACTGGGATTATTTATGGTGTTAATGCCTTGTGTGATCTAGTCTTCTTGAGCCTTTAGAGTTGCCCTGTGTATGAACTGCTATACAAAAAAACTAGCCTCGCCTCGGCATACACGCTGATGTGCAGGCCTCCAAAGCAGCAGGTGCGTCTGCGACACACGTCTCCATGATGGCGCATGTAGTCAGTTACACATCTTCTAAAAACAGCTTTCCCAGAGGACACATCACCTATCATTACATTTTCCCGCTCAGATCTCATTCGCACCTCCTCGACACGCCTGATCGCACCACCGTCCTCCAGAGCGCCGCTCGGAGACGAGGCGAACCACATTATTAACACTATCTGCGGCTTCACCGGCGGATTCGAGCAGGGCCAGAGAGCCGGAGCCGCCTGTCAGCCCAAACTCGGGGAAAAGCGTTCGCCGGGAGTCCGTGTGGAATTACCGACAGAGCGCACGCGTGGGGAGGTCGATAATGGAGACGTCGGTTCAGCTCTCTGCATGACTTCCGATCCAATACATGCAGACAGACAGACGCAAAGACACCAGGGACCGCGTGGTGTGAATGGTTATGGCTGTGTAAGTAAGCATGTAATCTTATTTATATAGCGCATTTCACAGACAGAGGTCACAAAAATCACTTTTCACTGTTTTGGTACACTGGTCATTCTCATTCACTCCCGCTCAATTGAATATATATTTGTGCATCGGCAAGGAACCACTCTGGTTCTTGAACTGGCGCAGGGTCTAGTCCGGGACTTGGTCTGTGTCTGGTCCTAGCCCTAATCTTGGTCTTGGTCTTGGTCTCTGTCATGGACTCTGCTAGTGTAAAAGGCCTGCCGGGGTAGATCTTGAAGCAGGTGGTGTGGAACTTGCCCATTTAAAACTCCACCCTGGATTAGTCTCGATCCTGGTTCTGTTCCTGGTCTCATTTTTGGGCCTGGTCTCAGTCTTGGTCTCGGCTAGTGTAAAAGGCCTCACCAGAGTAGATCAGGTGGTGTGGAATGTGCCCATGTAAAACTTCACCCCGGTATAGTCCTGATGCTGGCTCTGGTCTCAGTCTTGGTCCTGGCCTCGGTCTCGGTCTTGGTCCTGCTCCTGGTCTTGGTCTTGGTCTAGGCCTTGGTCTTGGTCTAGGCCTTGGTCTCGGCCTTGGTCTAAGTCTTGGTCCTGGTCATGGTCCTGGTCTTGGCCTCAGTCTCTGTCTCATTCTTGGTCTCAGTCTGGGTCTTGGTCTCAGTTTGGGTCTCAGTTTGGGTCTCAGTCTCAGTCTCGGTCTCTGCTAGTGTAAAAGGTCTCACCAGAGTAGATCTTGAAGCAGGTGGTGTGGAACTTGCCCATGTAGAACTCCACTCCGATGATGGCGAACATGACGATGGCGAAGAAGAGCAGGAGTCCGATCTGCAGCAGAGGAACCATGGCCTTCATGATGGACTTCAGCACCACCTGGAGGCCTGGAGGAGAAACACACAAGTCCATCTTATACAAACTGTACACTGTCATGGTGTGGACTTTTAATTATTTTTTATTTTTGAGTCTTTTCAGTTGATTGCCTGCCTCTCCCTTAAACAAGGGCTAAATCAAGCCTGAACCAGGACTGAACCAGGACTAAAACAGGGCTAAACCAGGACTAAACCAGGACTTAACGGGGATTAAACAGGAGCTAAACCCAGACTGGCCAAGGACTGATCAAGGACTGAACCAGGACTAAACCCAGACTGGCCAAGGACTGGCCAAGGACTGAACCAGGACTGAACCAGGACTGAACCAGGACTGAACCAGGAATAAACCAAGACTAAACCAGGTCTTAACCAGGATTAAGAGGGGCTAAACCAAGACAAGGACTGGCCAAGGGCTGACCAAGGACTGAACCAGGACTAAACCAAGACACAAAGGGACACAAAGGGACTAAACACGGCACCACCAATTTTACCCATTTTTAGGGTAATACTTTTGTTTTAAACCAACAAACTTGACCCTCCTGCTGGTTTTGAGCCATGTGTTCCTGATATTAGCATAGATGGATCTAAAAACCACTGCAGGTCTGTTTTAGCTGCAGAACAATGTAACTTGTTTGTAGATTTTGCATAATATGCCATGTCAATGCCCACTGCTAACATGAACCTTCCCAGAATGTGCCTCGCCGAGTTGCCTCCCGTCCCGCCACACTACATTTCCCATAAGGCCCTGGGGTGCTGTCCGCTCTGCTCCGCTCCGATTGGTGGGCCTTCCTGCGTGCCTTTCATGCTCAGATCCAGGTCAGTGCACCGAACCTTCAGAAAGAGCCGTAGGCGAGTGGTTTTATAGTCTGCGCGGGAGCCGGAGTCAGTCTGCGGGTGACGCTCCACCTTAGCTCCATTACAACTCGCTCCCATGAGACTCTCTGGTCTCTCTCTGGTCTCTCTCTCTCTCCCTCTCTCTCTCTCTGGTCTCTCTCTGGTCTCTCTCTGGTCTCTCTCTGGTCTCTCTCTCTGGTCTCTCTCTGGTCTCTCTCTCTCTCTCTCTCTCTCTCTGGTTTGGTGACTAGAGTGGAAACCAAACGTAAACACGGACTTTTCACACCTGCCATTTCACATTCTGCTGCTTGAAGTCTCTCTGGTTTGTCTGTTCTCTCTGTCTGGTCTCTCTCTTCTCTCTATGGTTTCTCTCTCTATGGTCTCTCTATGGTCTCTCTCTTTCTCTCTTTCTCTCTCTGGTCTGGTGACTCGAGCGGAAACCAAATGTAAACACAGATTAAGCGTGCATTATTCGCACCTGCTATTTCACATTCTGGTGCTTAAAGCCTGTTGTGGTAGTTGTACATGAGGTTCTCTTTCATCTCTAATCTCTCTCTCGTGGTCTTTCTCTGGTCTCTCCCTCTGGTCTCTCTCTGGTCCCTTTCTCTGGTCTCTCTCTGGTCTGTCTTTTTCTCTTTGGTCTCTCTCTAATCTCTCTCTAGTCTCTCTCTGGTCTCTCTCTGGTCTCTCTCTCTCTCTCTCTCTCTCACTCTCTCTCTCTCTCTGTGGTCTCTCTCTGGTCTCTCTCTGGTCTCTCTCTCTGGTCTCTCTCTCTCTCTCTCTCTGGTCTCTCTCTCTCTCTGGTCTGGCGACTCGAGCGTAAACCAAATGTAAACACAGACTAAAAGTGCGTTTTCACACCTGCCATTTCACATTCTGCTGCTGACCTGCGGTGACTGAGCAAATTTAAAGAGGACATAACCTGATTCAGTTCTCTATCAAATGATCCTCTCTGACCCCTGTGGCTCTGAATTAAACTTTAGATTTAGCCAAAACAAATTTACAGAAGGTGCGAATCGAGAAGCTTCTTAAGTCCTCTTGTCCCACTTCACCAGAAATGCCAGAGAGAAAGACCAGAGCCCAGAGAGAGACAAACCAGAAAGAGACCAGAGAGCGAGAGACCAGAAAGGGAGATCAGAGAGAGAGACAAACCGGAAAGAGAGGCCAGAGAGAGACCAGAGAAAGACAAGAAAGAGAGACAGAAAGAAACCAGAGTAAGATGAGAGAGAGGGACCAGAGAAAGACCAAAGAGAGACCAGATATAGAGAACATAGAGGAGAAAGAACCTCGTCCACAAATACCACAAAATACTTCAAGCTGTTGTAGACTTTAGATCAGGGTCAGAAGAAGATTTCTGTAGTCACTGCTTTTTGTAGAATATACGGCTTTGTACAACCACCAACAATGAGTGAAACAAATACAACAAAAGAGCCTGAATGTGTGAACTCTCAAGCACAACTGTAAAAAGAAAAATATTGCATAAACAATGGAACAGGACTCACTGGGTATTCCTGAGACGAGCTTCAGTGGTCGCAGCACTCGCACAGCTCGGAGAGTCCGCAGGTCGAAGTCCGAACCCACTGTCGCCAGAATTCTGGGACAAAAACAGAGAAAACTCAGGTCAAAGAGAGTGAGGTTAAACACGATGAACCGGAGACAACACAGAAAGACAACGGCAACCATTTTGTAATTATTAATGGATGGGAGTCAATACCCAATGAAAGCTCGCAAATTGATTATGGCTGTAATTACCGTTTCGAGTTTTCCGTGTGTGTGTGTGTGTGTGTGTCATAAATTTCCACCTTTGCGGTAGATCAAGTCAACTCCAAGCCCAATGACGTGAAACCGCGGGTTGCCTCTAGTCCATGTGGAGACGGGTTTAAACACCCTCCACATAACATCATACATCCATGATTAACAGTCTCCCTGAGCTTATGAGACTGACCTCGTCCTTGGAAATGTTTTAGTCCAGGCTGAAAAACTGTCTTTTTTAAGCTGTGCATGCCACTAATTGGAAGCATTTATATTTGAACCGTTTTAACTTGATCTTTTATACTACATTTATACACATGTATTTGCACTGTTTTTGTCTGTTTTTAATGGCTAGTGACGCATGTATGAAATGTTCTTTAGAAATAAATTTGATTGGATTTGATTAAAACACTGTAATCAGTAAGGTAATTTGTTTTGCTCAGTGGTTTGAGAAAAGGGGAAGGCAACATTAGCTATGCTTCAACCTATTCCCTTTTCGGTCTTATCCTAAAGATAGGAATTATTCATTTCTTTTTTCTTTCTTCTTCGTTGTTATTCTTTGTTAAATGAATAAATAAATACTTTTATTAATACTAAAAAAAAAAAAAAATTCTAAAACTAATTACGTGTTGAAAACAAATTCACATTTCCAGAATAATTCCTCACCGAAAACACAACAATTCAAAACGCTTGCTTCATAAACCCGCCCCATGTACCGACTCGGCTCCTCCCTGTACACCACTGGATGACATCACTGTGTATCCCCCCCCACACACACAAAAATACACACACACACACGCACACAAACACACACCCGCACACACGCACACAAAAACACACACACACACGCACACAATCACTGAGGCCTTTCGCTTAAGTGGACTTCAGAAAACACGGCGCTTCAGGCTACGATGCACTCTGCCGCCCGGTCAGGTCAGCGCCAAAGAAAAAAAGCATCCCAGGCTTAAGCTCGAGACCGAAAAAATGTGGAGAACATATCGGCTCCAAAACACACAGAGCGTAACAGGAGGATTAAAAAGGCTCAAGTGTGAAGGGGAAAGGGTAAGAAGAAGACTTTGGTATTTGGTGATGTAGGTGCTCCCGGCTCATTACATAAGGCCCAAGGATATTTATAGCCAGCGTGCATATTGTTTGTAAAGGTTATGCAAGTCATTTTCCAGCATTTTCTGCATTTTTCCATTCTAATGCGAGCAACGTTTTGTGTTGGTTATGACTGTATTCAAATCAGCTTAAAGGAAAATCAAAGTGGGTGTTTTTAAAGGGCTTGGTCTAGAGTTTACCATCTTGAAGTTGCTGATAACAAAACACGAGGAATTGTTTCAATCTGCAAAAGGAGTTAACCCCTCCCACTTGTTAGCAGAGCTCAATGGAGCAAATACAGACCTTAGTACGAAATGAAATTAGTACGATGGTATGGTAATACCAGGCTACTACTATCTGTTTGTGAAGATATGTGAAATATTTGTTGTTGCATGTATGTGTAAGGTTTTATAGATTATTAAATAAAACTTGTTAAACCTGAAACTATTTCAATTTCATTTCAATAAAAAAAAATCTTGTATAGCCCTAAATCACAACAGTAGTTTCTGTATCTTGGAAGAATTAACAAAACCGTTGAATTCGCCAACACAGATCAGAGAAGGAGGTGTGTGTGGATAGGGAAGTCTGGGCGTCTCTGCTTAGACTGCTGCCCCCGCGACCCGGCAACGGATGAAGCGGAAGAAAATGGATGGATGGAGATCAGAGAATCAAACAGTTCAAACTCAAGAAATTGTATTGATAAATGTCCATAAATATTGTTGAATGTATGGATCACCACCACTGTCCTTTTTGTTAGGCCCTCACAAGGGTTAGCATATTCCTGGTCCCTGCTGCACTTCTGACAACTTTATTCTGAGAGATACTGAAGTTAATAGACAAGAAACCTACTGTAAGTCCCTACGGTGACAATAAAATAAGTAAATAATAAAGTATTTGTATTTGGTATGAGCTCTTTCTACCAGGACAAGCCTTCGTGACTACAGCCTTGGAAAGCAGACCTCCCCGGCATCAGATGTTCCCGTAACATTGCAATAACAAACAATAACCGTCTGAGTATTTCCATTAAAATTCTGTATTGAAGCCGAGAAGGGACCGGTTGAAATTGTGGCCTGTTGTACGGATGCACGAGGGAGCACTGTGCGGATCCACGACGCTAAAGTGACTGAAAAACCACCGCCGCAAACAAGGGCCTGGATCTGCTCCGTTACCAGGGAAACGAGGAAAAAGCACATGGGGGTTATGGGAATTATGGCCCATAGAGCAGTCAGCAGGGAGCAGAGCTTGAGTTTAGAGCTGCTTATGAATCATATCTTTAATAAAGCTCTCATTTGCTCTCGTAGAAGTGTTTAAAAGCTATTTGAAAGTTAATTCAGCTGTAGTTCATTGTTTCGAATCCACAAAGGCCTGGACCTGCGTGTGGTGTAACTATCCAAGGTATCTAAGGGAGATACTGCGGCCGGTAAAGGCACGATTCACATTTGATTGTTCAGATATTTATGATGTATTTTTCGTTTCAGAGTAAAGTCCACTTCAGAGAAAGAAAATTTAAATAACAAAAATGGTAGGTCTGTTTTTGTACTGACAAGGATATATGGTCAAACTGCAGAGATGAGAGGAGCACAGGGACTGGCCTCCTGCTGGGACTCTGAGGAGCACAGGGACTGGCCTCCTGCTGGGACTCTGAAGAGCACAGGGACTGCCCAGAATCAGGACTGAACAAAGGGAGGCAGTATTTTTTACAATTATAAAGAATAATAATACTGTTTGTTATTTTTTGATAGAATGTGAAATATGATCTTAAGTAGAAATTGTATGGTGAAACAAGTACAAAATCACAAAAATGATTAATATTTTGAAATGACAAAATGTTTGTGGTAGGGGAACCTGGAGAACACCTCCAGAGACACAGGGTGAACATTCAATAACAACTCCACACCACCAAAACCATCAATCTCCTGACGCTAATCACTGCACCAGCGTGTCACATTAGCATGGATGGATCTAAAAACAACTCAAGATCCGTTTTGGATGTGGGAACAACAATGTAACACAGGTAATGGCTCAACACTTGGATTTTGCATTAAAAAAAGAGCAGACTTTTATTTTACAGACAAAGCTCAATTTTTCACACAATTTAAAAAGTGAAAATGTTTTGTACGGGTTTGATCATAGACACAGGATAATAGTTTTGGTGCAGATTTGGTGGTTGCTCTGTGCTGCACTGATGGACAGCAGCAGTGCGTCAGCAGCAGGCCACAGAGTAAATATTGTAGAAGTACATCCACGCGGCTCCAAACACGAGGAGAAGCTCTAATTTTAGGATCCACACGACTAAAAACAGCCTGATGACTCAGAGCCGAGCGTGTCAATCCAGCAGGGACACGCGAGGAATGAATCAGAGCCCAGTTAGCTCCCTACTGCTCACCTACTGCTCACCTACTGCTCACCTACTGTTCACCTACTGTTCACCTACTGTTCACCTACTGTTCACCTACTGCTCACCTACTGCTCACCTACTGCTCACCTACTGCTCACCTACTGTTCACCTACTGTTCACCTACTGCTCACCTACTGCTCACCTACTGCTCACCTACTGCTCACCTACTGCTCACCTACTGTCTGAGGCTGTAGATCCAGGAATGAGGCTGTAGATCCAGGACTGAGACTTTAGATCCAGGACTGAGGCTGTAGATCCAGGACTGAGGCTGTAGATCCAGGACTGAGGCTGTAGATCCAGGACTGAGGCTGTAGATCCAGGACTGAGGCTGTAGATCCAGGACTGAGGTTGTAGATCCAGGACTGAGGCTGTAGATCCAGGACTGAGGCTGTAGATCCAGGACTGAGGTTGTAGATCCAGGACTGAGGCTGTAGATCCAGGACTGAGGCTGTAGATCCAGGACTGAGGTTGTAGATCCAGGACTGAGGTTGTAGATCCAGGACTGAGGCTGTAGATCCAGGACTGAGGTTGTAGATCCAGGACTGAGGCTGTAGATCCAGGACTGAGGCTGTAGATCCAGGACTGAGGCTGTAGATCCAGGACTGAGGTTGTAGATCCAGGACTGAGGTTGTAGATCCAGGACTGAGGTTGTAGATCCAGGACTGAGGCTGTAGATCCAGGACTGAGGCTGTAGATCCAGGACTGAGGCTGCAGACCCATGACTCAGACTGTAGAACGAGGACTGAGGCTGTGTGATTCAGGGCCGAAGAGGCTCCCAGGCGGGGAGGGGGGTGCATGAGGAAAAATAATGAGACCATAGTTGCCAAACGCTGACAAAGAGTGTGTTTCCAAAGCCATTCCATTTGATTGATAATCTCACAGTTCCTTCACAGTGTTTTCTACTCACAAAACATTTTACTTTTGAGACAAGAAACATGTATTATTTACTGAGCAAAAACAGATTCAGTTTCTGGGTTGTTTTGTCCTGTTTTTTTGTTTTAAATGTTCTATACAAACACATTTCCTCCCTCGCTACACTCGGCCGATGTCGATGCAGCCCAGTTAATTATCATATGTGCGACGTGGACGAGAACTGGGAGTTTGTGGCGAGCAGAGCGTGTGGAGTTTAATATTGTGTTATCGGCGTTCGTCTGCAGAGCGCACAGGAAATATGGAGCGATGCAATCAGCTCACGTGCACGCCCCCACCCTCACGTGCACGCTCCTGATGCAGGCTGCAGCCTAGACTGAACGACACATGTAAACAGAGTGACAGGATGGCATCGGTTGCAAAAGGGGCGGTACTTTTCTGGTACATTTGCAATGGGAAGTTAAGCTGGATAATTTTGGAAATATTTCACATGGGAAACTTTCCATGTGAATTATGGGAATATATAGAAATGTATGGGAATTTACATGGAATGGATTGTAATGTACTCAAATTGTGTCATATCCAAGTATAAATATAAACAGAAGTCATAAGGAAACGTTGATGCAGAATGTCTACAACAAATATTTCAACAGATGTATTTGTACGTAGAACAGAACATGTTTTAATTAGTTATTGAACAATTACTGTTATTGAAACAGCCAGATAAACCGGGACGTTTATTTTCCTGATATTGCCATTGGGGCCAATCAGTGGAAAGGGGCTAATTTATATGCATAATAATAATACTATTGATAATTGAAAGGGGAATTACATCATGGGTGTTACAGTAGCATCTGCATCTTATTCCTGTAAAAGTCCTGTTCATTCCCATTAATTCCCGTTGAAAGTTTCCATCTATTGCATCCATTTTGTAACCCTGCAGCCAATACACAACACCAAAAACTCTATATTCAAACAGCTGTGAATAAACAGAGGTATTTGGAAGCAAGTGATAGATACAGCTGCACTTGTGGAAAAAGGTCTGAAATCCCAGGCATTTCGAACCCTTCCCGGCAAAAGACTGAAACTCAAAGCTGTGTACCTAGCATAAAAATTACTACTTTCCAAATTGTTCCTCGCTCTTAAAACGTCTACCACTACTAAACCTGCTACTAGTACTTCTACAACTACTACTACTACTACTACTAACTACCATTGCTGCTAATGCTACTACTACAACACCTGTCCCTTTGATCCAGTTTCAAAATAATAACTTTTGTAACATGGTAGCACCCCCCTTAATTGCTGAAATGAAGTGGAATGGTCGATTATGAAACCTATCAAGGATTTTGACCCTGAGAACCGTCTTCTCAAAAACACACATGACGACATGACGTTATAAATCAATCAAATGTACTTATAGAGCCCTTTACAACACTCAAGGCGACCAAAGAGTGCTTTACAATAAAATACCATCAAATCCATTCAGGCAATCAAAAAAAATGATAATAAAAAAACAAAAAAAACCTCGTACATGAGACCTCTGCACCTGCCAAATAACAGCAGTGTTAAGTGGAGGTCAGGGAGGATCTATTTGTGAGGAGGCTCAGCTGGGACCCGCGGGCAGTGATGGAGCTGTCCACACGTCCCTCTCCCCTCCCTCCCCTCTATCCCTCCCTCCCTCAGCCTCTGCCTCAGCTTCAGCCTCAGCCTCAGGACCAGGACCAGGACCAGGACCCGGACCAGGACCCAGCACTGAACTGCGGATGACCCAGCGGAGCCAAGCTGCTCTCCCACAAACACTCGCCTCTGCATTGATTATACTTCACACCAATTTAATTGTTAGTATCTTAGAGAAGGAGCGTCCTTGGGAGCAGATGCCGCTCTCCATAGATTAAAATGAAGAGACCCTTTGTATGTCCTACAGAAATTTCAGTGTTGCATCATCAGTAGGAATTAAATGAACAAAAACGCTTACTTTAGTAGTAGTAGAAGGTAGTGGTAGTAGTTTTAAAAGCAATGAACTAGTTCGACGTTAAATTTATGGTTTGAAAACTAGGTACCCCAGCTTTAAAGGTATATAGGAGGATTTTCCCAAATTTTAGGAAAGAACTGCCCTCTCCACTTTTTGAACAAAACTCTCTGGTCTTATTTGACAAGTACAGAATGATCGACATTTGGGAGGACCAATAGTTTTGATGATCTACCCAGAAGTAGAAAATCCTCCTATACTGTACCTTTAAGTTTCAGTCTATTGCCAGGAAAGCTTTGAAATGCCTGGAATTTCAGACCTATTTCCACAAGAGCTGATGTAGATCCCCTATCAGGCTTCCAAGAGCTAAAGTTAGTATTGTCGAGTGTCCAGTTTACGATGAAAAGAGGTTTCAGAGCTGGAAAATTATCATTGACACAACGCTTCTCTTTTTTCAAATTAAAAAAAAAAAAAAAAAAAAAAAACAAGAAAAAAAAAGAAAAAAAACAAAAAAAAAAAATAAAAAAAAAAAAAAAAGAAAACGAGAAAAAAAAAAAATAAAAAAAAAAAAAAAAAAAAAAAAAAAAATAAAAAAAAAAATAAAAAAAAAAAAACAAGAAGAAAAAAATAAACAAAAAAAAAAAACAAAAAGAAAAAAAAATAAAACAAACAAAAAAAAAAAAAAAAAAAAAAACACAAGACAAAGAAAAAAAACAAAAAAAAAAATAAAAAAAAAAACAAAACGCCTCCCACACGACAGCTCACCACCCACCCCCCCCGGACCCCCCCCCCATCCCCCCACTGGTTTCCCCCCCAGCGCCCGCCCCCTCCACCCCCCCCCCCGCCCCCCCCCCACCTCCCCCCCCCCCCACCCCCGCACCCCCCCATCCCCCCCCGCCCCCAGCCCCCCACCCCCCCAGCGGCCTCACCCCCCCGCCCCCCCCCCCCCACCACCCGTCCTCCCCCCCCCCCGGCCCCCCCCACCCCCCCCCCCCTCCCCCCCCCCCCAACCACCCGCCCCCCTCACCCACCCCGTCCACCCGGACCCCTACCCCTCCTCACCCCCCCCCCCCTCCCGCCCCCCCCCCCCCGCCCCTCCCCCCCTACCCCCCCCCCCCCCCTCACCCCCGCCTCACCGCGGGTCCCCACCCCGCCGCCCCCCCCCCCCCAGCCGCCCACCCCCTCCCGACCCTCCCCTCGCCCCCCCCCCCCCCCCTCCCCCCCCCCCACGCCCCCCCCCCCTCCCGCTACGCCCCCCGTCCCCTGCCCACGCCCCTCCCCCGTAACTCCTCCCCCACCCCACTCCCTCCCTCCCCCCCCCCCGACCACCCCAACCCCACCCCCCCACCCTCCCACCTGGCCCGCCCCCCCCCCCCCCCCTGCGCCCCCCCCCTCCCCCCCACCGCCCCCCCCCACCCCCCCCCCCCCCCCCCCCCCCCCCCATCCTGCCCTCGTCTCGCCACCTCCCACCCCCGCACCCCCCCTTACCGCACCCCCCACCCCCCCCCTCCCCCCCCACCCCCCCCCTCCCCCCCCTCCCCCCCCCCCCCCCCGCCCACCCGTCCCGCCCGCCCCCCCCCCGCCCCGCCCCCCCCCCACCCCCCCCCCTCCCCGCCCCCCACGCCCCCCCACCCCCCCCCCACCCCCGCCCCCCGCCACGTCCCCCAACCCCCCCCCACCCCCCCCCACCTCCCCACCCCCGCAACTCCCCCTCCCCCCTCCCCGCCCCTCCCCCCCGCCCCCCCCCCACCCCTCCCCCCCCCCCCCCCTCCCCCCTCCCCAGACCTCCCCCCCTACCCCGCCCACCCCCTTCCTCCGCCCCGCCCCCACCTCCCCCCCCCCCCCGTCTCACCCCCCCCCTATCCCCCCCCCCTCCCCCCCCCGCCCCCCCCCCCCCTCCCCCCCCCCCCCCCCCCCCTTCCCCCCCCCCCCTCCCACCCCCCCCCCCGCCTCGTCCACCCCCCGCCCCACCCCTACCTCCCCCCCACCACTCCCGACCCTCCCCTCCTTCCCCCCCCCATTGCACTCCTCCCCCACCTAACCCCCTTCTCCCACAGCGCACCCCCCCCCCCACCTGCCCCTTACCCCCCCCCCCCTCCACTCTCCGCCCCGCCCTTGCCGCAACCGCCCCCACCCTCCTCCCTCCACCGCCACCCGCCCGCCCCCCACCCTCCCCCACCCCCCCTCCATCGGCCCCCTCCCTCCCCCCCTTCCCCCCCCCCCCCCTCCCCCTCCCTGCCCCCCCCACCCGCCCCCCCCCGCACCCCCCCCTCCCCCCCCGCCTTCATGCCGCCACCGCTCTCCCCCTACCCTCCCTCCCACCCCCTCCTACCCTTCTTCACACCCGATGGACTCCATATCAATAAACTCGGCACCCGGTACCTGATTTCAAACATCACCCACTCAGTTCAATCCCGTCCCCCGCACCTCTGACAACCCATCAATACTCCATCCCACATCATTCCTGCCCCGCTGGACTCCAACATCAGTCCCTGCTCCCCCCCCCAACAAGGAATTTCAGTTCTGTCCAGACCCCGCCCCTACAGACCGTCCATACTCCGGAAACCGCTCTCTTTTAAATAGAACTTTTATCATTAATGATTTGATTTTACAACACAAACTGGATGCTATGTTTTTAACTGAGACCTGGCTGGGTCCGGATGCTCCGGCTGTTCTCACAGAGGCCTCCCCTCCCGATTTTAGCTTTGCTTTTAAAACAAGAGAAGGAAGAAGAGGTGGTGGCACAGCCTCAATTTGGAAAAACACCCTGGCCACCAAAACCATTAATTTTAACCAATACTCAAGTTTTGAGTATCATGCCCTTGTTTTTAGCAGCCCCGAAATTTTAGCAGTAACCATCTATCGGCCACCAAAAAAGTGCAGCCGTTTTATCAATGAATTTTCAGAGTTTTTATCTTTGTTATACAATTCCTATAATAGGATTGTTTTAACCGGTGATTTTAACATCCACTTTGACAACCCATCAGACCATTTTACCTGCGAGTTTGTAAGTATTTTAAATTACATGGATTTTACTCAACATGTCACACAGCCGACGCACAACAGAGGGCACACCCTCGACCTGGTCATTACTTATGGCCTGAGTGCGGGTGTGTCCTCTGTTGTTGACCTGGCTATCTCTGACCACTATTGTGTGTTTTTTAAAATCACTGGTTTTGTTAAACAGGAGACCTCTGTGAGAACTGTGAAGAAACGACGTCTAACCCCTGAAGTGGCTGCAAATTTTATGGACATTCTAAATAACACTCCTCAGTTGGTTTTACCTGCCCCCTGTGATTTTATAGCAGATGATTTTAACAGTAGACTAAGAACTACACTGGATCAGGTTGCTCCATTAAAAATTGTAAGCATTCAACAAAAATCTATAGCCCCTTGGAAAAATGAGGAAGCAAGGAGTATGAAAAGACAGTGCAGGGTGGCAGAGCGAAGATGGAGAAAAAATAAAACGACAATCAATCACGAAATATATAAAAACCGACAGCAAATTTACAACAACACAATCAGGAAAAACAGGAACAATTACTTTGCAAAACTAATCAGCCAGAACAAAAATAATCCAAAAATCCTCTTTTCAACCATTGACACCATTTTAAACCCTGATTTTAGCATGTCTCTTTTAACCCCCACAGACTCCCTCTGTGAGGATTTTGCAGTCCACTTCATGGGGAAGATAAATACAATCAGATGTAACATTTTATCCAACCGCACAACTGTTTTTAACACATCTGATTGTTTGTCTTCACCAGAGGAAACACTGGACAGTTTTGTCCTGGTTGATGCTGAGATGCTTGATAAAGTTTTCTCCTCAGTGAGGCCCACCACATGTCTTTTAGATCCAGTCCCCACTCCATTTTTTAAGTCATTTTATGAATCTTTTAGAGAGGAGCTTTTAAACCTGATGAATTGCTCTCTTCAGACTGGGGTCTTTCCTGCAGCCTTCAAAGCGGCTGTGGTGAGGCCCCTTCTGAAGAAGAGCAATTTGGATTTTAATGATTTTAACAACTACAGACCGGTATCCAACTTACCATTTTTAAGCAAAATTTTAGAAAAACTTGTTTTTACCCAGCTCAATGCCTTTTTAGATCAGCAGCAAATTTTAGAGAAATTTCAATCAGGATTTAGGGTGAACCACAGCACAGAGACTGCTCTTTTAAAGATTTTAAATGATTTTAGACTAAGTTATGATTTCAAAAAGGTGACTGTGTTGGTTCTACTGGATCTAAGCGCTGCCTTTGATACAGTAGACCACACCATTCTTTTATCCCGCCTGAAACACCTCGGCCTCTCTGGTGCTGTCCACAAATGGTTCACTTCCTATTTAACAGACAGATCCTTCATGGTAAGTTTGGATACCTGCTCCTCTCAGGTCCATAAAATCACATGTGGTGTGCCCCAGGGTTCCATTTTAGGTCCAGTCCTTTTTAACCTGTACATGCTCCCTCTTAGCGGTGTCATCAGGAGACATGGAATTGACTTCCACAGTTATGCAGATGATACACAGCTGTACATCTCCATGTCTCCTGACGACACCAGGCCAATGGATGCTCTTTTTAACTGCATTTTAGACCTGAAATCCTGGATGGCAGAAAACTTTCTTCAGCTCAACCAGGACAAAACTGAGGTTTTAGTCATCGGTCCTGAGGCCCAGAGAGAGAAACTTTTACTGAAACTCCAATCACACTCTTTTAATCCATCATCACAAGTGAAAAACCTGGGCGTAATCTTTGACTCTGAGCTGACTTTTATTCCTCACATCAAGAACATCACAAAAATAGGTTTTTATCATTTAAAGAACATCGCCAGAGTCCGCCCCATTCTCTCTCGGGCCAACACGGAGACGCTGATGCATGCTTTTATCACCAGTCGCATTGACTACTGTAATGCCCTGCTCTCTGGTCTTCCCAAAAAGAACATTTCAGGTTTACAATTACTTCAAAACTCGGCCGCACGTGTCCTGACTAAGACCAGGGGGCGGGACCACATTACACCGGTTTTAAAATCGCTGCATTGGCTCCCCGTGTGTTTCAGGATCGATTTTAAGGTTCTTTTAATGGTCTTTAAATGTCTTAATGGTCTTGGGCCTTCTTATCTTTCAGATTTGCTTTTATCCTATGAGCCTTCCCGGCCCCTGCGCTCCTCCGGCAGCAGACTCTTAACCATCCCCAAAGTCAGGACACACACTCACGGCGAGGCATCTTTCCAGCACTACGGCCCCCGTCTCTGGAACAGTCTGCCGGAGGAGCTCAGGGCCGCAGAGAACGTTCATATTTTTAAGAGTAGGCTCAAGACGCACCTTTTTAGAGCAGCTTTTGATTAGTATTTATTATCTATTATTGCTTTTTAGTACATCTATTTATGTTTTTAGACGGATTATATTTTTATTTATTTTTATTATTTACTATTTTTAATTATTTATTGTATCTACCCATTTACTATTGTTATTATATTAGGCAGCTGCCATTTTTCTTTTTATTTTCACATTCTATTGTTCTACTTTCTATTGTATTATTGTATTGTTTTAGTGTCCCCAGTGTTTCCTCTGGAGGAGCCCTCTGCACTGAGAGCTGGGGTCTGCTGTGGCTTCGGGGGACTGGCTCTTGGATCCGGTGGGGGTCTGGGGCCTCCTCTCTCCTCTGGGTCCTATGGGGTCTGAGTCCTGGGCCTGGTGGGGTCTGGGGCCCCTCTCTCCTCTGGGTCCTGTGTCGTTGCCTGTGGCTGCAGCCGGCTCTCTGCTCCTGGTGCAGATGGCTCCTTGGATGACGCTTCTTCAGCCGGTTACATCTGCTCCCAGCCCCATTTTTTTTATTGTTTTACCTATTTTACCTGATATGACTTTATACTTGTGTGTGTGTGTGTGTGTGTGTGTGTGTGTGTGTGTGTGTGTGTGTGTGTGTTGTGTGCACTTGTTTTCAACTCCTGGTGGGTTCCATAACCTGAGATTCCACTCACGTCATGGGGACTGGTTTTACGTGGTGGGGCCCGAACACCGGACCCCACTGGTCCAAGCTTAATAATCAATGGGTAATGCTTTTCTAACGGTCCTTATGCAGTCTCTGTAAAAATATGGAAAGGACCCCTGGAGGTTTACTTTCCTGAAAAAAGTGTGTTATGTGTCGGAACCCTGGTGGTGGGTTGCGGGATATCAAGGAGGGGCACACTGGGGCAATTTCAGTCCAGCAGGCTGGAGCCAATCATGGAGCAGCACAACAGAGGAAATCAGGTGTCAGGCTAGAAAAAGGTGCAAGTGTGTGGTTCATTAGGCTGCAAGAAATCATGGAGGAGCACACTGAAGCGCACGCTTACAAACCACTGGTAAGTGCTGACTACAAGTCATGACTTCAAATTGTTATATAGAATGATTACAAATTATTTGTTGTTTGTGCAGCTTAGTCAAGAGTCCCTAATTGATGAAGTCGACTCAGATTCTGACGATTTAACTGTCAAGAAGAAACCTGTAAAAAAGTATGGAAAAAGAAAAATCAAAAACACTTTTCTTCAAGACTCGGAAAGTGACGAACCAAAGGCAAATAAGATTGTTATCATGCAGCTGCAAAAGAAGAAAAATGGGGGGCGAGTATACAGCAAGAGACACTTCTGCCTCTACTGTTCAATGTCCTGCCACAAAATGTCCCGTCATTTGACTAGAAAACATGGAAATGAAAGTGACGTAGCCAGAGCATTGGCTCTACCTGTGAAATCTAAAGCACGTAAACTTCAGTTTGATTTGATCAGGAATAGTGGAAACCGTGAGCACAATTTTGAGGTTTTAAAGGCCGGCATTGGAACTTTAGTCCCAGCTAAACAGCCAAATTGCCCAGTTAAATCCAGTGAGTTTTTGCACTGTATAGACTGTGGGGCATTGCTTAAGCGAAAGTCGCTGTGGAGGCATGTGGCCAGGTGCCGGCTTTCACAGAAAGATGCCCAGGCTAAACCAGGTAGAAGTAGGGTCCAGTCCCTCTGCTCCCTAGCCCAGCCTGTACCGGAGGGCATCAGCAAAAAGCTGTGGTCTTTAATTTCGGCAATGCATCAGGATGAGGTCACGGGTGTTGTCAAAGCAGAAAAGGGGATTCTGAGACTCGGAGAGCACCTGTACTTAAAACACGGGCATGATAAGACAAAGCATGATTACATTAGGCAGAAAATGAGAGAAGTCGGTAGGTTAATTAACGAAGCAAAAACCGCAGGGAAACTGAAAACAATTAAGGATTTCTTTATTCCTTCCAACTTTAACCATGTGATTGATGCAGTCAGGTCTGTGGCTGGATATGATGAGGAAACAAATCAATACAAGACTCCATCCTTGGCCCTCAAACTCGGCCATAGCCTCAGAAAGCTAGCAGATATTCTTGAATGTGACTCAAAAATGGAGCATTGTGTTGATGAACTATTTATTAAAAACCTCCAACGAAGCCGGCTGCTTTTTGAGAAGAGGTGGGACGTCTGTGTTTCTTCTGCTGCCCTACAGACCCTCCGGCAAGCCAAGTGGAACACTCCGGACCTGCTCCCTCTGACTGAGGACGTTAGAGCCATGCATGCACATATTGAGGTATGTCGACCTGAATATGTGCAAACCCTAATAAGTGAGCCAACGTCTAAGCATTGGTCTAAACTGGCAGTTTTGACTCTTTGTGAGGTCATCATTTTCAATCGAAGAAGGGAAGGTGAGGTTTCAAAGATGCCACTGACAGCCTTTACCTTAAGAAGTAAGACTGGGATCCATTCTGACATTGCTCTGGGACTGTCCCAACTTGAGAAAAAGCTGTGTCAGCATTTTCAACGCATTGAAATTAAAGGGAAAAGAAGTCGGAAAGTGCCGGTTCTTTTGACTCCTGAAATGATTGCTTCGATGGAGGTGCTGGTGGAGAACAGAAGGGCCTGTTCCATCTCTGACCATAACCCATACTTCTTTTCCCGCCCGGGCGCAGACACCCACATCAGGGGATCAGACTCCCTACGCCAGGTAGCCAAAGAATGTGGTGCGGTGCATCCAGAGATGCTATCCTCAACCAAACTTAGAAAGCACATAGCTACTATGTCTACAGTTCTCAATATGAAAGAGAATGAGATGGACATACTTGCCAACTTCCTCGGCCATGACATTCGCATCCACAGGCAATATTACAGACTACCAGAGGGGACACTGGAGCTGGCCAAAATCAGCAAAGTGTTGATGGCCATGGAGCAGGGAAGAGTGACGGAATTCGAAGGAAAGAGCCTCGACCAGATACAAATTGAGCCTGAAGGTAATTCTTGATATTATTAAAATATGTATGATTTTTTTCCCCTAAAGGCCACTTGTATTTTTATTTTCTGTGCGACAGGGAGAGCAGTAGAGATCCTCTCACAAACGGACGGGCTAAAAGAAACTTCAAGCGGAGAACCTTCAACCATTCATCCAGATGCACCCCATGGTAGTGGCAGTGCCCCTTCTGGTAAGTGTACCAGGTGGGGGATTACAGCCAGGCTGCTTGGTCCTCACCCTGGGAGTGTATATTGCTAATATATTTTTATTTCTCTCCCTAGAACGTGTAAGAAAGCCATGGTCTGCATCTGAGGTGAAGGCTGTGGAGAAGACCATGACACCTTTCATACAGACTGGAAAGGTCCCTGGGAAGTCTCACTGCCTGGCCTGCATTAATGCCTCACCAGATGACCTTAGACATCGGACATGGAGTGGCATTAAATTCTATGTCAAAAATAGAATCACTGCAATTCGAAAACAAAATCTAAAATAAAATTCCTTTAAAATAGTTGTTTGGTTTCTATTGACTGTTTTGTATTACTTAAAGTCTTGGTAAAAAAAGATTATGTCTATGGGTCCCATTCTGAACGGCCCTGTCAAAGGGACCCACCAGGTAACAAAAACGTGTATGTGTGTGTGTGTGTGTGTGTGTGTGTGTGTGTGTGTGTGTGTGTGTGTGTGTGTGTGTGTGTGTATTGTATATATAATTATAAATGTGATTTTGGGGGGTCTGTGGGGAGGAGGGTTTAGGGCTGGGCATGTTGGATTGTTTTTAACTAAACTGTAAAGCACTTTGTGTTACACTTTTTGTATGAAAAGCGCTTTATAAATAAAATTTGATTGATTGATTGATTGAGACCATATAGACCAGAGGGACAAAAGAGAGACCAGAGTGAGACCAGGGAGACAAACGAGAGACCAGAGAGAGATCACAGAGAGACCAGAGAGACAAACGAGAGACCAGAGAGAGATCAGAGAGAGACCAGAGAGACAAAATAGAGAGAAGAGAGAAGAACCAGAGATAGAGACCAGGGAGAGGACAGTGAAAGAGAGACCAGAGAGAGACCAGAGATAGACCAAAAAGAGACCTGAGAGAGACCAGAAAGACACCAGAAAGAGACCAAAGAGAGAGACCACTGATCTTATGTCTGTCACATCTTTGAATCAGAAAAAGAGAGGACCACCCTCACTCAGCCAATCAGCTCTCAGTATGTAACACATGCAGACAAAATGTTTTGGTCTGATTTGTTCACAACATTTTATCTTGCTGTTAGGAAAAAACAAACAAACAAGCAGAAGTTAGGTACCCTCACTTTAATCTTTCTAACCAGGGCTCAGTCTCTATTACTTAATAAATATCATGAAGAGGTTAAAAAGGGCAGGGAAAAATACAAAAAATACAAAACTAAATACTAATTCTTACTGCAAACTGTGGCCTTTAATGGACTTACAGAACATCTTATATATCCAGAGACCAACAAATCCAGTGACAGAACCGAACTACAAATACATGGTTTACTTGGTTGTGTTTTGAAAGTTAAGTAACTCAGCTTTAAATAACTAAACATGATACGCAATCCAAGCTTATATTATTTAACAAACTCTCACACAGTATCCAATACATTATAAATCACATGCTCTGCCTCGCTGTAGTATTAATTTGGGAATGTTGTGTGTATTCGTCCACATAGGCCTATAATACCTGATATATAATATAATATAATACCTGATAATACTGTTTTTATTGGGCGCAGGGTCAGGTTGTAAAAAGCAGACAGAGCGGTAATGAAAAGCAGATGTAATAACTCTATTTCGCTTGAGAGCCGCGGCGCGCTGCTGTCTGGATGTACAGAGACGCAAATGTGACCAAGAAGCACTTTTCAACAGCTATAATCACCATCCAATCACGGCCACAACAATCTACTGATACAGCAGCTCTGTTTGTGTACAAGTCTCTCCAAGAACCAACTCGGACTCTGAGGAGCACAGGGACTAGCCTCCTGCTGGTGCCCAGAGTTAGGACATAGCATGAAGAGGCAGAATTTCTGATTTATGCAATTGATATCCGGAATAGTCTTCATGAAAATAGGCTTCTTCTCTGTTTACCTGTGCAAACAACTGAAGCATTGTATCTTCACTCTTTTCTATGTAATGTTTCGTACTTGTTTTGTCAATCACTATGAGTTGCCTCGGGTTATGAATTGCGCTATACAAATAAGGCCTTGACTACTAGAAGAACTTATATTATGTCAAATCATAACAACATGGAACTCTGCCACCTTCTGTCTAAAAGCTCCTGTCTCCGTCCTGTAATGGTATAAGACCATTCCATCACTATGACATCACACTCTTTAAAAAAAATAAATTCTATAAATACATTTTGACATTTTCTCAGGGGAAATTATGTTCTTTGCAACCAAGAACGAAGCCGTAAATGTTGAATTTTGAAAAGACCTCCCCCTGGTGGTAGATTAGGGCCACTTGGATCATTTAATCATTCCAGCAGAAATTGTTACTTTCATACATTTATCATCATTTTGCTTATTGTACATACACATGTGTACATATATATATATATATATATATATATATATATATATATATATATATACACACACACACACACAAACATAAGCAAGAAGAAGAGGCTTTTTTTACTAACGCAAACCTTGACCCTAGCCCTAATCCTAACCCTTACCTTAGCCCTAACGCCGTCGCTAACCCTACCATTACCCTAGCGCCTAATGCTAACGTTAACCCTAAAATTTGCCTTAGCCCTAACCCTTACCCTTACCCTAGACCTAACGCTAACGCTAACCCTTACCCTAGACCTAACGCTAACGCTAACCCTTACCCTAGCCCTCAACCACATGGGAAGGTGTCAGTTAGTAGTTAGATAGATCTTGATTGAGGCCATGTAGAAAGGACTAAAAACTGCCTAATAATACCAATGAAGAACTAATTAACCATAGATTATACACTAATTAACACTTCATTAGCCGTTACTTAGTGAGGGCTAAACTTAAGTGTGACCGAATGTAAAACCATCAGCTCTGTGCGGTGTTGTGATGTCACATGAACGAAGCGTATACAGATAACAAATCAATGCACCTCAACACAAGTCTCTCGATAGCCGTTAAGTGCTGGGCTTGGCTAACGACGAGCCCAAAAAGAGCAGGCTGTGGCGATGATCATTCTCCGCGACGGTGACACAATCAAATCGTCATAGTAACAGCTGAGCCCGTTTTTGACACCGGTTCAATACGGCACCAGGAGAAGACGGAGTGTGCTGCTCAGTGTGAAGGCACCAATTACAGCCTCCACAGCAGCTGAGCGCCAGCACCGCAAAACAACACACCACAACGGCACAAGCCTATGCTCCGCCGCCTCAGTCATCTATAATACAGTACACTGGATTTTTCAAAAGGGGAAAATATTCGGAAACTTCTCTCTTTTTCTTTTAATCTTGTGTAATGATCATAGAAATCTAACTTATTCTACCTAGTTCCTCGGCCTCAAAACTGTCTGCTTCCCGTTTCATGTGCATGGATTTATGCCACCTGTCAAATATTTAGATTAGCTTTTTACAGACATAAAAGTGAAAAAGACAGGACCACCCTCTCTCAGCCAATCAGCTCTCAGCCCAAAGAGTCGAATAGTGACTCACAGAGAGACTCATCGGAGAATCAAACAGTTCAAACACAACATAACACACAGGATCCAATAGTCCATCCCACTAAGCAAGCCGACGTTGAATCAACGTAATTTGAACGTCGTTGTCCGACGTAGAATATAGGTCACTGGTGGGTGCAGAATGAAAGTTTTCTCGACGTCGTTTCCCGACGTCACTTCAACCTCCAAATGTTACATTGATGGCACGTCAATTCAAGGTTTGAATGTGGTACGGAACCGGTCGGGTCTGACGTCCTATCAACGTCTCATATGACCAAAATATTGACGTTTATATGACGTTCGTTTTCAGTGGTTCCCACTAAGCAAGCAGATGTCAAAACTATGTCATTTCAACGTCATCTGGACGTTCATTCAAGGTTGCAATGTGGTACAGAACCGGTCGGGTCTGACGTCCTATCAACGTCTCATATGACCAAAATATTGCCTTCATATGACGTTCGTTTTCCGTTGTTCCCACTAAGCAAGCAGATGTCAAAACTGTGTCATTTCAACGTCATCTGGACGTTATCTGGACGTTCAAATGACGTCGCGGCCACTTCATTCAAGGTTGCAATGTGGTACAGAACCGGTCGGGTCCGACGTCCTCTCGACGTCTTATATGACCAAAATATTGACGTTTATATGACGTCCATTTACAGTCCTATTGACCTACTTAACCTCTGCAGAATCACTCACTGGTCGAGACATACTTTTTGCAATAGGCAAGGCAAGTTTATTTGTATAGCACAGTCAAAACAAAAGGAAACTCAAAGCACTGAACAAAAGATAGAAACAATCAAACAAGGCATTACAATTATAAATATTGACTGTAAATTAAAAAGAAACAAATACAATCTCTCATAAAATCTCTCAGTTGAAGAAGAAACAGAAGTGTTTTAAACCTGGATTTTAACATTGTCAAAGAAGAAGCCTGTCTCACATTTCCAGGAAGACCGTTCCAGATTTTAGCCTTGTGAATCTGAAATGCAGCTTTATCATGTTTAGTTCTGACTCTGGGCAATAAACGATAAACACAGCATTCAAAAATCATTAGAACAACTGTAGTAGAAGGATATCAGTCATTATTGCAAATGGAGCTGCATTAAAAATCATGTTTCTCTACATCAAAGTACAAGTTAAAGCACACAGGGCACAGTGTTATGAACACTACTGTACTGAACAGTTCATGCCAAAGTAAAAAAACATGATTGTAGCGCCTATGTTTGGATCAGTATTAAAACAGGCACAAGCTACACTCTAGGTTCCCCAGATGTAAAAACACAATCTGAAAGGCAGAAGAATGCATTTATTGAATGTTGAGGTTCCAACATGTGTCCTCTCTTGGTCTTCAGTCTCATTATAAGGTCCAAGCACAGCACCTGAAAATGTGGAACATGTTTAGTTTCAACATAATGTGGCAAAGTGATATAACAACACATAACTTTCTATTAATGCCTCAAACCACTCGATCCATCACCATGTGATACAAACCTTGGCACTGCACTGGCTCAAGACACTGGAAGACACTCCGTCTGAGAAACTTGGGATAAGGCTTTGGTCATTGGAGTAATTCCATGTAAAAAACAATTGCAAATGTGCATTTGTTTTGCACATGGACAAATGAGCCCTGAAAGCTACTTACCCTGTATTACTCTACACATGTTGCATTTCCGAGGGGGCATTTTCCCCTTGTTGCTCTTTTCCCTCATCTTGAGTGAGTTGCTGAACAATCTGAGAAAAAGATAGATGTTTTCAAAGAGAATACACCAAATAATGGTTTATTCTAAAAACAACATATTAATACAGAACAACAATCAATGTGTGAGAGTGTGATTCTTACCTTTGAACACCTTCAACACAGTCTGACACCTGTAAGACTCAAACACACATGACACATTAGGAATACACACAGAACATTAGTTATTGCAACAATCATGAAATTATACTCTATGGATTTCACAATAATTGACTGCATTAGCAAAGGTAAATGTATTTTAATTAACATATGGCTGGTTTTAAAGTTTATAAGAAAAAGTAAGAAATTGAATAGAGTTGCAAGCGCTAGTTAGCTTTCTACCAGCAGATGAATGGATATTTAATATTTGCAGCTAACAATAACAAAAATAACAACTGTAGTGGCTCATTTAAACAGCCACAGTGAGAAGAAGTGAAAGTCTCTGACATTGAAGACCTGGGAAGACATTAAATCAATTTATTAAACAAAGCAATACATGAACATTAAACTCTCTTTCTGCAGCAGGTAACATCTGTGTGCTCCTATGGTCCCACATGGTCCCACATGGTCCCACACCTGAACTCAACTCCAACTGATGACATCACAGGTGTCTAAATGATGGGAGTGTACCAAATATTAAAGCTGATCTCCCTGTTTTTAAACTTAGTTTACTAAGTACTGTTGTCTTTTTGCAGTTTATAAACCATTGTGAAATATACAGTAACTTTACATTTTAGAATTGAATTATTATTTTAAAACTCAAGAATCTTAACCTTTTTTAACACATACTTTGTTGGACAGTCTAACCTAAGAATTCTAATGTGTTAAAAATAGTTTGAAATATGAAAAACAATATCATATTTTAAACTTTAACTTAAAAACTAAAAAAAGGTGTCTCCCTTTCAGCTGAGCAGTGCCAGCCGTTATTATTATAGATTCATGCACTGGCAATTCAAAATACAGATAATATACAAAATATACTTAACAAAATCCACGTATATGTGAGAAAACAACTTACTTTCTGTCTCCAACTCTTTTCAATGTGGAAATGATACATCTATATCTAAAAACTGTGCAGACTGTGTACTTACAGTACTAGAGAGGGTGATTCCAAGTAAATAAAGCAGGGCAGCGACAGAGGTACAGATTCAACGTCATATCAACGTCTGGGAAGGCATTGCTTTACGTCCAGATGCACACCTTACGTCGTTTAGACGTGGAAAACAGGTCCTCGACCGAGCGACTCACGTGTCAGGCTGTAACCTCGCATAAGTGTGCGTCGGTTGTTTAGGGTGTTATCTATTATTTTTTCACAGCATTCAGAAAAATGCCTGGCCGTGGTGTAGCGGTTGCGTAATGAGACTTCAGTCGCAACGACGCGGGTTCAAATCCCCGTCGGAGAACTTTTGACTTTTCACTTTTTAGCGAACAATTTTTCTGTTTGGTTAAAAACGAATAAACACTCAACATAAGATTATGTAGTGGCTAATAATAAAACTTGTGAACCCATGCATTTGCATAAAATCTCAAGTGCTCACCCCTTATTTGCAAACTTGAGATTGTTAGCACAACAAATGCATACATTAACAAGTTTTATTATTAGCCACTACGTAATCCTATGTTGAGTGTTTATTAGTCTTTAACCAAACAGGAAAAAATTGTTTGTTAAAAATCAAAACAAATATATAAAGATAATAATACACACACGTGGGCTCAAACCCACGTAACCAAGACTGCACACGTTTGCTTAACCACTACACTACCCGTCAGGTACACTTGTGTTGCTTCACAGCCTATATATTGTATTGCTAGATCAAGACGTACTGCGTCGGTCGGCCGATGACCTGTTTTCGACGTCTAGGGGAGGTCGGGATTGAACGTCATATCCACGTATATGGGAGGTCATTGTTTTACGTCCAGATGCGCACCTTGCACAGACGTCGTTTGGACGTAAATAAAAGGTCACGACCGACCGACGCGATATTGACGTGATCTGGAGGTTGAGTGGACGTCGGATGTTTAGTGGGATAAAGATTGGTCCATATAAAGACTGGTTCACAAAGAGTGTTGCCTTTAAGCTTTAGTATCTGGTACTGTATCCTAGCAACAAACGTTCCAAAACAAAACAGTATCCCTGGAAATTCCTTGGTGACCATGGCTTCCAGCAGTACTATGGCCAATCACTGTCAGTTAGAACACTTATGTGCCAGCTCGTCCTGGATAGAGCCATTACCAAGAGGGAGGAGGACCTGGTAGAGTAGAGTATAGTTAAGCTGAGTGGAGTCGAGTAGAATAGAGTAGGGCTAGGGCTGGTGGAAATGGGGCTATTCTGTCTCTTTCTATGTAGGGTTTACTCGATTACTAAATTTGTTGACAACTCGAAATCGATTATTTGTGAACCCAAACTTCCAACAGCTCTAATTTTAATCTGTAGTGTTTTGCGTCTGGATCTCTGAATAACACCCACAGAGCAGCACCACAGAGCTGGGATAGAGCTGTGAGGCTGCTATCGCTAATCAATGCACCAAATGAAGCGGCCGTGGCACTTGTGGACACCATTACCCATAAATCACCTTGTCTGTGCCAGGCCCCTGCTCAGGGCCATTAGCTCCAGTGTGATCAGACCTGGGTTCATTAGCAGCAGGAGACGGATCAACAACAGGACAGCAGCAGGGACAGGTGCATCTTGGGTAGTAGTTTGTGGAAATATAGTCCACAAACTACTACCAGAGCCAGTAGTCATTAGCCAGAGCGTTCCATTTATAAGGAGCGTACTGAATCAACTGAAGTTGCCTGAATGATGATTGCTTTCTTTTATCCAAGCCAGGACCAATGAACTTAATTAAAGAAGTTTCTGACTTTGGCCCAGAAATGTTCAATTAGTAGCAATAGTGGTGGTAGTAGGCATAGTAGCAGTAGCAGTAGTAGTAGTAGTAGTAGTAATAGCTGCAGTAGTAATAGTAGCAGTAGCAGTAGTAGTAGTAGTAATAGCTGCAGTAGTAATAGTAGCAGTAGCAGTAGTAGTAGTAGTAGTAGCTGCAGTAGTAATAGTAGTAGTAGTAGCAGCAGCAGTAGTAGTAGTAGTAGTAATACCTGCAGTCGTAGTAGTAGTAGTAGTGGTCATAGGAGTAGTAGTACTAGTACCTGCAGTAGTAGTAGTAGTCATAGCAGCAGTAGTATGTGTAGCTGCAGTAGTAGCAGCAACAATAGTAGCAGTAGTAGAAGTAGAGGAAGTAGCAGCAGCAGCAGTAGTAGTAGTAGTAGTAGTAGTAATGAACAACATTGTCACATGGTAAACAGCTCGGCCTTTGCACCAGTCTCTGTTACTGTGTCATTGTGAACTACAACTGTGTCACAGACCTGCCGCGTTACTCTGGAGCATCTCTCCCTTTACAATGTTTCACGGCCAATATCTGTTTGTGTGCAGTCTACGGACAGACCAACCCCCTCTCCTCATTAGCCTCCCTCCTGCGTTATGAGGACCATTGTGGGGAAGTGGAGCTGAAGAAAAGGCTGCTGATGTGGAGGACGCACGGCTAAAGCAGACGTAATGTGGCACAGCTCCAGATCAGAGGCCTCGGTGTGTGCTCACCAGAGACATGAACAAGTGGGACAGAGATATGGATGACATGGCACCCAATGAGTAGTACTACATGTACTACAAGTATACTACTACTGCTGCTACTACGACTGCTACTCGTACTATTGCTACTAGTGCTACTGTTCATTAAGTCCTCTAATATGAACTGAATTGATTTTATGCTGCTTTTATGATTTTATGCTACAGATGTTTACATCTGTACATGTTAGCAGCAGTATGTTTACATCTGTACATGTTAGCAGCAGTATGTTTACGTCTGTACATGTTATAAGGCGAGGTTTGGTCTACTGCTCTCTTACACCTGTCATTTAATCACACAGAGAGATGTTGGTTTGTGATCAAATAATCTTTTGTCGCTCTCTGTCTCCCACACAGAACTGGGACAAAGGCTTTTGCATATGCTGCTCCTTTGACATGGGACGTGTTGCAAAAAGACATTGAACGCTTTCATTCATTTAACACTGACATATAACTATTTTTAAATCAGTCAAACACTGAAGCTATATCCTCACAGAAAGAATGTCCTGGGTTCAAATCCTGGGTAGCGCTCAGGCTTTGTTTGCATGTTCTCCCCGTGTCTGCATCCTTGATCACAACGGCAAGATAGATTGACTCTTGTGCTGACCCGGGTCTCTCTGTGCAGACCTTGAATCGTAGGGAAAATCCGTCCAAGTGGAAATGGCTCAAACACATAAAGAGTGAAGGAGTAATAGAGGTTTCATAAATAGTACTTTGCTCCAACAGAAATTATCTTGTAAAAGTAACCACAAACCACATAAAGGCAAAACAAATGCATCCAACCTTGCTCTCAAAACATTTTTTTTAGGTTCTCAGCCCAAAAAGTACATGTCTGCAACAATAAACATGTCATGATAAGAGAAAGACAGCATTTTGCATTTTACAATTTGTTCTGTCAGGAATAAACAACAAGTATTATCGGTGAGGAAAAGCTAGGTACCCCGGCTTTAATGTGTGCTTTTATAGTTTGAAGTATTGCAATCTGTTTATAGGCTGCATTTCTATTGTCTTTCTCCCAGGGTCCGTCACTGTCTACTCTGCATTGGAGCAGTGAAGTGGCAGCTGTGCACTCACACTGGCATCCGCACAGATCACACCAAACACAAAACACACACACACACACACACAGTAGAACTACACACAGAACAAGCGCACACCTTGCTTGACTCTAAATTAGTATCTGTGCTATTTATGCCTCAGCTTGATTCAATAAAAAGACATTTCTCACTCCCTCCTGAAAGTTATCTAAGTGCCTCACATCTGATTGGCTCTTTGGTTACTAGGAGGTTGCTATGAGGAAAAATACATTGTTTTTCTGCAGCCACATCCTGTTTTTTTTTTCTAGTTTGTTCTTTAACCGTCCAATCCAATGAGTCCAAACCAGTGGGAGTGGTTGGTTGTCCAATCAAGTGGGTTGCCACCTCACTATTCAATGTCTATTCCCTCGACAGACCTCTAAGACTTTCCATGAGTCAAAAATGGCTTAAGAGCCCGGATCAAAACAAGGCTCTTGGGTGATTATTTTTTTTAAACCAGGTCTCTCCCTGGTTTTGGGGAGGGTCTGGACCGTGGTGATGATCCAGGATTGTTTTGATTCTCTGATCTTTTGTTTGATTGATCTGAGCTGTTGTGATTTAGGACAATACAGAAATAAATTGGATTGAATTGAATATTTCTAGCTTAACCCCGTCTTCAGCGAGGTGGTGCAGCCTCAGCCGCTTATGGATATTTTCCCAATACGCCTCAATGTGAACTGAAACGGCTCGCTCTTGTCCTGGTGTTTGTATTACGACATTGTATTTATCAATCCAGATATGAGTCGTATAAGGATTTACCAATTGATTCAGATTCAGATTCAGATTCATTTATTACTTTGTCTCCTGAGGGAGAAATGTGTCTTGGAGCAGGGGGTCAGTAGTGTGAGGTTACCAAACCAGCTCACGATTCCGTATCTTGATATAGATTCAATACTCGCTCTATAGAAGGTCAACATAACATTTTGGCTCACTCCAAATACTCTAAGCCTACGAAGAAAGTACAGTCGCTGATGAATCTTTGCACAGGGGGCCTTCATTTGCGGGGGAAGCTCCATTTTGCCTTAGCAACAGTCTTGACGATACTTCTGCCACCGTTTCTCTCATATGAGGGAATTGGCTCAAGCTAGCTAATGTTCAGCTTCTTCTACATTAAGGTTAGCGCAACGATGACGTCAGCATTCAGTTAGTCCACGTCCTATATACGTTTTATGGCATATAGCGGTTTCAAACTCCTCCCCTTTTGGACCAGGTCTCAAAAACATTTGCTGTGGACAAAAATTTAATTAAACAGAAAACATTAACTGCCCTGACTGACTTGTTTGAGACTGAAAATAATATTCCACAATCGTTATACATTTTCTACAAATCCTGCTCATTTGGTGGTGTTTTTCTTCCGCGCACAGAACTGACACGTCATAATGAGATCCACCTGCAGCTTGTTCACAATAATGAAGCCGTCCGGAACTACACGACCTGTTCTCCCTGTCATTCTGCAAAAACAACCAAACACAGAGCCGACTGCTCCAGAGAATGACCCTCCGAGATCTCATATTATGTGGAGGGTGTGGCTGCTTCACCCTTTTATTGTTTCCTCAACCTTTTTGTGGTTCACTTTTTGACTCACGATATCGACTTGAAGCATGTTTGGAACTGAAATCTACGTCATAAGGGGCGTCACTTTCCCCATCAAGCTGCATCCCGGCTGATGGGTTTTTTGTTCTGATGTTAGTGCTCCTACACCTTAAAAAATCTTTCAGTACGAACTAAAACGTCTCGTCTTCATCTGACTGGGAACTTTCAGAAGGGACGAATTTGTGAGGACTTTAGTGTCACTTTATGTCTTTTGAAGTCAATCGGTTTTCTAAAAAAAAAAACACTTTAGTGCAACAAACTCAATTCGCTCTTAGTGTCTCTCTCTGATCTCTCTCTCTCTCTCTCTCTCTCGGATCTCTCTTTTTGGTCTCTTTCTCTGGTCTCTCAAGCCTCTCCCTTTCTGGTCTCTGGTCTCTATCTCTGGTCTCTCTCTCTCTCTCTGGTCTCTTCCTGGTCTCTTTCTCTGGTCTCTCTCTGGTCTCTTCCTGGTTTCTTTCTCTGGTCTCTCCCTGAACTCTGGTCTCTCTCTGGTCTCTTCCTGGTCTCTGGTCTCTCTCTCTGGTCTCTCCTTGGTCTCTGGTCTCTTTGGTCTCTCTCAAGTCTCTCTCTCTGGTCTCTTCCTGGTCTCTGGTCTCTTTCTCTGGTCTCTCTTTAGTCTCTCTCTCTGGTCTCTCTCTGGTCTCTTCCTGGTCTCTTCCTGTTCTCTGGTCTCTCTCTGGTTTCTCTCTCTGGTCTGTAGAGACAGTCATCTTGGACACAATGGAAGGTAGTGGAAACAATGTGTCAGTGACTCATTATCATAAAGAGCATCGATACAGTTTAAACATACTGTATATCATTTAAAAGTCGTGGAGCATCGAGAAAAAGCTGGAAAGTTTGTTTGCATCCAGTGTGTAGGTGGTAAACATTTCTGACTCCGGGGGATGCAATTTCTGTAAACTCATCCTGGTGAATATTTATGTGAATGTGTGAGAAAGTAGCTCATAAATTCACTTCTGGTTTGCACAAAAACGCTTTGAAATGTCGACCTTTCTTATCAGCTTTTACAACGCATGCTGCTAATTAACTCAACTGTGAAAGAATGTTCTAGTTCTTAATACATAAACTATTCATTTGATCTGTTTCTGGGTTCTGAAAGCAGAGACTCAGCTTCACTTTCACTTTATTGGAAATTCTTGAATAATAAGAATAGATCTGTTTTAGTAATAATGATAATGCATTGGTTTTATACAGCACTTTTCAGGACACTCAACGAAGCTTGTCAATATTCTTTCACTCCATACATGGTGGTGCTTAACTAGTACCTACAGCTGCCCTGGGGCACACTGACAGAAGAGAGGCAACCAGTCTGTGCCATTAGCCCCTCCGACCACCACCAACCATTCACACACACACCAGACACACTGTAATGTGGGTGAAGTGTCTTGCCTAAGGACACCGCATTTAGTTTAGCACTTTATAGCCGCCCCACTGTGGCACCTGGTGTTCCCAAAGGTCTCCCATCACAGTACTAACCAGGCCCTGCCCTGCTTAGGTTCAGAAGTCAGACAGGATCTGACTTTTACCTGCAGGTATGGCCACATACAGTATGTATTTCTATGTGTTTATTCCTCCCCGTGGTTAGGACACCAGACTGACACCAGCAAAGGTCACACAAACACAACATAACTGACAATACACACACACACAGACACACAGAACATACAACACACATACCCATGCACACACAACAGCACACTACACGTGCAAACACTAAACAACAGACAACATCCATAAACACAACACACACAAACGCTACACAACAGACAACACACACATACACACAAACAGAACACAACAGACAACACAAACGTATACACACACAAACATTACACAACAGACAACACACACACAAACACTACACGTACACAAACAGTACACAACAGACAAAACAAACACAGGCAAACACTACACAACAGACAACACACAAGTACACAACACAAACAAACACTACTCAAGAGACAATGCACACAAACACAACACAACAGACATCACACACACATGCAAACACACAAGCACTACACAACAGACAACACACACAAATACAACACAACAGACAACACACACATGCAAACACAACAGACACCACACACGCCTATACAACACACATTTATACATCTTTTCAAAACCAACAGATTCTAACATGTTTTATCTCTGTGTGTGATTTGAATATTTCTGACTTTGAGAAATACTCACTGACTTTGAGTTCCCTTGTGTATGAACTGTGCTATACAAATAAACCTGCCTTGTAAAGGTGGAAAGCCTGGTTGTCATGGGCAACTCCAATTGTTTGAATGAATAAATAAGTGGCTCAAACCTGGTTCACTAAAACACATACAACTCTGTTTCAAAACACAAAGATTAAAAAGTGAAAGCCCATGAACTTGGACGGCGATAAAACTAGTAAACCCGACAGCTGCTGTTTTAAGGACGGACCATTACACACCCCGTCACCATGGCAACAGCGAGGCGGTGGCGGCGACGGCGGCACGACAGCGGGGCGAGCGAGGCCGTGGGACGTGGGGGGGGGGGGGGGAGAGAGAGAGTGAGAGAGAGAGAACCATTTGTTTGTTTTGGTAATGGGATCTTAGCGGGACACATGTTTAAACTGCAGTGATCCGGGCAGGTGTGCGTGTGTGTGTGTGTGTGTGTGTGTGTGTGTGTGTGTGTGTCTGTCTGTGTATGTTTGTATGTGTGTGCGTGTGTGTGTACTGTTAAAACCCAAAGGAGCAGTTTGTAAAATTTGTCAAGGTAATTAAAATCCGGATTACAATGACAGGATTACGAGACCATCTGAGTCGGTTTCTATTGTGTACATTTGTAAATAGAAGTGAAAGAGACAGGAATAGTCATTGTGAGAATACATTTTATATCAAGGCTGCTATAGTATGATTAAAGCTGGGGTACATAACTTTTGAGAGACAGAAAAAAAATCTCATAAAATCTGTGTCCGGGTTTATCACTATATTTTTCACAAGCATTTGTTTTGAACAGATTTTTCAGATTTTTTTAATTTTGATGCAGCCTTCATTATTTGCTCACTTATAGGCATTATAGATAGATAGAGAGAGGGAGAGAGAGAAAATGATAGATACTTATTTGATCCCCCATAGGAGAAATGCAGGTGTCCAAAAGCAGCAGAAACACATCCAACCATACAAGCACAACAAATAAATAAATCATTCTAAAAGTAGCTAACAATAAGATCACAATAAACTAGTTAAGACTCAATGTTTTTAATTTTGCAGAGAGAGTGTCATTCAGACTGACGCTACATGTCTGACTTCCTCATTAGACCAAGATCCATACCACTCATGTTTGTGTATTAATCAAAATGAAAATATGCAAATGTATCTTGAGCCAAAATGGCAGACACAGACACGGAATATCAGAGCAGAGAGAGAGAGAGAGAGAGGCCCCACTGGAGAGAGAGACGTGTGTTCTGCCTCGTGATCCAAGTTAGGAAGGGAAAGATGAACAATGCTAAACCGTTAACGAAGGAAACCCCGGTAGGGAAGTGCTCATGGACAAAGTTTTGCTCCAATTCAATTACATGGCTCCTATTGACTTACATGTGAAAGTAAACTCTAGCTCAGTGACATTTTGGACTTGAAAATCTGTGGGTTTTTTGGGCGTAATTGAGCTAGCGGGTTAGCATTGTCCATCTATATCAGTGGGGGAGGGTCCCAGCTCAAAAGTGGCCAAAATGACGTGCGCTGACATGCTTGCAATACCACCCCGGGCCGATGGGGGTGGACCCAGAAGTAGAATTAGCCAATGCTAACATATAGCATTGGCAGACCTCTCAAAAACGTCTTTACAGGATGGACCAAAAGTTGGCTCTTGGCCCAAAGCTCCGTTCCACATGTGTGTCAGTGCTGAGGGGGGTGGATTTTTTTGGTCCACTCTAGTTCACTTGCTGTGAATTTTTTAAGTCCTCGTTCAAATGAATGGAGTTGCGCCGGCTGACGCATGCGCAGATGCGTTTTTTCACAATTTTCTTGTGGGCGAGACCACTTGCGGCCATTTTGGATTGCTCCAGTAGAGCACATTTTTTGGCCCATTAGTTAGAACGGCAGAGATAGGCGTGACTCTGTCCATTAATATATACAGTCTATGATCTATATACAGTCTATGGTTACAACATTGTTCCCTCATCAAAAACAGATCTGGAGTTGTTTTTAGATCTATCTAAGCTAATATCAGGAACTTCAGGCACAAACATGTAGCCCCGCCCCTTCTGTCTCAGTCCTGTAATAGCAAGATGTCATTGCACCACTATGACATCACACTCAGAGCAGTTTCCTGCCTTTTATAACAAAAGTATTGCCCATAAATTAATTAAGGATGTTCTTTTACAATTGCACGAATGTGTTTGCAGCTGCTAAACTTCAAATTTAGAAAGAAACTACTCTAACTCTACTCTACTCTACAAATTCTACTCCTCCCTCTTATGGCAGTATTGGGGGTTACAGGTGGAAATCCTTTGTTTACCCTTCATACTTGTTTCACCATATATTTTCTACTGAAGACATTATTTCAAATTCTAAAACATGAAATGACAGTAAAAAGTCTAAATATCATTTTAGATAGGTATATATAATGCATAATAATTTAATTTAATACATTTAATTTGATATGGCAGTAATGTGACTACTTATTCAAACACCAGCTGCAGGAGAGAACTACAAAGACCATAATCCTTTGCTCTGCTGTGATGGAAACCAAACTGTACATACACTGGTGATAAAAGTGTCTAAAAAGTGTGCGATCGTTAAAGTGGCTGCGTGTGTGACTGTGGCTGTCGGATTCAGAGACACTCCCTTTAAGAAGCTTATCGTATCGCATTTGAGAGCCACGTCGGAGTCTTAGCATTCATCTTCATATCAAATTAGCCCATACGTCCAATCTGTCTCCAATCTGCTTTTCAGGCTTTTCTCCAGAGAGATTTGAATAGACTCGTCCCACGTCAAAACAATACTAAGTCTTTCAGGAGATTTCAAAATGCAAATGACTGCATTCCCCTTTAAGTAGAAGGGGAATTTTGATAACAGTGTAGAGCAGCCCTGTAGAGCAGCCCTGTAGAGCAGCGCTGTAGAGCAGCGCTGTAGAGCAGCGCTGTAGAGCAGCGGTGTTGAACTCACTTTGGTCAGGGGCCGAATTCAAAAAAAAGGAACTGGTCGGGGCCTGAAAGAATAGAAGCGATTTCCTTTACTTTACTTATAATTGTTTTTTACATTATGGTGGTAATTTGACGTGACTTTTATGTGACATGAGTTTCACTATTAGATGTTTGAATAAATTAAATACAGCTAAATTCATTTAAATGTATTCTTGTAGCCTTAAATCACAACAGTAGTTTTCTCATAGGACTTAACAACACAGACCAGAGAATCAAACAGTTGAAATACACATAGGTGCTGCCCATAAGGCAGGTCGGGCAGGGCAGTCCGCACTGTGGTAAGTAAAAAGTGTATATAATATATATATATATATATATATATATAAATAATAATAATAATTGAAAATAATTTTAGGGGCCACTAAAAATTGTCTTGCGGGACTTGGCCCACCAGCCTGATTACAGTATGACATGTTTCTGAAAGTCTTTTGGACAGTATGCAATGGTCTAATAAGGTAAATACATTCACAATCACACTGTCGTTGCCAGAATCTCCGAAACACAGGTTACTGATGCAATCCACCTGCTGGGGTTACAGTGTAAGCTAGAAAGGGTACAAGCTGTGACATATGACAGTCTGTCTTGTGTATCTGTATTCAATTAAACATGTGACGCTGTTTTGTTTTGGTTGTGAATATTGTTATGACAAAAAAGCAACTAGCAACATTTACCCTAAAAATCTGGTAACTGAAATGAGATTTTATGTATTTTGTTTAATCACAAAAGCAGCCGTCTCTGGGACTTTACAATGTTGTCGATTCACCAACACAAATCAGAGAATCAAATAGTTCGAAAGCAGGAAATGCAATAATGACAAACACATAGAAGCCAATGGTCCATAAATGTCCACAAATGTTAATATATGTGCATAAATATCATGGCTCATCACTGTCCTTAGACCCTCCTGTATCGGCAAGGAACAACTCAAAGAAACAGTATGAAAAATATCAGGGAGACCCGTATTGAGAGAGGTATCCGCTCCCACGAACAAACAGGTACAAAATCCAGGATTCAGGCTGTAGAATGAGGACAATCAACTCCACTTCAAACTTTTGTTAAAGCAACTCTTAACTATAGCAGAAGGAAAGCCCTGCCCTGATAGGTCCTCTCCTTCACACAGAGACGCAGGGTAAGTCATCAGCAATTAGGTATGATTTTTCTACAGAATTTTTTGTCACAACAAAAAAGTTATACACCCCGGCTTTAAATAAATGATAGAGGTGCTCCCTGCTGACAGGATTTCACCCCATGTGTCTAAAAATCTAACCTAAGACCTTGTCGCTTCAGATTTCACAAGAGCAGAGAACCATGGCGGGCAGATGGTGGCTGGGAAAGGACATTTGAGGATGTGTGCTTAGCTGGGATAGCTTTACTTCACAACACAGAGGGACAAATACGCAGACAGACTGAGGAGGAGGAAAAACTACTAATTTTACAAAAACAAAATGTCCCTAGAAACATCACAGTGCAGGCGTGTGAAGACTTAGTGAACTTGATCCCCAATTGTCAGTTAATGCAGTACTGGCAGTTTACACCACAGATTAAACTAGATCAAACCAGGTCTATACAAGCGGTGCACTACTAGAATAAATCAGATTTTAAAGATAAATATCAATATGTTTTGTAATAATGCATCGGTTTTATACAGCGCTTTTTGGACACTCAAAGACGCTTCACATGTCATTATTCATTCACTCCATACACGGTGGTGATAAACTACTACTGTAGCCACAGCTGCCCTGGGGCACACTGACAGAAGCGATGTGCCATCGGCCCCTCCGACCACCACCAACCATTCACACACACCAGACTCATTCTAGGCAATGGGGGTAAAGTGTCTTGCCTAAGGACACAACGGCAGTTTGGCACTTTACAGCCGCAGCCGCCCCACTGGGTTGGGTTGAGCTGGTTTTCCCAGAGGTTAAGTGTCTTGCCAAGGACACAACAACAGCAGACATTCATTTTTATTACATATTCAATTGTTTATTGTTCAATTTTTTTATGTATCTTATTTGTTGATCATTTGTTTTTGTTTACTGAATATGTTGCATTTGTCAGGGACTCACACATTACCAATAGAAGAATGAGACTGAAGAGCAAACTCCTTCTTTGTGACTTCCTGTCACTTACAATAAAACGTCAATATAAATAATTCAGATTCAATCTTCAACCAATAGTGTCGTATTTTTGTCTAAATGGGGTGGAGCAATAGCATTACACTTCGCAAAAATAGAAATTAATCATTCAGAAATATATCCAATCGAATCATATCCAAGAATTTTGAAATATGATGTGGATTCTTATCAAATTGAAAGTCTTCTGCATCAAGGAACCAGATTCAAGAAACAAACTCTATTCTGTCAATTGTGAGGAACCAGGAGGGTTTTCAGACATGCCTTAAGACATTTAAGGACATTTATTAACATTTTGGACAGTGGTCATCCCACTCCCTATAGTTTGATTCTCTAATCTGTTGCCATATACGTATTAACTATAGTACTTTATTATACGGCTCCTCACAGCAGCAGTAGAACGCTCCATTGATTTGAATGTAATTTCAAAACGTTCTACCGGTCATTATTTTCTATAACGGACCTCTCAAAACAATAATGACCGCTGCCCTTTGGCAACGCACTCTCTGCTTGTCTTTCAAATGCGTGGATAACTCCGCAAGTAGTTCCGGCCACTCCGGAGCTAGCCACGCTCAATCAACACACTTAAATGTTAATCGGAGAATACTTATACATATACATTCTTCACACACGTGCACGGAAATTTTCAGAATTTTCTGGTCTTGTCTTCATGACAAAAATACTATTTCTCTGCGTCAAAAAGCGATCGTGAAAAACCCGGAAGTAGTTCCGGCCGCTCAATGAACGCAAATGCCAATCAATCAACGCAATGAAATGTTAATCGGAGAGTGAATTATACATATCCAGTCTTAATACAAGTGCACGGAAGTTTTCAGAATTTTCCGTTTACATTTTCATGACAAAAACACTGATGTAATGCGAGAAAAGGCGATCCCGAAAAACCCGGAAGTAGATACCGGCACATTTTAAGAGACCGGCACATTTTCGGACACATTTGCAGAGGATCGAATTATGGATTTAGGTTAGGTTTATGTATGGGTCACTCACCGCTGATGTTCAGAATTCTTTGTTCAGTTTTCATGCAGTTCCAGAGAGTTCTAGTTTGGAAGTTGCCAGCCTAACTGTTGCTAGCATAGCCACGGGAAAGCCTTTGGGAACTATTTTATTTTCTGTCATTATATAAACCTTTCCGCATTCCTAAAAGTGGACTGAAGTTTATGTTGTGTGTTCTGTTGGTATAAAGCCGTATAATAAGCGGGATAACGTATATTACGCGTCAAGGTCCGCTTCCCCCTGTCGGTACTTATTTTCCGATAATGACCTGCGTAATATACGTTATCCCTTACATATTTCTATGTTTGTTTGAAATTCTACTTAGGGCCTATTTATTTCAGCAAAAACAGTTACAGATGTGAAGTCCATGCAGTCCCAGATAATAGTTCTATTCTTGCCCATGTGTTTCATTTGCCTGATAGAGAAAGCATAATTACGTAGTTACACAACATAGAATTAGCAGCAGGAAAACATTGGCTCTGAGTAATGGCCGCTCCACTCACGACGCCCACCACAGGCTTCCCTTAAAGCTCCTGTTTGATGTGGTGTTTGGATCGGACAAATTAGCATGTTTTGCGCATTCAATCTCCCTCCTCTCAAGATCCAGGGCCACTACAGCAATATCCACGGCTATCTGAACAAAATTGGTAATTGGTTCATAGGACAGGGGTTTGGAAACATCTGTAAAAAGTCCAGCCATTTACACACAATACTTATTCTAGCCAATGTAGAAGAAGTATCTTGCCTAAGGACACAACCACAATTTGGCACTTTACCGCCGCAGCTGCCCCACTGTGCCACCTGGTGTTCCTAGAGGTCTCCCATCACAGCACTAACCAGGCCCTGCCCTGCACAGCTTTAAAGGTCTGACGAGACCTGGCTTATGCATGCAAGTATGGCCACAATTGTACATGTTTTTAGTAGTAGGGAAACCAAAGCAGACACGGGGAGAACATGCAAACTCCACGCAGAAAGGCCCTGGAAGTGGAATCTTACTTTTTGTTCAAATCAACAAATATCATGCATAATTTTTGTCCATTAAAAACGATAATGAGCCTATTTACTTTGTCATGTTTTGTTCAAGAATGTGAAAAAATTAATTCAGTAGAAAACATACAGTGAAATCTCAGCGTGGATGGATCTAAAATCAACTCCAGGTTTCCACTGAGAGAACAAAGCCGTAGCGTGGCAATAAGCTCAAAACAATTGCATAATATGTCTTGTTGCATCGTTCCACTGCTTTAACCCCAAACCTCGCATCTTCTTGCATCATCCTCTGTACATTACCACGGCAACGGCTCTCTCAGCGTGGAATAATGTGCACTTTGAGCCTCAACACGCTGACATTTGTGATCACGTCTTTTCACACTGGCGCTTAAGTGCACTCCTGAAGGTGCAGCGCGGGGGCTTCCAATCCTCACAATGAACAATGCACACGAGACACGTCCAAGCCCAGGCCGCTCCCGCTCCGAAGGGAACCAGCCGGCCGCGGCCTCAACCACAAACCAACGCAGCAGTAGTGTTGTGTTTTAGCAAAAAATGGGGTCGAGCATGAGGTCCAGTCCTGGATCTACAGCCCCCGTCCTGGTTCTACAGCCTCAGTCCTGGATCTACAGCTTCAGACCTCAATCTACAGCCTCAGTTCTGGATCTACAGCCTCAAACCTGGCAAGAGAATAAGTAATATATATTTATATTAACTCCACATAGAACGGCCTGGGGGTGCAATTAAAGCAGAAACCCTAACCACCGCGCTACCGAGCCGCAAACCCCAACTCAAATGACTGCCTCAGATTGCATCCTCAGCTTGCAAACGAAAAAATATAAAATGTTAACATGATGTGGCTGCCATGTTTGCTATCCGACTATCAGAAACATAAATCAGCTCAGGAGGACTGTAATGATATCTAAACTGCCCCAGCGCAGCGGTGATGGAGCTGGAAGGGACAAGCACAGACCTAGACATCCAAAGGTCATTCTTATTTACAGGGGCTCGTAAAAAGGCTCCAACAGGCTCTAAAACCACACACGCGGCATTTATGACATGAGAGGCGGAGGCAGATGGGTAAATATGTGGAACGGATGAACGGCAATACATATGTCAATGATTAAAAGACCCGCAGGCCATTTGTCTTAGAAGAGACAACCTATGCAAAAATCATAACCATGCATACAATTCAACCCTACTGCATCGAAAAGGAACCAGGCAAAAACCTCCGGGAGGTCCATAATAAGTGAGGGACCCGCTCCCACGGATTGAGAGGCTGTATATCCAGAACTCAGGCTTTAGAACCGGGTCTGAGGTTGTAGATCTCCAGCCTCAGTCCTAGAGCTATAGCCTCAGTCATGGATCTATGGGTTTCTTTCTTTTTCCTTTTGTCACAACTTTATATATTGAACATTTAACATCAGTAGAGATACAGCACTCAATTATACAAAAAAGGTGAAAGAGAATATAGACAATACAGCACACCCACCCAAAATTCAAGAATAAATTAAAAATACAAAGCAAACACACAGACACACACACACACACACACAAACAAACACAAAGAGGCAACATATGAATCAAGTGGATAAACAAAATAAAAACGAGCTTTTGAGTTTAACCCTTTCTTTAGTCCAAGGACAGGGGATGATCCAGGACATTTATGGACAATGTTTAACTTTTTAATTATTGTCTTATTACTCATTATGTGTCATAATAATTATTTGATTTTAGTTATTTTTTAGTAGCTGGCTCAAACAGGCTATTTGAGTGAGAAGGAGCCAAATACGTTTATGTTTTGTGGGTATAGCAACGACCGAGCAACCAAGAGCTAATCAGGAGCGGCCCCAGTCTTTCCCCGCCATAGACTGATGGAAAACGCTAACATTTACTTAAGGGCAGTTGTTGGGGCCCATAATTGGATTCACAAAAATATATATATATACATTATATATACACAAGGAAAACAGAGAGACCGAAACCACAGATTTTATACGCCCAAAATGGTGTGACACAATAAAGTTTACAGTACATGTAAGTCAGTAGGAGCCAGAGCGAGTTTGAGCAAATCTTCATTCATGAGCACTTCCCTAAGGGGCTGGCAATGTCCATCTATATACAGCCTGAAATCATCTTCACACCAAACAGGTGCAACCCCATCGGCTGCAGGATGTTAAATGCAGGTTTCGTATTGACAGGTTCTATAGGTTCAGAGTGACAGCTGCTTCAGGGCTGTAGTGTCGTTATCGTCCCCCCCCCCCCCCCCCTATTCCACCCCTCGCCATGGCAACTGATGTCCTCTCCTGTCCAATCAATGACCCCGCTGTCATCTCCTCGGAAACAGGTCCTCAAGACGCCCCAGCTGTTTTGACTTGTTCCACTTGTTTGTGTTCGTGCGGAGGGAGAGGCCTCAGTTCGTCACACTCAGAGAGAACACCCGCGTGAATTATGGGATGTAACTTGAATATGTCGGTTGTCAAGGGTGTCCTTCAGAGATTCTAACCCTGTCGCATTTGTTAAGTCGTCAAAAACAGACCTGGAGTTGTTCTTAGCTCCATCCATGTCAGCCATTGTGTTAGCCTTAATACGGAAGAGGCTGATCTGAACATAATCTAGCTGGAGCCAATCGCTAGGCTGGTTGCTAAGGCCAGCTGGAGTTTCCCCCGCGAATGAAGGCATCTGATTGGTCTTTACATGGCTCATATCTGGATTTACAAAGACAATATCACATTATAAACACCAGGACTCAAAACTACAGATTTTTAAAGCCCAAAATTCCTGAGTTCGAAGAGTTTACTTTTTGATGTTAGTCAATAGGAACCAGAGTGAGTTGGGGCACCCTTTGTTCATGAGCACTACCCTATTGGGCTTCATTGAGCTAGCGGGTTAGCATTAACAATTTGCATCTGCAATCTGTTTCTGTCAAAAAGCTCCCATCTCAGCTCATTTTTTTTTTGTTTTCAAACTTTATATATATTTATCATATCTCGGCAGTGATGTATTGTTTTTACAATTAAAATACAATAGTGATTTTTTAATTTGTAATATATGTTTTTATTCTATTTTTCATATCTATATAAAGATTTTGTTTTGATATTCTGACTTTATTGATAATTCATCTTCAATAAATGTATAGTATAAGTACAGATGCATCAGTAGTAGTGTAAAAATGGGGTTGTGCATTAGGTCTTAATTTTAATTTCTTCTAGAGGATAAGGGCAAAACAATATCAGCCCCAAAGTATGATTTTTAAAACATTTATTGATGGTGGAAAGTAAAGTATTTATTCTCTAAAAAACAAGAGAGATTTCTTCCAGTAACTTCTTCTGTCTTCCACACTCATTACCTTTTGAAAATGGCACCTATTTGAACTAGTTATCTGTATAAAACACACTAGTCCACAACCCAATCTGGCTGACTAATACTTTTTTTTTGCTGTACGACAGATCGGACAGATTCACCACACAGGGTTTTGAAGAAAAAGCCGATGACATAGATTTAGCATATTGTAAGCGGTCCGTGCGCAGGTCTGAATGTGTGATATGAAAAGTGTAAATGGGAACGTCTGGGTGTAATCGCTGAGACTGCAGCCGTTTTATCTTGAGGCGTAAGCTGTGGAGTAAACAGGCACCACACCTTCTGAGCAATGTGAGAAACCTACAAGCCAATTTCAAGGGGGCCATAACATATAATTGACCACTCACAGCTTTCTGACCGTGTTACAGTGGATTTCCCCTGTCAGTACACGATCTAAGCCCCAATTAAAGCAGAGCAAAAAAAAGGAAAAAAAGTTCAATTGATGATTCCTGTTAATCAGAAATAGGGCCGCGCAAAATACAGCAGCCATCTTGGTTGCCATCTTGGTTATAACGAATGTACATAGTGAGTCATGTGTGATAAATTCAAGAAGAGAACCACAATATAATAGAGCCAGAGGAGAACAAACACGTCAATGGATCAAAAAGGCAATAGAAAACCAGGAAATATGCCCTCACGACTATAACCCATTTAACCCTTATACACCCAGGATCATGTCCAGAAGAAGTCGGTCTGCAGATGGCGCTGTCGTCCTGTCTCTGGTGGCAAGAAGACAACAAAAATAAAAACAGCCGACACTCTGAGGAAGACTAAGACGAAACTGTCAGGTATGGAGAAAAAAAACACTCAGTCCTGGATCTACAGCCTCAGTCCTGGATCTACAGCCTCAGTCCTGGATCTACAGCCTCAGACTTGGATCTACAGCCTCAGACTTGGATTTACAGCCTCAGTCCTGGATCTACAGCCTCAGTCCTGGATCTATAGCCTCAGTCTTGGATCTACAGACTCAGTCCTGGATCTACAGCCTCAGACTTGGATCTACAGGTTCAGTCCTGGATATACAGCCTCAGTCCTGGATCTACAGGTTCAGTCCTGGATCTACAGCCTCAGTCCTGGATCTACAGATTCAGTCCTGGATCTACAGCCTCAGTCCTGGATCTACAGGTTCAGTCCTGGATCTACAGCCTCAGTCCTGGATCTACAGCCTCAGTCTTGGATCTACAGCCTCTGTCCTGGATCTACAACCTCAGTCCTGGATCTACAGCTTCAGTCTTTGATCCACAGCCTTAGTCCTGGAAGTATGGCCTCAGTCCTAAATCTACAGCCTTTAGTCCTGGATCTACATTGATAGCAGGAAAGTGCTTACCAACTCTACAACAACAAAAATAACAGTAATTTCCAACTTACCGGAATATGTTTCTGTGTTTGAGTGATAACTCAATTTTGCGTATGTCCTTTGAAAAAATCAGCTTCCGACTCTGAACTTTTGGTCCATGTGCCCACGTGTGTTGAGATTTAACGCTTGGATTAGCCTTTATTCCTGTCAGATTTTGTCACCATTAGCTTGACAAGTACTATTCTTACTCCCCTCCCACATTAACTATTATCATTTCAGTGACAGTCAAGCCATTGTCCACAATTTCTTCTTTGTCCCAGATTGAATTCAGCCAGCTCTAATAGGATATATACATGGTATTTCTGTGACTCTTCACACCTCCTACTCAGATGCAAAGCAAAAACGACCTGTTATATTTGTCTCCATCTCCAGAATCACTTGTGTTTTGATCCGCTGGAATAATAATATTAATAATAATGCAAATGTTATAAACAGAGCTTTTCAGGACACTCAAAGACACTTCACATGTCATTATTCTTTCACTCCATACACCCTGGCGATAAACGACTACTGTAGCCACAGCTACCTGAGGCACATTTGCAGAAGCGAGGCTACCAGTATGTGCCATCCGGCACTCCGACCACATACCAAGAACACAGCAACAGTAAGGCACTTTACAGCAACTGTGGCACCTAGTGTTCCCAGAGGTCTCCCATCACATTGCTAACCAGGCCCTTCCCTGCTTAGCTTCCGAGGTTTGGCAATATCTGGATCTCAAATGAAGGTGGGGCGGTTGGGCACTTCATTGATCATAACTGACGGTTCATTTTTCTTGGATCTACATCTTCAGTCCATGTAGATCCAGGACTGAGGCTGTAGATCCAGGACTGAGGCTGTAGATCCAGGACTGAGGCTGTAGATCTAGGACTGAGTCTGTAGATCCAGGACTGAGGCTGTAGATCCAGGACTGAGGCTGTAGATCTAGGACTGAGTCTGTAGATCCAGGACTGAGGCTGTAGATCCAGGACTGAGGCTGTAGATCCAGGACTGAGGCTGTAGATCCAGGAATGAGGCTGTAGATCCAGGACTGAGGCTGTAGATCTAGGACTGAGGCTGTAGATCCAGGACTGAGGCTGTAGATCTAGGACTGAGTCTGTAGATCCAGGACTGAGGCTGTAGATCCAGGACTGAGGCTGTAGATCCAGGACTGAGGAAGTAGATCTAGGACTGAGTCTGTAGATCCAGGACTGAGGCTGTAGATCCAGGACTGAGGCTGTAGACCCAGGACTGAGGCTGTAGACTCCAGCGGGGAGGTCCAGCACATATTTATATTTTTGCCTCCATGTATTGTGCCTTTTTTCCTTGTGATTTTGGAACCGACTTAAGATCAATAGAAAACGCGGTGGGTCCAGTCTGACTGATGATCTCTCATGTTTTCCCCGATTTCAGATCAATCATTCAAATATAATCAATAACAACCAGCGACTGCATCATTATCACTGCCGCGCTGGAACTCCAACCACCACAAAGCATTATTATTACAAATTATGTGTCGACTTGTAATTACTGCAGTTTCCTTCAATCTCGGGGTTTAGCTGTGAGTTTGAACAAAACAATCTCAACGCTTAAAATCTACTTTTTAACATTTTAAAGCTGGGGTATCCAACTTTCAAACCACAATAAACTGTATGTAATAATATTCATCTCCATATGTGTATATCAGGAGGGGACACACTATAGCGTTAGCGTTAATGTGGAAGGGGCTGATGTGAACATAAGATAGCTGGAGCAAATGTCCTTATACGGGCATTTGTTCTGACGACGTTAGCTCCACAGCGCAACAGGGGCAGACATGTTGCTAGGATGGTTGCTAAGGCTTCCCCCACAAACCCCCCTACTTCGAAAATGTATTCCGTTACAGAATACTGAATACATGACCTAAAATGTATTTTGTATAATTCCATTAATTTGGAAAAAACTTTATTCAGAATATTTAGAATACATTTATTGTATCATTCCCTTTTATGACCGTGGGTTGTGAGCTTCCTGTTCTGGAGGTTCTTTATAAATCCAGACTTTTAAACAAAGCTCTTAGGATTGTCAATGACTCTTCTGGCCACCCTGGGAAAGCCATGTTCCAGCTTCTTCCCTCTGGCAGAAGATATCGCTCTCTGAGATGCAGGACATCTCGTTACGCTAACAGTTTTTATCCACAAGCTGTTATCAGTGTGAACAGAGCACTTTAATGATTTGCACTTGTTTTGAAACTGTTTTAGTCGATCGATTTCACAGTGACATTTGTTTACTGTTTTATTTGTTTTATTTTTGTCTTTTAATGTTGTTTTATGTCTATTTGTCTGTGCACACTGGAGACTTTTGCTAATGTATTCCAATGTGGTTTTTTTACTGCAAATGGCAAATAAACTGAATCTGAATCTGAATCTGACTTTCCCCACAAATTAGAAATATGCCCTAAGAAATATGATAAATTGTGGTTCAAGTTCCCGTTTTAAACAATAAAGGATGCCCATGTCCTGGTAAATGTATCTTCTCTACCCTGTAAAGAAATACCTGATACTGCTGTCAAACTGTTACTACTACAACACTGGAGAACTCTGCCGTCTCCACAATCAACACAAAGAACATCTGTCCGCAGCAAACAGACTGGACTCAATCTAATATCAGAGCGACGTCATAATTTCATTTGTAAATCGGATCATCCTGCAGACTGCATCACTGTAGCTGACCGGCTACACCCGCTCTCAAATCTGATTCTCAACAAAAAAGTTTGAAAGGCCCTGAAGAAACTTTTGTGTTGAATCGTGATTAAAAAACAACATTTAAAACAAAGTCCTCACACTAAAAACACAAGTGGAGTGGATAAAATAATGTATATATTATTTATTATTAATGTATTGATAATAAAAAAAATAATTAATGCATTACATCTCAGCATACCTGAGAAGACTTCTCAAGAAAGCTGAGAAGTCTGAGAGTCTTCGAGGAGCCTTGGAAATAATACTGTTTGTTTGTGTGTGTGTGTGTGTGTGTGTGTGTGTGTGTGTGTGAATGTGTGTGTGTATGTGCCTGTGTGAGAGGGAGGAACTAGTGAGATGGATTTGAAAGTTATGTACCCAAGCTTTAAGATCATGTTTGAATCATATAGTTGCACTTTAAAACCCCTCAGCGTTGCTATAGAGACATGGAAACAGGAAATAATCCATGGCTGTGGGGACATAAAGCAGATCACAGTGGAGTATTTCCATTGTCTGTCCGTGTCGATGGGAGGAACCCACACGCAGAGACGAGCCGCTGATGTGAGATACGGCGTTTGCTAAGGGCTGCGGTTGCCGTGGTAACGCGGCGTGACGGTACACAGAGGATCCAGCTGTGTCAGCGAGGCGCCCCGCAAAAAACAGAGACAGTAATCCCCCAAAATCTACCAGGAATATGAGGCCGACACAACATATGATTTGTGTTCAGGCGAGAAGTGTACATACATTTATCATGAGATTATTCAGCCAGAGCCGTGATTTCTGACAGAGTCAAACCAATTCAATTCAATTCAATTTGTATAAAGCCCTGAATTACAAAGATGATTTGCCAAGAACAGATCAGAGAATCTTACAGTTTGAACACAGCAAATGCCATAATAACAAACAAATAGGAGCCATTGGTCCATAGGGGGCGGGGCAACCACTGTCCAGACATGTTGGCAAATGACCCGGACGATCACTGTCCTCAGACCCTCCTGCTTTCAACGAGGAATCACTCAAAAACCCAGTGGGGAAAAAAGTGAGAAACCTGAAGAAGGCCCATATTGGGAGAAGGACCAGCTCCCACAGACAGATGTTGTCAGCTCAGCTTCCATCACCACCAGGGTTCAGGTCCTGGGGGTCACACCCTCACATCTCTATGAGCCATGCAGTATTTCTGCCCACATCTCATCATCAAACCTTAATGAACGTTTCATGTTCAAACGCAATAAACGTATTAGCACCACAACCTGAGCCTCAAGGTCTAATTGTCTAATTATGCAACTACAATGTTTTCTATTATCATATAATAATAGTAAGGACGGCATGGTGGCTGAGTGGTTAGCAAACGATTTCTTTACATACTGAGACTATTGCAGCCTGTCCAGTACTTTCTACTCGAGTACTTTTGACTTGCACTCACCCGGTCAGCACCACCACAAAGTCCATGACGTTCCAGCCGTTGCGGAGGTATGAGCCTTTATGGAAAGCGAAGCCCAGGGCGATGATCTTAATGGCCGCCTCGAAACAGAAGATGCCGATGAAGTAGGGCTCCGTGTCGTCCTACGGAGAGAAAACAGAGAAACGATTCAGGAGAGCGAGGCCTTTGTGTGCGGCTAAGACAGAGAGTAATGAAGCGGACAGGAGAGGAGAAATACAGGGAGGAGAGCGGGAACTACTAATTATACATACTGTATATTTAAGTTTTAGAAGTAACTGTACCAGATGAAAGCCCACGGTCACCTCCAGTCTCTCCCTAAAATCTTAAAATCAGGACAGAAATCATGGAGTAATAATGGTCTCGGTCTTAAATGTTTACAGCCACATTGAATCAGTAATATAATCAGGTTTTTACCATCTGAAAAACATTGGCAGAACCAAAGGTATAGAGTCTAAAGCAGACTTGGAGATTCTTATTCTTATTCTTTTGTCTCCTCCAGGTTTGACGAGTTGTAAAACAGTAGATTCAAAACACTGCAGCTCGAGTCCTGACCAGAACCAGGAAGTACGACCACATTACTCCAGTTTTCAGGTCTCTGCACACACACCCACATCCACACATATACACATGCACACTCTCTCACACACACTCTCACAAACACACAAATACACTCACACACATACACATTCTCTCTCACACTCGTACACACACACACTTTCTCACACACACGCACAAACTCTCACACACATACACGCACTATCCTACATGCACACACACTTTCTCACACACACACTCTCTCTCTCACACACACGCACACACTCTCACACACATACACACTCTATCCCACATGCACACACACTTTCTCACACACTCACACACACACACACTCTCTCACACACGCACACACTCTCTCACACACAAATACACACACAAACCTCTCCCCTACATCCAGCCGTGATGGAAGGCACCAGAGCCCGCCCCCAAACCTCAGCCCAGCCAATCAGAGCGCAGCGCTGCAGACGAGCATTCGCACTGACAGCCTCTATATTCATTTGAGCTCAAAGTTTCCTCGACAAAACAGGTCTTGCGTAACGCCAGAGCGGCCTGCTACACGCGGCTATGCTACATCTATTATACATCAGTTCACAAACAGTCAGAGAAGGCAGACGCTGAGGGGCCCCAGAGGAAAAGGAAAGTTTATTGGATAAAGTAAATAGACATGAAACGAGTATCGAGTACTCAAACTGGTATCAAAACTCAATACTAATTTGAAAATTTGAAAATAAATGTACCAATCTCCGCATTTTTCAGGACCAACTCTTTCACCCTTCTCCGAGCTCCCATCTCAGAATCTCTATCTTCATTTCCACTCCTGCAATCTAGGTGCCAAATCTTAACCAAATTTCTCAAGCCTGGTCTTACCACTCTATTGTATACATTTAATTTCGTACTACGGTCTGGATGTGCTCCATTGAGCTACGTTAACAGGTAGGAGGGGTTAACTCCTTTTGCAGATTGAAACGATTGGATCTGAGTTTGCCGTGACGTATATATAATGTGCACGAGTGAGTGAGGAATTTAGCATTTAGCCTGGCTTTAGCCATCTCCTTTGCCACTAATGGAGCCCGTGGGGAGTAGAGCCACAACAACTTTGCAGCAATGACATTTGCTAAACATTTCTCTTTCTCTGGCTTCAATTTTGTTATATTTGGAACTAAACCAGAATAGCATTCTCCGCCAAAATACAACCATCAAATTTGGCGCAAACTCTTGACGTCACCGCCACCTTGCTACAATACCCGCCTCCCTCGCTGATTGGTCGGATGACATACAATCGAGGTAACCGCAGCCACTAGGATCAGACCCAGTTCATGTAGGGAAATAATAATTGACTGGAGTTTACGGACGGCTAAGACCAGGCTAACATTTCTCATACAGCATACAATTAATGTACCGTCATCTCGCAAATATTGCCTTCAGAGTCGTACTAATTTCCGCAGGGTCAGTTAAAAACCACCAAATACACAATTCTAATAAAACCCCTGTCTGTTTGAGTCTCTCCGGAGTGACTTTCTTCTAAAATGGCGGCACGTGGGAAAGGCCCTTGTGCAGTGCGTGGTCAGAGCGTTCGGACTCACCAGGCGCTCGGACATGGGCGTCTTGTCGCTGGCCGGAAGGTGCTGCTCCAGCGCCAGAACGATGCAGTTGGCGATGATCGTGGCCAGAATCATGTACTCGAACGGAGTGAGCGCCGGGTCAGGAAAGTGACCGGAACATTCAGAACATTCACATCATGGACACGTCATGTGCATTAAACACTGTAGAGTTTTAAAACTCTCTATGTTACTTTCATGTAAAGATACTGAATGTTCAGAGTACAAATAAATACACTATAATCCACCAGTCCTACTCGGCCCTACTTTACCCTACTCTACTCTACTCTACTCTACACTACTCTATCCTACTCTTCTCTACAGTACTCTACACTACTCCACCCTACTCTATCCTACTCTACCCTACCCTACTCTACTCTACTGTCCCCTACTCTACCCCTTTCTATTCTACTCTACTCTACTCTACTGTCCCCTACTCTACCCCTTTCTATTCTACTCTACTCTACTCTACACTACTCTGCTCAACCTCCCAATCAAGGTTTCACCAGCACCAGGTTCTTCTCTAGTCCCTCTTGGTCCTGGTTCTATCCAGGCTGAGCTGGTACTAAAGTGTTCTAACTGACATTGATTGGGCAGAGAGCTGCTGGAAGCCATGGTTACTACAGCATTTCTACAGACACTGGTTTGTTGTGGGTGGGTTGCTAGGATACCTGGTACCAGATATTAATGCGTAATGGAAACACAACCAGGATGCGAAGAGGGAAGTAGAGTAGGGTAGAGTAGAGTAGAGTAGAGTAGAGTAGGGCCAAGTAGGGCTGGTGGAAACAGGGCTAATGTACTTTAGGTCCTGGCTCTAAAACAGTTGCTTCTATCACTCGTATCAATGTACGGTATTTTTGGCCTCTGTCACATCTTTAGATCAGCTTTTTCAGACAGAAAAATCAGCTCTCAGCCCAAAGAGTCAAACAGTGACTCACAGGGCTCTTTCTTACACAAAACATGTTTTCTAATGAGATGAAGACAGAATGGTCTGATTTGCCCACAACATTTTACAAGACTATTTCTACTGGGACAAACAGCATGTATATTTTAGGACACAAAACAAAAGTTAGGTACCGCAGCTTTAAACATGTATCCAGGACGAACCATTTATATTACTGTATCTCATATTCTTCCTTCACAGTACTCTCTGTACGTCAAAGCCTTCCAGATGGGTGACCACCTCTCTCCATTATAAAGCATGCATTTTCTCTGGGTCAGTGCAAAAGTCCGTCTATTAAAGATCTATATTGAGTCCAGCCAAGCATCAGCCTCCAGAGACGACGCCGCTACAACTCAAGCTGCGCCGGGCGGCCTAAGTCACTACCATGGAAACTCAACGCCTCCTGCAGTACTATGCATCTACTGACGACTGGAAAATGTATGCAGAAGATTGTGCTAACACGAGCCCAAAGCAGAGACAAGTTCACACCGCCATCCAGCCAACTTCAGCTCTGCTATTTCATGCGTGTTGTATATAGATTCCTAAAGCAACCTCAGACCTAGACCTACAGCAACAGTCCTGGATTCACAGCCTCAGTCCTGGACCTAAAGTCTCAGTCCTGGATCTACAGCCTCAGTCCTGGATCTACAGCCTCAGTCCTTGATCTACAGCTTTAGTCCTGGTACTACAGCCTGTCCGTTCGTGGGACCTCTCTCAAAATGGGCCTCCCCAAGGTTCCTAAAAAAATGTTGTGTCGTTCCTTGACTATGTATGAGGGTCAGAGGACAGTCATGATCCGAGAGACTTAAGGACATTTATTAACATTTATGGACAGTGGTCATCCTGCTTCCTATGGATCAATGACTCCTACTGTATGTGTTTGTTATCATTGCATTTCCTGTGTTCAAACTATTGGATTATCTGATCTTTGTAAAGTCCTCTGAGACTACTGCTGTTATGATTTAGGGCTGCACAAAACTATACTGAATTTAATTGAATTGATGATCAGTGTCCATAAATGTTATTAAATTCCCCGGATCATCGCTGTTATTAGACCCTCCTGCATCATTCATGAGTGTGCGTGTGTGTATTTGTTTGTGTTCTGTATATGAGTGTAAACTACCCAGCACAACTGTATACAACAACAAAGCATCAATCTGTGGCAAATTCAAAAGAAAAAGAAACGATGTTATGGTTCAGTCCTCAAACTCTGCTCACTAACAGACTAACAGGCTTTCTCCTCCAGGGAAACTCCCACACAACACCTCACACTGGTCCAAGTCCCGCTTTTTTTTTGGCACAAACGAAGCCTCTATGGAAATGAACAGTGAGTGGGAGCTTTCACTTCAGCACCACGGACAGGGCTCAGGACCAGGACACACATGCCTTCTCAAACTTCTGTCTCAAACTGATCAACATGGCTGGCTTCTATGCATTACCATGACAACAGGTCCTTCTGAAGTTAGGTCTAATCTAAATGTACATGCTTCTTCCCAACCCCCGAAAATCTGTTTGCTTCAGTCGTAGCTCGTTATATAATTTTGCAAGCGCTGTACTTGAGCAGGCTGCGTGAGAGCCGGGGAATCTAATTTTTTTACTCATAAATAACACATGTTGTATGTCCCAACAGAAACAGAAAACATGCAATGAGCCCTGTGAGTCCCTAGTAGACTCTTTGGGCTGGGAGGAGTCCACTTTATTATGTGGAAAAGCTGATCCATAGATCAGCCCTAACCCTAACCCAGGCCAAAAATACATGCGTGTGGGAACCAAGATTTTTTTTCAGAGCAACGTGTTAGTGACATAGATTATGGTTTATAATGGTGTTGGTTATAGAGTTTTGTTATTCAGATAATATGTTACCGGCTGGATTCGTCTGCATATCTGGCAGGTCAGGGAGAGTGGGAGAGGTTGCAGTACCAATTTTGGCCAGATTTTTACATAATGCTCATTTAAGTTGAGTCTGAGAGATAGATATGAGTGTGAAATATTCATAACCAAGCTTGATATTATTTAGCATCATAAGATGAGTCTGTTTATTGCTCAAGAAGTTTCCACCAACACAACTTGACTCTACTGTACTCTACTGTACTCTACTCTACTCAATTGGGAGAGTAACCATGGCCCTGCTTAACCGGTAGCAGGTCCATTTTTAGTTCCTCTTGGCCGAGCTGGTATTAAAGTGTTTTAAAATGTCCAGAGTGCTGCTGGGAGCCATAGTTACCCAGGAATTTCCCTGGATACTGGTTTGTTGTGGGTAGGTTGCCAGGATGCTGTACCAGATACTAAAGTGTGATGGAAACGCAACCAGGTAGAGTAGAGTTGGGCTGGTGGAAACAGGGCTTATGAACACAGCAACTTCTGTAAAGCTGGGGTACCTAAATTTACCAGAAACAGAGGCCAGAGGGAAATACCAAAGAGAGACCAGAGAGAAACCAGAGAGAGGCCAGAGGGAGAGGCAGAGAGACAATGAGACCAGAGAGAGACCAGAAAGAGAGACCAGAGAGGCCAGAGAAAGAGACCAGAGACCAGAGAGACCAAAGAGAGACCAAAGAGAGAGACTAGAGAGAAAGACTAGAGAGAGGGAGACCAGAGAGAGACCAGAAAGAGATCAGAGATCAGAGAGAAACCAGAGAGACACCAGAGAGAGACCAGAGAGAGACCAGAGAGAGAGAGAGAGAGACCAGAGAGAGACAAGAACGAGATCAGAGAGAGATCAAAGAGAGACCAGAGGAATAACAGAGAGAGCCCAGAGAGAGACCAGAGAGAGGCCAGAGGGAGAGAGAGAGAGAGAGAGAGAGACCAGAGAGAGACTAGAGACCAGAGGGACCTATCCAGGTTAAAAGATTTCTGTTTATCTGAGCATACACCTGAAGGATTACAACTAACTCTTTTTTTATGTCCTGTTGATTATGTGATTGTTTGTGTCTTGTTTTGTTAAGCACTTTTGAGTTTCCTCGTGTATGAACTGTGCTATACAATAAACAACAGCTGCAGTCCCTGGTTCAAACAAACAGATAAGACACATATGCTTTGATACTTGTCACCACTTGTGGAAGGATATGGCCACTCGGTGATCCTTTTGGCGTACTTCCTGATGACATTATCCTCCCTGAAGATGAAGAGCGAGCGGTTGACGGTGAAGCAGTTCTGTTTGACCGGGTTGGGGTTGTAGATGGCCATGGTGCGCGCTCGCTGTGCCATGGACTGCTTGTACATCCTCTGCGCGCCCGCCGCACCTCCTCCCCGGGCACCAGCGGCACCAGCCCCACCGCCTCCTCCACCACCACCGCCACCGGGACCCCCTCCATATCTGCTGGGTAGCTCTTCCGCGAAACGAGCCATCCTGGAACGCTCCAAAACACAGTAAAATCCAAATTAGTCGCGGGCGTCTTGGCCACTGTGGCAAGCATGCTCGTCACATCCTTCACGGGTCTCAACAGGCTCTTTTTACGCACGGACGGAAAGCAAGGCAAAGTTGGTCCCACAGCGCATCCAAGATCTGATTTCTCCCCAGTTTTTACGCCTTTTTTTAGTCACATCACAACGCTGGATCGTGGGTTTTTTCGTCACACACAAAAAATAACAACATCGGCGAATCCAAAACCACCAGTTGCGTGCGTATTGTGGAGCAAGTTCGTCTCCTCTTGGTTCCCAGGGTTGGCTCTGGCTGTGCGCGACGCTGTGCTCGTGTGATGCTTCGCTGCGTGGGGGCTCCAGGGCTTTTATACCGCGAGCTTTGGGAAGATGGAGGGAGGAGGAGGAGGGGGTGAGAGGGGAGGAAGCAGCCAATGAGAGAACGGAGCGCCTGCGAGCTGCTGCTACTGCGCGCACGGAGAGACGAGGGGGGAATGAAAGTTGATCAATTACAGAAACAGACTGGAAGAAGTTGGTTTCTTCAAAAATGTGGTGGATCACTTTCTGAGTCACTAAATACTTGAAGCATGTTTGAAACTGAAAAAGATCTTCCAGGGCGTCTCCATCACTTGGTTTTTTAGGCACTGTTACCATCAAACTGCATCTCCACCATTTGGCAAAAGCCTAAAAATGAACAAAAAACTAGGGGTTGTGACTTTTTCTGTTTCCGTTTATTAATTGATCTCGATCCACGACTGGTCGAGGACTGGTTCAGAGCAGCTCCTATAGTTACCATATACACACTGTTTACTTGCAGCTGGTAGTATAGTTTAGCTATATTTCAGTTGTATTCATAAGATAAGACAAGATAAACTTCATTGTCCCAAGGGGAATTTGCAGTGGGACACAGTGATACACAGATCTGCATGAATTAATAAAAATAAAAAGGAAAATGACAGGCAGAAGAAACATAAACAGTCTCTGTTTGGTCAAATCCAAAAATATATAATAGGTATAAAATACTTCATACAATTTCAAAATGTAATATTTGAAGTTGGGACAGTTTTAGCATGTATTGAATATAAAAAACAAAAGAGTTATCTAATTTTAATAAAAATGATTTTCTAGAATTCCATTAATTTGAATGGGAGCCATCAAAAGTTGTCCTTGTGGTAAAGCTGGGGTTCTTGACTTTTGTGCAATAAATAATACATACTGTAATGATACAACATGATGTTCACATCCATAGACTGTAAACATAAACAGAAGTAGTCACGACCGGTCTCCGCTGTTGATACTAATGTACCTCCACTTTTGGCTTCTATGGGCCTTTTTCAAAATGGCTGCAGGGCTGGAAAATGTGAAAAAAGGCATTTGCTCTAGCGTTAGCCGGCACTAGCCCCATTCATTTAACAAGTGCATTCTGAAGTCCACAGAGGTCCAAAAAAATACTGTATCGATGTTTTCGAGAGGATAGAGACGCCATGCAAAAGCAATGGGTAATTCTTATTCCGGGTACACCCCCACCAGCCTGGAATGAGATTACAAGCAAGTCAGCGCATATGCTCATGGACCAATTCAATACAATTCAATTCATTTTTGTTATATTTGGCCCTAAACCAAAACAGCATTTATCTGGGAGGACACAGATTAGAGAAACACATAGAGGCGTTGGTCTATAAGGGGCGGAAGACCTGTATCCAAATGTATCAGGAGCAACCAGGGTTTGAGATGGGTCTGAGATTTTTAAACAGTTCTTCCCCTCTTGTTTGTGCTGTATGTGAATATGGCCTCGTCTATTCTGTGTCTGCGGCTGTATGTAACCTTTATTTTGTGGCCGTTTGACAAAGCAAAATGGATGAAAAGGACACTCTGGATAAAAGAGATGATTTGGCTGAAGGGGCAATCCATAATAAATAAATAAATAAATAAACAGCCCTGTGAGTCACTATTTGACACTTCAGGCTGAGAGATGTGCACAAACAGCAAGACGGATTTTTTTGGGGGGAGTTTTGAAACTGAGGTAGTCCAGCTTTAAAGCAGATTTTAGGATTTTTTCATTTGGTGAGATAACACCTGATGTAAACAAAAATGAGAAAGAGAGAGGGGGGTGTGAGAAAGATAGAGGGAGAAAGAGAGAGCGAGAGAGAGAAAGAACGTGCTTTTGTTTCTGTTACTTTCCACCATTTTACTCTATTCTACTCTACTGTACTCGACTATAGATTGGGAGCGTTTCCACTGGTCATGTTTAAATTAAACTATGGTCTTTCTTTAGTCCCTCTTGATCCTGGTTCTATCCAGGCCGTGCTGGTACTAAAGTGTTATAACTGACAGAGATTGGTCAAAGTGCTGCTGGAAGGCATGGTTATCCAGGAAATTCCCCAGATACTTCTGAATAGGGCACTGTCCGGTTTCCGAAATGTGCTAAAAATAGCTCAGATGACTGCGCATGCGCGCATGTTTCGGACAAACATTGTGTCCGACTCGTTGAGTTCTACTGTGTTCTCCTCATACGCGTGTGTATTTATTTGGGCTAAATCATTGAATCATGGTGACAACAAAACACTGCAGTTATGGTGCTTGTCGGAGCGATTTCAGATACTCTGAAAAGGACTATATGAAAGTAACATTCAACCCGTTCGTTAAACCACAACATCGGACCAGACCAGGACCAGACCAGGACCAGATCAGACCAGGTGGGTGCTTGTGGTCGGCAGAATTTCTCTCATGAAAAGGTTAAAAAGGGCACATGTTTTTTCAAAACACTTCGCTGGACCAACTGTGGAGTATCCAGATCCAGTCCTAGCTACGTTTAGCTGGGACTGGACCTGGACCGCTGTATCTGGTCCGTCTGAGCTCTTCTGAATGTAGTTATCACAAACTTTCTCTTTACACCATTTACCCCCATCAATCCATATTAGTATTGTTTGTCCTAATCCAGAAAGTATACAATTCTCACACCTGAAGAAAGATGAGAGGGATTTTTTTCAACTTTGTGTCTGCTTATTATACGGCTTTGTACCAATTGAACACACAAAATAAACGTCATTCACTACTCATGCCGAAAGGTTTATTTAATGAGTGCAAAGAAAATAGTTCCCAAAGGTTTTCCCGTGGCAGGCGAGTAACAGTGAGGATAGTTAACCTAAAAGCGATCGCTTTAGTCGCATTAAAAAAGTATTTTTGTCATGAAAACCTGAACAGTTAATTCTGAAAACCTCCGTGCACTTGTGTTATGAATGTGTATAATGTATTCTCCCATTAACATTTAAATGTGTTGATTGATTGTCATTTGCGTTTACTGAGTGTGGCTAGCTCTGATAGTTTCTCTCAGAGACAGTGGCGTAACCCGTTGTGATCATGGATTTATTATAATATCAGCTGACTGTAGCTAACTAATGATCAAACTAATTACAAAGTGGATAGTGCAAAAACAACTTGATAAATGGAAGTTAATCACAGCAAAACAAACAAAGAAGGCGCTAGCATTGCAATTTAAATGACTAGATAATGTTAGCATAATCCTCACCATTATCTTTTTATCAATTCAAACCGTCTACCAGTTACTGGAAGACCACGACATTCAAGCCAACGTTATAATTGGTCTACACTATGATCCCTGATGGTTTGATGGTGGAATTTTGCCCCTGGTATATCATTTTCGTCTAAAGTGACAAGTGGTATTTGATTCATTTTGGCAGTGTTTGTCCGAAACATGTGGGTGGGAGTTGACAGGCGGCGGGGGCGTGTCTTAGTGACGTCATTCAGATAGTTCGCGAGTAGAGTAGATTAAAGCAGAGTAGAGTAGAGTAGAGTAGAGTAGAGTAGAGTAGAGTAGCGTAGAGTAGAGTAGAGTAGAGTAGAGTAAAGCAGAGAAGAATAGAGTAGAGTAGAGTTGGGCAGGGCAGGGGAAACGAGACTTTCGACGGTTGGCAGCTGTTCAAAATAATTGTAATTTCCAAATAATCCAAGTGTATTCATATAACTATAGTTACATTGGTAACTATTCTCCCGCCTCGTCTCTCTAAAAACACAACATTACTGCATTTTTTTTTTTTTTGACAAATATTGGACCCGAGCTGGAGTAGAGGCTAAATGTTGGCGGAAATAACATGATATGGCCTGAAGTTAGCGGGGGAAGGAGCAGGAAATCCACTTGCTCGTGTTAATAACTTGACCTGTGTTTGGCTGGCGGCGCAGGGACGTCGCGTCGGCTCCAAATGTCAATGAGAAAAACGTCAGATTTCACTTCGTCTCCTGCAGGCGCGACGTCACTCTACGAACATGATCTATTTATTCTGCAAAAGCTGCTGTAACGTCCACGTGTGTCCGTTTTTACTGGAGTTTAAAACAAATAATATATATGTTTTTGTTCAGGTCCAGGAAGCCACAGAGATAGGCTGAACTGGGGAGACATCTGGTGGCGAGGGTGTGTACTGCAGGCCTTTCACGTCACTAAATATAGGTAAAAACTACAGTAAAAACTTGATATGTTTTATTCATAATTTATATGTATTTAGTCTATTATTATTTTATTTTATTGATAGTAATCATTATTATAGCGTATGTTATTATGTTATGTTGTGTAGCAGTAGCAGCAGAAGCAGTAGTAGCAGTGTAGTAGTAGTAGTACTAGTATTACTGTTATTATTATGATTTGTAGTATTAGTATTGTTATTATTAATATCATTACAATTATCATTATATTACATTATTATATTTCTGGGGTGAGAGGTTGTAAAGTCTTTTTTTAAGTTTTGCAAATTATATGAGAAAAAAAGGTATAATTGTTTTTTCTAATCCATAGCATTTTTATACAATTAATCGTTTATTGGAGTTAGGTTAGAGTTATGGGCTAAAGTTGGGGTACTGGACTTTTGTTCATACATTTTACATGTGCTTTGTCCTGACAGAAAAAGACAAATCAGATCACGAGATGCTGTCTTCTTCTTCTAAATAGAAAACATGTCATATTTTGCAGACCTGCCAGAAACGGCAAAAGAGAAATTAGAATCATCTATAAAGCCGGATACAGAGATCACACAAACCCATTATTCATTCAGTCAAAAATATATATTCAGAGCTAGAAAAAAACAGCTGCCTGCACAAAACCAGAATATGTTTATTGAAAGGGAAACAAATTACAATTTAAGAGGATTGGTTTTTTTTCCAATTTAAAAAGATCCGCACCACATTAAAAAGCTTTTGTGTTGCTGTCAGTGGAATTAAACAATGGAATAAATTGGACGAGGAACTTAAAAAATGTCAAACAATATTTGAGTTTAAAAAAGATAAAAAGTCATTATTTTTGATAAATATGTTCGTGAAGCATGTTAAAAACTTCCAAGTGCTAGGTTGCTTATGGTAAAGGAAGAGTTTTATGTATAGGGGTGGGATTACACAAGCTTTTTTACCTTCTTCCCACTCCTATTTTGGACATCGATTGTTTATTTCTTTTGCTTAATCAATGTATAATTATATTGCTTTTGTTTTGTTTTTCTCATTCCAAATGTCCAAATAAAAAAAACATTCTAACTAGGAAAGGCAAGTTTTTTTATGTAGCACAAGATTCTTACAAGTCAAAAGATTACATGTTTTTGTGTTAAAAGAAGAACAGCGTGTTGTGATCTCATTTGTTCAAAACATTTTACTTTTAAGTAGATAGATAGATAGATAGATAGATACCCGTAGGAGAAATTCAGATGTCCGAACAGACTCTTTACGCTACAATATGTTTAGCTTGTGTGTAATTGTACTGATGTGTCACCTGTGAGTCCACTCTGAGCTGTGTGCGTCCTCATGTCTCTGCACGATGCTCTCCACTCCCCCACACAGGGAGGAGGGGGGAGCAGGTTGCCATGATAACCCCTCCTCCTTCTTCTCCTCCTCCTCCTCCTCTTCCGCCTCTTCCTCGAGCAGTGGGCGGGGCTGGGGGCGGGGCTTACACACAGGTGCAGACGCCCAGGTGTCTTCGTACTCCGCCCCCAGAGTCAGCATCCTCCAGGAGCCGAACGTGGTGGACCGGACCGCTGGGAAAAGGGATTTTATACTGTCTACCAAACATTTTAGACAGTCAAAGAATCTTTACAAAGGGACAGGTTAAAAAGGAACATATATAAACAGCTTAAATGAACAGTTAATTATAGGCAGTTTTAACCAGAGATTTGGGTCCTCAGGGTTCAGGAGGCTTTGACACACTTTGATACAATATATTTCTAGAATACGACACAGTTCAGAAAAAAAGGCTAACCTACAAGTTAATAAAATCTGTGATATCTGACCTGCATATTTTGTACAGTGGACCTCTGTTATATCTGTATTACTGCTACACATTATTATTTGAAGAACTGAACGTATTTGTTCTGACTTATTGTTACTAAAATATCTATATCTTAAACTGGAGTCAATTACATATCTCAAGTGATTAAATCGTCTGTTCTTATGCACAATGGTAAAAATCAAATAAAAGGTCTCCTTTTCTTCGATCTGGAGGGACTCAAAAGTCAAAGATACAATCGCCGCTGCCTTGTGTTCATTTCTCACCACATCGCAAACCTAGTATTGTCTGGTGTAGAAGAACCTAAAACATTTGATATAAAGTATCCTGAAATAAAGATGGTTGAGACACCACAACAATCCAAAGAGCCTTTAGTTTCACAGTGTGGTGGAGCCTGAGGACTTTGGTAACAATCAAAAGTCAGAATTTGTTGCTAATTTATCTCTTTCTGGTCTCTCTCTCTGGTCTCTCACTCTTTCTGATGTCTCTCTCTCTGGTCTCTCACTCTCTCTGATGTCTCTCTCTCTGGTCTCTCACTCTCTGACCCTGACGGTAACACTTATCAAAACACATCTCTTTCATCTTCCTCACGTACCATAGACCACGGTGGACCTCCTCTCAGCCCAGCGGGATCTCACCGGCCTCCTCCTCTTCATCATGCTGGGGTCTGGAGCTGGGGCTGTGTCAGGTCTGAGCTAGGTCTCTGTCCAGGTCTGCTGCTGGGACTCTGTCAGGTCCAGGTCTGGGGGGCTCTGCAGCGGGAACCACGGGGCCAGCCCACTCTGGAATGCGGGTCCTTCCTGTCATTCACTTATCAGAGCAGCAGAGACCCTGACGGCGTGTAATCAGGAAGAGAGCAATCATCGGCACGAAAACCAAAGCTGCTTCTGGCCTTCATGAGCTTTTAACCATGCTCTACGGCCTTAATCTCACCCAAACTTTCTCTCAGACTGATTCTTGTCTGTTTGAGTCATGTTGTATTGGTTGCTTTCGTCAATGCTTATGTGTTCAAAAACCAGACAATTTGACGTTGCTCCCAAACGGGTCTGACCTCCTGGGCCGGGTCTACATGTACAGTACTTCTGATTGAGTAGGAGTAGCCGTGTGTCGCTTTCAAAAGACTCCTGTTACTTTAGAACAGTAATTGTAAATAACATTTTGATCATAGACACTGTATAAGCACAATTTTGGGAAATGCAATCACTCAACACTTTGTCACATTGAGCATTTGATTTTCACACAGGTGCCAAATTACACTAAATAATGAAACATGAGCAGAGGGACTGTATTTCGCAATGATTGAAACAAGAGAGAGGACCGTCTGCGTACAAATACAGGCATTTGTAATATCACCATGGCTTGTCCCTGTGCTCTTAAATGCATCTGCTGGCTTTGTCTCAGTAGTATCTGTCTCTCAGCCTCTGGATTTTAGGTTCATGAACATTTGGGGATTTCTGACTCTTCTGCATGAATTGGTATTGGAGAGAAGTCAGGACAATCTTACCACCTTATAAGGAGTGAAGCCCTACACCAGACCAAGGACTGGGCCTAATCTATTTGAATCATTTAATCAGTATATTTCTGTGGGGGGCTTTCTCTTTGGGGGGGGGGGGGGGGGGGGGTGCTAAAGTGCACTCTGGGGACTTTAGCAAATGTATTCCGATGTGGTTTTATTGCCAATGGCAAATACAATTAATCTGTATGTGAGAGACAGGAAAATCTCAGACAATATTTGCTTTTATTGTAACAAGGTAAAAAACATTTTGGATTTAATCTGGATTTTAACTCTATGAATCTTGGTTTTCCTTCCGTGGAGATTGGATCACGCACAACAGCAGACGCAGAGAACATGCAACCTCCATTCAGAGAGGCGGAGTCTAACCCGGGACCTTGTTGCTGAGAAGCGAGAGAGCTCACCACTCAGCCACTGTTGTTAACGGGTCAGAACAGGAGTTAAGACAAAATAAAGACGCCGGTGTAAATGCATTAGTAAATTTATTGAAAAAGACACAACTAATCCGAGGGACTTTTCACAAGAAATATGTAACAGAATGAACCTGTCCACCTCAAAATGCCATCACACACAGCTACTGCGTCATTACAACATTTAAAAACCAGATTAAAACAATATTCTAGCTACGCATAATACAGGTAGATTACAGCGGAGGGGAAGAAACATAAAAAAAACCTTAAAACATCCTCTTATTGTACAAACTATATTCATTGAATCATAAAATGTCAGCACCGGTTTTGAATTTGAGCCAATTTCACATCAATTCTTCCCCAAAAAAGGTTCATGCTGGGTCCACCGTGAGTTCTGTCCGGGGGAATGCCCTGGCGTTCGTGGATAAATGGTTAAAAAGCAGTTTTCCAGAAGTTTCCGTCCGAAGATGACATGGTTCAAAGATACAAAACAGTGGCGAGAATTCTGTCGTTTTTTATATTTTTTTGAGTTGGAATGATTCAGGAAATAATAATGTTGTCCTCATACAGTCACAGATCAGTTACACCCATCAGCCAAAACGCACAGAAAGCTTTGAAATTGACATAAAAGTACGTTTTTTCTCCTCATTTTCTCGATTCAAAACCAATCAAGCTCCTTAAAGTGCTGAAGTAGTGCAAAACTTTTCTTAATTTTATTTCCGTATTAGTAAGACTATAAAAGAACATGTGACGGACGACACTTTAGCCCCGTTTCCACCAACTCTACTCTACCGGATCAAGCTGGTACTAAAGTGTTCTAAAGCCCCGTTTCCACCAGCCCTACTCTTCTTGGCTCACCTCGGCTCTTCTCTACCTGGTCGCGTTTCCATTACCCTTTAGTATCTGGCACCGTATCCTAGCAACCTTCCCGCAACAAACCAGTATCCGGAGAAGGGACAACCTAAAATCTTGGTATTGGCAGAATGAGGTTTGCGTTAGCGACCATGGCATGTTGCACATCATTTTAAAGCTTACTTTCTTGAGAACACAACTATTTGATTTATTTTCATATACGTATTGAACACATGACGCAAAAAGTGATAATACTGAGGCTTGTAGTAAAGTAGGGGAGAATAGAGCAGAGTGGAGTAAGGATGAGTAGAGTAGGGCAGGTGGATATAGGTTTGTCATTGACTTGTCTTGGTGGGACAGAAGCTTTGATAAATAATCATAAGAGTTTCACAATAGTCAAGAGAAAGTCTGTGACAAAATGACTGATGTAAAACCATATGAATGCATTAATCGTGAGTTCGAAGCCTCCAAACTCAGCAAAGATAACCCGTCACATGCACACTTCTGCTACTGTTCCTATGAAAAAGTTTTGGCTGATGGAGATAAAAGAGAAAACACAACTTGATTTGAAGATTCCTCGGTTTTGTGGTGGACTGTCCAGAGGCTGCGGTTTAGGCCTGTCACTATAAGCACCCTTAGAGTCGACAGATATGTGGTGATAAATGACAATATTCCAACTGCATTATCCCAATGACAAAACATCTCTGAAGCAGGAGCCCAGAAAACCTTTCCTTCCTTTCATTAAAGCAAGGTCCAATCAAAATTTCCTGAGGGCTGGATTTCTTTTCAGAACGATTTGAGAAAGTTTCTGACAGCCTATTTACATTTTTGCTCTAAGTTTCTGACATCACTTTCTCAAACCGTTACAGAGCCTGGATCGAACAGGGACTTGATTTATGATAGAATTGTCACACATAACAAGTAGAAGTTTTCTCTTCCATGGCCTAAATCAGACTAAACCAAGCCGGAACCAGGTGTGACACGTGTATATTTTGTATTTGGAATAAACGTATGGTCCAGATCGAGACTGAATGAAGGACCTGATTTTGTGTCTTTATAGGCCTCGATCAATCCGTTGGTGTGTAGTGGCTCAGGGGGCTCTCCTTTGGCGACTCCACAGACCCAGTATTATCCACTCCATGTTCACAGGGAGGTTGGGAACTTGGAGAAATGTTTTTTTTTTTTGGAGTTAAATACATGAACAGGACAGAACTGAACTCAAGAACTCTGGTCCAAAGTGGCTTCAGACGTCATACCGGTTCTTCAAATGCTGTTTCTCCTGAATATTTTAGCTCTAAACTATGTCTATTATCAACCGCTTTGATAATGAATCGGAGTGGATCGTTCTCATCCATGATCATAAAATACAGTGAGTATTCTTGCAGTATTGTTATATTTGACCCAGACGCCACACGCAAACTCTTCTTACAGACAAAGCCGTAACACAGCTGTTTATTTGATCCACAATTACGTATTTACAGTTCAAGACCTGATTATTCCATTACGAAATCAGAGTCAAAAATCGATTAATCCATGGACTTGGTACAGTCCGATTTCAAACGCTTTTACATTACGGAGATTACAAGAAAGGACCAAAGATTATGTCAATTTAAAAAAATACATGGTCCTGTACTATAGTGTTTGCTAACTGTTTAAAAATAAATAAATAATAAATATATTCAGCTCCCCATTGAGATAAACAGCGATAGTAAGATTAGCTGGAGATGATTTTCAACAATTTTGTCCAATCAGGAAGCAGGGGCGGAGCTTGCGTTTGAAAATCCTCTGGACAGTTTAACACTTGATTGTAATCTATTGTTAAAAACACATAAAAGAGAAAAACTCCATGGACTTCACTCACGGCAACGCAACATGAGCTCAAACTGGACCAGAGTTTCAGAGTTCAAATCCTGCTGTAGACTATTGATTCAGACTTTTGTTTTTTAGTGGCTGTTTTGAAAGACATGTTGGATGTATTTTCTTGTTGACATGTTTCGGCTTCAGAGCTAACATGCAAACAAGCTAATACGTCTAACTTGACTCAGCCATGTTTTGAGCCCCAGAATACACGGTCTGTATCTATGTCTACTGTCTTTTTACTAAACGCTGAATGGATGCAGTGGTTATAGTGACAGGCCGAGCGTCGTCGAAGGATCCGACTGAAGTACGGGTTCCCGGATGGATCCAGAGGTGGTGGGTGGATTCTGGGGTTCCTGGGGTTTACGAGGGCGCTGTGGTCGAGCTGGTGTCCGGTGAGGCGCTGGCCGGCTGCGTGTCTGGCGTGCTGTCGGCCGGGAGCGTGGCGAGCGCGGCGGACGAGTATTTACACCGGGGGGATCCGCACTCGCAGCTGAACACTTTGCCCTTGACCTCCCAGAAGTGGTCTCCGTAGTTGAACCTGTGCGGGAGCAGAGGAGGTGACTTACACACGCATACTCGCAGACCAGAAAGAGACCAGAGAGAGAGAGCAAAGAGAGAGAGCAAAGTGAGTGACCAGAGAGACACCAGAGGGAGCAAAGAGAGAGAGAGCAAAGAGAGAACAGAAGGAGAGACAAGAGAGAGAGCAGAGAGAGACCAGAAGGAGAGATCAGAGAGAGCAACCAGAGAGACCAGAGACAGAGACTTGAGAGCGATAGAGACTAGAGATAGAGACCAGAGAGTGAGCAGAGACTGGAGAGAGAGAGAGAGACCAGAAAGACAAGGAGAGGGAAGAGAGAGAGAGACCAGCGAGATAATGGAGTGAGACCAGAGAGGAGAAAGAACTGGATTTTGGTTTAAATGTCTAGATGGAAATTAGCCTTCATGGTTAAATCTGGCATAATTACATGGACACATCTTGATTAATGTGCAGTGTCCCATTGAAACAAATAAGTGTCTACAGTCTACTCCTTCTGGCCCCGCCCCTCTGGTCATTCCTCTCTGGTCCCTCTGGTCATTCCCCTCTGGTTATTCCCCTCTGTTCTCTCTGGTCTTACCCGAGCTCCTCTCCAGCTCGGATGCTCTCGCTGGCAAAGAATGCGACGTGTGGGAAGCGCAGGTCCTGGTGCGTGGTGAAGACCCGCACGGCCAGCAGGTTGGGCTCGCACATGTGGTTCAGGAAGCGGCTGATGTTGCCGTAGTAACGGGCGTCGATGCAGTACTGGTCTTGGGGCTGGAGAGAGTCATGTGACCAGAGTTAGAGTCACTCCCTATCCCCGAATGTACCATGTGTAGTCCTGCACTCACTCTTATTTGTTAACTTAAAGCTGAGGTACTTAACTTTTGCTTCTTAAAAACAATTCATGTTTGTCCCAACAGAAAAGGTCATGAAAAATTAACAAATCGTGTTATCGTTTGTTTCGTTTACAATTTGGGCCGAGAGCTGATTGAGGGTGAACCTCTCTTTTTCCTTTGTCTCTCTGAAAAAGCTGATTTACAAATGTGTCAGGAGCCAGAAATACATGGAAACTAGTGATAGAAGCCAAGAGATACTAGACTAGACTAGATACATTGATTTTATGACATTGTTTCATCGTTGTGGTCCAAAAGTCAGGAACCCCAGCTTTAAAGCATATTAACTATCATTAGAAAAAAAGACAAAAAATTACTAAAGATTGACAAGAAATTAGCTTTACACAATTATGATGATAACAATCAATGGTTTTACGTCTCGTCTCCTGGAATATGTACGATTGGCGTTTTGGTTGAACTGAATATACAATCCCTTATGAAACAACCAATCGAATCAAAAATAATCGTAGCAGCTGCTGTGGTTCTGACCTTATCGTCCAGACTGAAGAGGAAGGAGTCGTTCTGCCTCATCTCGGCCTCGTCTTCAGAGATGATCTCGCCCACGTATCTAAACACACAAAGCAGCGGTCACCTCGGATCATCGCACACTAGTCCTGAGAGCGACCAAACTGGAAAATGTTTTAACCCTGTAAATAAAATCAATACCATATTAGAAATGTTTACGCCAACTAATCGAGCTGAGGGATTCAAAACACACAGGAATGCAGAAGTCTCTCTCTCTGGCGCCTCTCTCTCTCTCTCGTCCGTCTCTCTCTCTCTCTCTCGTCTGTGGCCTCTCTCTGGCCTCTCTCTGGCCTCTCTCTGGTCTCTCTCTGGCCTCTCTCTGGTCTCTCTCTGGCCTCTCTCTGGCCTCTCTCTGGCCTCTCTCTGGCCTCTCTCTGGCCTCTCTCTGGTCTCTCTCTGGTCTCTCTCTGGTCTCTCTCTGGTCTCTCTCTGGTCTCTCTCTGGTCTCTCTCTGGTCTCTCTCTGGTCTCTCTCTGGTCTCTCTCTGGTCTCTCTCTGGTCTCTCTCTGGTCTCTCTCTGGTCTCTCTCTGGTCTCTCTCTGGTCTCTCTCTGGTCTCTCTCTGGTCTCTCTCTGGTCTCTCTCTGGTCTCTCTCTGGTCTCTCTCTGGTCTCTCTCTGGTCTCTCTCTGGTCTCTCTCTGGTCTCTCTCTGGTCTCTCTCTGGTCTCTCTCTGGTCTCTCTCTGGTCTCTCTCTGGTCTCTCTCTGTCTCTCTCTGGTCTCTCTCTCTCTGGTCTCTCTCTGGTCTCTCTCTGGTCTCTCTCTGGTCTCTCTCTGGTCTCTCTCTGGCCTCTCTCTGGCCTCTCTCTGGCCTCTCTCTGGCCTCTCTCTGGCCTCTCTATCGTCAATCTGTGGTCTACCAATCAACTACGGTATTTTCTCATTAATGGTGTCTAGAGGTCTTGACAATAATATGACAGCTTTGTAAGCATGTAATCTTTATTCATATGCCGCATTTTTACAGACCTAGGTCATCCAAAGCACTTTACAATGTTCAGATCATTCAGACAGTGACTGTGAATCTAATCACTGTCAAACAATGATCTGAGAAAACAACAGGACAATCTCTCTTTCAAAAAATGCTTCTTCTTGTATTGACTCCTGCTAAAATACAAATCTGCAACATGAACACAACTAATAAAGAACAAATAAAAAGAGTTTGTATGTACCGGTACGTGCTAAACTCAACTCATCCCAAGCTTAAATGTTAAATAAAAAGAAATGTCTGGGACTCACTGGCACACAAAGGTCCCCTGTGGTATGTCCTGCAGTGCCCGCACGCCCCAGCCTTTCTTCAGTGTCCGGAACAACTCCATCCTCACTCTGCAGCCACAAAAACACAAAAACACTCAAACACCACCCAACAGGAAGCCAACGGGCCGAGACAACTCAACTGCTGAAATAAACGTAATCGTGGTTTTTTGATAATATTTAAAGGGGAAATAACATACAGGCTCTAACTGTGACCCCAAGCTGACAGGAGGAGCTAGGACAGAAGAGCTAAGACAGAGGAGCGAGGACAGAGGAGCTAGGGCTGGGGAGAAAGGACAGAGGAGCTAAGACAGAAGAGCTAGGACAGGGGAAAAAAGACAGAGGAGCTAGGACAAAGGAGCTAAGACAGAGGAGCTAGGTGAGAGGTGCAAGAAAAGAGGGCCTAGGACAGAGGAGCTAGAACAGAAGAGCTAGGACTTGCTAGCTATTAAGTTTTGCCTCCTGCTTGTATTGACTTATTTGCCAATTTCCAAATCTGTAATATATGAATGATTCAACAGGAAAAAAAGCGTGGTCTTAGATCTAACTAAATTGATTCATTAAACAAAATTGGACACTTCACTCATTGAGAACTGGTAGATATTAAGAGCCAAACAAAAGACATTGAGTATATTTACAAAGCACAACAATAGACCAAAACATTTACATTGTTCAGCGTAGCTCCCAAACCAGTCCCCAGAGACTGTTTTGCATAACGTGTCTTCTCTAAAATCACGCACCTGAGTCCGTTCTGCACCACTCGGTTCTTGCAGTTCCTCCAGCAGGAGCAGGCGTGGTTACACTCAAAGATCAGGGGCGGCTCCTCGCGGCAAAACTCTGGCAACAGGCAACCGTTCTGCGGCAAAGACACTGGAGTAAGATGATGCTGGACAGCTACAGGTTTGGTCAAGTGTATGAGCTGTTGGTTTTGTGTGCATGTTTATGAGGGAAAATTGCAGTATCATCTGAGCAGCACCCTCCCTCCACCAAACCCAACTCCCAGCACAAATGATTGCCGTTTATGTAATAACGCAGTGATGGAGCTTCAAAACATGTGAAAGCATTACACTATATTAGGGCTTAGGTCTGTGACTCAGACAGGTCACTGAAGAAAGCTGGAGGGGGACGTCCCCGTCCCCCGTCTCCGCCCCTGGTCCCGCCCCCGTCTCTCTGATCTGTATTGTGTTCCGTTACCTGGTCGTACCAGCGGCGCAGACTCAGCTGTCCACACATGCAGATGCTGGTGGAGCAGTCCTCTTTACACACACAGTACTGCGGACACAGGGGACAGAGATCATCGCTATAGAATCAAGTTTAAAATGCACATCCAGGAGACATGTTTGCAGAGCTTGTGTGTGTCTATCTGCAGATGTGTGTCTGTGTGCGTTACCTGCAGGTGTGTGATGTTGCGGTCGATGTTCATGGGTGATGTCACACAGTTCTCTCTGATGTACTTGTAATCCTCAGGGTACAGCTCACTGTCCACAGCGTTCACACAGGGGATGGGCACTGCCTCCTGCCCCAACGCGATGTCTCTGTTCAACAAACAACACCCAGGTTTAACTATGTAACCAGAAATATTATGAAGACCTGGTTTATTAATAATAATAATACATTTTATTTCTTAGGCGCCTTTCTTAACACCCAAGGTCGCCTTACACTACAAGGTAAAAGAACAGGACAAGCCTTGTGCCTTCTTCACACAGTATGATCGATAGACCTTTTGCATGGCTCTTTATGTTTGAATACTGGAGTAAAGCATAGACCGTACACAGATTGACAATGCAAACCGGCTAGCTCAATGAAGCCCAATAGAGAAGTGCTCATGGATGAGGTTTTGCTGCATCTGGCTCTGGCTCTTATTGACTTACAAGCTCAGTAACCATTTGTGTCATACTCAACATTTTGGGCTTAAAAGATCTGTGGTTCAGCGATCTCTGTGACCCTGGTGTTAATATTGTGATATTGTTTATGTAAATCCAGATATGAAAAATAAAAGTATTGACCAAATCAGATGCCTTCATTTGCGAGGGAAACTCCAACTTGTCTTAGCAATCGTCTTGGCAACACATCTGCCTCTGTTATGAGGCATAGCTAATGCCATGAAAGTAAAATACTCATATAAGGAAATAGGCTGAGCTTATTCTCAAATCAGCCTGGTCAGTCCACTCCTGGGATAAGTCTTTGGAGTAAAGATGGCTTCTCCCTGACCTGTGCTGGACCTTGTGTCGCTGGCTCATGCGGATGCTGCGCTCTCTGCGACTGGCCTGCAGAGCCGTCCAGGCTTTAGAGCTGTGGGTGCAGCAGTCGGGAGGAGTCTCCCCCTCGCGATTCTTCAGGAACACGTCTGCTCCACGGGACAGGAACAGCCTGAACACACACAAACACACACATGCAGTTTGAGAGCCTTATTAACTTCCTACAAACACTATCCCCACCTCCAGGTGCTGTGTATGGGTCTGAAAGGTCCAGTGTTATTGAATTGTTATATTTACGATTCAATTATATATATTATATAATAGAAAATTAGCAGTTAATTTTATGATTATTGGCAAACTAAGGAGAACTTTACAATATTTTGGTCACATTAGACACTACTCCGACAATGTTCAAATCCAGGTTAAAACTGTTCTGTTTAGCTGTGCCTAGAACTGAAGGATTCACTCTTTTTAATGTACTGTGATTATATTTCTATCTTGTTTTGTTAAGCACTCTAGAGTTTCCTTGTGTATCAACTGTGCTATACCAACAAGCTTGCCTTACATTTTATGCAGGAGATATGACATGGCTAGATTTAGTTAAAAATTGACAAGAACAACACCTAAAACTTATGGACAAAATGTGTTTGTATTGTATTTTGGAAGAAAAATTTAACCATTTTGTTGAACTTTCTAGGTATTTCAAATATTTCTATGGGCACTAAGGATACTATGACACTGATCAGTTTCCCTCATTATCCACGTTACTTATATTGAATACTTTCTACACATTCATTAGAGGAACCTCCCTCTCGTGCAGACTCACGTGACACACTCGAGGCGGTTCTCTCGGGCTGCGATGTGCAGAGGGGAGTCTCCGTGGATGTTCACTGCCCTCATGTCGCAGTGAGCGTCTAGAAGCAGCTGTGCAATCTCCACGCTCCCGGAGAAGGCTGCCCAATGCAGACAGACGTTCTCCTCCTGCAAAACCACAGGACTTCACACTGCGGTCTCCAAACAAGACCATCTGTAACTTGTCCCATGTGTGTATTTTTTTACAGTCTTCACCAAAGACACATGTAAGCAACAGGCTAGAAAACAGTTTGGATTCCCGCTGTATTTCAGCTGTAATGTTTACACCTCGGCAGAAAGACTAGCTCATGAAGCAGGTTAAAGGCCGAGTTGTTCTGAGACACCAGCCTGTATCGCTTAAGTGTAAAAAAGTTGTCTTAGGGGAACAAACTTGTTCCTAGAGCTGTATTTGAACAAAGCTAATTTTGGTTGACTAAAGATTCTCCCTGTTGAACCATTAGATGAGTAAAAAGGGAGCGTGATGAAAGCTCTAAAACTGATTTTCTATTCATGTAAAGGTCAATATTTTGGAATGAAATCACTCAAATATTTACTATTTGTAAAGAGTTTAATATGGGCTTAGCATCAAAGTAAATACCAAAATCTTCTGCTGATTTGCATCTAAATTGTGCAGTTTTCCCATTGAAATACTTCAACATACTTCCAGAGCAGGTTGGCCGTCACTTCCCAGCTCCATTCTCATGTCATTTTTGTCCTCACACCTCTGCCGTCTCTGCTGCTGTCTCTGCTGCTGTCTCTCTCCTGCTGTATATCTCCTGCTGTATATCTCCTGCTGTATATCTCCTGCTGTATATCTCCTGCTGTATATCTCCTGCTGTATATCTCCTGTTGTATTTCTCCTGCTGTATATCTCCTGCTGTATATCTCCTGCTGTATTTCTCCTGCTGTATATCTCCTGCTGTATTTCTCCTGCTGTATATCTCCTGCTGTATATCTCCTGCTGTATATCTCCTGCTGTATATCTCCTGCTGTATATCTCCTGCCGTTTTCTGGCGTACTGACCTTGTCCCTGATGCTGATGTCGGCTCCCTTCGACAGCAGCAGCCGCACCTGGTCTGCGTGTTTGTACTCCGTGGCCCAGATCATGGCCGTCCAGCCGCCGTCGTCCTGGAAACGTAAATCAGTCAGAGTATGAAAAGTCACTGCAGCTCCAAGTTTATTTGTATGGCACAGTTCATTCACAAGGCTACTCAAACTGACAAACAAAACAAGATATTTTAAATAGTCTTAAAGCCGCTGAGGGAAGAGAAAGGCCAGAGAAAAAAGGGTGTTTTTTTTTTTCAATCAATCAACTTTTTTTAAGAATATTTCTAAAATGTAATGTCCAAAACTTAAAGCTGGGGTACTTGATTTCCAAACTACTACAAATAGCTCTACCTTCTAACTAGCTACTTCGAACTCTCAAATCCGTAGGTTCTATCACTAGTTTTCACTTTATTTAGATCAGCTTTCTTACTTTACTTTTACAAGACTCTTTCTGTTGAGGATGAATTAATAATTTAGTCTTATAAGGATTTCATATTAATTCCGATTTCTCTACATGTCAGGTTTCTATAACAGTTAATCACTTTTAGAAGTCGTACCTGTTCATTGATGTCTATGATTCCTATGGAAAGGAGATGCTCCACGATGCTGTAATGACCGGATTTGGCCGCTAGATGGAGACACGTGAACCCTTCTGCGTCCTGAGGAGAGAGACACAAACGCTCTATTACTCCAGTAAAGGATGGACACTGGTCATTTAGCAGAAAAGCTGAAAAATAGTTAATACAAAATCAACTATAGAAAAATGTCCGTAGTATTGCAGTATTTGTGATAAGGGCATAAAGCTGGGGTCTCAAACTCAATGTACCCGAGGGCAGCATGAGTCTGGGTAAAACATGAAGGGGCATAATTATCATGTGTTTTTGCAAAATATAAGAACATTAGAGCAAACGGATCTATGCACATGTAGATATAGAATAAAACCACTAAAACTGCAAATGCCATTTTTCTTCATACGCGCAGTTTAGCCCTGGGATAAACTGCATATCTTCCCTTTCTTTAACATTAACAGTAGAGAAAGTAAATGTTTGGTCTCGTAGAACAGAGCCAAAAACAGGAAATAGTTTTATGGTTCATTTGTGACTTTTTATAATCACATTTTGACCAAACAATTACTAGTTTAGATATAATTTAATGAGTCAAGTGAGTCAAGGTGTTCGGTTTGAAAGAAAACGTCTGAAAAATCAATGAGGCTTTGTTTTGTAGACTAGGTTTAATAATAGTGACTTTGAATTATGGCATTTCAGGTTTCAATGTTTATGGTGAAATAAATGGAACCCAAGCAGACACGGGGAGAAGATGCAAACCCAAAGCCTTCTTACTCATTAGCGAGATTGCTAACCACTCTGCCACCCCTCCCTCAGTGTGACGTGTGCAGAACCTTGTGTGTGGCGCTGGCTCCGGCTCGCAGCAGGAAGCACACCACCTCCATGTGGTTGTTCTCACAGGCGTCCATCAACGGCGTGCGCTGGTCCTCGTCGCACATGTCCAGGTTTGCTCCCGCCTCAAAGCACAAAAGAAACACTCTTTATCCTCAACTTCAGCGACGGTAAACGAGTTAGTTCACCAGAATTGTCCAAGGGCCGACCACCAGGGTTTGACTGAATTTCAGCCTTTTTAAGCGGTAACATGGCAAATATGATTTACCATGTTATTGATTTGAAATTGATTTGACATTTCCCTACTGAGGGACAAATATAGGTTTTTCTTATTCACATTTGACAGAACTGGAGTGGACTAGCACAATCCACTTTATTAATATAGCACGTTTTATAAAGACACGTTTCTGAAAGTGATGCACAGAGATAAAAGTGACACATTTAAATAAACAGGTTTGCCAGCTTGATATTTAAAAACAAATCAAACAAGTAAAAAATCATGATGTATGAAGTGAAAACAATCTAGTTACTTACTTACAGGACCACACAACTCATGCCGTGGTAAAAGCCAGAGAGTAAAAGATGAGATTTGTGCGCTGGTGTGTACTATCTGGAGCACACTATTCCAATGTGGTTTTACTGCAAATGGCAAATAAATGATATTTAATCTAGATAATCGCCCTATATGGAATTTTATGACACAATTAAAAACAACGGACTGTCTGCGCTACAAATTAAGTAAACTTTTGAGTTCCAGAGGTTCTGATCTTCACAAGTTGGCTGGATGACTATGTGAACTTAAAGATCTTAAAGAGTACATTTTGTTAGCGAGGCATAGGGCCACATTCAATGACACAGAGGGCCACATTTAACCCACTCACAAAAACAGTTTGAACTTTTGGTAACTTTTGGTACCGCAATGAACATTTTTCTACTGGACTTTATCAACATATTTGGACATTGGTCATCCGCCCCTTTGGACCAGAATCAGAATCATTTTTATTGCCACGTAAGTAACAGGAAGTCACAGACTTGGAAATTGCTTTGGCTCAGTGCAACAGTCAGAAAGAGATAATACAAAATAAAGAATAAAAAACACTTCTAAGGAATAAATTAAAATTTAAAATAGAGTTACAGTTACTATTTACAATATACAAGTGCACATGGTGCACACAATGTAAGGTGACAGCAGTACAGTGAAGTAAAGTGACGTATGATGGGCAGTAAAGTGACTTTATAAAGGGCGGGGGGACAGGTTAAGAAGAGTTCAAGAGTCCAACAGCAGAGGGGAAGAAACTGTTCTTGTGGCGGGAGGTTCTAGTCCTGATGGACCGCAGTCTCCTGCCTGAGGGGAGTGGTTGGAATAGTCCATGTGCAGGGTGAGAGGGGTCGGCTGTGATACGACCAGCCCGGCCTCGAGCTTGGGCGACGTACAGGTCCTGCAGCGATGGAAGGCTGCGGCCGATCACTTCCTCTGCAGAGCGCACAATGCACTGTAGTCTCTGTTTGTCCCTGACTGTGGCTCCAGCGAACCACACGGTGATGGAGGAAGTGAGGATGGACTCGATGATGGCCGTGTAGAACTGCACCAACATCTGTGTAGGCAGCTTGGCTTTCCTGAGCTGCCGCAGTTTTTTATCTACTGTTGTGATTAGGGCAATACAAAAATACATCTAATTGAATAGAATTGAAACTGTATAGGAATACCTTAATATGTATGGTGTAGTATTGTGTATTCTATTGTGTATTCTTGTGAGCAGTTTAAAGTCACCTGAACCAGCATGTGGCAGATGTCCAAGTGTCCCGACTCGGCGGCTGCGTGGAGAGCTGTGCGCCTGTTTTGAGAATCCATCTTAAAGTTCGGGTCGATTCCATCCACTGCAGAGAGAAAAATATATATAAATAATAATTTATTTTGGTGAAATATAGTCAGGAATACTATGAGAGGCTCAAAGAATCCTGTGTGAATGTGGCATAGACACTGACCCAGCATCAGCAGCACCCTTCGTAGCTCTCCCTGTTTGGCCGAGAGGTACAGCTGCTTGGGGTGAAACCGTAGCTTCTTGGGCCTGGGGCAAAAGCACAAAGTCACGTAAAACCCGGTTGTTATAGTTGGAGCTACTGCATATTCCAAACATACTTCTCGTTCTCCAGAGCCACCAGGACGCTCTCCAGAGTCTCCCGCGGGTGTCCTGGCTGAGAGAAGGGCCCCTCTGTCCCGCTCTGCACCGACGAGGAGCGGGACAGGGTGGGCACAGCGGAGTCCAAGGCCGAGCGCACTGAGAGAGAGCTGTCTGCAGTACACAGCTCGGCCTCCGGGGGCAGACGAGAGACGCTGCACAAGAACAGACGTCTATACTGTCAAAGGCATGGACCGTATACAGCTGGACAATGCAAACCTCCTCTAGATCAGTAACCATTTGTGTCAGACCATTTCGAGCTTAAAAAAAATCTGTGGTTTAGCGCTCTCTGCGATCCTGGTGTTTATATTTTGATATCGTCTTTGTAAATCCAGATATGAACGAATCAGTTACGGATTGACCAATCAGATACCTTCATTTGCGGGGGAAACTCCAGTTTGCCTTAACAACCTGCCCCTCGTTACTGCGCGAAGCTTACGTGGTCTGAATAAATGCCCACATAAGGACATTTCTCCAAAAGCAACGCTTCATTGTTATGTCAATTTATCCTCAAGTGCATCATTGTATAAACAGATCAGTATCCAATCAGAAAACCGAATGCAGAATCTAGAGACTATTGTCCATCATGCGCACAGTGATCACAGCAATGTGTCTTTGGCTTGCAATTACACACACTTTCCAAAACAAGCATACACATTGTGATTAAAAAACATTTACTCAAATATCAGAGCGCTAAATATCCTTACTTTTAATCAATCAGGGTCATGGTTCAGAGAATATAAAAACGTTATTTCAAGTTCAACGTGTGGTTTAAGTTCATCTGAGTGACATTTGACAGAAAAGAATACACAAATATACACATTAGAATATAAATGGTTAATATCCTGTGGGTAAAGAGACTGTGAGCCTGTACCTGCCGGTGGTGGTGTCTGCGCGCCCTTCTGGAGCGCTGGGGGTGGGCGGGTTGTGGGCAGGGGGCACAGTGGACGTGGTATCGGCCTTAGCAATGGTCACTTCTTTGGCTTTGGCCACCTCCTCTCCGCAGTGAGGGCAGAAGCTCTGGCCTTTGAGCACCGAGGCACAGGCGCGGTGGAAGCGGTGGGAGATGCTGGCATCCGGCTGACACTCCATGAAGGTTCCCTGAAGGAGAAGATCACAAACACGGGCAAAATGGACTTGGTTGCCAATTACGTTCTTCTGCAAAGATTATTGCATCTAAAATCCAAAAAGCCAAACTTATGAGGCCAGAATAAACATGGTAAATATTTAGTCTCAGGGAGATTGGGTCTTGTTCCATCTCGTTAGATCATTGATAAAGTCTTTGTAATTCCAGATCCTGCTCCTGATTGGCTCTTTGGTTGCTTGGTGGATGCTAATTTTCCGCCCAATGAGCCTGTTTGAGTTACTCTAGTGCTCATCTATCTTTCTATTGAATCTGAAAACACGAGATTTGATTGAGGAGGTGATGGCTACTCACGGCTCGACAGAAGTATCCGCAGCCGGGGCAGCACTGGTGGGCGAACATGCCGGCACGGTGGTCCTCGCACAGCACCAGCAGCTGCACAGAGTTGGCCGGTCGCATCATTTCCTGTTTGAGCACGGCGCCCTGGCAGCGGCTGAGCTGACCGTCCACGCTCTCGGTGGCCATGCACTTGCGGTCGGCCAGGATCAGGATCTCTCTGCTCTTTGGAGTCTCCATGCGGCAGCTGCACAGCGGCAGCTCCTGAGGGTCGACTGCTGCTTGGAGAGAAGCTGAAGAGAAAACAAGTGTGTAATCAGGCAAGGCGAGTTTATTTGCATAGCACAGTTTATACAAAAGGCAACTCTTTATGTGTGTTGTCTGTAGCTGGTGGTGGAAACACTGCCTGTTTCTGCTCCGTCTTCGCCATTCAAGATTACGCCTAAAGATAAATTTCAATATGTTTTGTCCAGGTTCAACTGTAGTTAGAACGAGCCTTCACAAAGTGATTCACAAAACAAGATAGAAACAATCACACAAGGCATTAAAATAATAAATAATCACAGTACATTAAAATGAGTTGTATGCACAAACAAAACCTGGATTTGAATAATGACAGAGTAGAAGACTGTCTACATTCTCAGGAAGACTGTTCCAGATTTTACCAGCACAATTCTGAAAAGCTGCCTCTCCATGTTTAGTTCTGACTCTGGGCACCAGCAGGACGCCAGTCCCTGTGCTCCTCAGTCCCAACAGGAGGCCGGTCCCTGTGCTCCTCAGAGTCCCCTACTTAGGGCCTTGCTTCGCTGCTCGCATCATGAAGCCAGAGCAGTAAACCTATTTGCTTTTTATTAGACAACAACAGATGTATCGTACAGACCAAAAACAGCTGCACGACAAGTTTTCACATTAAATATGGAATGCACAAAAGCCTCACTGAGCCCGGATTACTTCACACAGGACATTCAGCATTCACTGTTGTGTTATTTCCTATGGATACCACTTTCTGATATGGCCATATCTACAACATATCTACTATTATTTTAACATATCTTCATCAGACATAAAGCTTACTGCTGGCGTCTGTCTTCTCTGTGTCATCAGAAGGCGGTGTGCGGGGGCGACGGGGTTTCTGTGGGTCACTCTCTGGACCCTCTTCTGCTCTGAGGTCCTCACTCATCGGTCCACTGGGATCTTCTCTGCTCTCCAGACTGGTCTCCACGCTGGGCTCCACTTTGCTCTCCAGCCTGGGATCCACTCTTCTCTCCAGACTGGGATCCGCACTGGGATCCACAGTGGGCAGGGGGCTTGAGGCGGGCACGTTGCTCGGTTGGGGACTGGGTTGAGTGCGTTCACTGGATTCACTGGTTTGACTCGACTCAATGGGCTGAGAAGGCGCCGTCTCCTCAAGCGACTGGAGCTGCAGGCCGATCACGGACTGAACCGGCAGCTCAGAGTCTGAACAAAACATAGAAAGAAAGGTTGATAACAACACTTTTTTGCAGATAATCAGCACAAATATGGATCGTATTGGGTCCTTTTTTTTCTTCCACAATTTTCAAATGATACGTTCACTACCCAAGAATTACGTCTACTGATATGATTACGTCTGCGTGCGCTGGGATCAGTGGAGAGTTCACCTTTTGCTTTTAGTCTCCTTTTTCGTTTCCTTGATGGACGCAACCAGGCTTTGTCCCCTGTCAGTTTGGGCTTCTGCTTCTTCTTCACACTGGACCCGGAGCTCTGTGGGAGACAGTCAGGTCATGGTGAGTAAACAGTAGGTATACAGTGCCTTGCGAAAGTATTCTGCCCCCTTGAACCTTTCAACATTTTGCCACATTTCAGGCTTCAAACATAAAGATATAAAAATTTAATTTTTTGTCAAGAATCAACAACAAGGTGGACACAATCGTGAAGTTTAACGAAATGTATTGGATAATGTTAATAATAAACACATAATCAATATTATTCGGCCCCCTTGCGCTAATACTTTGTAGCGCCACCTTTTGCTGCAATTACAGCTGCAAGTCGCTTGGGGTATGTCTATCAGTTTTGCACATCAAGAGACTGGAATTCTTCCCCATTCTTCCTTGCAAAACAGCTCGAGCTCAGTGAGGTTGGATGGAGAGCGTTTGTGAACAGCAGTCTTCAGCTCTTTCCACAGATTCTCGATTGGATTCAGGTCTGGACTTTGACTTGGCCATTCTAACACCTGGATACGTCTATTTGTGAACCATTCCATTGTAGATTTGGCTTTATGTTTTGGATCATTGTCCTGTTGGAAGATAAATCTCCGTCCCAGTCTCAGGTCTTTTGCAGACTCCAACAGGTTTTCTTCCAGAATGGTCCTGTCTTTGGCTCCATCCATCTTCCCATCAATTTTAGCCATCTTCCCTGTCCCTGCTGAAGAAAAGCAGGCCCAAACCATGATGCTGCCACCACCATGTTTGACAGTGGGGATGGTGTGTTCAGGGTGATTAGCTGTGTTGCTTTTACGCCAAACATATCGTTTTGCATTGTGGCCAAAAAGTCCGATTTTGGTTTCATCTGACCAGAGCACCTTCTTTGGTGTTGTTTGGTGTGTCTCCCAGGTGGCTTGTGGCAAACTTTAAAGTAGTACTAGAATTTAATATGCTGCTATCCAGAATATATAACTACAATATGTGTTTGTAATATTTCGGGTGTTCATTTTGACATGTTCAGATGAATTATATAAAAAAAAAAACGGCTTTGAAGTGGCACCTTTTAACATGACATCTCACAGCAGAGGACAGCAGTCTTGGCTGGAATCTGTAGGAGGTTTCACTGTCATCTGAACAAGGTATAAACATTCTCATCAGTTTTGTACATAATAGTGTGCAACTCTTTTAACCTCTTAGCCTTATTTGTGAGATTCAAGCTAATTAGTGTTGGGCAAGTTAGCTAACTCTAGTTGATATCATAAAACATGCTTACAGGCTAATTGTTTTTGTTTTTACATTATGCCAGTCTCACTGGGGTTGCCTTAGATTTATTTACCACAATGTACATTGTAATCTCCATAAATACTAACGCCTATTAACGGTTTTATTAGCATTTTTATCAATGATTGCATCACATGTGGTTATCATGTTAGCTCTTGTGTCTATGTTTTCAACTTCTGCAGCTTTTTGTTCATAAAAGTAAAATATTTATTTAACATAATTCATCTGAACATGTCAAAACGAACACCCGAAATATTACAAACACATATTGTAGTTATATAATCTGGATAGCAGCATATTAAATTCTAGTACTAGTTTAAACGAGACTTTTTATGGATATCTTTGAGAAATGGCTTTCTTCTTGCCACTCTTCCATAAAGGCCAGATTTGTGCAGTGCACGACTGATTGTTGTCCTATGGACAGACTCTCCTACCTCAGCTGTAGTTATCTGCAGTTCATCCAGAGTGATCATGGGCCTCTTGGCTGCATCTCTGATCAGTCTTCTCCTTGTTTGAGATGAAAGTTTGGAGGGACGGCCAGGTCTTGGTAAATTTGCAGTGGTCTGATACTCCTTCCATTTCAATATAATTGCTTGCACAGTGCTCCTTGAGATGTTTAAAGCTTGGGAAATCTTTTTGTATCCAAATCCGGCTTTAAACTTCTCCACAACAGTATCTCGGACCTGCCTGGTGTGTTCCTTTGTCTTCATGGTTCTCTCTGCGCTTTAAACAGAACCCTGAGACTATCAAAGAGCAGGTGCATTTATACGGAGACTTGATTACACACAGGTGCATTCTATTTATCATCATCAGTCATTTAGAGCAACATTGGATCATTCAAAGATCCTCACTGAACTTCTGGAGTGAGTTTGCTGCACTGAAAGTAAAGGGGCCGAATAATATTACACACACCACTTTTCAAGTTTAAATTATCCAATAAATGTTGTTCCACTTCACGACTGAAATGTGGCGAAATGTTGAAAGGTTCAAGGGGGCCGAATACTTTCACAAGGCACTGTATACAGCATTTTGTGAACAGTGGGACTCGTACCAGGTCTGACTCTGTGCCTTCCTCCTCGGCATCCTCCTCTGCAGACTGCTCACTCTCCCGCTCCTCTCCCACCTGGACAGGGGCCTCTGGGAGCTGTGTGGGCTCCAGGACAGGGGTCTGCTGGACAGATGCCTGTGTGGGTTCTTGAACAGGGGCCTCTGGTTCCTCTGGAGGCTTCTGCTCTTCTTCAGACTCCTCCACCTCTGACTCCTCCTCCTCCGACATGTGCTCCACCTTCTCACCGTTCAGATTTTCTTGTTTGGCCTAAAATCAAAATCAAATGACTAGTCACTATTGAGATGCAAAAGATGAAATCCAAAAGTTCTTGTGCCTTTATTTGCCACATTCCATTGTCAATGTCATGTCATTTCTGCACTTCTAGGCGCATTTTAAAAGAAAATCCAGTGTGTCCACATATAGGCCGCACTTGAATATAAGCCGCAGTTTTCATGTTGTTATGTAGCAGAGACGACTGTTTAACTGGTCACAAAATGATTTAATGACAAAGTGTTTAACAGCTTTAGTTTAGCTTCCACGCCTCGTTCACCTTTATCCATTTTGATGATAAATATAACTTGGTGGAGTCAAAATAATAAGTCCATAAACTCTGCTCTGGCAACAGCTAAACACACATATTAGCACATATCACCGGTAAAGCTTAAAATTGGCATGTTTGTGCATCCCCATCTTTCCTGCATTTTGAGAGTTGGCCACAACCAATCACTCTCCGATCATTCCCAGCCGTGTTTATGTTTTACCTCTACATGTTTCCATGTCTTCTCTACACAAACCTCGGGGGACTTGGCGGTGTGTTCCAGCTGCTTGAACATCTCCAGCACAGATCTCTGCTTCAACACTTTGGATTTCTTCTTGGGGACCAGGCTGTAAGTGCCCATCCGCCGCTTCTTCTTACGTGACCCCAGGGAGAAGGGAGCTGGGGGAGAACAAAAGGAGTTTGAAACCAATAAGATGTAAGAAAATTGAATATTTAAATAAACCACTTCTGAACATTGTCATAAAATAAGTATTGACAGGGCGAACCGGACTTGATTCTGTCCTAGAGGTACTTTGAAAGTCGGACTCCCATAAACCTCAGACAGAAGTAGTGACAGGCGCAAACTCGCTCATTTTTTGGACTGCACAGTGTTGTAGACGAAGAGGCCGGACTACTTGAGGAATGATCTGACACACATTGACAGCTGTCATTATTAGATAGAACTCTGTACCAAAATAAAAATAAAAGCATAATAAAATCTCTAGCTTAAGCGTAATAAAAAAACAAGAATTGAGTATAACATCTCTGACTTTAGCATGATAAAGAAGCAAGTAAGCTAGCTAGTAAGAGCCCACTTGGCCTGCGTGGCTCTTCTCACCGAGTTGCAGTTTTGCCGGGGTGGAGGTGGGGCCAGCGGAGGGGGCGTGGTCTGCAGAGGGAAGGGTCTGTGATGCTGCGGGTTCACTGGTCCTGGTGGTGATGGTGGGGGTGGATGTCTGCTCCGTGGGGCTGAGGTGAGGTAGCGGCTCGCTCTGTGTGGACGGCTCCGAGTCTTTCGTGTCCATCTGGTCAGCTTTGGCGTCCCGGTTGAGAAGCTGCGGATGTTGGGTGAGAAAAGAAAATACTTTGTTAGTGAAAAGGAATTAGACTAGGGCTGTAGGTGACCAAAGAAAGTCTTGGTCAATTGGAGTATTCAGCAGTTCAGGGATTACGTTCTAAAAATAACAATAAGTGAAATCTTTGAAGAAGCAGCTGTACGTTTTAAAACTGTAAAACCTCTCCCACATAGCACTGATATGATGTTGTTGAATACACGCGGTACAAAACGCGCCATAAAAAAAAAAAAAAAAAAAAAAAGGGCAATTACGGGAAAAAAATAGTTTACATTTTAATCTGCTATTGGTAAATCAACAATATAGCAAAAAACCTTTAAGCCAACTGCTGCTGTGATTTTAATGCAGTACAAAAATAGATTGATTGTTGATCTGATTCTCTATGAAGATGGATCTCATTTGTAATGTCCTTTATGTGACTACAGACCTGAGCGACATTCTGGACAATCTACAATAATGCTTTGTCATTAGCACTAGAGTTTTTATTATCTAATTGTATTGTAATGACAATAAAGTTGAATCTAATCTAATAATATCTCTTGAGAACGCACAGCGGCTGATACCTTCTGTGCGACGCTGACAGGCCGAGTCATGGTTTTGCGCGCCCTGTGGACCGGAACAGCGGGTCCGTTCTTCGAGCCCGAGGGCCTGGGTTCCGAGGACCTGGGTTCTGGCGGCCTGGGTTCCGACGGCCTGGGTTCCGAGGGGGGGTCAGTCCTTAGTGCAGAGTCCCCAGAGGCGGGAGGGGGGGGGGGGCTAGTGTCCGTGTGTGCAGAGGGGCGGTGCGCTCTGCGGGGGGATAAACTGGCGTCCGTCTGACTCAGGATCAGCCCGTTGCTCCCGGTCACTGATCCGTGGGGAGGCTCCGCTGTGCCGTTCTCGCTCACCGCCGTGTCCCCGTTCAGCAGGGCCTCCGCGGGGGAAGGGCTCCTCCATCGGCTCGGGATGTCGGTGTCACCATCTGCGCGAGAGGAGAAAGTTATACCACAGAAAGGATGCGGGTTTGAGTCCCCTGCTGAAACCAAGAACTGAACCTGTACATGCCACCAATGAATACTAGTACAAACTATAACATTGTTCATTGGATGATACAATATATCTTGATATTTCCGTCCATCTCTCAATGTGGGCCTCCCTGAAGTTTTTTGAATGGTTCCTTGCAGATGCTGGAGGGTCTAAGGACGGTGATGATCCGGGACATTTATGGACATACTGTATATACACATTTCTGGACAGTGGTCATCCCTCTCCCTGTGGACCACTTGCTCCTCTGTGTTTGTTATTGTTGTATTTTCTGAGTTCGAACCGTTTGATTCTTTGATCTGTTGTTGAGGAATTGACAACTCTGTAAAGTCCTCCGATACGACTGCTGTTGTGATTTAGGGCTCTATACAAATAAATTGAATCTAAATTTAATAGAATAATGTCCTTGAATAATTATAACTCTTGAAGAGGAGGAGACAACCCAAGATTAATTGTATACACAAGAACAATATCATGGAATTTAACCGTTGTGCAATCCCCATGACAAAATAACCCACCGCACTGATTAAAAGTAGATGAAAAAAAAAAGGGTCTAAAGAAGTCATTAAATTCAGCTCGCAAGAAAATATTTAGGATAATTTCAAATCACTGTGGCGTGTCCATTTGACCAGAGATAGCACAAGAGTTCAATAGGGTTTCCAATCTAAAGATAAGCGTTATTTTGTGAGAATCTGACAACGGTAATAAAAATTAGGCTGAACTGCTGTTGTGCACTTGCCTCGATTCTGTCAGTTGTGACTACTATTGTAGTCACAACTGACAGTCACTCTTTGTCCTGAGAAGTTCTATGTAAAACCAAAACATTATTATCATCATTAACTGAGGAATGATGCCTCTGGCCTAAAATCTATCTATCTCTATTCAATTTTCAGAATTGTAAAAAGTGAATTATACATTGATTGCATTACTTGATCTCCTCCTATGTATTTATTTTGAGAGCGGCCTCTAAATGCAGATGAAGCGTGAGGCTGTGGTGTAAATCCGAGGTGCACACTGCTCACGTACTTGGCTGCTCCTCTGTGCTGTCCGCTGAACTCTGTCCCACTTTCTTCTGGTATAAAGCCCTCTCCACGACACCTTGAGCCAGACCAGCAGGCTGAGAACCACACAGAGAAGACCGTTTAAAGCCGCGCACCGGAAAGGCTTTCCCAAAACCGACACACTGTTCATACACAGCCTCGAATGCCTTGATATTTAAACAAATCATTATACATATTTTTTGGGTTAAGAAGAGATCCACAGTCCAACATGAGCCCAGAGCTTTCAGGAGACTGCTGATTAAAAACGTCTTTTCTCGGGATCAAAACAATCACCAGGACAATGGAGAGCACAGACTTTTGCTTCTCACAGCTCTGCCCTCTAGTGGCGGAGGAGGAGTTTGACAGAAGCAGAGGAGAAACACGGCACCACCATTTTATATAGACAGGCAAATGTTACCAAGACTCTCCACAAGAGAATGTTGGTATTACTGACCCTCCATGCTCGTCTCATGATGCAGCCTTCTCCACACCAGAGCTGTTATAATGAGGTGTTTTGACGAGCAGCACTGAACATTGCTTCAAAGCAGAAAAGGTACAATTTGCTAACAAGGTAAAGTGCCATTATTCATTCCTTTGTCTCCTGTTCTCCAGATCAGTGGTTCCCAACATGGGGCATACAAATGATTTGAAGATTTCCCTATGGGACAGGACTCAAGGTAAACAATACAAAATTACTTTAAGATAGCAACAATATATAATAATAATATTGTCTATTACATCAACATTCTAAGCAGCATGCCCAAAGGTCCCAGAAAGAATTCTGCATTAAGGCCACAGCTGCAGACTGAAGAAGAGTAGCCTTTATACATGGATCGAAAAGGAGCAAATGATTTGTCCTGAGTCTGAAGCCTCAGTCTGAAGCCTCAGTCCTGAAGCTACAGCCTCAGTCCTGGAGCTACAGCCTCAGTCCTGGATCTACAGCCTCAGTCCTGGATCTACAGCCTCAGTCCTGGATCTACAGCCTCAGTCCTGGATCTACAGCCTCAGTCCTGGATCTACAGCCTCAGTCCTGGATCTACAGCCTCAGTCCTGGATCTACAGCCTCAGACCTGGATCTACAGTCTCAGACCTGGATGTACAGCCTCAGACCTGGACCTACAGTCTCAGACCTGGATCTACAGCCTCAGACCTGGATCTACAGCCTCAGACCTGGATCTACAGCCTGTCCAAACGCTGAAGCAGGAGGCTTAAAGAGCAGACATCAATCTGTGGTCAGGTATTTCTGAAGAAGGTCAGCTTTGAAGACGTCATTGTGCATCTCACGGAAAACATACAAAAGCATAGATCTCATCTTCATTTGACCTTCAGTGTCTTTTAGAATGTGTCTTTTATGAGACAGTAGATCCACGTTTGGTCAAGTATACATTTGTATGGCCACATGTAACATTTAACATGCCGACGTAATGGAGACTGAAGAGGACTGACAAGACTTCTATACGAGTTTGGATGCAGCCATTATGCTCCTGTTCACAAACAGGGACCTGACATTACAGTGATTCACCACAAGAGGGAGAAAAAACAGAACTGGTATATCATTCATGAGAGGTCAAGTTCAATGACTTTGAACAGATCTATGCAGTTATTATCACAATCGTAAAAAGTTCATTCATATTATTACTGGGTTAATAAGTCCTGGTGTGTGTTTGCTCTTTTCCCCTTTGTTATAAATGGTATGTTCAGTATAAAGACGAGTTGAGAAACAGAAGAAGCTTTCACCACCAGACAAAGACCCCTACAGCAGTTTATGTATGTGTGTGACTCTACGGACTTTGGCGTCGTGTTGGTTACGTGACTTGTGATGCATCAAGGATACTCAGAGCCGGATTAATATTTTGAGGCTCTCCTAGTTTCACCTGATAAGCAACAATTTCAACAAGTGGAGTTCTTTGTAGTCCAGGGTTAGTCCATAAACTACAGAGGAAAATCCCATCTTCCTTCATGGGATTTCCTCATTTTAAGACAGAGAAACAAGGTTGAACCCAGGCTGACGCATATTTCTAGTCAATAGAAGAACTGGCACACTCACAGGCCCGCCCCTTGTGGCGAAAAGTAAAATCAAATCAACATATAGCTGAACACTTCCCTCTCCATATCTCTGAACTGGACTTTGCTGCATTAATTCTGTCACTACCTCTTCAAATCTGTTACTGTGCTGCGGTTACACTGATGCCAAGATTGGTAAATGTCTACACTGGGCTATGTGTGAGGATTCTGGGGTTGGCATTGGGCGATGCAGTGTTGTTGAAGCTCTAAACTTGGGTACGCAGCTCACTGGGACAATGAAGCAGAATTTAATCCTGTACACTATCTCCTTATTGGAACAAAACTGATTTTCCAACTGTTTTTATATGTTTTCAGCCAGATGTAAGACTAGCTCCCGACTGTCACTCTAATGCCACCAGCAGTGTGATATGAGTGACATGTTTGTGCCTCCAAAGCCTCTACAGACCAAGCACTAATGAGAGGGCAGAGGACAGACGCACATAGAGTTACAACGAAAGCAGTTATGAATAATATTTATGAGTGGAATAAAAAAAATGAAGAGATCAAAAGTATAGAAGCTCCTTTATTGCATCTGTGGGTATATTTTCTATATTGTGTGAATACATTTTGACATAAAGATTCCTGTACGTTTTCGGAAAGATGTTTGTTTTTTTTGGATTGTAAAACTAAAAAAGGACTACTTTCAATAGTATACTGATGGGTCAATGATTTATTTCTATATTAAACCCTTTCTAATACCTTGCTAGGTTCAAGTAATGAAGTGGAAGTTAGCTTTCAGATGAGGTTTAAAATTGACATGGTACCTCTTACTATCCAAGCATCATTGATTGACTGCGGAACCTTCCGCAGTCAACCATTGGTTTTGTATTTCTTTATTCCGTCATTTTTTTTGACACGTTTCACAGCTTTCACATTTTCAACAATTTCCACAAGTTATACATCAAAACGTTCCACATGTTTGGGAGATTATTGCTATTACTTTTGGGACTTCAGCGATTTCCGGTTTTTCCGCAATCGGACAAAAATCTGCATTGAGAATTCTGCAATGCATTTTAATAGGCCCATGCATTTTAATAGGACTTCAGCTCTTTCAGACATTTCTACAGTTTCAATGATTCAACAGTTTCAATGATTCAACAGTTTCAAGGATTTCAGCAGTTTCAAGATTTCAAGAGTTTCAAGGACTTCAACAGTTTCAAGGACTTCAGCAGTTTCAAGGACTTCAGCAGTTTCAAGGACTTCAGCAGTTTCAAGGACTTCAGTGTAATCATGCAACCTAATAGGGATTTTTCCATGTAAACCAGTATAATGCAACTTAATAGGGATTTTTCCATGTAAACCAGTATAATGCAACTTAATAGGGTTTTTTCATGTAAACCAGTATAATGCAACTTAATAGGGTTTTTTTTCATGTAAACCAGTATAATGCAACTTAATGGGGATTTTTCCATGTAAACCAGTATAATGCAACTTAATAGGGGTTTTTACATGTAAACCAGTATAATGCAACTTAATAGGGTTTTTTCCATGTAAACCAGTATAATGCAACTTAATAGGGTTTTTTCCATGTAAACCAGTACAATGCAACTTAATAGGGATTTTTCCATGTAAACCAGTATAATGCAACTTAATGGGGATTTTTCCATGTAAACCAGTATAATGCAACTTAATAGGGATTTTTCCATGTAAACCAGTATAATGCAACTTAATAGGGATTTTTCCATGTAAACCAGTATTATGCAACTTAATAGGGATTTTTCCATGTAAACCAGTATAATGCAACTTAATAGGGATTTTTCCATGTAAACCAGTATAATGCAACTTAATGGGGATTTTTCCATGTAAACCAGTATTATGCAACTTAATAGGGATTTTTCCATGTAAACCAGTATAATGCAACTTAATGGGGATTTTTCCATGTAAACCAGTATTATGCAACTTAATAGGGATTTTTCCATGTAAACCAGTATAATGCAACTTAATAGGGTTTTTTTCATGTAAACCAGTATAATGCAACTTAATAGGGTTTTTACATGTAAACCAGTATAATGGAACTTAATAGGGGTTTTTACATGTAAACCAGTATAATGGAACTTAATAGGGGTTTTTACATGTAAACCAGTATAATGCAACTTAATAAGGATTTTTACATGTAAACCACTATAATGTAACCTAATAGGGGTTTTTACATGTAAACCAGTATAAAGCAACTTAATAGGGATTTGTACATGTAAACCAGTATAATGCAACCTAATAGGGATTTTTCCATGTAAACCAGTATAATGCAACTTAATAGGGATTTTTCCATGTAAACCAGTATAATGCAACTTAATAGGGATTTTTCCATGTAAACCAGTATAATGCAACTTAATAGGGTTTTTTCATGTAAACCAGTATAATGCAACTTAATAGGGATTTTTCCATGTAAACCAGTATAATGCAACTTAATAGGGGTTTTTACATGTAAACCAGTATAATGCAACTTAATAGGGGTTTTTCCATGTAAACCAGTATAATGCAACTTAATAGGGTTTTTTTCATGTAAACCAGTATAATGCAACTTAATGGGGATTTTTCCATGTAAACCAGTATTATGCAACTTAATAGGGATTTTTCCATGTAAACCAGTATAATGCAACTTAATAGGGTTTTTTTCATGTTAACCAGTATAATGCAACTTAATAGGGGTTTTTTCATGTAAACCAGTATAATGCAACTTAATAGGGTTTTTTCATGTATAATGCAACCTAATAGGTTGCATTATACCACCAGACCAAGACCCAAACGAAGACTCAGACCACCACCAGATAATGACCACAGACCAGGTTTCCTTAGTTACAGGAACCAAATTGTTTCAGCGGTGAGGGGATTTTTCAGTTTCAAGGACACTTTCAATACATTCAGTAGTTTCAAGGATTTCAGCTGTTTAAGAATTTAACCAGTTTCAAGGATATCAGGAGGTTCAAGGATTTCAGGAGTTTCCACACTTTCAACAGTTTCCAGGTTTAAAAAAGTTTCAAGGATTTCAGGAGTTTCAATGTTTCAACAGTTTCAAGGATTTCAGGAGTTTAAAGGTTTCAACAATTTCAAGGACTTCAGGAGTTTCAAATATCTATCAAGTATTTTAACAGTTTCAAGGCTTTTTAAAGGATTTCAAGGATTTTTTTTAGCAGATTTCCACATTAGATCTGTTCCGCAGTCAATCGCAATGGCTTCAGCCATTGCAAGTTTCTAGTTATCATTGAAAATCATATTAGGGACCACAAAACTTGGTCTTGCGGGATGGACTTGACCCGCGAGCCATGTGAGTGTTGAGAATGAGAATGAGGGGAATAGTGGAGCAGTGTGGCTCATTCTGTTTGGGAACTTACCGGCAACAAATGATTGATTTTGACAATTCATACATGGCCAGATGTTGACACCAAACACAGGAAGAAGTAGGATGTATTTAGTGCAATATTAACCCAGACATTGATTGATTGTACGTGTGATGCCCAAACTAAAACAAAGTTACAGTCCAAACAATATAATGAATTGCAACCAAAAAAGGAATAGACAGAAGCAGTTCTAAAAAACACACAAGAGACACGTCAAACAGCTGTACATATGGGAGTAATTAGACAGTGACACCAGAATAGACTTCTAGTTGAATTGTGAGACCTTCAAGATGGGCTAAACCTTCTGCTGGTGTGAACAGACCAACCAGGAGAAGACATGCATGTGGAGAATGGACAGTGAGGATGCCCCTAGTGGTGGAGAGTGAGATGACGTCAGTGTCTGCAGCAGCTCCTCCATTTTACAAACACGGCAGCATTGACAGTACGAATGTTCACCACCAGGGGGAGAAGTTTCATGGAGGTTAGGGCTGAATCTAGGCCCAAAACCAACATGTTTATTTCCCATGAGAATGCTGGTTCATGTCTCCATAACTCTGTCAAAGACTCAATCCCCTCAATGGGCTTTCTGTGATAGGCCTTCAAGCAGGTAAAGTATTTTTCACAGAGGTGAGAAGGAATGACGCATCCACACAGGTCAGTTTATCAAAGCCACTCAAGCGCCGGCGACATGAGTTCAGCAAATACCCCGGCGAAAGTCCATGATTATGACTCAGATAACATTCATCCAGAACAGCACATGTATCATTCTTGTATAAAACGGTAAAAACAACAAACCAGATAGAGTGCTATTCAAAATGATCGGTTTTTGAAGCCTTGAGACTAAAGAGCAGTGAGTGAGTGACATTGAGGAGCAGCAGCAGAGTGTGGACCTATGTGTGGAGAAACACACGCCAGACCTGAAGAGGCGAAATGAACCTAAGTCTTTTCATGACATTACTGCGAGAAAGCATCCATAGTTGGTGTTTTATTTAAACTAACACGATGGGCCTAAGTTCATAGCAAACATGAGACAATTTCACCTCCAGGTTAATAGAGGTGAAATGTTATATAAAGTGTGTGTGAGAGAAAGCTCCGGAGCGCGGTGAGAGCAGGGCCGAATGCATCAGCACAAACATCACTAACTCTCCATTAAAAGTCATGGACAAGTTTGGAAATCTCTCTCAAGTCTGAAATCTCCCTTTTGTCCCGACATGGACAAATCATCAATCATCTGTTCAACACCATGAAACCAGTGAGAATCTTTGAAGACGTCCAAGTCAATCTCAAATTTAACTATAGACTGAATACGGTTTCTATGAAAATCGAGAAGGTTTGGCTAAAGATTGCTGATGACATTACCTTTTGTTTTGGAGTTCAAGGCAGATAAACATGAGAATAATCATTGATCTCTTGTATAAACAGTCAATATACTGCCCAGCATTAGTCAAAGAAATACTGATATAGCAAAAGATAAGCAATACTTGTATGTTAAAAAAATAATGTGGTTTGATTGTGCTTTTAATTTCCCATTTGTAGCTAGAGTGACTTTTGTTTCAGTGTATTCAATGGAAGTGTAGACATGCCAGGAAGTTTCAATAGAGCTTTAGCAGCCCGCTTCCCTTTTTAGACGACTGGCCGCTTGACTGGTTATGTTTGTGTAGTAGAACTCAGGTGACGCACTCATTGGCCTGAAGTTGCAAAACCACGTGGTAGGAAGAAGTTTGAGAACGAGATTCAGATTCCACTCCACCGTAACCTTAAGTAAACAAGAGAATGCGTCCTGCCTGTGCCTTAGTGTGAATGAGTGGAGGTCGATGTAGTCACAGGAGCAGGGAGAATGCAACATGTAACATTAACCCAAATATATAGAAACTCACAACAGCTGTACATATGGGAGTAATTAGACAGTGACACCACACCAGGCTTAGTTGAATTCTGAGACCTTCAAGATGGGCCTTCTGCTGGTGTGAGCAGACCAACCAGGAGAAGACATGCATGTGGAGAATGGACAGTGAGGATGCCCCTAGTGGTGGAGAGTGAGATGACTTCAGTGTCTGCAGCAGCTCCTCCATTTTAGAAACACACAGTATTAGCAATGCGAATGTTCACCACCAGGGGGAGAAGTTTAATGGAGGTTAGGACTAGGCCCAAAACCAAAGTGCATATTTCCCTATGTCTCCCATGCAAAAGCAGGTCAATGTCTCCATAACAGTGTTAAAATCTCAATGCCACAATGAATGAATTAACTGAGCAACTTCTGCTACTATGTCTGTACAAAAGAAATAATCTATGCAGATAAGTAAAGGGCAATGTTTGATTTTATTCCGAACACTGCTTCAAAAACCTCTTCAGCTAACTCACTCCATCTCTCTCCCCTTGAGTTTTGTTCACATACAAATCTGCCAAATTGGAATCATCAATCAACCCGATAATCAGTCAAGTAGAAGTAATTCTGGTTTCCTAAGACCCCATTGACAAAGTTCTATACGATGTGTTTCTCTGACAGACAGCTCCCGGTGATCCCAATGGACAGAAGCCAAGTCTCTGATCTCTCGTGCGGCCTGGGAGGAAAGTGGTAAGATCATTTCATCAAAAACACAGCGCAGCCACGACAAAAAGCAGTAACGTGAGCGGTGGGAGGAGACGATGATGCTTCATAACAACTAATCAACTTCTAAATCAGTGAAGACCGGAAAGCTCAAACAAAACAATTTCTATTGTATTTGTCATGAATGCAAACAGAATAGATAGAGATTGGTCTGTTTGAACTGAGCCTGACAAAACATTTAATTACTAAGCAAAGTAAGTTATTTCTGTACAGCACAGTTCATATACAAGGGAACTCAAAATGCTAAACATAACAATTAGAAAGAGTTCCATCAAACAAGGCATTAGAATCATAAATAATTACAGTACATCAGAAAGAGAGAGAACAAAATCCTTCATTTGTATGCAAAGCTAAACAATTGTTTTTAAACCTGGATTTGAATATTGTCAGCATAGAAGCAACATTTTTGTGAAGACGCCAAGATTTTAGCTGCATAAATCTGAAACGCTGCCTCATCATGAGTAGTCCTGACTCTAGGCACCAGCAGGAGGCCAGTCTCTATGGCACTAACATGTCACAGATGTACTTTGGTCCATGGTGAGACTTGTGCACAAACAGCTGCTTAAAAATCTATTATCTGAGGCACAGGAAGACAGTGCAAAGATCCAAACAGCTCACAATAAAAGGACACCACATCCAGTTTTCCACATAGAGTTTAGCAGAAGTAACAGCAGCTTCTTTTGTGTTGAAAATAGGGATCAGCATTGGCAGCATAGGAGCCTCTCGGCAAGAAGGCCTCGGGTTTAGATGCATGAGAGCTTTCGGTAAGGGCTTACATCACTGAGACATGTAGGAAACATAAGCTGCGTTTGGTTCTGGGCTCTGGAATGCAGCCGCGGCTCGAGCACAGCGTCTGCCAGTGTCATTGAGGTGTGGACAACCGTGAGGAGGACTACCCGGCGATCTCACAAAGACGTGACCAGACCCCTAGCGGTGGAGGAGGCATGACGTCAAAGCGTAGAGTGGGGGAGGGGAACTTTTCCTTCTGGCTTCTGCAACATTCCTCCATTTCAGTGCAACACGGCAGCCAGGACAACAAGTTTCACCACTAGGGGGGTGTGTTGTGCGCATTAAAAAACTCCAAAACAGAATTACAAAATTACATAAACAGTCAGATTGGACAGCACTGGGCAATTTTTACTTTGCATAGGAAGCTGTAGACTTTGCCTTTGTTCAAACAAGCTGGTCAATGAGTCAGAAATTGAAAAAACTCCAGTAGCAGAGAAGCTAAACTTTGAATGTTGAGTCTGAAAACAGCAGTAATTTTAGAAGTGCCACATTAGCCTTGAGAACTGGCCAATCTATCTTTATTTAGTAATTTACTATTTTGGACGATCATTGACAAAATGTGTGAGAAACGTGTGCTCTAAACCCCCTGGCTCCGAGACAAAATGATCACTTGGGCCATACAATAATAAATGATTCTGAATCTGATACAGTCAGAAAAACACTGGATTTCTGGACAAGCTCTGAGCATAATAGTTTTAGTATCAAAGCCTGAAGCTTAGACCTACGCAAACAGGTTCCAAAATAACTCCGCAGTTTACAGAAACTATACACAGAAATTGATTGATTTATGGATTTTTTTAAATATATAACTATACTCTGTATAAAATCAATGTCACTAGTTCCTCGCTGTCAAACAGTTTGGTTCAATCACTAGTTTTCACATTAATGTATTTTTGGCCTTTGTCACACAGTAGTCGTATTTTGCATAATGTATCTTAATATTCGTACATTTTGACTGTTTTAAGGTTTGCCAATGGGACAAGAAAAATGAGAAAATAAAGCAACAGTTCTTGAAATTAAACTAAATGGCTTTTATCCCCATTGGCAAATCTTGATTTAAGTTATTCAGAGTGTACTCAAATTAAGATAAAAACCACTCGATTCAAGCAATTATTTCCTCATATTTTATCATTTGTTGCAGCGTTGATAAAAAACATGTATTATTTATGGTGTACCCCAGCTTTAAGTGATCACTACAACAAAACATCTTCAATTTGTCATGCTCTGTGTGAATGACAGTTGGGTTTTGCAGTAGAATTCTCCACCGACTCCTTGAACTGTCAAAGAAAACCTCAGTGATTATTTTTGGCAGATTGCCCGACTCTGAGCGAAGTATGACCTTTATGAGGAAAGGCGTTAGTCGTGTTTTTTGGACAGGACAATTAACCAATATTGACAGGTATGATTTGTTCCAAGCTAGAGCCACAAGAACACAAGCTAGTTCAAACACTGAAAATGTAACTTAGCATGTGGCAGAAGCTTTGAATAGGAGAAAATACACTTAAATCCAGCCGACACATAATCCCCTGTCTCTGCCATTTCCTATGTTTTCACTATACTTTGCTTCCTAATAGAAAGTGTTGAACCACTTTTGACAATTATAACAAAACAGACCCTAACCTTGTTTTTTAATCAATATTTTGATTAAGTGCTCAAAGCCCTTATTTAATTTCAATTCTAGTTAGGCTGCTCATTTGGTAACGACCAAACAAGGAGAGAAATTCCAAAGATAGTGAACAATTGGGAGCATTGCAAAGCTCCCCTTAGTAATCTACAAGGTAAAACTGATATCTTGAAGAAGGAATTTGGCACAGAACGCCCACAGAAGCTGCACTGCTGAGGCCAGAGCTACCTCAAAGCCTCAACCTGCCATCCAAGGAATCAATCAATGAAACGTGGAGAAGTAGGAGTAACATCTCAACCAAACAAGAGAGTCCACCACACAATGATCAGGACTTTTGGAGGTGGCTCTGAAGAAGAACTCTGCCCTCTAGGTGCAGAGACGGGCTGACGTCAGTGCCTACAGCGAGGGGGGGAGGGAAAGGAAGGAACGCTCACATTTCTACTGCTGCTCGGCCATTTTAGAGCCAGAGAGCTGCAGCCGTGGCCTTTTCTTGCCACTAGAGGGAGAAAGGGAAGGGAATAAGCAAAGGCGAGGATTTGTATGAAAGCAGAAATCTGGGGTTGTGTCTCAGTTTTTCCTGTGTTGCGTGGTTAAGGTAGATTTCATGAAACATGAGAGAGCAATCTCGGTCAGAGGATTGACATAATTACAGCCAAGGAGTGACAACAATGATTAGCAATGACTTCTTAATATAGGATGGATCTGGACAGAACACTGAAGGTTTCACAGGCTATAAACTGTGTGTCCTCAACATAAAAGCCGTGGCTCTGGCAACACGGCTTCAACTGTGATTAAAGTGGCAAGAAGGCAGGGCACAAACAGCTGAGATTCAGTAGTGGTTCTAAGGTCCTCAGGGTATGTGGAAATAAGAGATTTGACAACATGAGGAAGCTGAACGATAGAAAGCATAGGGTGCTACCGCAAGATAGTTCATGAATAGGTTTGACTAAAACTGCTAAAGTATGAGAATCTCAATAACATTACGTAGGATATACAAGAAACAAATACATCCAGTTGTAAGACAAAAAACACCTGGTGTAAAATGGATATATTTGATCATTAAATATTTCATCAACAAAAAAATGCTTGCAGAAGGCACAAGACAAAGTATAATGTTTTCAACAGTTTGTGGGCCACAGATTACCCCTCTGTTTTCTAAAGACAGCTCAACAGATTTCCCAAAGGCAAAGGTGCCCATGGTTTCATGAGGAACAAAGATTCCCAGTGCTACAGTTCAAACTCAAATCGGAATATGCAAAACAAAAATGCAAAACAACAGAAGAGACAAGTATGTATAAAACAACAGGTGCTGTCAATACACCATATTATAGCTAGTTTCCATCTGTAGACCCACAGTCATACTCAAACTTATTCAACCCTCACCTATTTGTTGTTTTATATGTTTTAGCGATAGAGGAAAGGCCCTTCCCAGGACCTTCTTGCTATGAAGCACAAGAGCTAACCAATACTCAACTGGGTCATGTGTTGATGTAATGGTAAATGTTTCAGTTCAGCGGGTTTCACTTTGGGAATTTCCAGCGTCTCATCAGGGTTATGAACTAAACAGCTCAAAGTGAAGTCGTTCATCAATATAGATGGTTCTCCTTGAGGCTGGGAGTAACCATTAGCAGAAGCAGAACTACAATAGTTGAGTCATTCATTATGGGGGTATTTTGAACTAAAGATGTGTTTTCATTCCACTAGAGGAATGCTAGTAATCAGCATCTCACTTTGGACTAGAGCAGAGAAACTGGTCCGAACCAAGCGGCTCCTCCACTTCTTCTGCTGTTGCATTTTAAGAGCTATTTTTAAGATTATCTATTTATTTGTATAGATGATGCGTTTCTGCTGCCACTGGACACCTGAATGTCTCCTACGGGGATCAATAAAGTATCTATCATTTTCATTAAAGTTCAAGCTGAAACGGTGCATGGCATGTCTCTCCACTAATCAGACTACAGTGAACTACAGTGAAGGGACGGTACCTCAATCTTTGAAAATAATCTATGAATTATTATCAAATAAATCATTAATAAACCAGTGTGTCTGTGCAAGGACACTGACCAGAAGGAAAACTGTGGATAGAGTTTTTCTTCAAAACAGTATAGATAGATGGCAGATGTAATTATTGCTCAGCATGTAAACCTTGCTTCAATGCCTACGAATTTTACACACAATTATATGGTTATACAATACAACTGCAGAAAACCAAGCATTTTTCAGATGTTTTTTTAGAAATTGGTCTGTTCAGCTGTCAATCCACCGCATGTAGGTTTGTGGCTGGTTGTAGTGGTGCATCATAAAAAAAGTGTTTATTGTGACTCTCAGAGCAGTACATCTATTCCTAAATTATTTTTTTAAAATGGGGAAATATGGGACAATTGTAATGACCTTTGTGCACAGTGTGTTTCCGCTGATCTCACATGATCAAAAGCTTCTGACTGTGGCCGTGCACCTGTCAGAAACATGTTTCTCAGCAATATTCTTGCTCCAGCGTCTGCTGTGGTCAGTGGCCGATAGCGGCTAAATGAGAGGCAGAGGTCGGGAATTGATTAATTTCGGGTACAGGTGCTTTTCTGAAACTTGCTTCTCAATGCTTCTTCCCTTAAAGTTTTTTTTGCTTCCCATATGAAGTAATATAAACCCCGGTTTTGACCATGTTGCTTTTGTCAAAAAAATCGTTATCCACGCCAACTACGTTCCACTTTTCCCTGGTGGTTTAATCTGCAAAGAAGTACGTTGTCAATCAATAATCCTTGATAATGGATTTTTTTATAGAGAAAGTGTTAGCGCCGTTTTTTTTCTTCTTTTTTTATTAGAAGGAAGAAGGAGGGACTGGTGTTTGCTGCGCGTTTCTTTATCTTAAGTTTCATGTGGACGGATACATTTACAGAGCCGGTTCCACCTTTGCAATGTAGGGTTTCAGAACTATATGCATTTTAGTCATCGCTCTGATTCTAGTTATCTGACTTTCACCTGTAGACTCATTATTCATTTCATCAAACATTCAAAAAACAATGAAAATACGTTATACGTCTATTACAGTCACATGAAAATAACAAGGTCAGGTATAAAAACGAACTAAATCGCCAGTAGCAGGAGATGTGAGAAGACAATAGCTATGAGATATTTTAATTGCCGTACAATTGTTTTGTACTGTAAGCCAATAGCTTTTCAATATTTTCACTTTAAAAAGGGGAAAAGCTTTGATCTGATCAACCTTTATTTTATATATTATTTTTTTTAAACATGTATCTTTTACCCCTGAGGCCAGTGTGAGGCTAGGGCTAAGGATTTTACACACAATTCAATCAGTAGAAGAACGATGGATCCGCAACACGAGCCCACGCAGCAGAGAAGTCAGAACCACGCAGCCAAGGACACAATGTTCTCAGATTCTTTTTACTACCTTCTCCTGCTGCATCATGTGACCACAGATGTTTTTAAAAGGTACAGTGACAAAACCAATCAGGTATTAAGTTATAACAACCTATAAATCCACTTCTAAAATGATCAAAACTCAAAACAACAACGGTGCATCAACTTCAAAAAGCCTGTGGTGGAAATCGGAGCCTGTGAGGGCGAATTAACATGTCACATTACAATATGGCGCCTGAATTCATGGGTTGGGAATAGCTTCAGGAGCTAAGCAGTGCAGGGTCTGTTTTGTCCTGTGATGGGAGACCATTTTAAAGTGAAGACTGTCAACTAGGGCTGGGCGATATAAACGGTATAAGCGGTATGCGATATAAATTTGGCCCACGGTAGAGATTTTTGTTATACCGGCATATTGCGATAGGTCATTATGTCATTAAATTGCGCAGGCTCTGACGCCAGCAGAAAGGACCAAAACAAACCGGCATTCAGCAGCATTAGCCTAGCACATTAGCCTAGCACTATTGGACACCACTGGAAACAACGAACAACAGCACGGCATTAACACAGTGTTTCTGTCTATGTATTGTTGTCACAGCGGCCCCAGCAGAGGTAAATACACACACAGTAATCACAGTTTAAGAGTCTACCTTTTGGCCAATCAGTGTCAAAGGGGCGTAGGCTCGAAGCGCCAGTGTGAGCCAAAATAGATCCATGCGTGCGCCGTGTCCGCAGCATCACAGCAGAAGTTTGGGAAAGTTAGCGTCAGATTCGGACCTCCGCGGTCAATATCTCACAAAAGCTACTTTGTTAAACAAAATTATTTGTGCCAAAATTATCATTTACATCAATTGTTCAAATCCAATGCGCTGTTTTAATGAACATAAATCCATTGAATCATCCAGCGCAGAGAAAAGTGCTTAGGGAGCGTCAACAAATGGCAAGACCAGCTTTGTAAACGAACAGCTTTTACTGAAGTCATGTACCTGCACGAAACTCTCAGACACTATAAATAATGACCATGTCTAACTCCTACAGACTTTGATTTCAACATTTGTGAGTTTTTTATATTTTAAATGAATGCATATGTTTTTCTTTTTAAAAATTGCTGTTACAGTGAATGGTATTTACTGTAACATACATAAATAATGTATGTTATTTGTCTCTTTATTCGTCTCACAACTGATTTTCTAACTCAAAAAATATATATATTAGATTCTAATATATAAATAATTAACAATCTTGACTATTTTATGCAAGAACCTGCTAGACCTATATTGAAATTAACACAACAAATTATACCGCAATATATACCGTCTACCGTCTGTGTCCCAAATTATACCGCAATATGAATTTTAGGCCATATCGCCCACCCCTACTGTCAACACAGGCTCACTTCGCCCGCACTGCCTGAATTAACTGGGTGCATATATGGTTCTCTTGGAGCGGACACCTTTAAACATCATGTATAATAAAAATGGAAGTCCTGGTCTCAGGTCTCTTTCCTGAAGTCCTCACAACCGTAGTAGTCTGGGACTTCACCAAATTATCCAGAGTTCTCACCAGTAATGTCTGAGGGTCGGGGGAATATTTTCAAGAGTTCCTCAGAGAATCAACCACGTCAAAAACAGTCAAATTAAAGTTACCTCCATGACCAAATCCATTCAGAAGAAGGGATAGATAAGGCAAATGAGAAAAAAACAATTGACTGGCCAGACAAGATGAGGACCTATGAGTAGGGCTGGGCAATAAAACGATAACGATATATATTTTGATAGATACGTGTTCGATATCAATAGAAAACGGGGTGAATGTTCGATGGTTTCACTTCACTCCGTTAGAAAAAACAGGAAGAAAACACAGGAAGTAAAGCCGAGTCAGAAGTGCGCGGAATTCTGGGGGATGTAGGCAAAGGCTTCTCGACTTATCACAGCCAACCTCAAACCGCAAAACATTCTGGAAAATGCAAAAACAACAACCGCACCATGCGTAATGTCCATGGATCAGGGATCTATTATAATAGCCATGGATCTAAAGATAGTGTTTCAGTGCCGTGTCAATAGTTATGCACGTCCGTGCGAGGAACAGCATGTACGGCGCGGGAGAGGCAGTGGGTAAAGAGTTGCCTGGCCTGCAAAACGATATGCTTTTTCAAAGACATATAGTCTGGGAACGAGCTTGATCTCAGCGAATTCCCGGTGGGCGTGGTTGACAGACTGCATCAACCAATTAGATGCACACAGGATATGACGCAGCAACTAGCGGCACCCAAGCCGTTTCAGTAAACACAAAACAAGGGATGGCGGCATGTCAGCTAGTGCAAATGTAAACGACTGCTGTCGATTTTGTAACAAAAACTTAAAGATACGAGGAGTTATTAGCAACTCAAAGGTGAAAGGAAGTCCCGCCTCTCGGTGCGTGATTGGACCGATGTGGGTAAAATCGTGAAATGATAGGCTAGGAAGAGGTGTCCAGACGGTTCTTCTTTTGAACAGAAAGGAGGAGTGTCTGGCAGGCCAGGCAAGGTAAAGAGACTCGATGCATTCGGCAAAAGCAAGCGATTAACTTTTTCCGGAGCCGTCACAGGGACACAAGACACTCGAAAACAACCAAAACAGGAGCTAAACCAGGGTTAAACCAGGATTAAACCAGGACTAACTACAGGGGAGACTGCTTGTGAACATTTGCCTCCAGCCTCATTCCCCCAAGACTGTAAACAAGGGCTGCTAACATGTGTTAGCCGACACGACAAATGTAATTAATTAGGTTCAAAAAAATGAATTAAAAAAATAATCAATATATATCGTTATCGACCGATATGAATTACTTATATTGTGATATAGTTTTCAGCCATATCGCCCAGCCCTACCTATGACGGTTTTCCTTGTCAAGCATCGGTGACGCCAGCAGTGAACAAACGCTATTGCTAATGGTAATGCTCATAATACTCAAAAACAAAATAAATAATAAACAACAATTGACTCTTTGATCTCCCAGATTACTACCATGCATTATTAATGCAAGAGAGAATTTAGGTACTCCAGCTTTAAAGAAGCTATACCCGATTTATTTTCTAAAGAGTTCATAAATATGCGTATTGCTACATACAAGTTGTATTATAATCCGTAATTTAACTGAAAACTTGAGCTCATTGATTCAGCTTGTGCATGAATTCAGCCCGTAAAAAGTGCGAAGTAGAAACTTAGCGTGACGCTAGCTCTCCTCCAATCACAGAACGTCCTCTAGCGTCTACAGTAGAGCTGCAACTAACGATTATTTTGTAATCGATTAATCTATCAATTATTTTTACGATTAATCGAGTAATCGCTTGGCTGTGAATTGTGTAGAAAAAAAAATATTTTTTCATCACAAAAAGCTAAAGTGGCAACACTCGAGGAGGTATTGATGGCGTAAACTTAAAGTAAATGTTTGTAACAGGCTCTTTGTGCTAATTCTGCTCTGATTGGATGAGACAGACAGATATTCATGAAATTTTAAAAACAAAGTCGGTTTTAATCAAAAATACTACATTTTCATGTCATTTTTGCTCTGTTTGAGTCCGCGTGAACCAGAAAACGATTAATCGATTACTAAAATAGTTGTCGACTATTTCAATAATCGATAAGTCGTCGATTAATCGATTAGTTGTTTCAGCCCTAGTCTACAGCGCAGGTAAACACAGCAGTATGTTAGCAGAAAGTGGCTATAACTCCTCTGGCTGTAACTGCATACACAGCAAAACAGTTTAAACGACGCAACAGTGAGGAAGATAAGAGGGAACTAAAGCAAAAAAATGTTCAAAGAAGAAATCACGCCCGGGTGAAAATAGCTAGCTTACATCGTAAGTAATCTTTATTTATATACCGCCTTTCACAGACCAGAGTCACAACGCGGTTTACACACTCACACAGAGATGGGCGCCGGGTCGCCAGTACAGGAGTACATATTTTTAGTGGTAGGGGAAACCAGAGCACCAGGAGGAAACCTGCAAACTCCACTCAGAAAGACCCTGTTTCCACCGGGATTCGAACCCAGGACCTTCTTGCTGAGAAGCGAGAGTGCGATCCACTCAGCCACCGTTCCACCTGTATTCTCTGGAGAGACCTGCGGGAGCAGAACCGCCACGGACTTCATTTGGACGCAAAACTAGCGGTAAACTTTCAGTAATATATTTTGTAAGCAGTGCGTTGCTTTTGCGCAGGTTTGCATTACATTATAAACAGCTGAGGCAGTGCATCTCGTCAAGGCAGTGTAAACCGTCGTTACACCGGCATGGGGGCTGAAAGATTAGCGGAACTCAACCTGGAACTCTCAAAGATCCATGGAAAATAGGGATGTAAAAAACTATGCATTTTCATGACCGACCACCGAGCCTCATTAACCGGTTGAAACCGGTTAACCGCGTAGTTTAAAATATCCCAGGTTCTTTGAAATAACAGCCATTTCGAGCCGCATACTTTTCATAAGTGCAGCTATACGTTCTACTGGATCAGAGCCGAAACAGCAGCGCAAAAACCCGCAACAGCTTCGGCACCTTTGCGCACAGAGAACTGCTGTTTTAATCTTCCTATTCTTCTGTGCTGCGGGTTAAAGCATTTTTAAGCAAAAGACGGCACGTTCACATGGTCAGAGCAGCGAGTGACGAGCCGCATCTCGCAGGTCTTCTCTAAAGTTTAAAAACAAGTGATGTGTGTGGAGCTGATGGTAAGGACCATCAGCATAAACATGGTCCATGTGGTTTGACTGGAGCCGCGTATTTGCGAAGATCCTTTGGGTTGCGTGACACAGACGAGCGCGACAGACGGGTATATGTGTGTGTAAATATAAGCTCCAATGTAGTTCTGACCCGCACCAGTGTGCAACTTTGGCGGACTAGTCAGAGGGTAGAGATAATGGGGAAAGTGTGTGTGCGCGCGCGCGTGTGTGTGCGTGCATATGCGGCGCGGGCGGCATGACAGTTGGCTTGGAGTTTACTGATACATTGCCGCACACAGCTAGAGACGGACCTGCTCGTCACCCCGTGCAAATAGGCCTTAAAATAGCGTTCTTAATAGACGTCCGCTCTCCCTCTTTTCTTTTTTTAACCGACAGCTTTGACCGGTTAACACTGTGACGGTCAACCACCGGTTAAACGGTCACCGATTTACATCCCTAATGGGAAACTCGCCAAGATCCATGGGAAACTCGCCTGTATTTGGGCATCGTCTGGTCCTCCCGGTTCTGAGCAGTGGATGTTTTCCCATGATGCGTTGCGCGAAATACGCGTGAGTGGCTGTCATGCACGCGCACAGAGGGGCTCGGCCGCGCTCTGACCAATCAGAGCTGCTCATCAGAGCGGGAGTTAGAGCGGGAGCCAGACGAGCAGAGTTTGTGGCACTAAAGTGTGGATTTAAAGAACACCGAAGGATTTAAAGAAGCTATACCCGATTTTTTTTAAGTAGTTCATAAAAATGCTTATTACTACATACAAGTTGTATTATAATCCGTAATTTAATTGAAAACTTGAGGGCATTGATTCAGCGGTGTACGAGTTTCAGCCTTGAAAAGTGCTTAGTAGAGTCTTAGCGGGACGCTCGTTCTCCTCCACTCACGGAACGAGCAGCGAACAGCCTGCGTCCTCTAGCCTCTACAGAGCTGCTAAACACCAGGGCTAGGGATGTAAATCGGCGACCGTTTAACCGGTGGTTGACCGTCACAGCGTTAACCGGTCAAAGCTGTCGGTTAAAAAAGAGAAAAAGGGGAGAGGGGAGGTCTCTTAATAACGCTATTTTAAGCCCTATTTGCACGATGTGACGAGCGGGTCCATATCTAGCTGTGTGCGCCCATGTATTATAAACTCCGGGACGACTCTCACGCCGCACGCGCCACATATGCACACACGCGCGCACACACACACACGCACACACGCGCACATACACACACACACACACACTTTCCCCCTCTCCATACGTAACATCCACACGCATCATCTGTCCTCTCTGTTACCGTCAAAGTTGCACACTGGCGCGAGTCAGAACTACATTGGAGCTTACATTTACACACACACACATACATACATACACACATACATACACACACACATACCGGTCTGTCGCGCTCCTCTGTGTCACGGAGCCCAAAGAATTCGCGCAAATACGCGGCTCCAGTCAAACCACATGGAACATGTTTGTGTTTATGGTCCTCGGGATCAGCTCCACACACATCACTTGTATTTAAACTTTTGTGAAGACCTGTGAGACGCGGCTCGTCACTCGCTGCTCTGACCATGTGAACGAGCCGTCGTTTGCTGCTAGAAAGTTTTGGTATTAACCCGCAGCACAGCAGAATGGGAAGATTAAAAAAGCAGTTCTCTGTGCGCAAAGGTGCCGGAGCTGTTGCGGGTTTGGGCGCCGCTGTCTCAGCTCTGATCCAGTAGAACGCAGAGCTGCACTTATGAAAAGTATGCGGCTCGAAATGGCTGTTATTTCACAGAACGTGGACTATTTTAAACTACGCGGTTAACCGGTTTCAACCGGTTAATGAGGCTCGGTGGTCGGTCATGAAAATTCATAGTTTTTTACATCCCTAACCAGGGCTTCGACTTTGAAATTCAAATATAATTCTAAAATTTAAAAAAAATATATATATCCGAACACATAGACAGCCCTTATAATTCGAAATGTATTCAATGACTGCAAATAAAATAGTTAGCTCCCAAAGGTTTCACCGGGACGTGCTAGGTGGGTAATAGCTAAGCTAGCTAGCTCCCTGGAACTACATGTTAATGGTTACTTCCGGGTTTTTCGCGATCGCTTTTGGTCACATTAAAATAGCAATTTTGTCATGAAAACAATAACAAATTCTGAAAACGTCCGTGCATGTGCGTTAATGATGTATATGTATACTGTATTGTCTGATTAACATGTAATGGTGTTGATTGATTGATATGTATTTGTTTATTGAGCGTGGCTAGCTCAGCTAGCTCCGTTAGCTTCTCTCACTGTACTTGCGGAGCAATGGCAGTATTTTACACACCTGAATTACAAACAGAAATTGCATTGCCAAAGGGCAGCAGTCATTATTGGTTTTAGAGTTTGAGTTCAAGAAAAAATGATCAGAAGAATTGCATTCAAGTCAATGGAGGGCTGCATAATAAATTATAAATAAATATTCAAATATATTCTAATGTTTAATGCATACATTCGGATGCGAAACTAGCGGTATTTTTTTACCTATATATTGTGTTAGCAGTGCATTGCTTTAGTACCATTTAATCAGTGATTGTTGTACAGCTTACAAGAAGTTGCGCTAATGCTAATGTTAGCATACATATCAGATCGCAAATTGAGCTAGATGGCTCTGTGTTATGAGAGCGTAGGGGAAATGAGAAGCCATTGAGCGAGTTGGGGGGCGGTGCTAAACATTCAAACCTTGCAGAAACGGGTATAGCGCCTTTAAGAAGAAAAAAAGTTCAGGATGACAAGGGACACTATCCCCACCAAATCCGACCTTTATGAAAGCTGTAGGTTCTCCGTCAGCTGAGGTCGCGCTGTTTTAGTTTACATTGAGTTCTATGGGGAAAATGTTTGGGTAGCCCACGTGAATTTAGACTGGTTCAGTCTGCAGTACCACGAGAATCCCCCGAGCACATGGGTTCTTCAGCTCCAAGCTAGTAATACCCTCTCCAGTTATAATAATAGATCCATGGGAGACACAGAGACTTGGACACAGGCAGCGTGTTTATTGCATGCTTTACAGAGCTGTCAAATAACTTTAGCGGTGTCAAAGGACAAGGTAACATAGGTTTATACAAACGAACTAGGCCAAGTGGCCTGGATTGTCACCACAGGGGTGTGAAGACGGCCCGCGGTCACAAGGGTTTATTTTAGGGATGAACTGATACCACTTTTTCCAATACAAGTACGAGTACCTTCATTTAACTGCACATAGACCGCTAATATTACTGCACCGTGATATCCCTGGGAATTCATTAAAAAAAATACAACTGATATTTAAAATGTTTTATTTCTCAGTTTAACAATAAGCAATTGCTTTAAAATGTAAACATTCTAACAATAGAAGCCACTGTCAGAATACACTCATACAAATGCTATTTTGTAGATTTGGTTGTTGTTGTGCTCCGGTGCAAGCTCCAGTGCTAATAAAGTTATTATACTCCGTGTGGCAGCGAGTTTTTAAGTTGCTGGTGTTATACTTTGTTTTGGACCCACCTCGTGACAGTTTTGCCTTATACAACGTACAGTTCACCTTACCCTTGTCACTCGTTTACTTAAAGAAACTGCCATACGGCCGACAACTGCTTGCCGCTAGCTTTCCGCTAAGCTACCAGCAAAGCTAAGCTAACAGCAAGCGCTTTCTTGCCATTTGCTGTCGTGACGCTAATGTAAATAAAACATATGGGTATCGGGTCCTATGGTACAAGTATGAGTACGAGTACAAGCCTATGGGATCTAAACGATACCCAAAACCTGTCTCTGTGCATCCCTAGTTTTTTTCTTTCAAAAGTGCCAGACCGAATGTGCTATAGTACAACACTCGGTCCAGCTGGAGGCACTAATTCTAACTTCAGAGACTACTTCGGGATCCGAGTTAAGTTTGAGTTTCCCCTCCTGTTTACACCAGACTACCCTGGCCAACAGCTCGAGCATGGATTGCGTTCTTTGCATCAGAGTCAATGTGTATAAGTGTGAGAGTAAGTTAAAGTATGCGACTGCTGTAGAGACGCGTGTGAAAATGCCTCACAGCGGTCACAGCAGGAAGACGTAATGTGACACACAATATCACGTCCCACCAGACCTCATCCCCCACTCCCCACCACCCACATCATCGAACCCTCTCAACTGGGCTTTACAACCATGCTCAGGCCCACCTCTCCCAACCGTGCCAAAGCCCAATTCCTACAGTCACATAGCACGAAAGGGCAGAATCTCATCGCGATCTGGGCCTAGACCCACTTTAACCGGGCTTTAGGGTGTGCATGTGGCCGCAGTCTCAATCTGAGTGAGTCAGATAGGAGGAAAAAGACGGGATGCACTGTATGGAGTGCACACGTTCACCTGCTCACACTGCAAGACGAGAGCGCATTGTGAAGTGAGTGTGTGAGCAGAAAAGTGTGTGCGCTGCTATTTCTACAGTGAATTAGAATTCATCACAAGTCAGAAATTTATGGTCCATTTTAATAAAAATGTCCATGCTGGGGGGACGTGCTTTGTGTGGATTGGCTTTCATTCGGTTTTTGTCGACTTAACCTCTTTACTAACACCGGCGCGCCTGCGGCTGTTTTTATGTTTTTAAATGTTCTGCTGGCAATAGCAGATGTATTTTGAACACCAACCGCTTATTTTCTTATCTACATTTATATACAAGTGTAAACCACATCAGACTTTGCATTCAAAAGATATAACACATAATGTGGGCACAAAATAAATCAATTCCGAAATAGTTTTTTACCTTTGGGCTTGTGCTGTACAAATAAATCAGCTCTCCTCCCAGCTTGCAATACATCATTCTCTCTGGAACAGTCCAAAGGAAAATTATATCCACTTGTATTTCCCAAAGTAAAATCCATTCTGCAGAAATAATCCAAAAATGTGCATTTATCTTTAGCGAAAAAAACGAAAAAAAAGAGCACAGATGTTACTCTTTCACTTTTAACGGACTTTTAGCTTTGTTTTTCACCCAAACATCTGGTATCCACGTGTTCCTTAGCTCCTTATCTTTCAAATGAGACTACTCCCGAAAAGCTAGACCAATTTTTGGGTCTGCAAGAGGTCCCGCGAGTGCAGCTAGTGCTGCTGTTTGCGCATTGATCACTGATCTTTGTTGTGATCCCAACTTGTTTGCTTTTACTTCCGGGATTTACGATTGACATGTCCTTGTAGCCAATGAGGAAAGCTTTCGAACAAGGGGTGGGACAATGGTGTCCTGTCTTATGTTGGGCCTGGACAATTGTGCGTACTGGAAGATAAAAGACGCTCTCGAAGCTGCAATGAATTTACACTCATAAAAAAATAACTTTGACATTTAAAAAAGAAAAACACACATAGATTAGTAACTTATAAGTACCAATAATAAAAAATATCGTTTTTATGATGATTAAATGTAAGTAAAGATATTTGGCACAATTTGGCACACTTGTGCCAAATTGTGCCAAATGTGCACTACTTGATGAAAAGGAGAAACTGCATAAAAACTATAAAACTTAGAAGTCTGAAACTTTAGACAGTTGTTGTCAACAACACAATGAACAGAGGGTTTGAATATTGTGAACTTACAATGAAGTATGCCTTTTTTAGGGCCTTTAGAAATTGAAAATGTTAGGCGAGGCTAAAAAAATTGGGTTTTTTTCCCTAACTTCAAAGGATGCAGAGGAAAATAGGGATGACAAACATTATTTTAGTGTTTTTTTACATAAACTAGAAGGCTCTAGCTTTAAAATGATGCATCACACAAGCATGTGAGATGTAAGATGTGTTTTTAAATAAGCAAAGACATTTGGGTATGCCCAACCATTGTGCACGAGCCAAAATGAGGCGGATGTTAAGAGGTTAAAGTAAATCAAATGATGACTAAAACTAAAATAAATTCGAGTCAAAAGGACAAAGACTAAATTACAATTTCTTGTCAAAATTTACACTTCTGTGGTTTCATACTCACATTATTATACAACCAGATATTACATAATGGACAATAGAGAAACCAATGAATAGCAATAATGTCACAAAACACAAGGCAACTGAGAGAACCGTGGGGAAAAACGGGTGTGTTGTTTAAACCTGTGTCTGCTGTTCACCACGGGGAGGGCAGGAAAATGTCAAAACTATGTCTGACTTTTCAAATAAACCTTTGTTCACACCGCCAACGCATGGACGTGTGTCGATGGACGCATGGACACAAGATTTCAGCTGCATGAATTAAGAAAATAACAAGTTAACAAGTTGCTAACAAGTTTAAAGTAGCTGCTTTTTTTCTTATTAAGTTCTCCTCCACGAGTGCAGATCCGCGACATCTCTGTGCCCGCCACTGCCACGCCACAACAACGCGTTTGCCGCACTTTACAAACCTGCAATGCACATGTCAATATCTGCACAGACATGCAACGTTTGAATGGCCCTTTGTCAATATTGTGAACGTTTAGACGCCCCTTAAGCCTTCTGAAGTCACAGGAACCCAGGGAATTACAAAATAATGAATTATGGAAAGTTGATTTTTTTTTTTTTTTTTCAGGGACTAAGTGCGAGCAACAGCTTAAACTCTGCTTCACTCCCCCGAATACGGCTCCACAGCTCGTTATGCTGTATTTATGCGCTGTGCATTTTCTAAAACCTTCTTTCCCTGACCCAAATAAAGAGTCTTTCTACCACAGCAGCATGTGTTGCTCAGCGTGTGAAGAAAACTAAAGGCACCCGGAGATTTTTGGTCACAATTAGAGTTTTCATTCTGTGGAAATGAGCTGATTGGACTACCCATTTCCAATCTATATTGAAGTTCTAGTATAAAACTTCTACCATAAAAAAGGTACTATTCAAGTAAACAAAATTAGAGCTTATTGTAAATCGAAAAGGACTTTTGGATGGGAATCGAAACATCTATGCTGAATATATACAACTATTAAAATCACTTCAAGAGACATTAAATGAGGGACACTTAGAACTTATGATAAAGACTTCTAGAAAAATTGAGACTTAAAAGGTCGAAAGAAGTTGAAAATGGAGTTTAATGAAAAATTTGAAAAATACATTATTGAACATTATGAAAATGAAGGACACTGAGCTTGTTTATGTTACTAACATGTTGTAAATATGTAGGAAATGCAAGCGCTTGTGTGTTGCAAGAAAGTGAGTAAAAGTAAAGAAAGTAAACTAATAAAATAAGATGTTCAAAGAAGGGGAGTGTTCAACTTCATCCCACTCCTTTTTGTTTTTTCAGTGTTCTTAAGACCAGTTTTTTTTTATTGTGCATAGTGTACACTCTTTCATTGTGTGCTTGAAAAAAACTACAACTATAACAATGACAATTAACACAAAATATGGCATTGTAAAATCTGTCCAAAAATATATTATGTCAAAATCTCTAAGAAATTATGTCTTGTCCCACACTCAACATGACTATTTTAATTCAGTGTTTGGAATCCCATGAAAGAACTGAATTTCCATACACTGCCTAACAAGTGGAAGAGACGTGCATCTACCGCCCCCTGTCTTTGAAACCTTCCAGAACTGACACTCGACCACAAAACAAGCAAAAACATCTGAAATACACCACTTTGGGACCCTTGAATGTTTTTAACCACTGCCATGGCCACTGCTTAAGCCCACTAACCAGTAACTTAGGCTAAACAACAACATAACAAGTCTAACCAACCTTTTGATGTGCATTATCAGCCTCTGCGCGCATCAAATCAACTGAACAACTGCAGAATATGTCCATGCATGCAATGAAAACCCGTTGTAGAAGACAGATGGAACATATACATATACAAAAGGCAAGACACAGCGCGCGTAAAGTAGTGCGTAAATGTCCACATGCAGCCAAAGCATCATTTAGAGGAAAACAAGAAAGTTGGCAGCGGGATTTCCAAACAACGCGACAAGCAGATGGGACTTTTAGATCACTTTAAGCACACAGGGATAAAAAGCAAGCTGGAATTTAAGTGCAAGTAGAAGGATGCTTTTGATGTTGCAAAAAAGGGTTAGCATTAGCAAGATGTAGCAGCAACGTAAGCGTTCACCAGCGCCGGAAACGTCAAATAGTCCAGCAAAGCGTGTGTGTGTGGTGGTAAAGCATAATAATACAGAAATATATGTAGTGTTGTGTTCGTTTTGAAGGCGCAAAGGTGTGTTTGGACCGGGAATATGAATGGAGCTATACCGGGGTATTGAAATGCAGCGGGTATTCATGTTCCCGGGTGGAGCATCTCGCTGCACAAAAGCGAAGCACTTGAAGCCAGGCTCAGGCCGACTCAAAGCGGGGACAGGAGAGCGCGACACGGCCTGTTCTGGGTCAGGGCGGTCGGGTTCGGGTGTGCGCGGGTGTGCGGATATGTGGGGAGAGAGCGCAGAGCAGAGGAGCGGGCAGAGAGCAGAGGCTGAGGCAGGGAACACTCACCTCGGGTCCGACAGAAGCCATGGTGGAGCCTGGACTGAAACCGCGCCCCCCTCAGCCCACGTCATGCACATGCAGACCGGGTTCTGCTGGGTACATGCGACTGCTGCTGCTGCTCCTGCTCCTGCTGCTGCTGCTGCTGAGGGAAACAAGGGAGGAAACAAAACAAATATGGAATGGAGGGACAGTGTTGGGAAGTAGCTAAATACGAGTGCAGGCTTGTCCAAACTGAGGCCCGCGAGCCAATTACGGCCCTCGATGTCATATGAGTGGCCCTCTGCCTTGCTAATTGAATGTAAGCGAGATCTCGTTAGACATCTGAAGCTAAGCGGGGCAAGGCCTGGTTAGTGCTGTGATGGAAGACCTTTGGGAACACCAGATGCCACAGTGGAGCTGCTCCAGATGTAATGGGCCAAATTGTTGTTGTGTCCTTAGAATCAGAATCAGAATCCTTTTTATTGCCAATGTTATTGCCACAAACTAGGAAGTTGCTTTGGCTCTCGGTTAGAGGTGCAACGGTTCATCACTGATCCGTGATCCGTTCGGTTCAACGTCTTCGGTTCGGTACAGACGTGATCCGCGGTTTGATTTATGAAAAAAAAGTTGTGCGCACGTTGTTTAGTCCACACACAGCGCGGTCATTGCGGGCGGAGGAACGGAGATGCTTGAAAGCCCTGCGTCATTTAAATCCCCAGTATGAGAGCATTTTGGCTTCACTGTAACTACACTGATGATTAATATTCGACAAAACTGTCACGATGTGTAAGCACTGTGGCACAAGAAAGACATGAGTGAAAAAAGCGTCTCAACGACCACCTATTGTCGCGGCATTTAAGCAGCTCCTTTACGCACAGTCAGACCGGGCTAAAGTCAACTCTCCCGCGCATCCTCAGCTGCGCTCACGACTGACGCTTGGACGTCCCGCGGAACCTATAATAGATCCATGAGCGGAACCGCTCACTTCATCACTGCAGACTGGGAGATGAAAAGTCTGGCGCTGAAGACACGCCCCCTCTACGACAGTCACACTGTCACACAGCGCAGGTACTGACACAAGCAGCGGAGGAAGACAAAGGTCCAGTACTAATATCCCAGTCACAACTGATAATGCCAAAAATTAAATAAATTCAGTGAATGAGGCTTGGCCCAGAATGGAGCGCCTCCTTGGGAGAATCAGGAAGGTGGTGTAATATATGAGGGTAAATATCCTCATAAAGTGCCTTCTTATGTTGCACTTTGTGTTGTTTTTCATTAATTATGTTAAATAGACATAATTGGATGGATGGAATATGCCTTCCATCCATCCATCCATTTCCTTCCCCTTAATTCATTTCTAGGTCAGGGGTGGCAGTCAGAGCAGGTGCCGAGTCCACATGAGCTGTGTTTATTAAAAAGACAAAACTTTTTTTTAGAAAAATGAACCGAAAAATGAACCGAACCGTGGCCTCTGAACCGAGGTACGAACCGAACCGTGATTTTTTCAAACCGTTGCACCCCTACTCTCGGTGCAAACAAGTTAAGCAGAATAAAATCAAAGGCATGCATAAATAAAAAACTACATAAATGTCTTCAGTTTACAATATACAAGTGCACTAGGTGCACACAATAGACCGTTAAGAGTGCGATAGAGTGCAGTAAAGTGACGGTCATGAGGGCAGAGGTCAGCGATGGTTTATGAAGTGTTCAAGAGTCCAACAGCAGAGGGGAAGAAACTATTCTTATGGCAGGAGGTTCTGGTCCTGATGGACCGCAGTCTCCTGCCTGAGGGGAGTGGTTGGAATAGTCCATGTGCAGGGTGAGATGGGTCAGCAGTGATACGACCAGCCCGGCCTCGAGCTTGGGCGACGTACAGGTCCTGCAGCGATGGGAGGCTGCGGCCGATCACCTTCTTTGCAGAGCGCACAATGCGCTGTAGTCTCTGTTTGTCCCTGACACTAGCGTCTAGCGTACTTGGGAAAGATACTTCACCCACATTGCCTGGAATGAGTCAGGTGTGTGTGTGAATGGTTGGTGGAGATCGGAGGGACTGATGGCACTGATGGGTGCCTCGCTACTGTCACTACAGTAGTACAGTGGTGATACACTGTGTATGGAATGAATGTATAAAGACGTGAAACATCATTGAGTGTCCAAAAAAGTGCTATATATAAAACTGATGCATTATTAATGTATGGAACTAGCTCATGTGTGCATTGGCTCCACCCCCTGGTCTGCTTTTATAAAAAAACATTTTGGGGTTCTGTTTGGTACTCTTGACATATTAAACAACCTGGAGACACTTGCTCCTCTCTCCATCCACACTACCGCTTGAGCAATTACGCTAAAACAAAGTAGTCTTTGAGATCCTAAACACAATTTCATCAAGCAAACTTCAGCTCAGACAATAGCTCAGAACCTCTAGATTTCAATACAACATTCTACATGGTGCTAATATAGCTGATGAGATAAAAAATATGTTTTCATTCAGCCAACTTCAGCTTCATCATAGTTGATTTTAAAGCTCAGAAAAGCCTACTAGTCAAAATAGTTTGATCATTTGGGTCACCTGGACAGGCCTTGTTAACTCAAGTACTCTTACTACAAAGTTTCCAGAATCTGTCTCTGCTAAAAGTTGTTGTTCTTCACTTTCTTTCCATAAACAATACCTTTTTTTTGCACCAAGATAAAGAGTACTGTAACCTTTTGTCATTACCCAAAGCTCATGACCGGCAGGAATATACATTGAGCCGTAAATTTATAGATGTGACTGCAGACGCTGCTCCCTCTTCGCCACAACAGTCCGACACAGCCGCCGAATCGCTGCACACACTGCACCGATCTCACTGTCGATCTCCCGCTCCATCCTTCCCTCCCAGTGAACAAGACCTGAGAGTTTTGAACTCCTCCTTTTGTAAAGTGGATAATCCATTCCTTAACATCATGAGCCCTGATCTTTGGACTCTTAAAGTTCTGAAACAACGACATACAGCACAAAGTTAGTATACATATTTTGGACGTGTCAGCTTTTGTCAAGTCTCATAACAACAGAGGGGGCAGTGCTACCAATGCTAAGAAAAGAACAAATCAGCTCTAACAAATAATAGTACATTACTTCCCTAAAACAAAAACGCACTGCACAAAGGAAGCTTCTGCTTCTATGACACAGTATTGTCACAGAGCCATAAGATAACTGATATAGCTACGACTTACGGCATTTAAGCTAACTTAGATAAATAAATTGGTTACATTATTTCCACTCAAAAAAACAAACTATATTTCAAGTACTATTATGTTCAACTGGAAAATAACTACTAGGCATTGCACTGGATGAACTGCAGAAGTTTCTAGGGATTCATTTGGTCATGTCATACTCAAATACCCAAAATGTACAAGCCTATGCAGATTTGAAAGTCTTGTTTTAGTTCTATGCTGATTAGCACCAAGTTCCTCATAGCTTTTCAGGCATTTAGTTAGTGCAATGAATGTGTTTTTCTTTTGTTTATGTTTCAGACAACACATTTTACAGTTTTTGAATGTGTTAAAATAAGAAAAATACAAAGCTAAAGATAAAATCAAAATGTCCAACAGTGTTTACAGTATTCTTATTCCGTGACTCAAATGCACGTTGTCCACTCTAGCCGACACGTCACCAACTCCATAAGGAAAATGTATGTGTTTTCGAAATTATAATATTTTCTATCTTTTCATTGCTCGAGAGTAATTAAAACACTTGGGGGAAAAATCTTGAAGAAGCATATCATAATTCATGCGTGAAAGAGTTAATAAAAGAGATAACTTTTTACATACCTTTAGCAAGTCTCATAGCAACGGAGCAGCTGGGTGTTGCCAGGGTAACTACCATAGACTGTGAATAGGATAACAATGTAAAAATAATTAATCCATGGAAACAACCAGCAGCTTCTAGTTACGGAGAGCGGGGGTAACTTATATGAATTACATTAAATACATTTTGATGGCTTTCAAAAAGATATTAGATCTTACACCTGTATACTTTTTTGCTTTTTAAAATACGTAAACGTCATTTCAAATATGGGAGGTATCGTTGGATAAATGTATTTTCAAGGTGTCAGTTGTGAATAAGCATTTAAAAAAAAAAATAAAAAAAATTTCAGGCTCATGTTCGTGAAGACCCCGACAGAGGACGCTGTCACAACGCAAAGCTTGGTTTGTATTTATTTATTTTTTTTGTTTCTTTTTTTTTGTTTCTTTTTTTTTTGTTGTTGTTTGGTTTGCCCCCCTCCGGGGTGGTAAGCTATGCAAGCTAAGAATGTAACCTGAAGTAACTAGCTTCCCGAGACACACACGGTACAGTAGGTGGCGGTATGCACCTAAGCTGCTGGTTGCCACCCGCCAATAATCGACAGAAGAAGAAGAAGAAGAAGAACAACGCAAAGCTCACTTCCGGATCGGTGACGTCACATCTGCAGTTGTCAGGGGAACCTACGGTGCGCGTTCGCGGAGGAGGGATATTCAACCGATTGTTTTGATGTTTCTTCTTGTTTCAACCACCACCAGGACCAGACCAAACCTCGCTGGACCAGACCTCACGGACCCTGCCTCACGGACCCTGCAGTTTCACCGTAACTTTGGCGAACCTGAGCTGGAAGTTCACCATGACCCAACAGGCTGCAGCCCTGCAGACCTACAACAACGAGCTGGTCAAATGTAAGTTATTTATCAAGTGCTGCAGTACTTTAGAATAGAGTTTCACATGCATAACTTCCTGTTTGGGTTAGCTTTCTACTATCTAGCTAGCTACTTCTGACACTTTGGGTAACTGAACAGCTAGCCACAGTTACTGCATGTATCTAGGTTGGAGGATCTAGGTAGGTTAGGAAAGAAAGAAAAGGGGGATGCATGATTCTAACTTAGTTAAAGGTATAGAAAAGGATTTTCCCAAATTTTAGGAAAGAACCTGTCCACATTTTGAACTAACGCTAAACTCTCTGGTCTTATTTGACGAGCACGTATCAGCAGAATGATTGGCAACTGGGAGGACCAATAGTCTTGATGATCCACCCGAAAGTAGAAAATCCTCCTATAGTTATACCTTTTAACTATTGGAATAATGTCATTACAATAGTTAAAAGGTATAACTATTGTAATGACATTATTCCCTGAGCCTGCTCGGTAGATGCTCAATACATTCAAAGTAATAATGCTCTTTTTGATTCAGGTGTAGAATATGTTGGTACCAATAGCTAATAGGTGAATCTATTCCCATGTTAAAATATAAGTAGGCTGTGTTGTGTATTATTGCAGAGAAATGAGCTGCACGATGCTGATTAAGCAGATAGTGGCATCACATTAAAACATGTTAAATCTTTTCTTTAACTGGACCAAGCATATGTGAGACATGCAGGTATTGGACACTCCAGCAGAATATCATCATGTGTTCTTTTAAAGCTGGGGTGAGTAACTTTAAATTCAAATAGAACAATTTAATCTTTGTGCTCAAACAGTTTGCTTCCATCACTAGTCTTCTTAGGAATGATTTTTTTTGGCCTCTGTCACATCTATAGTATAGTATAGTATAGTTTAGTACAAATTTATTTCAAACGTTACGCAAAAGAAAACAATATAAACAACATAAATTAAAAGTTAAATTGTCGTCTGAGAAAAAGACAACATTTTACCTTTACAAATATGGCCTCTCACCAAAATAAATCTGACTTTGAGCAAAGGGACTGGCCTCCTGCTGGTGCCCAGAGTGAGGACTAAGCATGGGGCAGCTTTTCACATACATGTAGCTATAATCTGAAATAGTCTTCACCTCAACCCCGTTCAGGTGTTGAGGACCTGTGTTCGAAGCGCGAGGAGCTGAACCGTCAGATCCATCAGGAGGAGGAGGAGAAGGAGCGTCTGCAGCACGACATCCGCGTCCTGTCGGAGAAACTGAGCCGCGTGAACGAGAGCCTAGCGCAGAGACTCGCGGCACGGGCCACGTTCGACCGCACCATCGCAGAGACCGAGGCCGCCTACACCAAGGTGAGAAGTTAGATTACATTCAGCCTGTCGCGGCAACGCACTTTGGTGGGTAACATGAGAGAATATGTTAAGGATGATTTTTTTTTCTCACTATATATATGGTTCAAAGGTTTTGTTAAGTCCTCTTAAATAACTACTGTGATTTAGGGCTATACAAGAATACATTGTATTGTATTGTATAAATGTCGTTGAACGTGGAGTGTCCTGGATCATCACCACTGTCCTTAGACCCTCCTGCATCAGAGGGGAACAAAAAAAAACCCAGTGGTGAAAGAAGTCCTCCCTCCCACATTGAGTGAGGCAGGGAGGCCCCGACTCCCAGCATGCCTCTGTGATGAGACAGAGTTATTAAAGAACAACAGCGCCGGGCCCCTGAGATGATGAAAACACAACACGACTCTGACCCACACTCGACAGTCCGACTCCGCATCACAGCCTAACGCTGTCTTTTTACCCATTCATTATGACATGTTTATATTTTGATACTTTGTTTTGGAGAATTTCGTCTGCAGGGTTAAATGAAGTATCTATCTAATTTTGTTTTGAGAATAAGGGTTCGAAGCAGGGTATTTCTTTCCCCATCCAAATTATCTATTGAAACTAAATAAAATATACAATGATAATAATGATTGACATTTCCACTGAGGGACAAAGAAATATATATGTCATAGTTGGGCACAATACAGCAAAATAGGAGACATAAGAGACACATCAAATTGCACACATATTATTTAAGAATAAAATAATATGATAAACTATTGAGTAATAATATACGTACATATATTTAGATAAATTAATAAGGACACAAAAAAACCCATACGAATTCATTGTGATATTATTCTGTATTTTTAAATATTTTATGGTATTTTTCTAATGCAGGAGTCTTACAAGGCGCCATTTAGATAAGATTATCATAACTCTACTGCAGATAAAGAGAGATGCGAGTTTTGTTTCGAGTACGTACTTTCGCTGTACTGTGTGTGTGTTTGTGTGTCCGGATGTTTGAACTGTGTGTGTTGTTGTGTTGTGGTCAGATCCTGGAGAGTTCCCAGTCGCTCCTCAGCGTTCTGAAACAGGAGGCGGGAAACCTGAGCCGAGCCACGGAGCCGCGACGCAAAGACCACTGACGTTTTGCACTGGACCCTGAACGCCTCACGGACGATGGACTTGCTTTTAGCCGTTTTATCTCATACCTCATGGTTTTGTAAATGACACATGTAACATTCCAAATAAAATTGTTAAATAAAACTGTGGCTTTTAAAAACACCCTTTTAACACAGAGACGTTTTAGAAAGAGGCAACGACACAAGACAAGGACTTGAAATTATATATTTATGATGTGGCTATACCTGCGTGTGAAAGGTATGCCTGGTTAGTGCTGTGATGAAAGACCTCTGGCGTCGTGTCCTTAGGCAAGACACTTCATCCCACATTGCCTTGAATGAGTCTGGTGTGTGTGTGAATGGTTGGTGGTGGTTGGAGACAAAACTGAAATATTGCAGCCCAGTCAGTTCAAGTCTATTTATTCATCTTTCATTTGTACACATTGACATTTTTTTGAATTTACCATAAAATCATTGACAACATTTTACAGTGAGGACAGATTTACAGAAAGAAGAGATGAGCCACACACAGCCATAGAATCAGTCTCTTTTCACCCAGCTGCTACAAAGTGGAAACCTAGTGGTTATTTTCAATAATTTTGATTTACCGATGAGTTATTGTAATAGTATGAGGTCATTAGGAACACGCTTGGAAATTGGAATTTTTGCAGAGAAGGAAGATATCTATTCTTCCAGTTTGTATTGTGTAGACTAATCATTTCTATAGTCCAACTAATTTAAGTCAAAAAAGTGAAAATGACCCTTTCTTTCTCTCTCTCATTCTGTGTGCAAAACAAAGCCAGAACAGAACAGTGCAAAGACGATCACCTTCCGGACACACGCTGACAAATAAAAATTTACAGCAGCAACAAAAAACACACATAGACGATCTTTAAAAAAAAAAAAAAAGAGAAATTATCAACATATGGACAAAGCTGTACAAGCAATACTGGTCTGAGAGGGTTGGATCCGTTGGCATTTGTGAGGAGTACAAAAACTTGGTGCGTTTTACATGTATATAAAAAAAATCATTTGTTTTAAAAAGGAATTACATCATTTTTAAATACACAGCTTGTCGTGGTCAGTCACAAGCATATCCGCTTACACCGCAATAAACAACTCCAACTCAAAATATCCCACTTTTTTGAGTAGTTTTGGCAGAGTTATGATTTATTAATTTTTAGTAAGTTTGTACTGGATAGTGGATGAATAGTTAAATCCAGGTTTAAAACTGTTGTAGTCACAGCCAAACAACAGACACTTCACTCTTTCTAATGTACTGTGATTATTTACGTGCCATTTGTGACCTTTTCTATCTTGTTTTGTTCAGCATGTTGGGTTGCCCTGTGTATGAACTGTGCTATACATATAAACTATACAATTATGACGTGTACATGTGACCTGTAATCTTGGTACGACTAAACTACTGCTTGAGTGTCATGTTTTGAATCACAGTTGTTTATTTTGCGGTGTATTTTAACATAACAGTGGAATGTGAAAGTACATGCGGCTCTATTGGAAAACAAAGAATCGGTTTGTTTGAAAAGAAATGTTAACAAATCCCCAAATTCATAACTGTACGCGTCGGTTATAACACTTGGACTCCCAGAAATCTTTTTAAAAAATCCTCCAAAAAGTTAGTTTTTCACCAGTTTTCTAAAAGTAAAGTCATTTATTATAGCTTTACTTTAACTAGTTACTTTAACTACTTTTACTATCACTAAGTGCTAAAACTGGTTAATTGAATTCAAAATACAGCAAAAGGTGTGTTTACAGGCTAATGCTAAAGACCAAATGTTAACGTCGACAGTAAACGGTGTGTTGCTATCATGGTTGCTATGGCTTTAACTGCCAAAGAATGTTGGTTGCCATGGGACCAAAGATGGCTACATTTTACTTTGGAGTGGTAGAACTAGATCAGGAAAGATCATCCAAAAGAAGGACATAGAAACAGTCAACATACGGACATGAAGACCAAAAATGTACATAAGCAGAGCAATAACGCTTCCAAAAATAAATTGACTGCTGTGGGAGTCCTAGTGTTAAAGGTGAAACGGTTGCGGTGAGAGTGGACCAGAGCCTCGCCCCGTGGCAGCGTTTGGAACACGGCTGTAAACGGTATTTTTAAGGCTGCAGAAGGAAACGAGTTAAAATACAAAAGAAAGTTATGCTAATTTTGATAATGCTAATGGTCATAGAAGTCCTTTTAAACAAGACAAGGTTCTGACGTGACGTGAGTGGTGAAACTAGGGAACCATGAAAGTATCTCTTTACAGACTTTAAAATGTAGGAAGTGCTCATTGACAAAGTTTCGCTCTGGCCCCTATCGACTTTGAGAAGTAAACTCCTCTCACAGAAGTTTAGCGCTCTTTGTGATCCTGGTGTTTGTATTGTGATAATATTATCACAGTTCTGCAATTACAGGTCATGGTGTTAGTAGAGTGTAATTTCACATTTTTCCACTAGATGGGAGTGCTCTACTAATCCAGGACTTTTTTTCTACACGTTCATCCATGTATTTACTTCTCGAACTATTTCACTTTCTAATACACAAAATGTACAGATTCTCAAGACTATGGACTATACGCGTTCATAACATAAGTAGATAAAATAGTCACTGTAATTTGACAGAGTACCATATTCTGTAAAATGTGTGCCCCCCTGACCCGGCAACAAATGAAGTGGAAGAACATTTATGGATGGATTTTTGCCCATTCTTCAGAGATCAACATACACTTAAATTTTTTCAGCAGCTGGTTTTCACGGTTCTGCTCACAATTTTAGAAATATAGACACAAAATCTTATCACACGTCTTCAGTGAAACCCCGTCTCATCTGCGGACCAATGGGGTCTTTGGATATTTATACACAATAAGTAGGTTTGTTAAGCCAGATTTTTACCTTCAAAAACCAAAATCTGTGTGAAGAAGGCACTCGCGCTCCTGGAGATTGTGCTCTCCAAAAGGGAAAGAGGAAATATTTTTTTTTTCTCTTTCTCAGTCGCCATGAAGCTAAACTCAGTTAAGGGGGCTCTGGTCCAAAGACTTAAGCAGTGGTGGAAAAGTACAAGAGTCAACGCATTAACAGCACATTACAGGGATATAATGTGGGTAATATGATTATACTTGTTATAATTTCCTGAAAACAACAAATCATTTTCTTCCCATTAACTTTAGGCTCGTCAAAAGTAACACAAATCAGATTAATTTCTATCTCATTGAAACTACATATTCAATGTAGCATGTATAAATATAAAAAAATACACAAAAACAGGACAAAATTGGCCTTTTTTGACCAGTTTAAGAAAGATTGTATCCATCTTTGAGCTAAGCTACTATAAGACCTTGAAGAACCACAAAAAGTAAGTTTTTCTTTTTTTTTAACAATTCTTTAGTTAAGTAAAAAAATCTCACTATCCAATTTTTTTCAGAAACAAAATCCTTCTCATTGATTGGTTGTGTGGTGCTTTGAGTTTCATTTGACGATGTATGTAGCTGCATGGATCCTTGCACTTCAAATGTACTTTTTCCACCACTGCATACCGACTAGAACAAATAGAAAAAGATCAAAAAGAGCCAGTCTTACCGTCATAACACACATGTTTAACCAAGGACACTTCTGCACGGTTCAAAAAGAGATGCTACAGTCCTCTGGCGATGCATAAACGCTTACAAAACGCCCACTTTGCGTCCAAAAAAGTACAAAAAACCCCATTACATGCAGGTACAAAAAGACGAAATGGCAACAAAGTGTCCGTGTCCTGTTCCACAAGGAGTTTGACGATCCCCCGCCACATCCTTTGTCATCGTAACACTGAACTTACCGTGGCGCCGGTTCGAAAGGCCTCCTGCACATTCAAGTTTGTCAGAGCTACAGCGGAAGAGAAGCAGGGAAACCGCACGTAGACTGGGCAAAGATGGACCCCGCGGTGGTCTGGTCTGCCTTCCCCAAGCGGACCAGCCCAGCGTAGAAATATTGAGTCCAAAATGCGCTGATTTGAGTAACAAAGACATACAGCTGGGATATCCAACTTTAAAATCACAACAAATATTAAACTATGTATTCAAATCCATAGTTCCTTGCACTCTACTTTCACTAGAGTTTGTTTTTGGTCTCTGTCACACTTTTAGATCAGCTTTTTCAGACCAAAAAGTGAAATAGAAGACCACCCTTACTCAGCCAATCAGCTCTCAACTCAAAATGTCAAATAGTGACTTACAGGGCTGGCTCAAGTAGAAGTAAGAAAAACCTTTATTATTGTCCTCGCAGGGAAATGTGTCCTCTGCATTTGACCCATCCTTCACTGCCTCTAGGGTCAGTCAGAAGCAGTGGATTTCCAGAAAGGCCTTGTTCTGACCAGGATTCAAACCCAGGACCTTCTTTTGCTGAGATGCGAGAGTGCTAACCACTCAGCCACATGTTTTCCCATAAGATGAAACAACACGTACCATTTGTGAGAACAAAAGTTAGATATCCCAGCTTTAACACAAACTTTTGGATTGGTAGAAGTAGCTTAGTCCTAATACAACCACCATAACGTTTGTATTTGTCGTTTCTCTTCTATAATAAGACATTATTGTTGGTGTTAGACAGTCCCAATTTACCAAAGTCATATTCTGCATTGTGTGTATTCATTTGGCCTTATTATATTTAAATATACTAAAACCAAGATAAACGCTGCTCGATTCAAGCAAATATGACCCTAAAGTGTCTCTTTCTTCGGACCGATGGGGTTTCTCAAATCCAAAACCTTCCTTGCTTCTGGAGACAAACCAAAGACCTGATCAGAGCCAGCTAAAGGCCAATGCGCACACAAAGCGGGTTGGATGTGCCGATTGGCTCTTTGGTTGCCGGGTAGTTGCTATGAGAGAATTTGGCCGCATAGAGCCTGTTTGAAAAAGCCAAGCGCTGTCTGTCCACTCCGCCGAAGGTGTCAAACCTGTTCCAGACTACAGGTTTTCCTTCCAACCAAGTAGGTCAACAAGACTCCGCTCGTTTCGTCAAGTGAGTCCAGTCTCAACCTGAAGACCTGATGAAGTGAGTGGAGTTGGAGAGCCCTAAACTATAGTAATGCTCTCAAGTGTGCGTTGGCCTCGAGTGGATGATACAAGCTTCTCCTGATCGTAAATCTCAAAATCACATGTCTTTGTTTGAGCGTGCGTCTCCAGACATGCTTTCTCACAGATGTCTCCTTTAATATTTTCCTTCAACTTAGCCCAAACTGTTAGCTTGTGTGGTTTTGTGAAAATGAGTGACTTCCGGTGCTGGTTCATTCTGGCAGTGATCATTTTTACAACAGTCTACAGACAGATCCAAAGAGAGCGAGGCGTCCACAGTGAGAGGAGCTTTGCCTGGGCCTGACAAGACAGCCTCTGGTGCCTGGTTTGTTGTCTCTGGTCCCTGGCAGTTGTGGCTACAGTGGTTTTTAGAGATTCAGAAGTACAGCGCTGGTTCACTGCTGAAGTCTGAGAGGGACGAGCTGTCGGCTGGGGTCAACTGTGAGAGAAAAGAAAGAAAAACGGCTCAATGTCATTACGAGACAACACAAATAGTTAGATTTTTAAACTGTCACATCATTGAGGCACTCTGGGGACATCTCAAGTGTAGTTAGTGCAAAAACGCCCAGGAATTTACAGGAAATGAACTGGAGGATTATTGCCGAGAAGAATGGGCAGCTTTAACATCAGAGAGAGAAGCCAGAGAGAGAGAGAGACTAGAGAGAGGCAAGAGAGACCGGAAAGAGATAGAAAACAGAAAGACCAGAAATAGAGACCAGAGATAGAGACCAGAGTGAGAGACCAGAGCGAGAGACCAGAGCGAGAGACCAGAGCGAGAGACCAGAGCGAGAGACCAGAGATGGAGACCAGAGCGAGAGACCAGAGCGAGAGACCAGAGATGGAGACCAGAGATGGAGACCAGAGATGGAGACTAGAGATGGAGACCAGAGATGGAGACCAGAGATGGAGACCAGAGATGGAGACCAGAGCGAGAGACCAGAGCGAGAGACCAGAGATGGAGACCAGAGATGGAGACTAGAGATGGAGACCAGAGATGGAGACCAGAGATAGAGACCAGAGCGAGAGACCAGAGCCAGAGACCAGAGCGAAAGACCAGAGAGGGAGACCAGAGACAGAGGGGCCAGAGATGAAGACCAGAGTGAGAGACTAGAGATGGAGACCAGTGATGGAGACCAGAAAGAGAGACCAGAGAGAGAGACCAGAGTGAGAAACCAGAGTGAGAGACCAGTGAGAAAGAACAGAGAAAGAGCCCAGAGAGAGAGAGAGACCAGAGACCACAAAAGACCCCTCACTGCCATAGATGATAAAGTGGAAATACAGGCCACTGAGAACTGGGGGATGGAGACTTCTGCTCAGGGTCAGATTCCTGGGTTGTGCCTGGTCGTGTAAACTGTAAAAACTTGGAAAACCTCGGTAACAGCCTCACCATGACGTCGTCCGTGTGCGTGGGCTGCGGCTCTTCCCGGTGTGCAATCTCCTCCTCCCTCTGCTCCTGCCACGTGCTGTAGTCCACCGCGTGTTTGGGAATGTAGTTCGAGAGATCTGTAGCAAAAACAAAAAAAAACACCAGCTCTTAGATTGGAAGCGAGATTTATACAATGGAAGCAAATATCTTTTTTCAGCCGTCTTAATAAACAAACTTTTTTTTATCTTAACTGCAAAAAATGGTATTAAATGGCACTTTTTGCAGTGAGTTTATCCTGTCTGTCTTAAAACACGATTTGCCAACGGGACAAAGCCCTTTAGTCTTTTATATTTTTTTCTCATTCGAAGGGAGAGTAAATGGGTCAAATACATACTACTACACATACTTTCTACATACTCCAGTAGTGCCTTGAGTCTGAGGTGGTAGTCTGCAGCACTGGGGCCCCTCAGGGCACTGTCCTCTCACCGTTTCTCTTCACCATCTACACTTCAGACTTCACACACGACACACACAGCTGTCACCTGCAGAAGTTCTCCGACGACTCCGCCATCGTGGGCTGTGTGTCTGAGGGGAACGAACTGGAATATCGGTCGGTTATCAAGGATTTGTCGACTGGTGTGAGCGCAACCACTTGTGCTTGAACACCAGTAAGACCAAGGAGATGGTCATCGACTTCAGGAGAAAACCACTTTCCCACACGCTGCTGAACATCCAGGGGGAGGACATTGAGCTGGTGGACAGCTTCAAGTACCTGGGTGTTCACATTAACAATAAACTGGACTGGTCCCATAATACAAACGCCCTGCACAAAAAGGGCCAAAGTCGCCTCTTCCTTCTGAGGAGGCTGAGGTCCTTCGGAGTGAGCAGGCCTCTGCTCAGGACTTTTTATGACTCTGTGGTAGCTTCTGCCATTTACTACGCTGCCGTGTGCTGGGCCCCGGGCAGCACAGAGCGGGACAGAAACAGACTGAACAAGCTGGTCAGGAGGGCCAGCTCCACTCTGGGCTGCTCCCTGGACTCTGTGGAGGAGGTGAGGGACAGCAGGGTGCTAGCCAAAGCCACCTCCAGCATGAACAATACCTCCCACCCACTGCACAGGACTGTAGAGGAGCTGAGGAGCTCCTTCAGTGGAAGACTGAGGCACCCTCAGTGTAGGAAGGAGCGCTACCACAGGGCCTTTATCCCCACCGCTGTCAGACTGTACAATAAGTCACTTTAAATGATCACTGTGTGAAAATCTGCACTACTATTGACACGGTTTCCAATTGACACTTGTCACTTTTGTTGTACATAATTATTGTCACTTTATTGTACATATATATATCCTGCATGTAACATGTTTGCACATTTCCTCCCTTTGCACAATCTGAGTGTTCTATCCATGCCAAATGTGACATGTAAATTTCTCCTCTGTGAGATAAATAAAGCAATCTTATCTTATCTTCATGATGCAGTCAGTAAGGTGTAATACTACAGTCATCCACTAGAGGTCCTCCCATCCACACAATAAATTCACATAACACTCTGAAAGTTCAAGTTAATATTTTCAATGGGACTAAAAAGAACTGACATTAACAAACAAGCAAGCAAATGTAGTCTAATGGAGCTTAGAGTAGAGCCGCTGCTTCAGGTGGCAGTGACTCCGCAATGGATGAAGCGGAAGCAAATGGATGGCTCTCTAACCTCGGGTGTCCCAAAAGGATTTTCAAGACAAAATGTAAATAAAACAGGCTTCACATGGTACTTCTCCTGTCATCATTCTTTTTCTGGTATTTTTTTTTACTTCGTTTTTTTGTTCTTTTTTTCCATTCTGTGAAACGCTGATAACTCTGGAGGACTCACCGACACAAGCGCCCATTATGAAGAGAAAATAAAAATCCACAAAGACACCACATTATGACATCTATGGTCATCTGCAGCTTATCGATCTATGTGGTTTTTTTAATCATTGCATTTCCTATGTTTGAACGGTTTGATTCTCTGATGTGTGTTGGAAAAAAGACAACTTTGTAAACTCCCCGAGATAAGTACTGTTGTGATTTAGAGCTATTCAATGCCATTCAGTTATTTTTTTGTATAGCCCTAAATCCAAACAGTAGTTATCTCGGAGGACATAACACAACCTTCAAATTCTCCAACACAAATCAGAGAATCAAACAGTTAAATTAAAACACAGGAAATGCAATTATGAAAAAACACACACATAGAGCCATTGGTCTATAACGGCAGATGACCAATGTCCATATATGTTGATAAAGCCCATTAATGTCGAACATGGCAACGGTCTGTGAGGGGACCCACCGTTGGTCTGGCCTGGGACTGAGGCGCGGGGGATGTGGATTCGTCCCACCACACTGGGCGGATCGTCGGGACTGTCCCCTCGCTCGTCCTCCTCGCTGTCCCACGCGCTGCTCTCGCTCGGGTACTCGTAGGTGCTCTGCAGACTCGACTCGTTGAAGGAAATCTTCAGCTGAAAAACACAAAAACACGAAACGTTATGAAGACTTTCTGTACAGTCGTGGTTGAACTGGGGCCTCAAACACTTGTACGTTTATTTATATTGCACAGGTCATACACAAGGCAACTCTACAGCCTCAGTCCCGGGTCTACAGCCTCAGTCCTGGGTCTACAGGCTCAAACCTGGATCCGCAGCCTCAGTCCTCGGTCTACAGCCGCAGTCCTGGATAATAATAATAATAATAATAAGGAAAGGGCCAATAATAACAAATACATAAAAAGGGCCTGGGTAAGCTTTAATTCACAATTACAGATATTTTCTCAAACAAATCTAAAGCCTACAATCTTTCTTATATGGAGAAAATAATAATAATAATAATAAATAAAAATAAAGAAATTAAAAGACAAGAGTTTAAAAATTAAAAAATAAAGGTAATCATAGAGCCTACAGTATAGACTCTCCTCCACACTGGTCTAGTCCCACTTCCTGGGCCGCACTCGTCCTGCAGAAGGGCCTCTTGTCGCGGGGCCAAATGTATTTAGTGAAAACAAACAGGCTATTGATTGTGTTGCGCATGAAGAGCTGCTGAAGAGTGAACATTAACAATTATGAGGTTGTTTCGCAGCGTCTTTATTGTGCTGAAGTGACCACAGAAGAGGAGGCTTTCCATTTGATAAAGTCAGATAAAAAAAAAACGTGTATTTGAGATTTATGGACTTTAGCGTTTTACTTTTGGAGACTTTTGTTTTAATAGGTTGTGTTATTTGTCAGTATGTAGCCGCTACTCATTTCAAGTCCTTTTAACAAGTGTTCCTCAACCTTTTTCAGCTGTGGCACATTGAAAACATTGAAAACTATCACATGGCACCAGCTGAAACAAACTGAAACTTATGAAAATGTCTTTGCCTAGTTAATGAAGGCCGCAAAGTGTATCCAGAAATCCAAATAAGCACAAAATAAGTCTTTCCAATTGTCATCATTTTCATTTTACATTAATTCGACCAATAAGCTAATCACCAAACATTATCTCAAGGCGCACTAATATGCCATGGCACACTGGTTGAAAAACACTGCTTTTAACCATGTGACTTATACAGTGATGCGGCTAATGTAAGAATTATAGAGTTGGGCTGTTGTCATAGCAGAGTTTATGGATTTATTATTTTGACTCCAAGTTTTAGTAGCTACAAGGCACTGGTTTATGGTCAAAATAGACAAAGGTGAATGAGTGATGGAAGCGAACGGTAAGCTGTTAAATGCCTCTTCATTATTTCATGTTGTGACCAGTTAAAACAGTCTCTCTGCTACATTACATGAAAACCTGCGGCTTATATTCAGGTGCGGCCTGTATACGGACAACATGTACTTTCTTTAAAATGTTGCTGGTGCGGCTTATATACAGGTGCGGCATTTAGTCCAGAAAGTAGTACTCACTTCATCATATACACCCAGTCCAGATGTTAAAGTTACATTGTATAAGACTGTGCTCTCCAACCTGTGGCTCAGGAGATACCAGTAGGGAACTACATGATTCTAAATGATCCTAAATGATTACTTTTTGAGTCATTGCATATCTTCAGTGAAAAAAAATAAACATAACATATGAGGTAATAATTGCTGGAATTGAGTGTTATAAAAAAATCTTAATAAGAGTTAATTCTGACTGAGTTCAAACAAGATTTGCCTATGGGACAAAGCCATTCAGTCTTTATTCAAGAACTTTTGCTTTATTTTCTCATTCATTCCAATGGAGACAGTTCTTGTATCCTTTTAAATAACATTTAAAATTTTCCAATTGGCAGTCAAAAAATGCTCAAATTAAGACAATGTTTGACTTTTTAATCTAACTGTAGGTGTTCTATTCACTAATATAGGGTTTTACAGTAATGTTGTCCATGATCTGTTGCAGTTATTACATAGACTAGGGGTGTCCAAACTTTTTAGTAATAGGGCCTCTGCAGTTGACCAGAGAACAGCTTTGACTGGATCAGGCTGTTCTGAGATATAAAATGAGCAATGATAAGTCCAAAACAGATTCACATTTGACAAACGTTTACTAGTCCCTATATCTCAGAGCTACATTAACGCTGCATATGGCACTCTGGGTGTGAGCTTCACAACGAGGTCTATAACGGTGGAGCTGAAGTTGGATGACTCTGTGAATGTTTATGATCTTAATGGCTAATATGGGTTAGCAAGGCAGAGGGCCATTGGACATACCACATGGGGCCGCAATTGGCTCCCGGGCCTTAGTTTGGACATACCTGACATAGAATATACTTTTATTACTACTGCCAAAAATGACTACAGCCATTTCTGTAGCTCTCCAAACGCTACATGTTTGAGACCCCTGTAATAAGACAATCATTTCTTATACAATGGACTTGAACGAACGGCGAGTGAATGTGTGTCTTGTGCAGATAAGTCTGAGAGCACGCAGTCTTTCAGTGTTTGTGACGTCTCCAGGTGCCATTGTCTTTGCCCTTGTCTTTCTGAACAGCGGTGGTTTTGATGGGATGCCGTGGCTGAATGGGAGCGATAGGATTACAGGGGATTTGGCGCGTTTAGCATGAATGAGCTGTGATGGTGTGAGCGTGATTGGCTGCTCGGGACCCCAGCTCTCGCAAAGCCGCTATGATCCGGTCCATGAGACAGATGCCCAGGATTCTGACTCTGCTCATCAGGGAGAGATCTGGAGAACGTTTATGAAGCGAAAGGTGAAGGACATGGAACAATACGAGATTCAAACGAGACTCACACCACACCTTCTGGTTCGAGTCTCGTCTGAAGTCACATTTTTATTCTCTGGCTTTTAAACACTGCGTGACTTGTATGGTCCCTTTATTTTATTTTGTTTTATTTTACATCTATTTGGTTTCATCCCGTTTTATAAAATGTAAATAATTTTTAGTTTTTTCATAATTCAACGTATTTTTAAATGATGTTTCACTCTTTCATTGTGCAGCACTTTGGAAAGTGTGTTTATGAAATATCCCCCCCAACCCCTTCTGTCCAAATACTCAGTTTTCAAACTATTATGTGCCTAAAAGAGACAAAGTAACCGATGTTCACATGTATTATTAACACTAGGACTCCCAGGGCCGTCATTTTGACTGCTCCATTCAAACCAATGGCATTCTGAGAAAATCAGAGCCAGTTCAGGACCAGCACTGTGAAAAAGGCTTTAATTACCATTGCATGTTGGTCGTCACTTGCCACGCGACAAAAAATGGCATTAGAATTTGAGTAAAATGAAAGGAACAGTCAAAACGACAGCTGTGGGAGTTAAAGGGTACAAATAAATAAACTACATATGATACATTTTATACTTGTCCTTTGATGCCTTCGAGTTAGAGATTTTGTTTTATTCTAATTAGTATGGCCATTGTTCACTTATCTTGTGCTGTGTGCTCCACATTCCTACTGCTCTGTAACTTGTGATGCAACACTGAAATTTCCCCATTGTGGAACAAAAAAAGGATAATCTTAATCTCAAAATCACAAAAGTTAGGAAGAGCAAAGTCGCAATTTTTCCTTTTCGAACCAGGTACAAGTTATTTGTCTCTTATATTGATATATATGTAAAAATATGTATTGTCCAGGATATACATACATATAAATAATAATAATAATAATTCCAAATCCAAAAGCCGTCAAATTGACTGACCTGGGAGTTCTAGTGTTGCGCAAGTGAAGCATCCTAAGCTCCTCCTCCAACAGTAAAAACCAGTGGTAAAACGCCTCTACTCCTCAGATGCATTTATCCAGTTCCTTTCCGCCCATGTAATTGTGGTGACAGTTTATTCGCAGCCACATTTCCAAAGCACAATGTGCCGAGAGGAAATGTGAAAGTGGTCCATTGAAAATCTGTGAGAATGAGTTCTGAAGAGGCAGGTGGGACAAGCTGCTGCGTCTGGCTGGAGAACTGTCAACGGGTAAAAATAGATGAAACATATGGTCTGGAAAAGCCCAAAGTGAGCGACCCAGACCCTGCCGCACCATCGGAAACTCTGGCACCACCGAGTTACTTATGGAGGGAGGGTTAAAGGAGAGATTATACTCAATTAACCATTTTGTCATCGCTCAGAGAAAAAGAGCGATGAGGTTCCGCAGGTCTTTCCTTCCTGCTGCTGTCAGACTGTACAACGAACAATGAGGACGAACCAACACTGCCGACCAGACCTCACGTGTCACATGCATCGGTGCAATATCTTTAACTAATATCAGAATGGGCAATATAGAACCATATGTGTCCACTATAGCTCTGATTAGACATGATTACTACTACTTGCACTACAATATACAGTACTTTATACTTGCTTCTTATTATGCCAAAGGTAGAGATTGTATATTTCTTTATTACGCTAACGTCAGAGTTTTTGTACTCATGCTAAATCCAGATTAATTGATACTTGTTTCTTGTTCATGCTAGAGCAAGAGATTTTATTTAATTTTATATTATTTAATATAGAGTTGTTAATTTCCCCACTGTGGGACGAATAGAGGAGCCCTAATCTTAATCTTAATTTGAAAAGATCGACTCGATTTTGTTGTTCATTCACACTAGGGATGCAGCCCAAGAACGCAATACCCCCTGTGAAGCATGGGGGTGGGATATTAATTGTACTTGTACATATTGCACTGTACAAGTGCAATATTTCCTTTTTCTTGTGAAAAAAGCCACTGTTGGTTTGTATAAAGTATGTGAGCAGTGTAGTAAAAGTACCGACATGTTTACACGCCGCCTACATGCCGACAGCTCCTGCTCCATCTGAAGAGCCCTCTCTGAAAACACAAAGAGTCCACCGCTGAGAGGAGTAAAAAATAGACTGAGGGAATGAATAATTCTCGTGCACATTTGTGACCTTTTACGAGAATCGTGTCGTGTTTTTCTTTGTGCCTCTGATCGCAGCCGGATGTATGGACTGAGGTTACAGCCGCGTTCTCTCAGTGCAAGAGCCGTGTGCGTGTGTGTGTGTGCGTGCGTGCGTGTGTGTGGTGTGATTTATTCATGTAACGGAAATGCATTTGTGTCGAGTAGTCATTTCATGCTCAAAGACATTATACTTTTATGATCAGACTCTAATGAAATACTATTAAAAATTCAAGTAAAGTATATAAGTAGTAAACTAGTCAGTATAAGTACATTTTTCGGGTTTGGATTTATTTTTGGTTCATTCTTCATTTGATTAATGTGAGATAATATATTTCAAGAACTGCAGCATATTTATAATCCAATAGAACGGATTGGGCTGAAACTGCTGATGTAAGCCCACCCTGATACAGTATATTAGTGACTCAAACACGACAAATACATATTACCTACTGATCTACAACTGTTAAACAGCATATTTTTATTTCGTTTTTAAGGCAACAAAGTATATGCATTGATGGCTTCACATAGAGTAATTGCAAATGTTGACAATGCAATGAGTAGCTTAAGCTGATTATTGAAATCATTCCACATGCTCTCTACAAAAACAGACACACTTCTGTTTTTAATATTAGTCCTGGCTTTTATCGTTTCTAAAACTCTCAGATTATGGCAACTGCGTCTTATTTTGAATAAAAATTGATCACATGTAGGAAGATCTATGTTTTTCACAACTCAAAATAAGATTATATGCTTTATGTTAAGGTACATTTTAGTTATCACCGTAGGGAAATTTCTCAGTCCCGGATCGACGGCCTCAGTCCCGGATCTACAGCCGCAGTCCTGGATCGACAGCCTCAGTCCTAGATCGACAGCCTCAGTCCTGGATCGACAGCCTCAGTCCTGGATCGACAGCCTCAGTCCTGGATCTACAGCTCAGTCCTAGATCTACAGCCTCAGTCCTGGATCTACAGCCTCAGATCTACAGCCTCAGTCCTAGATCTACAGCCTCAGTCCTGATCGACAGCCTCAGTCCGGATCTACAGCCTCAGTCTGATCTACAGCCTCAGTCCTAGATCTACAGCCTCAGTCCTGGATCTACAGCCTCAGTCCTAGATCGACAGCCTCAGTCCTGGATCGACAGCCTCAGTCCTAGATCGACAGCCTCAGTCCTAGATCGACAGCCTCAGTCCTAGATCGACAGCCTCAGTCCTGGATCTACAGCCTCAGTCCTGGATCTACAGCCTCAGTCCTGGATCTACAGCCTCAGTCCTGGATCTACAGCCTCAGTCCTAGATCGACAGCCTCAGTCCTAGATCGACAGCCTCAGTCCTAGATCTACAGCCTCAGTCCTAGATCTACAGCCTCAGTCCTAGATCTACAGCCTCAGTCCTAGATCGACAGCCTGTCCGTTCATGGGAGTGGATCCCTCTCTCAATGTGGGCCTCTCACTTTCTCCCCTCTTCAGTCGTCCCTTGCTGATGCAGGACAGTGATAATCCAGGACATTTCTGGACACTGGTCGTCGTGCTCCCTATGGACCAATGACTCCTATGTACTGTATTTGCTGTCATTGCATTTCCTGAGTTTGAACTGTTTTATTCCCGTAAAGTGTTCCGAAGTGACTGATTTTGTACACAAATACATTGAATTGTAATTGTACACGGTGTACAAAAAGATCCTGTTCTGTTGCTAATGCGGCCACTTGTGCACTGACAATGGGAGCTGTGATATTGACTGGAGCTGCGTCTGCGGCGGCTGAAACGCGAGCCGTTCTAAGTGAACCGTTTTCCCTCCAACCTCTCCCATTATGACACTGGGATCGCGCGGGTTTCGATCTCCGCCCTGCTGCTGCCGGTGTCGCCTTACGCCACATTCTGCTGTGGGACAAAAAGGGCGAAACACACGTCACAGCTGCCCCATGGTTCCACTGCATAACTGGCAGCTGCGGATGTGAAGGTTTGTGGCGTTTTGAATGATCAATACCAACGCAAGTTTCTGACCCAGGTGTGTCCAAACTAAGGCCCTCTCTCTCATGTTAAGTGGCTCTCTGCTTGGCCAACTCAAAGTAGTCTTTCAGAGCATAGACACAAGTTCACAGCATCATCCAGCCAACTTCAGCTCTGCCAATAAAGTCCTGTTATACCTTGTTGTAAAGCTTAGAACCTTTGGAATCCAGGTCCTTACTTGAATAGCATCGAGAGACCTTTGTTTTTGATTGTATCACAAAATGCCATATATGTAGCAGAGGTGAGATTTGTTCACATAAGTAAACTTAATGTCTATCAAAATCAATCAATATGAACATACCATACTATTTATAAGTCAAGAAAAAGCCTGAATCTAGTCCAAACTGTTTATAAATCCCTCAGCTCAACTCTGTTGAACTAACGACTCTTACTCTTCTAAACCTTTGGACCAGAGCAGTGCGAAACCAGGAAGTTTCAGTCCTTAAATGCACCATATAATATTATCCCAATTCAGAATACGAAGGTTATCAAGGGATTCAGAGATTAGCTCCAATCAATAGTTATAACAAAGTCATAAGGAAGTGTTTTGAAGTGCAAGAGCTTGATAAGTCTAGACCAGGCATGTCAAAGTCAAATACATCAGAGGGCCAAAAATAAATGTTTGCTACGAGCCGAGGGCCGGACTGGTTCAATGTTTCTCAACATCCAGAGGCAGTGCTGGTGACACCTGCTGGCTCGATAAAATATGCTCTAAAGCTAATCCTCATACTGTACATATTAGATGAATAGACATCTGAGAACATGAAAATAGTGAAAAAAACAAAGCTAAAACTTGGTGAAATGTAAAAGAGCAGTCTGAACCTCTTTCGGAGCGTTTTTTTTTGCAACAGATAAACGCACATTTTTGGATTTTTTCTGCAGAATGGATTATACTTTGGGAAATACAAGTGGATATTCTTCTTCAATTAACACTTACGGAGAGAAAGAGACTGAGCAAGGATGGGGAAAGTCTAATTTGTTCAAGCAGCAGAAGACAAAAGGTAAAAAACTTTTACAGACGTGATTTATTTTGTGCCCATATTATGTGTTATATCTTAATGCAAAGTCTGATATCGTTTACACTTACATATAAATATAGCTGAGAAAATAAGCTTTAAAATGATATATAGCTTGTGGGTTATGAAGTTCAAAATACATCTGCTATTGCCAGCAGAAGTATTTTTTTTCTAGCGAGCTTAAATGGTCAATACATTGCCTCAATGGCAGGCAATGTCCCGGGGGCCATAGATAATCCATTCAAGGTCAAGGCCCGCGGGCCAAATCCGGCCCGCGGGCCTTGACTTTGACACATGTGGTTTAGACAATAAAATTACGTTATGCAGATGGTGATTCACTATTTTCTCCAAATTCTCAGATACGTTTTTGAGTTAGGTTGCTCACAGACAAATGGACAAACGCTGGCAATCACTTTACCTCTTGGGCGGAGGTAAAAATACAAGATATTCAATTAATCACAATGCATTGAACCAAATAGAGAAGTTTTGAATCGGTTCACCCCCACTTAAAGCTGAGAAAGCTCCAGACACTCCTGCTATCTACAGACTGTATAGATCAGATTCAGATTCATTTATTTGCCATTTTCAGTAAAACCACATTGGAAAAACTGTGCAAGACTACCCCGGTGTGCGCCAGACAGAGACGACACACACCAGAGCTCTTGCCACGGCGCCATCTTTCCGGCGCCATGCGACAAACAGTAGAATAAACAGCAGAGAGCAATAACATACAGGTTACAACAGACAGTTGGATAGAAAACATTGTGCTTTTTATAAACCACGGATTTTTTTTCGGGATGAGCACCTTCCGCAGCCGGCCCAATGTGGCTGTCAGAGGGGGGCGGGGTCAGGGAGGGGGTGAGCCGGAAACACAGTGAGGAGGGGAGGGGAGGGAGAGATCAGAGGGAGGCGGGGGGAGCGGGATCCAAGCTGGAACTGACTGAAAGAGTGTGAAATTGTTGTAGAGTCCAGATTTATTATGATGGCCTTGGCCCGAGGAATGTGAGATAAGAGAGGAGGGAAGACACAGCAAGGAGAAAAACACATCTTCCTGTAATGAGGGACAATGTTTTATGCATTTTAGCAGTCAAAAACAGGCAGATATTCTATTAAATCCAATTAAACCGAATTGCGGCGCCCTCAGACCCCGTACACAGGGGCCAATCCAAGCCGGGTCAGAGAGTTCAAGCGTGACAAACAATGTCATTCAATCTCAATTCCAGAGTTTTATGCCCATCAAGTGAACGAGCTGCGAGATCTTTGATCAACTGTTCCACTAACACCACTCTTCGTTGTCCAGCCACAGCGCTCTCAACCACGACTCGGTTAAGCTCCTTGTACATCCCATCAATTTTGTTGGCCAGCAGGTCGTGAATCTTGCGAACTGCCATGCCTCCGAATTTATGGTAGAATAGAACCGCTCCAAACCCAAACAGGAGGATCCCCACCACCAAAAAGCCAAAGATATATACGTCTTCCGAATCTTCAATGGACAGGGTCGACAGACAGAGGGGCTGCCACTTGTTCCAGCTGTCAAGCGTATAACCCGCTGGTGAAGTCCCGTCCGGGCACTCGGGCTCTCCAGACCCACGCTTACGTGTTGAAAAGATAGAATCAATTGCGTTGAGGGACCAATTTACCATTTCCATTCTTGCTAAAAGTTGTCTGTGGCAAAACTCCAGGAAAAAGACAAAAACAGGAGATAGCAAGCAGTCAGAAGCAGGAGCGTCTGAGACACGTCTTTGCTCGACGGAGGCGGAAGAGAAAGGTATACAGATGGACAATGCTAACCCGCTAGCTCAAGCAGGCTAAATAGGGAAGTGCTCATGGATGAAGTTTTGCTCTTCTAGCTCCGTAACCGTTTGTGTAACACTCTCTGTGATCCTGGTGGTAATACTGTGATATTGTCTTTGTAAAACCAGATGCCATACAAGAATTGACCAATCGGATGCCTTCATACACGGGGGTAAACTCCAGCTTGTCTTTGCAACAATATTAGTCACACGTCTGCCCTGGTTACAGTGAGAAAAGTCAGAACAAATGCCCATATTAGGAAATTTGCTCCAGCTAGCTTATGTTCAAATCAGCCTCTTGTGCATCAAGGCTAACACTGTGGTGATGTCACACAGGGTCAGCCCACTCCTCATAAACAGACTGAGGTTCACATCTGTAATCAGCGGTGTCTGTGATTGGGGGTGACGACAGAGTGGGTGAGGGCCGTCATGACGCGCTGCAGAAGGAGAGAGTGTGTTCGGGGCTAATGACGGGATAGAATGGCAGCGCCGGCCGTTGTCACGACGACGGGAGCCGAGGATATGTGAGGAGGAAAGAGGAGCACAGAGACGGGGTGAGAGGAGCAGGCAGAAGGCACTGAGGCCACACAGAGAAACCGGCAGACTACTGTAAACGCACATTCAGGAAGGAGTCAAAAGATTTCTCCCCCGATTGTGATAAAATATTGACTGATAACAGAATAAACTCTGATCACGCAAACCCATCCCATTTTACCATGTTGTGACAGCACTAGGGCAGCTACATTTGGTAAATAATCGAGAAAATATAATGTTTTAAATATGTTAGAGATAATAACAATAATGTAACAAAGAGGCTCTCTCTCCCTTTATCAGGCCCCTGTGCACCAGGACAAGAGCAGGGGTGAAGACAAAACAGACATTAGTTTTAGTGAAAATGTCAAATTGTACAGTATATTTACCCTTTGTGGACAAAATGTGGAAAATCACAAACAGTTTATAATCTATACTGTGAAGCATGGGGGTGGAAACATTATGGATTGGAGCCACTTTTCTACAAAGGGGATTGGACAACGGATCCGTGTAAAGGAAAGGATGAACGAAGCCATGTATCGTGAGATTTTCGGCAAGTGGCTCAGTGAGAAACAGTTGAGCTCATAGTTTGTAAGCTATTGTACAGTAGGTTGAAAAAATATTCATACCCCGTCTGATTTGCCACGTTTTGTCACAATCACAAGCAGTCTGTATTTCCACTTCCTTTTCAACATCTAATGAGACAATTCTGGGTAAAACAAATGGCTTAACATTTGTATTAACATGAAAAATGTCAAGCATTTCTGAGACAAAAAAAACGACTAGTATTTTGTATTATTCAGAGCTTAAATTCAACTTGTCTAAATGTCTACGCTGAAGAGTCCAGATTGAACTCTTGAACCATTTTTTTGTTTTGAATCCCTACTGGACAAAAAAGGCAACTACACCACAATATTGAAACAGTTTGAAATGCTAGCAGTGAGAGCACCAACATCTCTACCACACCCGCACACCGCTCCGAGAACCATTTGAATAGTATTTACATGAGGCCGAGATACAGCGCAGGGCAGATGAGTTTTGCATTGTCCAGAAACAGGAGTCTTTTATGAGTGCGGACATGAGGGAGGACAGGCTCTTTCATAAACGCATTATTAACCCCGTGATCGCTGAAAGCTGCCGCAGACAAACACAGGTGCTGAATTAAACATGGCCGCACAGGACTGGGCTGAATCCTAATCAATGTCCTGGTCCTTCATTTACATCTTAAAACATACAGATTTGACCTACGGCTAAACATGCAGGGATCACAAAGCAACCTGGCTATATTCAGGAGACGGCCTGAAATAAGGGGGAGACTGTCCATGTCCTGCGGCATATTTAGGCTGTAATAACTAATATTTTGAGGTTTTTAGATCCCAATTTCTCATTTTGACCAAAAGGGAGCTGAAGAGCATCCTCAGAGAAATGACTTGTTACACAGTGGGTTGTCTGTGGGTCTCTGAGGTTTCTCATGTAGTTTTTTTTTTTAAGTGGTTCTTCAGGACAGTGGTGATCTGAGACATTTATGGATACTTCTGGAGAGTGGTAATCCCGCTCCCTATGGACCAATGCCTCCTATGTGCTTGTTATTTTTGCTGGTTATTGACTCTCTGGTCTCTCTCTCTCTTTCTCTGGTCTCTCCCCCTCTCTTTCTGGTCCCTCCGGTCTCTCCCTCTCCCTCCCTCTCTGGCCTCTCCCTCTCTCTCTCTGGTCTCCCCCTGTCTCTCTCTGCTCTCTCCCTGTCTCTCTCTGCTCTCTCCCTGTCTCTCTCTGCTCTCTCTCCCTCTTTCTGCTCTCTCTCTTTCTGCTCTTTCCCCCTCTCTCTGCTCTCTCCCTCTCCCTCCCTCTCTGCTCTCTCCCTCCCTCTCTGCTCTCTCCCTCCCCCTCTCCCTCCCCCTCCCCCTCCCTCTCTGCTCTCTCCCTCTCTCTGGTCAATATCTGCATGATTCTGGCCAGTACAAAGAACTTTCAGACATAATAATACCATTTGTTCTTTTGCTTTGTGAGTCTAATCATCACCAATTCATGACCTCTGTGGGAACAACAAGACAAATGTATTTCAAAACTGGCCTCTATGTATCGGCACCTGCTCAAACACAACTCTACAACATGATCACTGCCGACTATATCCGACTAAGTTTCAAAAGAACACTCTGTAAATGTAAGACCTATTTCTCAAAAAGAAGGTAAAGAACGCGATCAGCTTTAAAGGCTGTGTAAAAATGTACATATGTAAAACTGAAAGATTAAAAGCTCCTTAGCATTCTTACTTTATCGGCTCATGTTGTGTACAGGATATAATGGAACAACACATTTGCTTCTTTGAAACTCATGAAACGGAGTTGAAAGCAGGATAACAACTCTCCCTGGTCCGTCTCTCTGGTCCGTCTCTCTGGTCCGTCTCTCTGGTCCGTCTCTCTGGTCCGTCTCTCTGGTCCGTCTCTCTGGTCCGTCTCTCTGGTCCGTCTCTCTGGTCCGTCTCTCTGGTCCGTCTCTCTGGTCCGTCTCTCTGGTCCGTCTCTCTGGTCCGTCTCTCTGGTCCGTCTCTCTGGTCCGTCTCTCTGGTCCGTCTCTCTGGTCCGTCTCTCTGGTCCGTCTCTCTGGTCCGTCTCTCTCTCGTCTCTTATACAAGTTAAAAAGGACCACCCACTCTCAGCCAATCATAGTTTTACTCTCATTGACAATCTCCCCAAACAGCTACAATCACTCTGTAGGACTCAGCTGAAGCTAAAACAGCTGAGGCCGCACAGGACCGGCCCTATATAAACTGGGTCTTGTGTGTTTTACAGTGCAGAGGGAGAGGGAGGAAGTGCACCCTGGGAGAAGACACGGGGAATGTCTGTCGGAGGTGAATTATTAAACACTTCTGGACTTTCACACCTGTACAGCAGCGCGTTGTAACTGTGCACTTCTACGTTACACCCGCTATTTTTGACCTCCACACGACTGCGGCGGAAGAACAACCGGAAGTCAGCCGCAGAAAATAAACTACTCACAGAAAGTTAGGCCCAACTTCTAAAACTTATTTCATTAAAGGTAAGTCTACGCACTCTGAACTAACAATAATTAGAATATTTATGTAAAATGTATACAGTATGTTTCATTCTCGCCTAGGTAATAAACCAAATCACAATCACACATTTGTTGATTTAACAATGGATTCAAATTAAAGCCTCCCCGTAACCAGGGGCTTGGAGTGAACACGTGTTACTATGGCAACGTTTGGGCTGGATTCATATTAAGTAAGGGATAACGTATATTACGCAGGTCATTATCGGAAAATAAGCACCGACAGGGCGAAGCGGACCCCGACGCGCAGCGGAGGGGTCTGCTTATTATACGGTTTTATACCAACAGAACACACAACATAAACTTCAGTCCACTTTTAGGAATGCCGAAAGGTTTATTTAATGACAGAAAATAAAATAGTTCCCAAAGGCTTTCCCGTGGCTATGCTAGCAACAGTTAGGCTGGAAACTTCCAAACTAGAACTCTCTGGAACTGCATGAAAACTGAACAAAGAATTCTGCGGTGAGTGACCCATACATAAGCCTAACCTAAATCCATAATTCGATCCTCTGCAAATGTGTCCGAAAATGTGCCGGTATCTTAAAATGTGCCGGTATCTACTTCCGGGTTTTTCGGGATCGCCTTTTCTCGCATAACATCAGTGTTTTGGTCATGAAAACGTAAACGGAAAATTCTGAAAAACTTCCGTGCACTTGTATTAAGACTGGATATGTATAATTCACTCTCCGATTAACATTTCATTGCGTTGATTGATTGGCATTTGCGTTTATTGAGCGGCCGGAACTACTTCCGGGTTTTTCACGATCGCTTTTTGACGCAGAGAAATAGTATTTTTGTCATGAAGACAAGACCAGAAAATTCTGAAAATTTCCGTGCACGTGTGTGAAGAATGTATATGTATAAGTATTCTCCGATTAACATTTAAGTGTGTTGATTGAGCGTGGCTAGCTCCGGAGTGGCCGGAACTACTTGCGGAGTTATCCACGCATTTGAAAGACAAGCAGAGAGTGCGTTGCCATGGGCAGCGGCCATTATTGTTTTGAGAGGTCCATTATAAAAAATAATGACCGGTAGAACGTTTTGAAATTACATTCAAATCAATGGAGCGTCCTACTGCTGCTGTGAGGAGCCGTGTAATAAAATAAAATAATGGACCTCTGCCAATACAGATATGTGACATGAATCTCAAATGAATAGGCTTTATTACAACAAGGCCAACGCTCTACAAACTGAGCCACTGTTGCCCAGATCGTATTTAAATATAAAAAGTTGGGCCCAAATATTTATGTGTGTGTGATATAAACAGATGGACAAGCCCAATAGGGAAGTGCTCGTGGTAATGTTTTGGTCCAACTCACTTTGAAAACTCTAGCTCAGAAACCGTTGGTGTCACGCTCACCAATTTGGGCTTTAAAAAAATCTGTGGTTAACGCAGTGATCCTGGTGATATTTTCTTTGTAAATCCAGAAATGAGCTATAAGGATTGACCAATCGGATGCCTTTGTTTGCCTTCATATTTGTGCTCCAGCAACCATCTTAGCAACAGCCTTAGCAACAGCCTTAGCAACAACCTTAGCAACAGCCTTAGCAACAGCCTTAGCAACAGCCTTAGCAACAGCCTTAGCAACAGCCTTAGCAACAGCCTTAGCAACAGCCTTAGCAACAGCCTTAGCAACAGCCTTAGCAACAGCCTTAGCAACAGCCTTAGCAACAGCCTTAGAAAAACGTCTGCCCCGTTTTGGTATGACGCCAACCCAGACGAAGAAAATACCCATATAAGGAAATTGGTTCCAGCTAGCTTACGTTCAAATCGGCTTCTTCAGCATTAAAGCTAACACTGTGGTGATGTCACACTCAGTCAGTCCTCTTCCTTATGTACAGTCTCTGCTGCAGAGAGACAGACAGGGCGAGGGAGACAACATGGAGCTGAACTTACTCTGACCTCTGCTTTTGTGTGTAGTTTTAGAGACGGTATTAAACAAACAATGAAAGAAATCAAAGGGCTGGTCCAGATTAAGTTCAGGTTTTATTGAGGAGACAATGATGTCATCGCTTTTATTGGTCACATAATAAAGTATTGTATGATGAACTTTTGGCTTTTGTTGAGAGAACGTCACAGGAAGTATCTTTTAACAATGTCACGTACACGTACACAATAGATTTCATAACATTGTTTTTGGAATTTATACTAAACGCATGTAAGGTTGGTTTTAAAAATAAGGTCAAGATTATTTGTGTAGCTCTTTCGTAGTAATCAAGACACTTAACCCCACTTTGCCCAAAGCCCCCGCTGAAAGATCAAGGCTATGCTCACACTGTTAGCAAGGATTGGCCTGGGTTTGATTCTACCTCCAGGCCTTTCTGTGTGGAGTTTGCATGTTCTCCCTGTGTTCGTATACTTTTCCTTCAGGTGCTCCGGTTTTCCCTGCAACTAAAAACATGTACAGTAGATCTGAATGTAATGATTGAGAGAATGGTTGGAGCCCAAAACCTTTTGAATCCAGTAGTTATTCGTATACAGCCATTTTTTTTTAGCTTACGTCACAAAATGTCATCTATTGTGCTAATGTAGCTGTGGTGTGGATGGACTTGTCAAACTCCATGCAAAAGCCCAGAATGAGTCGAATCCAGTCAAAACAATTTTACAATCCAGGTGGCTGGCCCCTAGGCAAGTCTGGTGAACTTAAGTGGCCCTCTTACAAGAAAGGTTTGAGTACCCCAGCTTTAGGCCATCAGAATGTCAGTACTACACTTAAGAGCCATGCATAAATCAGAATGAAAGCCACCCTAAACCAAACAAACTAGTCCTTGGTCAAATAACAATATTTGAAGGACGGTACAGGGGACCTTGACGCAGTATAAAGCTGTGTTTGGAGGATTCCCGTGGCGCTCGCTCGTGCCGGAGAGAGCGGGAGTCGGAATGAGGCCCGGCGGGAGTTCCGCGGTTTGTCCAAGTAGTTATTACTGAAAATAGAACAACATCCACGGGCCTGGTCCTGAGGGACGGACGCCAAACTTGACCAAGAATGCATAGACAACACGAAGGGGGGACACAGCAATACAGCAGAATCCAGAATAGGAAGAAAAAAATCATATTACTGATCCTTGCAAGATTTTGAACTTTTCCTGTACCAAATTGGATGTTTTTTTGGGTCTCTCTCTCTCTCTTTCTCTCCCTCTCTGGTCTCTCTCCCTCTCTGGTCTCTCTCCCTCTCTGGTCTCTCTCCCTCTCTGGTCTCTCTCCCTCTCTGGTCTCTCTCCCTCTCTGGTCTCTCTCCCTCTCTGGTCTCTCTCCCTCTCTGGTCTCCCTCCCTCTCTCTCTGGTCTCTCTCCCTCTCTGGTCTCTCTCCCTCTCTGGTCTCTCTCCCTCTCTGGTCTCTCTCCCTCTCTGGTCTCTCTCCCTCTCTGGTCTCTCTCCCTCTCTGGTCTCTCTCCCTCTCTGGTCTCTCTCCCTCTCTGGTCTCTCTCCCTCTCTGGTCTCTCTCCCTCTCTGGTCTCTCTCCCTCTCTGGTCTCTCTCCCTCTCTGGTCTCTCTCCCTCTCTGGTCTCTCTCCCTCTCTGGTCTCTCTCCCTCTCTGGTCTCTCTCCCTCTCTGGTCTCTCTCCCTCTCTGGTCTCTCTCCCTCTCTGGTCTCTCTCCCTCTCTGGTCTCTCTCCCTCTCTGGTCTCTCTCCCTCTCTGGTCTCTCTCCCTCTCTGGTCTCTCTCCCTCTCTGGTCTCTCTCCCTCTCTGGTCTCTCTCCCTCTCTGGTCTCTCTCCCTCTCTGGTCTCTCTCCCTCTCTGGTCTCTCTCCCTCTCTGGTCTCTCTCCCTCTCTGGTCTCTCTCCCTCTCTGGTCTCTCTCCCTCTCTGGTCTCTCTCCCTCTCTGGTCTCTCTCCCTCTCTGGTCTCTCTCCCTCTCTGGTCTCTCTCCCTCTCTGGTCTCTCTCCCTCTCTGGTCTCCCTCCCTCTCTGGTCTCCCTCCCTCTCTGGTCTCCTTCCCTCTCTGGTCTCCCTCCCTCTCTGCTCTCTCTCACACATACATACATGTATTTGTGGTTTCACATCAGATCAGCTTTTTCCAGACAGAGAAGTGAAAACGAGATGACCACCCTCACTCAGCCCAAAGAGGCAAAACAGTGATAGTAACAGTCACAAGGCTCATTCTTACAGGAAAGAAAAGATAACATGTTTCTAAGAAAACGGCAAGTTGTGGTATGATTTGTTCACATTTTACTGATACAAGACTCTTTCTGACTAAAACTAGACAAGAACTGAGTGAATGTGAAAGCCGTAAACACTGTGGCTGAGGTTAGAATAACTTTAGCTCCATCGTGACCTCAGTGTGACTGTCTGCAGCTGGTTTCCTGCCTGCTTTTCCGGTGGCCGAAGCCAGAGCTCAAACGGAACAAAACCAGGGCAGAACTGGCAACACTATAGCATGATCAAACCAGGATTCAACCGTGTAGAATGGGGAAATTGCACAACTGGGCTAAAGACATCAACTAGTATTTTATGAGTACATTTTCAAAACATAAGAAACTCTCGACTCTGTGTTGCCCCCTAACCGGTCTGACTCCTCTGGTCCCAGCGTACAAGTGAGGCTGATCAGATGGAGCCTTGAGACTGTGCATTGGTACCCAGACTTTGGAATAGTAAACAAAGACAATTGTTATGGGACTAAACTACAGACTGTATTCATGAGTACATTTGCAAAACATAAAAGAACTGAATATTTGGCCCAGTCTACCCTTGTGACTTTGCCATATCACTCAGACTTTGGAACAGTACATTAATACAATTGTTATAATACATTACATACATAAGCAAGGCAAAAATAACCCAGCATCTTGTTTCCTTTGAACAATTCACTATAACAGTAAATCATTCAGTCCATAAAAAGTTAAAATCAATAAAATAGGCATCTAGAAAATAAAAGTAAATAAGTAAGTAATCATTATCTATATAGCTTATTTCATAGAGCAAGGTCGAACAAAGCCCTTTAGATTTTTTTGGTGATGTTAGGGTAATATGGAGCACCTGGAGGAAACCTATGCAAACACGAGGAGAACATCCAACTCCACACAGAAAGGCCTGAAGGTGGGATCAAACCCAGGACCACTGCACCACAAGATATTCACAAAAAATAATGTTTGAAAAAGGCCAAACTTTGCTCAATTCAATCAAATATTAATACAATTATTTGACATAATTGCAGTGAAGTGTGTGTGCTGACATTTCCTTTTCCAAACCCAATTTCCACTGGACAAAATGGGAATGTAATGTGATTTTAAGTGGAACAAGCCTTCGGAGCTTGTGGACTGTGGGTTTTATGCAAATGGAAAAGGGATGCAGGGCTCTTGACCTACATTAGCTTGTGTATAATTCCTCGGTCGTGGAGGAGACGGCAGGAAGTGGGGGCTCATTGTTCCGGGTGTAATAAAGGCCACTGAAACGTCTGCGGAGGCTGAAGCTGCAGACGAGGGCAATTCTGAAGGCTTCCATATCACCTCTGACAAGTGTGGACGACGGAGGAAGATCTGTGACTCGATAATGGTGCATGTTTAAGAAGGATTTTTGAGAAATACTTATAGTTTTGATCATTGTCTGGATGTCAATAATTAGCTAAATTATAGTAAAGCTAAAATGTAACTATGTAATATATGTACCAATAGTTCCTGGCACAGTTAGGTTTCATCACTAGTTTTCCGAATAGACTGTATACAGATGGAGAGTGCAAACCAGCTAGCTCAATGAAGCTGAATAGGGATGTGCTCATGGACAAAGTTTTGCTCCGCTGTCTGGCTTGAAAAGTAAACTCCTCTCGCTCAGTAACCGTTTGTGTCACACACATTATTTTGGGCTGAAAAATGTGTCGTTTAGTGCTCGCTGTGATCCTGGTGTTTACATCATGATACTGTCTTTGTAAATCCAGCTATAAGGAGCAAATAGGTGCATTAATTTGCAGGGGAAACTGCAACTTAACACAGCAACCATGTTAGCAACATGTCTGCCCCAGTTATAGCATGAAGCTAATGCGGTCGGAACAAAGGAAATTGGCTCCAGCTTGCTTATGAAATGGGCATCTTCCACATTAACACCGGTGAAGTCAGCACTCAGTCAGTCTACTCCTATAATATGGTCTATAGTTTTCAAAGGAATGTATTTTGGGCCTTATCTGCTACCGTTTGTGACTCTCTCTGACAACACCATGTAGTAGAATGCCTCTTGTGTTCTTGTGTGTATAGTATATTATCTTGATGTCTCTGTAGGTATCTTTTAAGTACACTTAACATATTTGCGTGTCAAAATTGATGTATGCCCATTATATTAAGCCACAACCAGATTCTCATTATAACAATCTTGAAGTACATTTTCTGGATCTGTGAGAATCCTGGACGCGATTCAGGAAAACCACTCTGCCTCACGTCATGATGCTGGGTCTGGAACATTTCTCCAGCCTCCTTGTAAAAGCAGCTGGATGGAAAACCAGTTCCCAAAAGCATGCTTCCAGTTTCCCCTGCCACAGATGACAGAGCTGGAGCTGCTGGAGCTTTTGTCCGGGCCCTGTGTGCTTTGGGAGCACTGGCACAATCGCACACAGAGGAAGTGACTGCACAAAAGACCACAGCAGAATGATTTAAGTCTGGAGAAAGAATAAAGAGCCGTACCCCAGTGTTTGAAGAGAAACTCCATGATCTTTCTCAAAACAATACAAATAGTGAATACAATACTATGCTACTGTACTACTACAATCTCATAGTCAGATGAGAGAAATTCATACTGTGACATCAAATGAGGTTTAAAACGGCTGCAGTATTCAAAACGCTGTCCAGGAAGTAGAACCAGGAAGTACGACCACATTAGTCCTGCTCTCAGGCCTCTAACCTGGATTCCTGTGGCTCAGAGAATAGACACACGTAACACTTTTGTATATTTTATGTTGTTTACATTGTTCCCTCAAGAGTTCCCATAGAGTTGTGTTTAGCTCCTCCCACTCCCCTAAACACATAACAGACTTGAACTGAGTTGAAGCCTTCTCACATTTTCAGGCAGACTGTTCCAGATTTTAGCGGCATTCATCTGAAAGGCTGCATCCCCATGTCTAATCCCGACCATGGGCACCAGCAGGAGGCCAGTCCCTGTGCTCCTCAGAGTCCCAGTTGGTTCATATGGTTGGTGCACTAACATGACACAGATGTAATTTGGTGCGAGGCCTTGGAGAGACTTGAACACAAGCAGAGCAGCTTTAAAGTCCTGTATGAAAGTAATATTTATAGCCCATTTTACTGTTTACTACTGGGTTTGTGGTGCTTTTTATTTGTGTTTTGTAAAATACTTCAACTTGACACGACTGTGCTTCATAAACAGATCCTTCTTCAGGCATAACCTCATTAATCCGCAGAAATGATGTTATTGTACGAGAAAACACTTTCGTTTTCTCCTCTTAACGGGTCACGTTTGAAGGTTGTTGATGCTAAAGAGTTGCAGATGAAAGCGTCTCAACGGACTGTGCACCCCCCCAGCATAACACGCAGCAATTACAGGCTTGTCACATACCTAATTAATCCCTAATGCAGAGTAAACGGAAACAACAAGAGATTATGAAGCGGGACCACGCACGTCCATTGGCGAAACAGAGCATGTGATGTAAGTGAATAAAGCCAATCTATGCTGCATGTTAAACAGCATTTTAAAGCTAGGGTACATAACATTTTAATTGTCTCAACACGCACTAGGAAAAAGCACTAGGTTGCACATCTAGTTAAATGCAAAGAGTCAGTGTAAGGAAGACGAGACCCAGGGATTATGGTTGAAAATGTTGTGTTTTTGCGCAGTGGGAATGAGCTTACAGTGTTCAAAAAGACATTAGCGAATCTCAAAACTATTTCTATGCGTCACTGATAACTTGATCCAAACACTTTGAACTGAAAAGACAGGAAGACAAGGCACTGGTGAATCGTCTCGTAGCATCCAACGGTTAATTCTTTCATCAATGTTAGTAGGAAAATGGAAACAGAAACTGCCCATGCGTCTAGCTCTTGACCCCTGAAAAATGTAATGCAAGTCAATAGGAGCCAGAGCAGGATGGAGCACTTTCCTATGGGGCTTCGTTGAGCTCGCGGGTTAGCATTGTCCAGAAAGAGAAAGAGTGACCAGGGAGAGAATCTAGAAAGGGAGGGAGAGACCAGAAGAGACCAAAGAGAGACAAGAACGGGACCAGAGAAAGAAAGAGAAGAGAGAGAGAGACCAGAGAGCGAATCCAAAGAGAGAAACCAGAGAAAGAGACCATAGAGAGACCATAGAGGCCAGAGCGGATTGAGAAGTTCCCATTTGAGCTTCGTTGAGCTAGCAGGTTAGCATTGTGCAGAAAGAGACCAGCGCAAAAGAGACCAGAGTGAAAGACCAGAGAGAAAGAGACCAGAGTGAAAGTAACTCATTCGGTGCCCTGTCAATAGTTTTCCTTTATCATCAGAATGTATTATATTTTGGTCAGGGCCTTGATCAGTTTATTGTGTGTGGCGCAGAGATTCCATGAGTTTGTGCGCAAATTCCACCAGGCAACAATATTATCAAAGTTTCTCCAAACATTCCTCCATCAGCTCTGCTTTTGCAAACAGGGTCACAGAGTTCGAGAGAATCTTCGGTCCAGTCCACACATCTTTATACAGGCTTGATGGGATTGCTGGGTCAAGCGGCTTGGATGAACGTAACCCAATAGAAGATCCCCCGCGGCGGGTCTGCCCAGGCCCAAGGCGCACCGCGGTCTTGCATGCGGCTATGTAAACACGGGTTCTATAATCCACTTACGCGCGGGCCGGGTCATGTCATGTACGCGCTCCGATTAAGCAGCTCTGGTCCACACACTGAGCTTTGGCTCTGCTTTCTCTGGCGACATAATGGTCTGCTCCTCCTGGTATTCTGGGATTTACAAGGCCCGTTTTGGGAAGGCTATAAATATGCCAGATCGGACAAAGCTGAGGCAACCGCATTGTCAGGGCAGCTCCAGGTTTGCTCAAGCCAAATATGAAGTCTTTGGAAGAATAACTAGACTGCAGCAAAGGTTTCATCACAAAAATGGGGTGCAGACTTCGCTAGGCCTTAGCATTTCCAGTCTCAGCTGAAAATTTGATATTTATCAATTTGACATGGCCCATGTCCCACTGCTAACAGTTTATAGGCTTGTTCGCTCTACCCTTTCCTTTCACACTGAACAACACGGGCTGGTGTTTCTGATCTACTCAGATTTGAACCCGCCTTACAACCTAGTCTTTTTTTGTGTTCAAATATTGCGGTAATTTCGACAGCAATGAAACCAAACTGTTGTGGGTCAGGATAAGAAGGTTATAAAACGACACACAAGTCACAAGAGGGACAATACTTCAATATCTGGCCTCCTCTCTGGCCTCCTCTCTGGCCTCCTCTCTGGCCTCCTCTCTGGCCTCCTCTCTGGCCTCCTCTCTGGCCTCCTCTCTGGCCTCCTCTCTGGCCTCCTCTCTGGCCTCCTCTCTGGCCTCCTCTCTGGCCTCCTCTCTGGCCTCCTCTCTGGCCTCCTCTCTGGCCTCCTCTCTGGCCTCCTCTCTGGCCTCCTCTCTCTGGCCTCCTCTCTGGCTCCCTCTGGCTCCTCTCCTGGCCTCCTCTCTGGCCTCCTCTCTGGCCTCCTCTCTGGCCTCCTCTCTGGCCTCCTCTCTGGCCGCCTCTCTGGCCGCCTCTCTGGCCGCCTCTCTGGCCGCCTCTCTGGCCGCCTCTCTGGCCGCCTCTCTGGCCGCCTCTCTGGCCGCCTCTCTGGCCTCTCGCTGTCTGGCCTCTCTGGCCTCTCGCTCTCACACTACTTGACAACTTGTATAACCAATCATGTAACCTCTCTCTACACAAAGTGATTAATCTGGAAAATACTGCAGGTTATTCTAAAGCTGTTGCCAAGTTAAAAACTAGGTCAAAACTAACATTGTGATTTAGTTCACTCCTGAAATACTACGGTCTGTAATGAAAGCCCACGATGCTGCAGCGAACCCACACTTACATCTTTTTGCTGAAAATGTGTTTATGGTCGCTGTGGAAACAAGGCTCAGTTTCTTGTGTATGGTTTGTGTTGTCTCGGCTATTGGAAAGACATATCTGTACCCATGTGTGATGACCAGAGAGAGAGACAAAATAGAGACCAGAGAGATAGACCAGAGATTAAAGAGAGACCAGAGAGAGAGAGACCAAAGAGAGACCAGAAAGAGAAACCAGAGAGAGACCAGAGTGTGTGAGCTTATTATGAATGTTTGTTTGGAGAGAAAGTTAAGAAGGGGTCCTGGGGTAGCTATATAATAATTTGTATCTAAAATTAAATTGTAACCTCTGTCTGATAATGTACATAATGCATGGTCATGTATCTACTTCTGTTTTACTGTGACATCACCTGCTCAGGGACTACAACATGTCTGTATCTCTCCTTGAACAGAATAGAAGAAATTATACAGCAGGAAGCAGAGGAGGGGCATCGGACAAACCCAGCCATAAACAAGGAGTTTGCAGAAGGAGTTGCACTTTTCACCTGCCTGCTTCATAGAAAAATTCAATTCAAATCAGTGTATGTGTGTACGGCCCTAAACCGCAACAGCAGTCATCTTGGAACACTCTTCAAAGTTGTGGACAGATAAGAAAATAAAACTGTTCAAACACAGGAAATGCAATGAAAACAACCACATAGAAGCCACTGGTCCATAGGGAAATGTTAAGAAATGTCCTGGATCATCACTGTGTACTTGGACCCTCCTGCATCGGCAAGGACCACTCAAAAAACCCAAAGTGAGAAACCTTGAGGAGACCCTTAATGAGAGAGGGATTAATTTATGAAACACAAATAAAGGCTAAGCCATCACTGTAGCCACATTTGCCCTGGGACTGACTGAAAGACTGCTGCACCCTCTGACGACCATCAACTTTTCTCACAGTACCGGAGCGCCTGGAGGAAACCTGCTGTAATTGTTTTTGGACTGTACAGCAACAAATGTATAGGCTTTAAAAGTATCCCTAAATATGGACGAGCAGGTCACACTCGCAGGTGAGGCCAGCTCTGTGGAAAGGCCGCCCCCATGTCACACTGTAACCCCCTCCTGTTTTCTGGAGCAACGATTTGGTTCGAGAAAAGTATCTGGCAGCTACGCACTCCACGCTCTACGTTCACGCTCTCAATTCAGGTCTTAACAGATTAGCTCAAAAAACTGAGAAATATAATGTTAAGCCAAAGGAATGTTCGGTATGTAAGCTTCGACATACATGACGGACTTATCAAAGGTCACAGATAAAACTCACTTTTGGTTCTAAATCTTTTCAATTGTTTAACCTGCCATCAGTTTGCAGCATCAGCAGCTGATTCCAGAGAGAATCGGAAGATGCCGATTTGAACATAAGCTAGCTTTGCGTTGTAACATGGAAAGACGTGTTGCTAAGGCAAGTACAAGTAGTTTATTGTTCTTCTGTCCTTAAGAACATCTTGATCTTAGGTCAGATTTTTCATCAAATTTTACAGTGCATTGAATTTGAGGGCTCAAAAATAACATATTGAATATCATGAAGGGAAATATTTCATTTTGAAATTTGTAAACTGAATTGTTATTGACTGAAATGCAAATACAATAACATTCATGCTTCATAGAAAAAATCTAACACTATTTCTTATTCAACACTCACAAAGAAAATCAGCAAAAAATGTCTATTGACAATAAGAGCCCAGGTTTGAATATTGCTCAAGCCAGTATTTATTGCACTGTAAGCAATAGTAATTACTGTGCCAAGCCAATAAACTGCTCTAAAATAGACAAAAACTATTACAAAATAAATGTTTTCACAATCTCTGACATTACACTCATGACAAAAGCAATTACCCTAAAACAAGGATCTATCATACAATCAGTTAAACTGAGGGTGTAGGCCTTACCACAATCAGTGACCAGCATCATGAATTAGGCACATTACTACATATTACATTTTAGTAAATAATTATGATTGTTTCAAGAATGTGACATCTTATATAGCCTTACCTTCTTCCCTGTAGACGGCGTCTTGATCAGGCAGGACTTGGCGAGCGCCTGGTAACCCCCGATCACCTCGATTTCCTCCACAGCTGGGTAGCGCTTCTTCAGTAGTGTGCCCAGCTGAGAGTATGGGGCCTGGGGCGGCGTGGAGCCCGGTGAAGCCTCGACCGGAGCTTCGGCCTGGGGCTCCGGAGAGGCGGACGACGGCTCGGTCTCCGCTCTCCGTTTGGGAACTACCGTAAACGTGTTCCCCTTCCGCCTGTGCACCAGCGGACTCGGAGCTGGGGCTTTCTCCGGAGTTTCCACCTCGATATCGTCAATGTTCGTGATGGGGAGATGGTCGGACGTGGGTGTTGCTTCGCTGGGAGAAACTGGGACCCGTGGAGAACTTGGAGGCGAAATCAAAACTGGAGAAGAAGCGAGAGGAGGCGGACTGGTTGGACTTCCGGTTGGCGATTCCTGCTTTTCTTTATCCCGTATTGGAGTGGATGTTTGGGGATAGGCGGCAGGAATTGTGACTGGTTTTGCGACTGGTTTGGTTGGCGAAGATGGCGATTTTTGCATGGCTATAGACGTTTCGTTTTTAACAGGGCTGGGTGATGTTTTGTTGGGCGGACTTTTAATTGGTGTGGCTTTCGTAAAGTCATTTGTTGTGGTTGTGGACGTAGGGGATGTTGGCACACCTGTAGCACTTCCCGTTGCTACTCTCTGTATCGGGGACAATTTAGCTGGACCAGATGGGAGCGGACTAGCAGCAGGCGAGCCCATTGTCTCAAGTCTTCGCTTGGGAATAACAGTGAAGGAATTCTTGGACTGGAGGCGCAAATTGGCCAAGGCCCTAGCTTGCGTATCATTGTCCGGAATTCCAGAGAGATCAGGTTTAGGCGACGGCCGAATCTCGAAGTCCGGAGTGGTGCGGAGCATTTTGGACGGGCTGGACTCTGCACGGGAATGGCGTATCTCCGGAGAACATGGCACCTTGGGTTTGGGGTCTGGACTACCGCTGTCCCACTCTCGCTCTCTCGCGGACTTTGCCGGCGGTCGCCCATCCATTTCATCCTTGCTCGGACTTCCATCTTGTAAGCGTTGGCGAAACGAAAGCACCGAGTGGTTGGGAGTTTGCTGGGGGCTCTCCGGTTCTGCCTTTGGTAATTTGGATGCATTAAAAAGCGGAAACGTTGGTTCAAACCGTTGCTTTGGCACCACCTCTGGCTTGGACCAAGATCTGGGCCGGCTGCTGGCACTACTACTACAATCCAAGTCGAGCAGGTTCTCCGTGCTGTGCGATTTCTTTTGCAGCTTTCCGTAGTTGCTGTCAAATTTCTGCAACATCCGGCTGACTCTGCCCTGGCTCTCCTCGTGCGGTTCGAGATCGGGCCGGCCCAACGTGCTCAGGTTTTCCTCGCTCTTGCTCAACGTGGTGTCGTAAATCACCACTTCCTTGGCTCTTATCTCAGTCACGGCACTCCCACGCTGGTCCAAAAGGTCATTCAGAGAGCTGTATGCGCTGACGCCGTTCTGCTGCCATTTGGAGCCGCTGTCTACGCCCCCTCCCTCTGGAAAATACTCCGGGTCGGATTCGATGATGATGATGTTTTCGGCTCTGATGGTCCGGATGCCTGGAACGCTGCCGTAGAGCTCCAGTATGTGCTGGACAGGCCGCGCTGCGTTCTCCCGATCCTGCCGTCTCCTCCTCTCCTTCTCCAGTTTAATGAAGGGGTTTTCCTCCAGAGGGCCAAGGCTCTCCTACAAAACAGCATTTAATTACAATAAATGAAAGGATAATAATCAGGTTCAACACAAAGAGACTTGTGATAACGGCTGAGTAATCATGATTTGGCGAGCAGGGGTTGCTCTGGTCTCTCACTGGTCTCTCACTGGTCTCTCACTGGTCTCTCACTGGTCTCTCACTGGTCTCTCACTGGTCTCTCACTGGTCTCTCACTGGTCTCCTGTTTTGAGTTTTGTTTTAATACATTGTAAAAACAAAATAATAATAAAACAAAATAAGAAAGATCCCTTGTCTACATTTCACCCAACAAAACACAAATTCCCCTTGTTTTATACATATTTTCAGGATAAGCTGAGTACTAACCACTCACCATTAACTATTGACACCAATGCAAAAACTTTGAGATTTGACTTGAACTTTATTCTAAAAAGGAAACACAATCACTATCATTTCTTTCCACTGTTGTGGCCAGAAAAATGAATATTATATCTAATCTAACTCACAATATTGAAATTCCTGTGATATAACACAACCCTGACCAAGAAGTACAAGCATAAGTCAGAAAACACAGATTGTCAGTCCAGCTGCACATGGGTGAAGTTTGGTAAAAGCACTATATCTCTTCTCTATCCTTTTTCTTTAATCATTATGGATGTTCATTGTCCTGCATCACACAGCCTCAGTCCTGGGTCTACAGCCTCACTCCTGGGTCTACAGCCTCAGTCCTGGGTCTACAGCCTCAGTCCTGGGTCTACAGCCTCAGTCCTGGGTCTACAGCCTCACTCCTGGGTCTACAGCCGCAGTCCTGGGTCTACAGCCTCAGTCCTGGGTCTACAGCCTCACTCCTGGGTCTACAGCCTCAGTCCTGGGTCTACAGCCTCAGTCCTGGGTCTACAGCCTCAGTCCTGTTTTTGTCATTATCGCATTTCCTGTGTTCCAACTGGTTAATTCTGTGATCTGTTGTTGGCAAATCCACAAGATACAAGAATTTTCGAATTGTGTAAAGTCCTCCAAGATGACTACAGTTGTGATTTAGGGCTAGACAAAATAAATTGAATTGAACCCTGACTCATATGTAAACAAATGCAAAATCAACAGAGACACTAAACCTATTCCATGACACATTAGTCAACATGATGACGCTGAGAAGACTCTTATTATTATTCACCCACGTTCACAGCTTCATCACAGCAGCAGCATGCTACCAATACATTGAGTTGGATTTGTAGTGTGTAGAGATAAATGATGGTAACTAAGGCTACATTTTTGCAAGCATTTCAGCCACACAGGAGCCAGACGGGCCCCTGGGGACTGCTGTTGTGAAGCCAGTCTCTCTCTTGTATAGTAAAATGTACAACCCACCCACCCTGCATGTATGTAGGGTGGGTGCCCGCATTTGTCTATGACCCCATCTTCTCTACAGGGGTCTTGACATCACATATTGCTTTTACCTGCAGCACCAGGCTTTCCTCCCCATCCGCCTCCTTCGACGTGGCCCTCTCCACATCATGTCGCGCTGTTTCTTTGTTGCTGGCGAAGTGCTGGCTGGCCGTGGTGATGGTGTAATTTCTCCCGTTACCACACGCACCAGCGGCGGCAAAAGCAGAAGCCGTGGAAGGGCAGTCTTGCTTGGATCCATTGACAGCCGCAGCCGCGCTCCCGTTGTATCGCACTGTACCAGGACTCAGATCTCCTCCACCGGCTCCACCACTACCACCCTTTGCCCTCCTTCGCTCCAGGATCTCTCGCTTCCACGCAGGCATCCTGGGGCTCTCTTGGCCGCTGCCTGGCTCCTGGTCCGGGCGGAGGACACGGGTCTCTCCCCCGCCAGACATCGCGAGGGTCGGTTGAAGCCACGGGAGGTTGATCACTGCTCGCTCAGACACATCCTTGCCCGTCTCCAGAGCCTCTCCCTCGGTGTGGCTTTGCTCCGCTGCACGCTGACTCCCTGCTCTCAGATCTGCAGTGAAGTCAGGTCCGCGAGCGTGTGTTAGAGACTAGAGAGAGCGGTGTCATGGCAACATATTCTGGTCCCAGTCGCCATGTTGGTATGGACCGATACACGCACACACAAACGCACACAATACAAAAATGTGAAGAAATTTAACTGGATTCTCTTTGCTCATTCATTAGAAAGGCACAGGTCTTGTGGCGAAATTAATACATTCACAGCCAAAGATACATTTTAAATTGATCTTTATCTTGAATTTAAGCCCGAGATTCTGAGTTGAGTGCGTATCATTCCCATTTTTCCAAGAGGGAAGTCGGAACCTCTGAGTTTCCAAGATCAAATGAAAATGGCAAGAAGTGTTAAGCAGCACTGTAGAGGCTTGTTCTGTGAGTGGAGGAGAATGAGCGTCCCGCTAAGACTCTACTCAGCACTTTTCACGGCTGTAACTCATACATCGCTGAATCAATGACCTCAAGTTTTCAATTAAATTATGGTGTATAATACAACTTGTATGTAGTAATACACATTTTCATGAACTACTTAGAAAAAAAATCGGGTATAGCTTCTTTAACATCACTAATTTTTTCTCTCTTTTATTAGAATAATAAATGAATATGCAAGATGGCCGCCGCAATGACAACGGCAACAGAACACGCTCTCTCTAGGTTTATATCTGTCAGCGGGTTGGTCCACTTGGAGTTAAACCACGCCCATTTCTAATGTTGACCATGGCAACCACTGGACGTCAATCAAGTTACCTCGTCCCGCCCCTTATTAATAAATATGTTTAAGTAATATTATTATGACTATAGTATAGTAGTATATGCGTATAATGATGGATTGGCCTCCAGGATATCAAAGTAGCCGTCAGATCTCTCTGGGAGTTCTAGAGTTGATAGAACGTAGTTATGTCTGTTGTTTGTCTACTGCATCAATCAACACGGTGGTTTCCATGGTAACGTGCACTGTGTGGTTTCTTCGCAGATAGGCATTATTCTTTAATCTTTCTACTGGGCTAAACGAGCTGTTTAGATGGATTAAGAATGTTGGTAATAATGAACGAGCTCAAAGCTTGCTGCGCTGTAAGGTTTCTCATGTGTGCATGTTTGGCGCCCTCTTGTGGTTATCATGAAATATAAGGAAGTTGCAGCGTTACTTTCGCTTTTACTGACGCTCGTTCGCAGATTATTTGAGATAGCGATCATCTGAGGTATACCGATGGCAAATACTCGCTTTCGTTTCAACTAAGGTAATTTAAGTCATATACATACAATTACACTATGCCTGTGTCGAGTTAAAAACTAAGAAGGCTGAATACTGAATACAGAATACTGAAGGCTATAGATAAATCATTTGGGTGTGTCTCAACTATCTCAAAAGCAAGACGCACATAAGCAGATGAGATCACTGTTGTATAATTTGGGATTATTGTTCCACTGTTTGGTCAAATGTGCATGCTGTGCAGATTTTAAAAACTTCAAAAGATACAGAATAGAGCAGCACCTTTAGTTCCAAAGAGAATCACAGAGCAAATGTTTCACAAATGCACAAAGGCAAAATGGTTATGCGATTCATGTATACTTAAATAACTTTAGTCAAGAATGTTTCAGATAGACTCCAACTCAGCTGTACAACGAGCTATAATTTAGTAAATATGAACATGTCATGCGAGGACTGTCATTATTTTGAATTTATTTATTTTGTTAAATCATGTTGTCTTCATGGTTGTCTTGCCTTTTTGAGTTCTTCTTCCTGTACAGTTGAGTGTTTTCCCCGCCCCTAATGTGATTCACCATGGATCTATAATAATAATTCACATTCTCTGGAGCGAGAGAAATGGTCTGATTCTCAATGCGTCCAAGACCAAGATGATAATTGACTTTCACACCCTTCCCATCGACCGGTCACAATAAACGGACAGGACATCGAAGTGGTACAGTCTTACAAATATCTGGGAGACCTTTGACGTGGCAGTCAGATGTTGCACATATTTTATCAGTCTGTTGTAACTAGTGCCTTGTTCTTTTGGGTCACGTGTTGGGGGCAGTCTGACTTCAGAGACCGTAATCGGCTCGACAGACCGCGGTAAAGTGGCCTCGCTTTTCCTTTTTATTTTTATTTTTATTGTTGTAACAATATACATACACACATACAGAACTGTCGTTAGGAGACAACAATTTTGTTCAGAGTATTATAAAGCAAAACATAAAAAAATAAAGCAAACAAAAAACAACATACATTCAGTAAGGCATACGTTTAGTAAAACAAGTTACAACAACAAACATCATGGTCCGTGTACTTTTGCGTTCAATACATTTTCTATTTTTGAGGGGAAATGGATAATCGAAAAAATTCTATTTTGCATTTTCAGGCACACAGCAATATACAAAAATGACCATTTTGTTTTTTTTCGTTGCTTATTATACACACACACACACACACATATATATATATATATATATATATATATATATATATATATATATATATATATATATATATACTCTCTACTCAGGACTTTTCACACTTCCTGAATTTCATACACAGCTGAATCAATGACCTCAAGTTTTCAATTAAATGATGTATTATGATACAACTTGTATGTAGTAAAAAGCATTTTTATGAACTACTTAGAAAAAAAATCGGGTATAGCTTCTTTAATTATTGCATTTTATAGTTATTATTATATATATATATATATATATATATATATATATATATATATATATATATATATATATATTAGTGCTGTCCAACGATTAAAATATTTAATCGCGATTAATCGCATGAATTTCATAGTTAACTCGCGATTAATCGCAAATTAGTCACACATTTGCGTGCTGTGTGCAATTGCTTTTTTTATTGAAAACAATGTGTAGTGTTATATTACACACTAACATTTGATGCAAAATCATCAATAAATGGATGACAAAATAAATAATTGGTAACAAAAAGCCCCTTCAATGTGTGTGTGTGGGTGTGTGTGTGTATGTGTGGGTATAGACCAGGGGTGGCCAACCCGCGGCTCGTGAGCCGCATGCGGCTCTTTGGCTGGTTCCGTGCGGCTCTCGGGCTTTCACTCGACAAGCGTCAAAAACGCCTCGGTGGTGGCGCTGCCTTTCATTCCATATATAGTTCTGACCAATAGTAAAGGCCGACTTCACTCCACTAGCCAGGCCACCAAAACAATCTGACGTCGGCGAACGTCAATTCTGGTTGGTCAGATGCGCTGTCAATCACTCTGCAGCTGCTACCTCAGCTGTAGCAAATATCATAACAAACAACACGTTGCCTCGAACCATGACGTCCGTACGGAAAAGAATTCCTTGGTCGCTGGATGAGGGCAACACCTTCCTCAGTTTGAGGAGAGGACACCAGCCTGATCTCGCTGGTTCCACCAGAAACCAGAAGGTGTTTGTGGAGCTAGCACTAAGGACGGAGCAGAATGATTCCCACAAACATGACAATGCAGAGAAAAGTTAAAAAGCTTAAAAGTGACAACCGTGAAATGAAAGATCGCAGCAGCAGAAGTAGAGGCAGACCCGAAAAGTCTGGAGGTGGTTTGACCAAATGGATTACATTTACGGACATCGGCTAACACCGGCTAACATGCTAAAACCAGCTAACACCAGCTAGCATTACACCAGGAGATAAGCCAACTCTGCCTGGTGAGTGTCTGTCTTCAATCAAATTCAAAAGTATCTGGTCTTATACTGAGCATGTGTCTGTGGTTCTAAATCAGCTAAAGTGGTGTTGGTGTTATGTGTCAAATCTATATCTTTTACTAAAGACAGTTGTGTTTCTGCTGAACACTGGGTTGAAACTTGATTTTTTTTTCTTGGTTAGAGATTGAAAGCATTCATTTCGGAATCATAATTGATGTTCGCTGACGTGAAATTGTTCTGGTATCGACTCGCCCGGTTAGAACCAGGGCCAAACCATAAATAAAAAGTACCGGGGAGCGGTTGAAGCGAGCGGTGGAAGCGCCCGCAAACCGGGGAGAGTCGAGTCCAGCCCTTTAGTACTGTACGAGTCAATTTCTGTCATTATCATGTTGATGACATTTACAATAAATCTGTCTGAGCAGAGCACACCTCTCTCTGCACAGACAGATTGCATGTGTGTGCGCGTGTCTGCTCGTGTGCGTACAGTACGTGCGCGTGTGCGTGCGTGTGTAAGGGTTGGGGTGATGTTTATGTAGTGCACATTTGTATGATGTGGCTCTTTGCTGTAACACAGTAAAAAAAATTGGCTCTTAGTCTCTGACTGGTTGGCCACCCCTGGTATAGACCATAGACTGTATAGAAACATCATGGTGTCATTATGATGATGATAAACAATCTGTAAATATTTTGTAAATTTGTTCATGTAAATACTCTATGCTGTTTCTCTGTTTACCTTCGGTATATCTATGACTGTATACTGTTTGCTTGTATTGCCTTTTTTATTAACCCCTCCCCCCATCTCCCACTTCATGTCCCCCCCCCCCCCTCCCCTCCTATGTGCCCTTCTGGGTTTCTTCTTTGGCCCCCTGTATCTCCAACTACATATTGTTTGTAATCTCTGTCTACAATGTATCTGAACTAGTCCTTTTCTTTGTTTCTATGTGTTTGTCTGCAATAAAAAGTAAAAAAAAAAAAAAAAAAAAAAAAATTTTTTTTTTTTTTATCGCGCGATTAAAAAAATGACGGCGTTAATATTGATTTGCGTTAACGCGTTAATAACGCGCTATTTTTGGACAGCCCTAATATATATATATATATATATATATATATATATATATATATAATGATATATATGATCTGTAAGAGGGGATGTTTGAATATCACAGTTAATGATTGTATTCACTAACGTTTGGGACACGAGCCAGCCATCTAGCCGTGAACATTCAGTATATTAGGGTCTGCTGGGCTTACTCAAGTACATGTCATTGAATCTGGGTTTGCTATTCTCCAGCAGTCAATCAAATTATTGTAAAAAAAAGTTTTCTATAATACAATTATATATTGGTTGTGGTCCTTTAGGAGGTTTTCTGTCAATCCAAGAATCAGGGGCGATGTTGAAATCACCACCCAGAATTAAGTTGTGAGTACCATGTGTTATCCTCCATTCTCCCATACACAGAGTTACCTTTGTTAGCATATTCCTGTTAAGAGCTCTGTTATTGTATCCATATATATTAACTAAGATACATTTGGAAACAAGCATCTCTACAACAACCATTGAACAATGGTCGTCCTCATCACTTTGATTATCAATAATTGTTCCATTAAACTTGTTAAATAAAATCATCACCCCTGCTGAGTGAGAAGTATCATGTGAATAGAAAATATGATCTCCCCATTGTTGCTTCCAAAACTTATCATCTTTAATAGTAATAATGCCTTACGTTTAACAATAACATTTAACGAACATTAAATGAACAGACATAAAAAAGTTCTTATCCGGTTTGAACTACGCTAGATAAGAATAAAATGGTAAGCAGGAATGAGCAATTTGTCCGATAACATTTATATGATCCAATTCTAATCCTCACTGCAGAACCCAAAATATTTTGTTTAACTCAATTTTCTATATTAATACCATTTGACAAAATAAAAAAATGTTTTTTGATGAAGTCAATTTCAAGAGAAAAGAACATTTTTTTTTTTCATAACAAGTTTTATGGATCCACCCTTTTACCATCTATGATAGCATACCCCTGCTCTTCGACCCCTGCGCCGAGCTTCCTCCACTGTTGGCCACAGCTTCGTCCGTGCCTCCCGATCTTCTTTGGAAAAGTCTTCCTTGAACCGAATGTTCATCTCTCTGCACACCGGCAGGCCGTCTCCAAATCTCGTCCCGCGTTGTCCTTACTGTATATGGTGTCCACAGTTTCTCTGAGCTTGTCCACAGACACAGGAATCACTCTTGTGAGAATTCCAATCACCGTTTCTCATGCATTCTCATTTTCTTTCTTGGGCAGACCGATAAGCCGGAGGTCCCACCGTCTCCGGTATCGGGCACTTTCCAGACATTTCTCTTTCAGATCCTTGTTTTCTTTAACCAGTGATTGAACCTCTCCTTTGAGCTTGTTTACTTCTTCTTTATTTTCTTTGGCAGCCGTTTCGTAAGCTTTCATTTTAATTTCGATGTTATCGAATTTAGCATTGAGCCTGTCCAATCTTTGGTCCATCCGATTTGACAGAGTTTATGGCTTCAAGGACACATTCGATGCTAACCTGTTTAGATGCTAGCCATTTCTTCAAATGTTAATTTTGCGTTTTTCTTCCATCCAGATAAAAAGAAACACAGAGTGGGCCCTTTTATCCAACCTTAAAAGTTCCCAGACTCCTTTACTGCACACTTGTTCACTGGGATGCCCTCTACCACTGTGTAAAATAACATTCACTTTTACTGTAGAAATTCAGACTTTATTGATCAAATACTTATTTTCCACCATAATTTACAAATAAATTCTTTAAAAATCCTACAATGTGAATTCCTGGATTTTTTTTTTCACATTCTGTCTCTCACAGTTGAAGTGAACCTATGATGAAAATTACAGACCTCTGTCATTATTTTAAGTGGGAGAACTTGCACAATCGGTGGCTGACTAAATACTTTTTTGCCCCACTGTATTTCATTGTTTAAGTTTGCACAGAATAGAATTAGTGTGACTGGATTGATCCAGTATTATGACATGAGTGATCTACACAAAAATCATTAATCATTAGAGTATTTTTGAGTAATGTGACTCCATATTCTATACCTTTGATACTAAACTTTACGGCCACACAAAAAAAATCCACCTGAACATATAATGGTATATATAATCTATAAATAAAAATATGGTATGAGCCAGAGAGGAACCTCGTCTAAAAGCCAAAATCCAGCACACAGCGTTGTATGTAAAGAATTTGAAAACACCAAATCTTGTTTTACTATATTTTTTACTTCACTTTATTTTTTCTGTAAAAACTACAAACTAATATATTTCTCTTTCCCAACAGTTAGATATCAGCTGTGACACCATGGCAGCACAAGGTGAGTTTTCATGACTTTATCTCAATGTATCGCTGTATGTTACAGAAATAACTGTTTTTGCAGTTGCAGATGTGTCACCCCGGACCCGCAGCTGGAGCTATGAGCTTTTACCACCTGACAGTGAGTGTATTTAAGTTTAATGTTCAATTGGTATGATTTTTTTTTTTTACAGAGACAGTGTACAATAAACATTAGCCAAGAGGAGAGATGCATTGTAGCAGCAGTGCTAATTTACACTTGTAGTCCCTGAGCAGGTTGTTGTAAAACAGTAAAATAAAAGCAGATGGATAAATGAAAATACATTTATCCACACACAGACAGACACACAGACACACAGACATGAAGCATTTTTTCAAAAGTTCATGTTGTATCAATACTAGTTCAGGCCATTGTATTTGTAAACAGGGTTAGTGTTAGTTAAACATAATATTATTTGTGTTTATTTCAGTGTCTGAGCTGAGAGTTGTTCTTCTGGGAAACCACTGGAGACAGAGATGCTTCGTGGAGAGCATCTTAGTTAAAAAGGAAACAGTAAACAGGACAATATTACAAAACTCAACTAAAGACAGTGAGACCTTCTAAACTCTGACTTGAACCAGACACAGCTGACAGAAATGATTGAAGAGTTTGCAGAAGCCTCAGAGCCCGGTGCTCCTACTGGTCCTTCAACCTGATGTATTCACTGCACAAGAACAAGAGAGACTCGAGATAGTGTTAAATAAATTCAATGAAAACTCTTTTGCTCATTCAATGGTGCTAGTATCTACAGACAGAGAAGAAGATCTACATTTGATGTCCACAAACAATCCTTTGGTAACGACGATCATAAAATGCAGATATCGGTACATGTGGGTGAAGAACTTTACACCAGAAGAAAAAGAACTAATGAACTTTAAACGTTTAGAGCTGTTTGCACGACTGGGTCAGATGGTCAACGATAACAAAGGCGAGAAGTTGACCCATGAAGCATTCGAATCTCCCTCTGCTCCTCCTCACAGCAGGGAACAGGGAGAACCAGGAACAATTCTGGAAAATGTTCAGAAAACTGGTATGTGTTGGAATTAGAATATGCTATTGTACATTTGGGTGCATGTATATATGTTTTTGCTTTCCCCCAGGATTAACTGCAAAGGACCCAACCAAACAAGAAGGAAGCTGTGTTCAAACTAGTAAGACACAATTGTCCTTGGTTTACAAACAATATTCACAGTTGATGGCCCAAAAGAAGCAACAACAAAAAAACTGCAGTGAAATTAAAATGCTCCTTTACACCAACTAGTGTAAAGGATAAATATTTATTACAGGGCATTTTGTAGTTTTTTTGTATTTTTTTTTTTCAGTTTTGCTAGCAGCGAGTTGATTCATTTGTTTGTCTCTCACAGGTTCTGAACTTCGTATCCTTCTGTTTGGAAAAAGTGAAGACAAAAAGAAAACTTTGAGTTCATTTATCTCTTCAAGTTCAGTTTTCTCTTTGAGTTCATTTATCACTGGAGCCAAGACACAGATCAGAAACCCAAAAGTACAGTGTGGTGAATGGAGAGGATACAAGCTCAGAGTAGTAAATGTCCCCGACCTATTCACAATGACTGTGGAAAAAGTAAGAGAAGAAATGAAGAAGTGTGTGTCAGAGTGTCGTCCAGGACCAAACATGCTCCTGCTGCTCGTGAAGCCGCATGATTTTAGGGACAAAGAAAGAGAAACACTTGAGTCCATCTTCACAATGTTTGGTCCAAAAGCATTTAAACATTCCATTCTTATCTTTACACATGACGGTCAGATGACTGCTGCTACCAACAAACTTCTTAAAGATTGTGAAGGAAGATTCTATCAAATGTCTGAAGAAAAACATTCTGAGTTAATGACAAAGATTGAGACACTGATCCAACATAACAATGAATCATTTGTTTCTGTCACTCAAGAACTACCACTAAATATTACAACCCAAACAGAACTAAATATAGTTCAAACAGAAGAAAAGGTAGAACTTAGTATAGTTCTGTTTGGGAGGGAAGGAGCAGGGAAGACTTCTGTTGCAGATGCCATGATCGGAGAGAGAACATTTCTCGAGAACAAATCGTCTGAGTGCACCAAACATCAGAGAGCGCTGAATGGGAGGTTGCTGTCCGTCGTGAAGATGCCGTCTCTCTGCAGTGAACCGAACCAAACAAAGAGGGAGAAGTTCTGGGAGAGCATATGTCTGTGTGACCCTGACGGTGTCCATGCCTTTGCCCTGGTTCTGCCTGTAGCTTCTCTCACAGATGAAGACAAAGCTGAGTTTAAGATCCTCCAGGATGTTCTGGGTTCCTATGTAGATGATCTCACCATCATTCTGTTCACTGTGGAGTCAGATTCTTCAGCTTCAGCTTTTACTAACTTTGTCAGTACAAACATGGACCTGAAGAAGCTCTATCAATGCTGTGGTGGACGTTATATCATCTTCAATGTTAAAGACCAGCAAGAAGTACCAAGGTTTTTAGATAAAGTGAAAACTTTAACCCAGGGCAGAAGTTACACAAAACAAATGTTTATGCAGATGCAAATTAAGAAGATCACACATCTCCAGAGCCTCGAAGCTCCAACAGAAACAAGACAAGTCACTGGTATGTTTTATTTCACTCTCTTGAGACTCTTACCACTAATTCTACTTGATGATTAAAAAGTATTCATCGGGTCTAACTAATGAAAACCAATACTAATACTACTAATTCAGAAAGTGGCAACGCACACCCAGATATAGTTCTACACATAAATAAACCCTTGTACTAGCCTTGGGTCAATCTGACCCGCTACAATGAAAAATAAAACGTGTTTCAGCTGAATTGGGACCAACCCCGGGTTCATTAGATTCCTTTAGACCCTAATTTAGGGTGTTTTTCTTCTACTTTTAATCATCTGTGGCGGGTTATTTTGACCCAAGGGTAGCACAGGGTTTATAACAACCTCTTCTCTCTATCAAAAATCTTCACCTAGTGTTAGGATTGTAATTGACTTGATGATAAAGGAGGTTATGCTGGCTTGGCATCCTCCACTCATTTTACGTTGATTTATTTTTACCTATCACTGATCACTTGATAGTTTGAAAAACCCACATCTTTTTCTGTAGTGAGTGGTTGTGATTTTATAATTTGCTTGATTTGAGTCATGCACACATAAATCTGGTGTGAGTCAGGTTTGTTTTCTATTCCTATTTATGAGTTTCAATGCTGTGATAACTCTCTTCCAGCCACATTTAAAATAGAAACTAGGAATCGGTGGAGGGAACTTTTTTTTCCATGTTACAGCTTCCAATTGAAAACAAACAATATGTGACCCCTTAACGACACAGGGGTCACATATGGAACTCCTGCTTACGATTTGAGAATACACCTCTTTTAACACAGAGCTCTTTTGCACCAAGGATAAACGTGTGGTATGTTTGAGTAAAAGCATTAAGTATAAATAACATGGTGTGATTTATCAAGGCAAGGCAAGGCAAGTTTATTTGTATAGCACAATTCATACACAAGGCAACTCAAAGTGCTGAACAAAACAAGAAAGCATTAAAATCATAAATAATCACAAAACATTAAAAAGAAAGATAAAAATATAAAATCCCTCAGTTGTATGCACAGCTAAACATTGTCAGAGAGGAGGCCTGTCTCACATCTTCAGGGAGATTATTCCAGATTTTAGCAGCATGAATCTGAAAAGTAGCCTCCCCATGTTTAGTGCCCTGACTCTGGGCACTAACAGAAGTCCAGTCCCTGTGCTCCTCAGAGTCCGGGCTGGTTCATATGGTACTAACATGTTACTAATATATTTTGGTGCGAGGCCATGGAGAGATTTGTACACAAGCAGAGCTGTTTTAAAGTCTATTCTCTGAGCCACAGGAAGCCAATGCAGAGACCTGAGGACCGGACTAATATGGTCGTACTTCCTGGTTCTAGTCAGGACTCGAGCTGCTGCATTTTGAATGTACTGCAGCTGTTTTACAGCCTGTTTGGACAGACCTGTGAGCAGGCCATTGCAGTAGTCTAACCTACTGGAGACAAATGCATGGATAAGAATCTCCAAGTCTGCTTTAGACACTATGTTTTTGATCCTGGCAATGTTTTTTAGATGGTAAAAAGCTGCTGATGTTACTGATTTGATGTGGCTATTCAAATTTAAGTCTGAGTCCAGTATTACCCCTAGATTTCTGACCTTGTTTGAAGGTTTTAGGGAGAGAGACTGGAGGTGACAGATGACGCTCTCTCTTTGTTTCTGGGGACCAAAAACAATAATTTCAGTTTTGTCCGTGTTTAGCTGAAGGAAGTTGTTTTGCATCCACTCACTGATCTGTTGGATACAGAGAAGGAGTGAGTCCACTGGTCCATGTGTTCCTGCAGTCAGTGAGACATAGATCTGAGTGTCGTCTGCATAGTTATGATAGGACACTTTGTTTCTGCGTATTAACTGACCTAACGGCAGCATGTAGAGATTGAACAGAAGAGGTCCCAGGATCGACCCCTGTGGTACTCCACAGGTCAGGGCCATATAATCTGAGACACAGTTTCCAATCTCCACAAAGTACTTCCTGTCTTCAAGGTAAGACCTAAACCAACTTAGGGCGGTGCCAGCGACGCCAACCCAGTCCTCTAATCTCTGTAAGAGGATCTCATGGCCGACGGTGTCAAAGGCAGCACTTAGATCTAACAAGATTAAGATTGAGACTTTGCCTGCGTCAGTGTTCAGCCGGATATCGTTTGTAACCTTGACAAGAGCAGTCTCAGTGCTGTGGTGGGGTCTAAAGCCGGACTGAAACATATCAAATGAGTTGTTGATTATAAGAAATCTAGTAAGCTGTAGGTAGACATCTTTTTCAAGGACTTTCCCCATAAATGGTAGATTTGAGATGGGGCGATAGTTGTTAAGTACAGTGGCATCCAGACTGCTCTTTTTTAGCAGGGGCCTGATGACTGCCGTTTTCAGGGCCTTTGGGAATATTCCAGAATGAAGGGATATGTTTACTATCTGTGTGAGTGAAGGTAACAGACTGCTCAGAACAGACTTCAGAAATCTAGTGGGTAGTACATCCAGGCTGCATGTGGAGGAGCTCAAACTGGAGATTATCTCTTGGACATTTTTATCATCTACAGGTGCAAAGTGAGTTAGCTCAAAGAGCCTTTCTGGCTGTTGGATTGTTATCTGTGGATTGGAGACAATGGCGTTTTTGATGCCTTGAACCTTGTCATTGAAAAAGTGTGCAAACTCATTGCATTTACGTTTGGAAGTTAGCTCTAATGGCATCTGAACAGGGGGGTTTGTTAATCTATTAACTGTTGAAAACAGAACACGCAGGTTGTTACTGCAGCCTTCAATCATTTCAGAAAAATACCTTTCTCTCGTACTACGTAGCACCCGGTTAAACTCGCACAACTTATCCTTGAATATCTTGTAATCAACCTGGAGGTTGGACTTGCGCCACTTCCGCTCGACCCTCCGGCACTTTCTCTTCAGTGCTCTGACCGAGTCTGCTTTAGCCCACGGCGCCTTCTGCTTATTTTTCACAATTTTAACCTTCACAGGGGCAACGGTATCCAGAACATTCAAAACACTAGAGGTGACAGAGTTAAACAGTTCATCTACAGTAGAATACGATGCATTTTCGAAGTTTATCATTTCCATAAATAGTTCACTCGTATTTTAATTTATGTGTCTTCTTCGAACAGTTGCAGAGTCCACTGGTGGTTTGTTAGTGAAACACATGTCAAAAAATACACAGAAATGATCCGAAACCGCAACATTGACCACGTTTACATTTGAAATATTCACCCCCTTAGTAACTAACAGGTCTAGAGTGTGCCCTCTGCTGTGGGTGGGGCCACTCACGTGCTGAGTGAGACCAAAGGATTCAAGTACAGAACTCAGCTCTTTTGCATTTCTGTCATTAACATTATCCACATGAATATTAAAATCACCTGTAATAACTAAACTATCAAAATCTGTGCATACAACTGAAAGCAACTCGGTAAAATTATCAATAAAACTGTGACATGACTGCGGTGGCTTGTATAGGACAATGAAGAGTACTGGAGGAGATTGTTTTTGTTGTATTTTAAAAGACACATATTCAAATGACAAAAATTTCCCAAGAGACATTATCTTGTTTTCTTTGCAGGGGGATCAAAGCATGCAGAGAGTCTGAGGATTGTGTTGATAGGAAAGACAGGTAGTGGGAAGAGCAGCTGTGGAAACACCATTCTGGGACGACAACAGTTTGAATCGGACTTTAGCCAAGAATCTGTGACCAAACGTTGTAAGAAGGCACATGGTGAAGTGGACGGTCGTCGTGTGACTGTGGTGGACACTCCTGGCCTGTTCGACAGCACTTTGTCTAATGATGAGGTCAATGAGGAGATGCTCAAATGCATCAGCCTCCTGGCACCAGGACCACACATCTTTCTGCTGGTTCTTCAAATTGGAAGATTTACCCCAGAAGAGAAAGAAACACTTGAATTGATCAAGAAAGGATTTGGCAAAGATGCAGCAAAGTTCACCATAGTTCTGTTCACGCATGGAGATACACTAGAAAAAATAAATCTCTCTCTTGAAAATTTCATTGAATCAAAATGTAATGATTTATGTAAGAAGCTGATCTCTGATTGTGGAAACAGGTGTCATGTCTTTGATAATGAGAAACCTACAGAGAGAAAAACTTACCAAGTCAGAGACCTGATCAAGATGATTGAAGATGTGGTGAAAGTGAACGGTGGGGGCTTCTACACAAGTGAGATGCTCCAGGAAGCTGAGGCCGCCATTCAGAAAGAGACACAGAGATTGTTAAAGGAACAAGAAGAAGTGCTTAGAAAAGAGATGCAACAAATGGAAGAGAAACATAAACAGGAAATGCAAGAAATCCAACAGAAAATGGAGGAACAGAAAAAAGTGAGAGAGAACGTCAAGAGAGGGACAAACAACTTAAACAATTAAAGAATAATATAAACAGAGAGCGTTCTCTAAGAACAGATGAACAGAACAAGAGAGAGGAAGAAGACAGACAGAGGAAAGAGAAAGATAAAGCTACAAGAGAGGAGTATGAGCGAAAGCTTCAAGAGTTAGAGATGGATAAAATGCAAGAGAACAAAGAAAAAATGGAAAAGGAACGAGAAGCCTGGGAAGAGGAGAGAAGACAGTGGTGGGAAAACCGACGCCAGCAGGACGAACAGAGACGAGAGCAGGAGCAGGAGAGACTTGAGAAACTGGAGCAAGAATACAAAGACAAACTGGAAACGTACAGAAAAAAGAAAGAAGCAGAAGATAAAGACAGACTCGAGCAAGAGGAGAAGCAGAGGAAGAGGTTGCAGGAAAGACATGAGAAACAAGTCGAGGAACTGAGGACGACGTTTGAGGAAGAAGCTCGCAAGAAGGCGGAAGAGTTCAACGACTTCAAACGTAAGAAGGACATGGACTTTGCAGCTCTGATCGACAAAAGCTTGCAAGAAGTTAATGCCCTTAAAAAGGAGATTCAAGAGGGGAAGAAAGAATATGAAGCATTAGAAAATCTGGCTTCTCACAAAGAGACAACTCTGAAAGGTGAAATGGAGGATCAGCTCAAGAAGCACAAGAATCAGATGATTGATTTGGCCATCGTGGTTTTAAAGGAAAAGAAAGAAAACAGCAATAAAATCAGGGATCTCCAGAAAAAACATGAAAAAGAAATGATCGAATGTAAGACAGACATAGAGAACAAGTTTGAACAAAAACAAGAAGAAGAATTGAAGAAGTTGGAGGCCAAACAAAGAAAAGAGATGAAAACTCTGGAACAGGAAACTACGGAAGATGAACTCCAGCAAAGAAAGACAGATCTGTCTGCTCAACACAAAGAACAACTGACACAACTGACGTCTGACTTAGAGCCGGAAAGAAAGGAATATGGAAAATAAGACTAAGAAACTTGAGCAAAAGCAAATGGAAGAAATGAATGAATTTACAGAGAAGGTCATGAAGGAACATGAGGAAGAGCAGAATAAACGAATCAAGGAGTTAGAGGAGAAACAGAAGCAAGAGATGGACAAGTTCAAGAAAGAAAAAGAGGCAGACAAGAGATTGATGGAGGAAATGAAAAAGAAACACCAACAGGAGATGAATGACATCAAGGAGAAGTTGACCCCTAAAAAAGGAATGTGTTTGATTTCATAAATTGTTTTCATGGCTGCGTGCAAACTTTGTCTGAATAATTTTGTCATTATTGTGAAGTTAAAGTCTTGATTCCATTAAGTATTGTAAATATTGGTGTTTAGTAGCCTGGTGTCTTTAATGTGTCTTGATGTAGCTTAGACCAAGTGACCTTAGAGTCATCTACTCTGGAAAAAGAATGTAGAACTTTATTTCCTGTTTGCTATTTCTGTATTGCTTATTGGACTTACAGTTTGCTCTGTTTTGGCTGCATCAGAAGTGACATGGCTCTGGTGTGATTTTAGCTTTTTCATTTTGCCGCGGTCTTCCTACTCTGAGAAGTATGAAGCCATTTGGGTTTGTGCCAACTTTCCCATCCCTGATTACACCAAGCTATAACATGTCCAGGTATGAGAAAAACAGAATAGAACCATTTCAGAACCAGAGCCTCAGGGACATGATCATTTGTGTTATCTTTGCAAATACCATAAATATATTTGATATTTTTGTACATTATAAGAGGTCAATATGATCTTTTATACGCCAAGCATTTGTAATTGAGAATGCTACAGTGTATGTATAGAAAAAAGGAAACTATGTCCACGGGGTTGCAGCCTATTCATTGGGTTCGAGTTTTGAGCCATTTTCATGGATAATGTTTTCCTGTTTTGTCATTTTTATTCCTTTTAATCAATTTCTATGCATTATCCTATATTTGTATATAAAACATTAAAGACCTGAATCAAAAATAAATGTTTAATCAGTGTAGTTTTACTATGCAATGTTAATTTTTGTGAAAAAAGTAAGACATTTATTTAATGACTCATGATATGATGGTCAGTTTAAAGCAGTCTGAACTATATTAATTTAAGTTCTTGTAAGATTCTGGCCATTCAATCAAATTTTATGATTTTCTTTTATAAATCATTGGTTGTTTGGAGAAGACATTTAAGTTAATTATAAAGGTACACTTTATCCCCGTAGAGCAATTCATCCTCTGCATTTGACCCATCCTGATGCCATTAAGGCTTCCGTCAGGAGCAGTGGTCGTCGTAGTAACAGCGCCCCGGGACCCATCTCCAGATGTTGATGCTAGGCTTGGTCAGGACTACTGTAGACTACCTATTGTACATGTTAGTGGAAGGGGAAACCGGAGCAGCCAGAGGAAACCTACACAAACACCGGGAGAACATGCAAACTCCACTCAGAAACGCCCTGTTCCGACCCATGCTGAGAAGCGAGAGTGCTAACCACTCAGCCACTGTGTCACCCAATATATCATATAAGAGTCAAACACAGTCAGATTTGAGAAGTGAAATAAAGTTTGTATCATTCACAGAAAGTTTGCAAGAATAATTTTAACCAAATAAGGTTTGTGAATACATTTAGGCCCCGCAAAAGAAAAATCAATCTTTAACAATCTTTCCAGTGCACACCCTGGACACAGCCACACATCATGACGGAACATTTATCAAATGCTGCTTCATGCACAACTCCCCTTGTTATGTTCAAATAACTCATTCCACAGCAACTTATTCCAAAATGAAACTGGCTTGTCCAAATGTGCTTTCGCATACCTCGAGCAGCGCTGTTTGCAGCATGTGCAGAGACACGAGCAGCTCCTTGTGTAAAGTGCACTGAATAATCGAAAGATGCACAGTCGCAGCAAACTGATGTAGGACTTTGGAGCTGTTCTCACCATCCTGTGCCTCTGCTTATCTGAGATTTTTCTTGGTTTGCCACCACTGGGGCCGCAACTAGAACTGTGCCTGTGGTCTTCCAATTCCCTTACTTGATTCTAAACAGTTGAAACTGCAAGCTTTAATCTCGGTGATGGCTTTTTCCATCCTTTCCCTAAACCATGATGTTGATCTATCTTTGTTTTTAGGTCATTTGAGAGTTGTTTTGAGGCTCCCATGTTGCAACCATAGACTGTAGTTGCCACTCTTCAGAGAAGATTTAAATAGGAGAAACACATTAGACTTGGCACACTTAAATACCCTTTCTCATGATAGGATTTACCTGTGTCTGGAGGTCAGGGGTTACAAATCCAAAGATTAGTGCTAAAGGCGTTGAAATCAATACAATCAACAACATATTATTTTGCATTTATTTTTTGCAATATGCATATTATTTTATTATACTTTTATAGAATACTACTGACAGTTCCTCAGCTTTTACAAAGAAAACACGTTTGCATGTGGCTGAGGCCAAAGTCATAACCAGGCTCCCATCAAAGTGATTACCAGGCCCTGTACTGCTTAGCTTTCAAATCAATGTGACGTCACATTTTTGAATTTTTTCTTTTGTAAAAATGTGACAGTTGATTTGAGGCATCACAGCTGTAAAGTAAACAAGGGCGCCGTCTGCTGGCGGAAAAAACACACTACACACATACACACAAGCTGCTGTCAGAGAGGAGCGGGTGGCTCGGAATAAGAGGGGAAATGCTTGGATGAGTCAAACAGTTTCTAACAGGGAGAAAGATTTTGGTGCGAGTAGGTTCTGAGCTAAGCTCTAGGTATGACAATGGGACGCCGCAAGGGAGAATTGTGAGTCCAGTGTTCTTTTCCATAATGAGAAATGAGATTTTGAAGGGTCTGTTGGATGGTCACTGTTTGCGGTTGATGGAGTAATATGGAAGCGAGGAAGGAATGTAAAATATATAGTGGAGAAGATTCAAGAAGCGATACAGATAATAGAGTCGTGTTCTCAAACAAAAGTAATGAGTTTTACGAGAAAGAAAAAGGCTGTTGTTAATATTAATTTATATGGGGAAAGATTGGAGGTAGTGAATGAGTTTAAGTATTTAGGATTATGGTTTGACAGTAGAGTGACATGGAAGGGGCATACTCAAAACATTGTAGAGAAAAGTAAAAAAGTTTTAAATATAATGAGATGTTTAAGAGTTCGGGATTGAGGAGCAAGCCGGGCCTGCCTTAAGAAGATCTATGTTGGGCTTATTAGATCAGTGATTGATTATGTATGTGTGGTGTTTAATTCTCAGTAAGAAGTTAGATGTTGTTCAGAGCCAAGCCTTAAGGATATGTAGTGGTGCAATGAGGTCAGCTAAAGTGGCAGCCTTGCAGGTTGAGATGGCAGAGATGCCATTGGAACAACGAAGGAAGCAACTACTGCTCAATTACTGGGCTAACCTCAGAGGGTACAGCAGAGGTCATCCAGGATCTCTTCATAGGCTTTGAGCTTCACTGCTGGCTCCTCTGGTAAGTGTCTCATCAGGGCTTCTTCAATAATTATAAAGTCACCGTCCAAAAAGAGCAATCACAGATTAGATGTTGCAGTGCACATTGAAATATGTCCATCAATATTTAAAATAATCTTACCATGGTTCATACTTTCTGAATTTTCCAAGGGCCAAGGGTGAAATTCCCTGCCAGGGTGTGAACTTTCACCTAGATAAGATTGATATTTTTTCAATTCAACAACAACAAAATCACAGAACCAGATGCAGCCTTAAATGATGTTGTGTGCTGTTTGATATAGTGTCTCTGACTTGCACATATGACTTGTATGGTCTCTGTACATCAACAATGTGTCGATGCAGTCGTGTATTCAGTACAGTGTATGTCCAGGAAACATGCACGAGGGTCAACACAAACAAGAAAACATGTACACAATCAGATGTAAGCGCTAAGTCAACAAGAAACTAACAAACACAAGTATTGTTGAAAATGCAAAAAGAATTTAAGAATATAATAAATTAAAGTCTATATTTTTGACCAAATCATACAGAATCACTTGAAACACTACGTTTTTGTTTTGTTTTTTTGTGGCTCAAATTATTCTGAAAATGAATGGAAGACTAATCCAATTTAAATACAATAAGAATAAACACCTGTGTGTATTTTAATTCAGAAAATTTCAGAAAATGGCACCAGCAACCTGAAATACATAAAAAACATGACAGATTGACAAGAATGTTTTCAATTGGCAAATATGAAACTTTTCACTAAGCAAAGATTTATGACACAATGATATTTCCAGGATAATTTGCTGCAGAGTCCAATCTAAACACTTTAAACGTGTCCGTGAAAACAAATGGATTTAATATTATCGAGTCTAAATTTGTAAACGAAGGAATTTACAAACGCTGAGGGCCACAAAGCAGTTTTTGTGCTTCCCATTAAGTGACGTCTGAGGTCTTCCTTCTCTTCTTCTTCTCTTGGGTCCACATTTATCCAATTGTTTAAGCTGTATTTTACTTATATATGTTTTTCTCATTTTTTTTCACAGGTTTCTTCCAGTGTGTTAATTGTTTTTAATTGTGTAGCATTCAAAAAGCCATCATGTATTTTCTTGTATACATTTTGGTCTTTGAGGGAAACAGCAGTTGTCTTTTGGGTTTGTTTTGATCCAGGGCCAGAACGCACACAGACTCACACAGACTCACACAGACTCACACAGACTCACACAGACTCACACAGACGCACACAGACTCACACAGACTCACACAGATACACACACAGACTCACACAGACTCACACAGACTCACACAGACACACACAGACTCACACAGACACACACAGATTCACACAGACTCACACAGACACACACAGACTCACACAGACTCATGCAAACCATCCAAAACAAAACCATTTATGGTCAAAGTCATCTGGAGTTTCCTGGATCTAAAACTCTGATTCATTCACCACCAACGAGCCAATAAGAATGAGAACCAACATGCTGACATTCAAGATAGCAGTCTCCCTCTGCACTTACGGGAGAGTCCTACACTGGTCACCTTTAAAACTCAAATCAAACAATGGCTTAAGAGAAACCAGTCATGTGATCACTAGACTCTTAACTTGTCCCTGTGCTGTCTGTATTGTAGTGTGTTATTTTGTATTTTATTGTACTGTATGTTGTAATCTCTTGCCTATAGGGACTACGGATGAAAACTAGCTTGGTAGCTATAATCCGGCATATTTACGTTTGTTTTATACTGATGTTCATTAATGTGCATTGTCCCTATCAAATTAATAAATAAAAATAAAAATAAAGATAGAAGCAGCAAGTCACTAAGTATTTTTATCCTGGTATTTAGACTTAGACTTTTTTGGAAAATTGCATTGTCACAGTCGCTTACTTAGTATTCCACAATAAAAATAACATTAAAGTAAAATTCTGAAAATAATAATAATAATAACAGATAATATTGTGAGCATAGAATAATCTGGATATAGGATTTGAACTTAGCTTGATTTTTGTTTTGGCTGAGAATGTGTTACTTTAAAAAACCCAGCCCACATGTGCGTACATGCGTGCGCGTTCTGGAGACTCAAGTATCTTCATTACCCCTTTTTCCCCCTATTTTATTTTTGTGAAATAATAAATGAATGTAAATCTATCCATTGCTATTGAAGTTCTTTCCACACTCATTACATTTACCACCTGACAGTGAGTTCATTTAAGTTTAATATTCAATTGTACAATAAACATTAGCCAAGAGGAGAGATGCATTGAATCAGTTTGTAGCAGCAGTGCTAATTTACACCTGTAGTCCCGGAGCAGGTTGTTGTGTCGTCTCTTCTACTCCGCAGAAGATGGGGTTTCCCGCACAAAACCAGTATAGTTGTTGGAGAAGGAATGCACTGAGTTATGTATTAAAGAAAGAGTTTAATGACATAATCAGAATACATTGAATCCAATTTCAGGCTTAGCTTCTCAGCCCGGGTCAGCTCAGAGATGGCATGACTGACTGACTGACCCCGAACAAACTGCGAACTCCGATCTTATAGTCTGAAGAAGAAGTCATAAGACACAGTCACAAGATGCAGAAACAGCAAACCATACATTTAAAGACAACCATGCCCATTGTCCCAACCTTAGTGCTGCTCACATGTCTACCCCATGACTGAGTAAAAGATCATTAGAGTCAGCTGCTTCTACCATTTTGGCCCAAATGTTCCCAACACAAACTTGAACATACATGCTGTATATGTAGAATTTATAATAGCAGACACTACATATTCCCCCTTTTGATCAAGCTCATGCTTGATCACTAAATGAAATTATACCTGTCTCCTTGCAGTGAGTATGAGAGCAAAACCAACCTCATATTAGCTTATTGGAAAAATTCTCTCATAGCCCCAACATCTCAATATTAATTTGTCTTCATGTGTTTTCGTTGACGACTACAAACTTTGCACTCACAGCCTCGGAGCTCACATGACTAAAGATCTTCAGTGGGGGGGATTGGATTTAATCCAATCAAAAATATTCAGCATTGACTCCAATGCTCACCTAAATCAACTTCATATTAAACTAATCTATTCCTAAAGTTTAAATCTAGGAATTTAAGAATCACTATCAACCTCTGAGAGTTCACTTCCTTTAACAACAATTTAGTAAGTAACTGTGTTCCAATTACAGTCACTCAATTTCAGTATTCTAAATGTAAAATAAGTATTCTAAAACTATCAATTTAATCAATATGTTTAATCCTTTATCCCCAACACTGAACATCACCTGTAAATAGAAAAAAACACAAAAAGAATATAAGATCCCACAATAGTATTAAGACAAAATCTTCTTCCGTCTTCTTTTGATCTCAGTCCACACTTCCTCCTGATGAATCCAGTTTCTGCATCAGAGCTCTTTAAACCCCTGATTGTCATCAATGTCCAACTGTCCACTGTCCAGTGTCCAGTATCCATTAATCATCACCATGATGTCCTCCTGAAAGCATAGAAAAACCCAACCAGTATCTGGAACTCCAAATCAACATAATCATATGAGCATAAAATAAAAAGAAAAGAAAGGAGTGTATTAAAAAGAAAAGTATTACGAATATAATAAGTATAATAAAGTGATATATTAAAGTATAATAAAACAAACATACATGAAAGATAAAAGTATTAAAATTGGTTAATAACAGGGTATTCCCCCTTTGGATTCAACACCTCTGTTTAATCCTACTATGTCAGTCCATGTGTCCCAGTCAATAGTAACTATTTAAGTCAAGTATTTACCAATTCTAGTGTAACCTGTGTTCAAATTATCCTTCTGTAATTGTCAAAGCATCAATAACATCAGTCCTATTGTCATAATAGTCTCAATCTTAATCTTAATCTATTGTCAAAATTGGAATTAATGTATAACACACTTCACCTGAGTCCAAAGCTATGCTCAGATAAACCTCCTTGCTCAGTTAAATATAATCAACTGTGTTATGTTTCAACTGTGTTAACTAATACAAATGCTAAACCCCAAAGTATCTATTTTGTATTATCAATATTGTTATTCAGAAAAATAACTTCATACCATGTGCGTAATCTAATTCCTCATTTGAAATAAACACTGTAAATGATAAATAGTCAACCCATAGTCAAATTGTCAAAAGTCTAAAGTCCAAATCAAACAAGTAATTTTCAACCAAGTAAAAGTCAAAAGTCTCATCAGTCATTGTCACCTTAAATGCTCCAGAAATACTATCATTAATCCAAACACGAGGCCTCTGTGTAAGATCACATACAGTCATCTGTAACTTCTAATGTGATAATACTGAAAAATAAAAGTAAAAGTCCTTCAGTGACTCCCTTTGAAGTCACTCTCCTCATAGTATCAGCTCATCAGTAAAGTCTCCATAGATTCTATCGTCAGATAAATCATAATCATCGCTGTTGTCCCAGTCACTGTAGTTGTTTAGCTGTAGTTGTAGCAGTTCTCAAAAAGTAACTAAAAAAAGTAGCTGTAGCAGTTGTGTATTTACTCCAGCACCACATGAATCACTCTAACATCATCAGATGTAACAATTATCCCACTCTGTCGTTACAGTAGTTACCTCTCAACATATAGTTTCTTTCACACCAGTTTATTATCATTAAGTAATTGTTTCAGATCATTGTGATCAGATTAAACATCTAATCAGTCTTAATGTGACTCTAGTACTTTATTACTCTCTATGGCATCAGTCTGTGATGTTTCTTACATCAGTGACTCACTCACTATAGACTTCACTTTAATCATTATGTAAAACTTACTTCTTTTAGAAGACCACTCCATCCATGGTCCTGACAATTTCACCCAAATAATATTAGACTAAGAAACAGTTATGATCAAAGTAAACTATTTTTCCAATTGGTTCTGATCTGATACAACCACTTCAGTGCAGAAGTGACCACTGTAACACATAAAACTCTTCCCAAACTTTGATAAGACTCTTCTTATCTGAAACATATGTGGATCATCTCATTTCATATATTTCACATAAGCTTCATCCAACCCATTATGTATAATCGTTCAAAAAAACACTTTCAAAAACCTTTTCACAAATGTGATTTTAAAAATACCTTTCATTCTTTCAACAGATTATTGAAACCTTTTTATAGATCCTTCATTGATCCAAATATTATTGTATACTATTTCAACTGATTTATTCCCAATTATTCTCAAGTTTATTTGCAATTCTATCTATCCTTCTAATTTTCTATCCTTCTATTTTTCTATCCTTCTATCCACAAATTTATCCAATGTATTAATGACATTCTCTTTGAGTGGAGGTCTCATTTACTGTTGACCTCTCGACAGCAGGATGTTGGCAAATGAATGTTCTTCTTCTTCTCCAGATCGTTCCAAACGCACCTGTGTCACATTCACTCACTCTGAAAATGGAGGCGTACAGTAAAACATTCACAAATAATCTAGAAACTTTATTTAACACTTTATTCAATCTCTTTTTCAGATGAAATCTATTCTTTATTCAATTATTTCTATGATGTTCTTTACTGTCAGCATCTTTAATCTAAGCTATAGAAATAGAAACAGTTGTAATGGCGTTATGTTAACAGAGTCTCTAATCCATGCTGATGTGTGGTTTTACACAGCCTGACTTTCTGTGCAGATATTTGCAAATTTAATCTTATTCAGTTCTCTGACTGTGTCTTGATCTTGTTTTCTTTGACGCTGCTCCTTCTTCCTCTGGAGATCTACTTGATGTGCAACATTGTCAGTATAGAGGCTTTTTGTCATACTCCCAAGACCAATAACTTCATCCAGTTTGTTTCTCACTGGCAGAGGCAGTCCTGCCTGTATCTTAGCTCTCAGGATCGATTGTCCCATGTGGTTCACTTCCGGGTCTTCTCCAGTAATGTTTCTCCACGTCTGATATGCTTTAGACACATATACTCTTGCATTCTCTTCTGGTCCCAATGGTTCAATCAGGACATTATCAGGATGTATGTGTGTAGGAAACATCTCCTTCAAAGCTTTCCACATTCTACCTCTGTTACAGGCAAAAAGATCTGCATCATTTACTGATGTCTTCATATAGTGATGTAGTTCAGCTCTCTGTAAGATTTCCTCCATGGCCACAACACCCAGGAGTGTCGCAAACAGTCTCTTGATATCACCCATTGCAAGAATTGTCCCCACAGAAATCTCCTCTAGTTTCGAAATCCAAGGATGTGCTCCATCTTGGATCATGGGCAGCTTCTCCATGACCTCAGACAGATCTGTGTTCTTCCATGGTCTGTACTCCAGGTCTCCTCCACAGACCACTACAGGACACATCTTATTGATTGGTTTGATTCTTCTTGATCGTACTTGAAAAGACATTGGTGTTAATAATTCTTCACCTCTAACTTCTGTGTGTTCTCGAAGTGGATTTTCTTGAGTAAATGCAGGAAGCTGTGAATATGGATCTGAGTGTTTCAGAGTGTCCTGAGTCTGTGGTTCATGTTTATGTGAGAAATGTCCATCACTGTTTATCATTACTTTCCCAGCTTTCTTGATGTCTTCGTTTCCTTTGTTTAAGTCTTTTATAAGTGTCTTTGCCTCAAATTCAAACAACTCAAGTGTTCCAAGTTCAATCCGACGTTTCTCTTTCCTCTTTCGACCTCTACGACCTTTGTTCTCTTCTGCTTTGTATGTAGAGATTAGGACTTTTAGAGTTTTGATGACTTCGATAGAAAACGTTCCTTCGATCGGCCAGCGACAGTCGATGTCTGACCACCGATGATGCCATTTTTTCGAAATTTTACTGATATTGTCCACAAGTGGATTATTTGTCTGTACCACTTCTATTGGTGTGATAGGTTTATTCAAACTAGGTTTAGAACTGTTCGCGTCCATTTTGCAAAGCACTATAACAACCGCGCAATTAATTAAAATTCAAAAGTCAAATTTGATCACTCCTAATTGATTTTAATTTAATCAGAGATTAAGCAACACCATCCTATTTTTACTCAATAGCTTCAACCCAATTGTAAGTCAATAAACTATTACTCATTTCTCTCTCTTTTTATTTATTTTATTGACTAATGCTATTTTACTTCATAAGTGTTGTAATTTTAACTTGCTAGTGGTAATCTATTACTCTATTCTGTTATTTAAGTCTAAACCAGACAGCAACAAAATGCAACCTTTTCGGGATTCCTAAAAGTGAATAAAACCAGACCCAAATATTATTGCAGCATATTTTGGAAAATTAAAAAATGTTTGATCATTTTTAGACCAAAGATAAATCTCTCAGCTCAGTCAGTTGCCAAAGTCCTGTGTCAGTTATAACAGATTATTGTGTGTAATGATGTCATCTTACAAACAAGTGCATCATGGGAAACATTTGTGGATAGAATACACTGCACCTGATGAAGAGCAGCTTTCATTCGATCTGTTGAAAGGACGAAGGTCGTCTTTTTCTCCACTGGACCTGGCTCTGGTCAAACACCTTTGCTCTCGTTCAGCACAAAAGAGAAAAAAACAAAACTTCAGTTTGAGTTCATCATAAACATCAAATCAAAAGTGAAACATTAGAGTGTATCTAACTCTATCAAACTCATCATGTCTAAAACATGCTAACATTGATTATTAATATGACTATAATCAACACTGAGTTTTATGCTGAGATATTTAACACAAAGAGTTATTATATCATAATAAACTAGGCATCAAAATGCTTTATAACAAACACTTAAACATTGTCTCTTTCACATAACTCCACCCTTGTGAGCCTTCACTCCACAAAGGCAAAATATTGAAAAGAAAAATACACACACAAAAAAATGACTAGTCTCACTCTCACAAAACAAACAAAAAATAAAAACAAAAACTTATTCAAAAGTGTAAGTCCACTTGTGATCACAAAATACCAGCTTTTGTGATTGCAAGCAACAAAAATCAAAAATCCTCAAACCCAAAAATCTAAACTAGTCTTGTTTAATATCAATCTAGGACTGTTAAAATCAATGAACTTTACATTCTTCGATTTTAAGCTAATTTCAAAATGGTTGACCATATCTCATTACCAAATTATTTTCATCAGTGAATTGTTTGTCACTGGTTCCACCCCTTTTTTATTTATTTTCGTCAATGCAGCAAGCATTAATCAAATAACTAGTATTTAAGCAGAATGGGAGAGAAGGGAAGGAATGCTGCTCCAGCAGGGCAGGAGGGAGGGGCTGCTTCAGCAGAGCAGGAGGGAGGGGAAGAGAGGGGGAAGAGGCTGTGTTGAGTTTGCAGCAAGGAGCAAACTCACTCACACTACAGGCCTTTATAAACTTCACTGTACAGTCAATTCAAATAACATATTTTAATCCAAATTAGTCAGACTTTGTCCTGGGCCTCAGGTAACACTATTTAAGAATCTAAATTTAGCTTGAATTCATTTCTAACTGATGGATCATAAGTCAAAGCTATTGTCAATTCATCATGGCCATGTAACTGACAATAACCACGCCCATAAAACTACTGCCAAGGCTTTTTTTTTTTAGAGACACCATTTTAGACACACTATAGACACACTATAGACACACTGGACCTCATTTGACCGTTTTCATCAACTTCTATCAAGGTTTAAACTAAAAAAACTAAAAACTAAACTGAAAAACCCTGAACTTCTCTCATAAACACACTCTCTGTGTGTCTATCTCTGACGTCTCTCTCACTTCTGTTCCTATGACTCTATACATCTCATAAACACACTCTCTGTGTGTCTCTATCCCTGACTCTGACTAGTCTCTCTCACTTCCGTTTCTACGCGTCTCGCACTATGACTCTATACGTCTCATAAACACACTCTCTGTGTGTCTCTATCCCTGACTCTGACTAGTCTCTCTCACTTCCGTTTCTACGCGTCTCGCACTATGACTCTATACTCTCTCAACACACTCTCTGTGTTCCTACTGACTCTATTTCTCTGTATCTCTATTTCTCTGTTCCGTGTTCTGTGTCTCTCTGTGTCTCCGTGTCTCTGTGTCTCTCTGTGTCTCTGTGTCTCTGTGTCTCTCTGTCTCTGTGTCTCTGTGCTCTGTGTCTCTCTGTGTCTCTGTGTCTCTGTGTCTCTCTGTGTCTCTGTGTCTCTCTGTGTCTCTCTTCGAACGTAAAAATAAACTGAGTTTATTATTCTCAAAAGCGTTACCTTTGTGAACAATAAACTAAAACAAATTTAGAAATTTAACCCTTCCAACACTATACTGTGGTTCCGGAGCAAACCAACAATACAGCACAAAGAAGAACAGATTTTAGTGAAATCTCACCCTTTTAGAAGTCGGCCTGTCTTTTCTTCAGTCTGCTGCACGTTGCTCTGCTTCCGTCTCAGATCGAGTCGCCAAAATGTGGCCCAAAGCCACCTAAAAATGTGTCGTCTTTAAAAACTGTTCTGACAGCCCAAAACTGCCGTCATGACACGAAAATGTTGCGTCATTGAACATGCTAAGAATTGAAAAAATCACTGTGACGTGACGCCAAAAATGTCGTATCTTCTCATCAGCAGAAGATGGGGTTTCTCGCACAAACCAGTATAGAGTTGGAGAAGGAATGCACTTCTGAGTTATGTATTAAAGAAATAGTTTAATGGCATAATCAGGTTACATTGAGTCCAATTCAGGCTTTAGCGCTCGCAGCCTGGGTTCGCTCCGAAATAAAGATGGCTAGAATGAACCCCGCCCAAACTGCGGGCTTGTATCTTATAGAGTGGAGAAGAAGTCATAAGATACAGTCACAAGATGCAGAAACAGCAAAACATACATTTAAAGACAACCATGCCCATTGTCCCAACCTTAGTGCTGCTCACATGTCTACCTCATGACTGGAAAGGGATCATTAGAGTCAGCTGCTTCTACCAATTTGAACCTACATGCTGTATATGTAGAATTTATAATAGCAGACACTACAGTTGTAAAACAGTAAAATTACACACACACACACACACACACACACACACACACACACACACACACACACACACACACACACACACACACACACACACACACACACACACAGAATGTTGGTTATACAGTTTTTTCCTGTTACTTGAACACAGTTTGCAAAATTTCGCTCATAGTCCCAAAACTCTACACACAAGAGAACCTGACACAACACTGGGACATAAACCAAAACACATCTGTGTGAAAATGAAACTCCATTATCAAAACTCAAACTCTGCTCTCAAAACTCAAAGTTGGCTCTCAAAATTAAACAGTTATTCGTCAAAATAAAACTCTGAGGACAAAATGACACACACTTGCATCACATGAACACACTTTCAGATTGGAAGCAACACACTACAGTACTTTATATAAAACACTACAGTACTTTATATAAAACACTACAGTACTTTATATAAAACACTACAGTACTTTATATAAAACACTACAGTACTTTATATAAAACACTACAGTACTTTATATAAAACACTACAGTACTTTATATAAAACACTACAGTACTTTATATAAAACACTACAGTACTTTATATAAAACACTACAGTACTTTATATAAAACACTACAGTACTTAATATAAAACACTACAGTACTTTATATAAAACAGAGCAGTCATTTTTACTGTTTTTATTCTGTTCATCAGTTAGTTTTCTGTGAAGCTCAATGGAACTGTTTTGGTTCTCAGTAGTACTGAAAGGTTACAAATAATATCAACTCAATACTGCACATCACAGTACTACAGTATACTTTACATTCACTTCCTGCGTTCATCCAAGGGTTTGACTGAGATGTACTTTAATGACCTTCTGTGGGACACAGACAGTCATACAGAACCGCTAGTATCCAGACACCTGTGCGTCACAGAATTCATTAACAGCCCTGACTGAAAACAACAGACAGTCCAGTGGCATCAAAACACCCTAGTAGCATCATGCTATCCTCCTCAGACCAACACTGCACAGTGCGAGAGGTGTTTATGTTCGCCTGCTCTCTTAGTGAATGAGGGAAGAAGGAGAACAGAGGGAGTGGGGTCGGAATTTCCAAATGGAGGTCTGAGCTGGACTCTGTAGGAGCTCCGCTTCACGTTACTGTAGCAGTGATCCAGAATCTGTGCTCCTCTGTAGCTCGAGTCCACATGTTGGTAGAGAATTTGGGAGTACAGGTCCTTGTAATTACATTTGTTAAAATCCCCAGCGATCAATGATCAACTTGGGGCCTTTTTAGGATGAGCAGTCTCGTATTTATGAAGGATCTCGCTCAGATCCTGTAGTGCTACAGAATATCCGCACTGGGGTTGATGTCAACTCGCATAAAAATATCACAGAAAACTCCGCGGAAGATAAAAAGGGCGACAGCTTCAAGACGAGGCATTCCTGATTGCAGTACATGTTGTTTGTCACGATGCGAGTAATCCGTGCACCAGCGCTGATTAATTAAAAAGCACACACCTCCACCTCGTGGATTTCCCCGTGGTCTCCTTTTCCTCTGTCCGCGCGGTGAACTGGTGAAATCCCGGGGCTGAAACAGCATAGTCCGGGACGTTCGTGTGGAGCACGTCTCGCTGAGACAGACACAGCGCAGTCCCGGCCCTCTCGCTGGCTCTGGATACGACAGCAGGAGCTCGTCCGTCTATTGGGCAGAGACTGTACATTCGCCAGTTAGATTGAGTGGCATAGTCGTCCTGCAGGAGGCGGCATCATCACGAGCAGACCGCCTCGATTTTCCCCGGTGTCTGCGCCTCCTACGCTCGCACCCGGTACCCAGCTCCACACCGCTGAGAGCACGGTTGAGACGCCCAGTCCCCCCGCTCTGTTCGGGCGGCCATTGCCGCGCCCGCCTGCCATGTGTGACGCCTCACGAGTGGGGCACTCAATGAGTCCAAGCACCTCATTTTTGTGGTAAGACGCTGCATAACTCCCTAGCTCGGTCCCAGAATGTAGAGAAGGTCTCTTCGGTGCGTAATTCACGGGTGGCAAGTGTATCACAGACGAATATAAACAACATAGAACAGAGCAGTGCACACCATAGCTCATACTTGAGGCGCCCCTGACCCCGGCGCCATCTTGCTCTCTCACTCTTCAACACTCATTTCCAAATTTTGGGGGAACCAATCAAAACCATTATTAATTCGTCCTCGGACGTACATCTTACTTCACGCAAATGGCCATACCAATAAGCCCGCCTACCCTTTTAACGTTATGGCAAATCATGTTCAATACACTCAAGGTGCAGTCCAACGACTCCCTTTAAAGGGGACATATCATAAAAATCCACTTTGTGTCTTAAATGACTGATTGTTGTGAATTTGGAGCCTCTAGAAGTGCAAAAACATTTAAATCAGTCCTCTTCAGTGGTTTGCATAGAACACTTCCAATTCTGTTTAGGTAAGATTTTTCAACCCGTTCTGATTTTCCATTTCTCTATTACGTGTTTTTAGAATTATTACGTCACAGTGTTTAGGAAGGGGGGGGGGGGGGCAGCGAGACTGCATAGGTAAGGCATGGGCGTTAACAAAACACTACGCCCAGCCCTCCTCTACTGTGCATCACTTTTGAAAATTTGTAGCTCAAGGATGCCAGCGAACAGGGCTGGACTGGCCATTCGGGCGTACCGGGCAACTGCCCAAAGGGCCGATGCCCATATTTGGGCCGTTCTGTCTGCCCTCATAACAAAACACATGTTTTTGAGAAGTGATAAATCCCGTGAGAATGTGTTTCAAGCGGGGCGCGCGTATCCGCTGGGCACCTGCTGTATGTACTCTAACGGAAGGTTCCGCCACCTCAGCGCCCAGCATGTTCTGGGGCAACTGCGCGAGTTGTAATGAGCAATCTTTCCCGCGTCCAGCGGAAGTGCTCATTGGCTCAGTTGGATTGAAGCGCGCGCCCTCAAGGTGGCCATGTACCCACCCCATAAACGCGCACAGGACCATGCGTGTCTGAGTAATCTGTGCACCCAAGAAATACCGCTGCTGCAGGAAACAATCCCGCGGTCCTCCCTCTCCTCTCGAAGCGCATTAAACGCCCTTAATAAAGCTCTGATACCTAAAATTTGCATTGCATTAAAAGTTCATGTTTGAGCCCAAAAAGCTAATATGTTGTGAACAAATTAAACAGATTTAGAGCCAGCAAATGGCTGACCCCAGGTGAAAAAAAAAATATACTGTAGTATACAGAAATTTAGCATACAAATTATTTCTCAGAAATAACAGTCAAAATAAACTTAAGTGTGATTTTTTGGGTATTTAATTCATGATTGAGTATACTTTTCCATCAACTCAAGTATACTTCATAACATTACTTTCAGTTAGACTTACAAGTATATTTTTCAATTACTTACAGTATATATAAAAATATATTTAAAGACATCTTTTGTCTGTATTAATCAGGATAAAAACAACAAAATCATTGATACCAAAATGCAACATAAACTTTATTTATGCCGCTTGTCACATACGATTTGCAAAAACAGTGTTTCTTTACAAAAAATAGTGTTTACTATTTACTCAAATAAAATTGCATATTACAAAAAAAAAAAAAACTTATATACATCTCACGTCACAAGTTGTCCGACCGCATCCATCCCTGTCTATCGCCAGTAATCTGAGGAAAGTTTTCTGTCATTTTCAAAGTTCTCGCTGTCACCCAATGCCTCAAGTAAAGGACACACTCCTCTTGTGTAAGCTCCTCAGAGTGACAAGTGTGATGTCGAATTCTGTTTTTGTGGTGAAAAAAAAAACCCCAAACAAAGACAGTCGGCTCTGCGTCAAGATCAACTTGAAACACCGACAGGAACGAATCATTAATGCTTTTAAATTGAGGTATGGCATCTGCCTCCTACATGTCAAAGACAAACAATTTCAAACCCATCAACTATTGACTCGAACTTATTCCAACTGGGGGTAGAATTCATAATAATAAGGAGAAAGGTCTTGAAAAAAGTATTATAAAAAATAATGAATGTGTTTTTTAACATTTGATATGACATGAGAGTCTAATGATTTTTTCACAAAAACAGACCATCTGTCACTGAGGTTTAAACTACTCAATCACTCTGTGATGAAAAAAAAAATACTTTCTCACTGTTCTCAGGTCAAATATTTATATGCGATTGAAATGCGAATAATTGAGACATTTGTAGTCATTGAGAAAATTCTTGCACGGCTGGATTTGTTTTAGTTTGTTGATTCCATTCACATTCCCACATCACATACATCAGAGCATTCTGGTTGGTTGTTAGAATACCCTCCCATCGCCATCATTAGTATACAAACACTCAATCACGGATCTCTCTTTAATCATAAATATCTTTCTCTGATCTCTCTACAAGTTTTGACTGTGTCCCACTGCTGCATGTGAAAACCCCTCTGGCCATTAGGTGTGGAAAAAATAAAAACTAGCCCCCCTATTCTTTTATAGCGCTTTTCCACAGCACCGGCACTACACCACTCTACACGACACGGCGCGTTACTTTTGCATTTCCACTAGCGTTGAAGCTAGGTATTGTGTTCTATTTTCGGACCGCCTCGGGAGCGGTTCCAAAAAGCTACACTCACGTGACGTAAGCGGACTGCCTACACTATTGGCCAACGGCTCTCTCACACTATTGGCCAACGACTGTCGTCACTGGGAGCGTCATAAGTGCGACGTCTGACCGTATTGAGAGACAAGATTCAACCCCGCCATTTTTAAAACTGCCCTGTGAGCATACGCACTGCACTCCGCTTCGAGAAATGGAATCCAGCAAGCCGTAAAAGTCCACACCGTGGTCTGTTGATGAGGTCCAAACATTTCTGTCTTTACTGGCCGAAGACAGAATACAGAAGGAGCTCGATGGCAGTACGCGAAATGAGAAGGTCTATAAAGAGATCGCCCAGCTCTTGCTCACACACGGTTACCACCGCACGCACCAGCAGTGCAGGGACAAGATTAAAAAGATGAAGTGTGATTACCGGGCCATAAAGGACCACAACGGCCGAAGTGGGGTCAATCGGAAGACCTGGAGGTGGTATGCCGAGATGGATGCCATTTATGGCCACAGGCCTGCAAACAATGGACGGGAGTGTGTTCTGGACTCTTCCACGTCGAGAATGGGCGATAATGGTAAGTGCTTTGTAACTTTTATCTGTAGTTATTGTGAAAATGCATTATCACGTAACCTGTGGCTCAATGCCCACTGGAATGTATTTATTCATGTAAACGTTTGATTGTTGTCTGCTGTACAAAGTGAGCTAGCTACTTTAAGCTATCGATAGCAAGCTGCTAACACGTGCTACATCTTGCCATTTCACGTGTTGCCATTCAGTTTGTGCTTTTACTTAAGTCGTTGTGTGTGTTTGTCTTAGAATCCCTTGTCGCAAGTGAAGCGTCGAACGACCCCCCAAGGTCCCCGTCCCCAATCCCTCCAGAACCAGCTGCAGCTTCGACGCCTGGAGATGCGTTCCCTTCGATGGCGAGCGACACGTCTAGCAGCGCACAGCGTGTGGTCACGGGTAAGGCGCAGGGCAGACATAATACATGATCGATAGATATTTTATTCATCACCCTGGGAGAAATTCATGTCCTATAGCAGCAAAAAAAAAAAAAATACAACTGCATTGATACTGTGCCGCAATAGTGCAGCTCTATACCGACACCTGGTGGATCTCAGAAGTAATTGCATTCAACTCGGTGAAGTATGTCCAATTAATGCATATTTTGGACACTATCACCCTAGCTTTAGAGAATGTCAATAAAAAAGGAATCGGACCACCTGTCAGTAATCTTTTTCCAAATAAAAAATCTAATTTGTGATAAAATATCACTTTACTTTGCTGTGAAAAAGAAATGCAGCATTAAAATGTAATTTTAGCTGCACTGACTGATTTGATTAATCTGGGTGTATTTAAGTCATGCTCATGCTTTGTCCTAAAATGCCTAAACATTGACCATTAAATATTGTTTATTGACAAAGCGTGAAACATGACTTACAAACATTACCCGATTTGCAATTAAGTCAAATGATCCCACACGTAACACTTTCTTTTAGTGGAGGTTTTTCCTCTTTGAAAGGGTAGTTGTTGCAACATCTCGGGTAGTGTGATATATACTGGTCTGAAACGTAATAATCTTTTTGCCTACATAAATGTATGTCTCCAGAAATGTCACTGCTTTGGATAATTACCAACTGTTAATACTTTTTTATTGTTGTACAGGGAAGAGAAAAAGGGGGCTCTTCCAGACGGAGACAGTAGAAGTGATGAGGCAGATCCAAGCTGAAGGAGCTGAACCGGACACAGCAACTCCAGCTCGTCAGAGAGTTGCAAGAGTTGGAAGCGACATTGAGGAGGGAGGAAAATGCACAGGCGGCTGCATTTAACCAATCGTTTCTTGGTCTCCTGGGCCAGCTGGTGGAAGCCATGAGTGGCCGCCGAAACTGACACTCTTCACCAAGACACACTGTAAATAATTTTATTGGTGCACTTTAAAATTTTGTTTTTTTTAAATAAATGTGTGATTTTTTCCAAGACAGGTTTCATTTCTCGGTACACATGACAGTTAACATGCAAACCAAAGTTTTTACATTATTTGTTGTCAGTAAATCCTTAATTGTGGTAAATTTAGGAACAGAAGGTTTATTTATTCCCAGTCATGAAGTGAGGAGCCTACAGGGAACAATACAGACTACTGATAATGTACAGTGTTGGTTACAATACAATAAGCTAGGAAAGTGGGTAAGAAAGGCACGATAAAGAGTTTGTGTGTGCACGTGCGAGTGGCTGATCCAAATCTGAAAGGGAATAAAGGTATTTGTAATGGTGGGAATGGTTAATGGGTGTATGATTGAAAATGTATGAATTAATATTTCATTAATATGCAATATTGGCTCTCTGCATATACATGAACACATACATGCATATCTCACCAAAAGGTTACAATGACAAAACAAGTAACAGCACAAAAAATGAATCCATTATGACTGTCAATACTTGCGCTACATTGTGTCCTGTTCTAGTGGTGCATTGGACCTCTCCACTTGCCCTCTTGAGTTTCTCATTATTGATATTAACATCCATATCTATATTAATGTTATCAGCACTATTTTTTTGCAATGCGAGCAAGTGCTGAAACCCATTTTTAAAAGTTTGTGGTCTCTGTAGTGGTATCTATGGAGGACTTTGAGTTGTATGTTTGAGTTTTTGGCCATAAAGTAAATGTTGCGGATTTGGGTCCAGAAATTGGCATCTGGAGAAAATGCAAAGTCTTGACATCGTGTTGGGTAGTGTCAATTCCTGTAAGTCATTTGCATAATTGAGTTTGTTTTTGGGAGTGAACTTTAGAAGCTCTGCGTTTAAATGGGCCCAGGTTAACTGTTTGGATATTGATTTTATTTAGGATTATTGCACTTCATTGTGAGTATTCCAGGAAGCATCTGCAGCAGATGGCATATTCCTGCGACTGTTCTGTGAGTGGTGACTGTAATGTGACCTATATGAGTAATACCTGTACTTTCCCAGGAGTGAAATATGAATAGAAGGCATTTTTGCTGAATACAAAAAGGTTTATTTCTTGTTCAAAAACAGGCAAAATGTTCATACATTGGACAGAAAGTGACGCATCAGACCCTCCCTAACATCACTGCCCCCCTCATCTGCACCCTGTGCCACTGCTACCACAGGCTGAACTGTTGCTACAGGTGTGTCCCATTCTGTCACGTAGGTCTCTCCATGGTTTTCGCACAGATTGTGCAGAGCACAGCAAGCCAGCACCATAGACTTTTCCAGTTCAGTGTCAGAGTCATTGCTTTTCAGAAGACAGCGCCATCTTCCTTTAAGCCTGCCGAAAGCATTTCCAACAACCACCCGCCCTCTGCTGAATTTTCTGTTGAATAGTTGCTGTTCGTCTGTCAGTCGTCCGGTGTCCTGAAAAAGTTTTAGGAGCCAGTTCCGCAGGGGGTACGCGGAGTCCCCTAGGAGGTAATAGCCAGCAGTCACCCCACCAATTTCTCTTGTGTGAGCTGGGAAGAGCATCTGAAACACACACATACAGCATACACATTTTAATGATTTACAGAGACAGCCAGCAGCCATTTTGTTCAGGACAGCTGCTACAAAGCTAGCGATAGCAACATTAGCTTACCCACAAACGTCGTCTTTTTTCAGCTCGTTGTCTCCCGTCCTCAACTGCAAACTCCTGCAAGGTTTTCAATAACTTTGTCATTCTTTGGTGTCTCGCCGCCTGGATTCTTCTCAGGCTTTTCAGTCTATTTGTGACTAGTAGCCACAGAGAGAGCAGCAACACCGCGATCGTCTCGGAGTCCTCCATTGTTTGAGGATGTAATGTTTTTCCTGGTTTAATGCTCGTGAGTTGCGCGGAAATGACGTAACGATAGCGGAAATGACGTAACGGTAGCCGTGGTATGAAAAGCCCACCCACTTGAAGATGTCCGATGGAGATATGTGGAAAAGCACGCGTACTCGACCGGGTCGTGACGTGTCGTGTAGAGTGGTGTAGTGCCGGTGCGGTGGAAAAGCGCTATATGTGCTCCATTCAGGACCACATGATAAGGCAGTCACACACCTAAGTGTCGCTCTTTCAGAGTTTGGGTGCAGTACCACTTGTTGCAGAAAAAAACAAAACACCAATACAATACAATACAATACAATTGTAAGATGACAAAAGGGGCATGACTCAACAAAGAATGGCCTCCACCGAAGCTAACCAGCGTGAGATAAGAAAACACGCGATTTGGGAATGTCCATCCCAGAGCAGGCATCTGAGACATAAAAAGGTCGAATGGAGGACTATCATTAGTCACAAAGATACCAACCGTCAAACCGGGACAATGATTGACCCCAGAAACAAGCATCTTTGCCTCCCTCTCCGGCGAGATCAAAGATCAAATCGGGTCTGTACACTCTCTCCGATAAGGCCTGAAGACATTCCTCCCAGGCAGACTGGCGATCCACCAACGGCGTTCTGACGCCCCCCAGTGGACACGGGACGCTAGCACACCCGAGATGGACAGTCGAAACCATCGCTCCGTGAAGTCATTATTCTGATAACCTTTACTGTGCTCTACACGTGTGTACCATTGTCTGTAATGTAAATGCGCTGTGTGTCTGTATATGTATTATAAACGTCGGTGTCAGTGATGCATATGTCGTTATAACCATGTCTGTCGCGAAAGATGTCCAGGGAGACGCACAAAGACGCGCCCCCTGAACTGGAACAAAAAGCGCACGCAAGTCGAAAAACGTCCTCTTGCCATTTTCTAATGAACCTAACAACTATACGGTACGCGTCTCCAACGCGACCTCTGGGCCTGTAACAACCTTGGGCCTCTGTCTCCAAAAGGACAGTGTTGTAGAATTAAAATGTTGTATACTAATGATTTTAAGAACAGGCGCCTCTGAAGAATGTGCACGAAGGAAAAGCCCCAAGGACGAGGATAGCAAACAGGAAGGCGCCGCTGAGGGTCTGGAATGGAGATAACGGATGGGGGATGCGAGACAAAGGAGTCCAAAAGTCCATGAACTGGCTGATGCACACGCCTCCCAAAACCAGAAAAAGCCAGACCAGACTAGACCAGTCTCAGACCATATGACGTCATCGGACATTCTGATAAAACTGCTGGGAGCAGATTTTAGTCTCAGTCAGAGTGAGATAGGGTAAGCCGATAGGGACAAGAGCAGGCATTAGTTAGGACAAGGATCTTTCTGAATTTCTGTATCTGATTGTAAAGATTAATTAAATACAGATGTTTAACTTGGAAATCTTCGTCTTGTTTTCTGCATCAAACTTTGAACACGTCAGTCAAATATTTTTTGACAACAACAGCTAACAACACCCGCTGTCGGAGGCGACGAACTCTCATCAACCAGCCACTTTCCGGCTTCTGGACTGGACGTCTACATATACGGGCGCTTTTCTAGGCGGCGTACGTACATGTGGATTTCAAGTTTTGCTGCGACCTGTGGCCTTCGTCTCTCCTGCTCAAACAAAGGAACACGTGGACGTGGTTTTTCCATACTTTTTTCCAGGTTTCTTCTTGACAGTTAAATCGTCAGAATCTGAGTCGACTTCGTCAATTAGGGACTCTTGACAAAGCTGCAAAAACAACAAATAATTTGTAATAATTCTATATAACAATTTGAAGTCATAACTTGTAGTCAGCACTTACCAGTGGTTTGTAAGCGTGCACTTCAGTGTGCTCCTCCATGATTTCTTGCAGCCTAATGAACCACACACTTGCACCTTTTCTAGCCTGACACCTGACTTCCTCTGTTGTGCTGCTCCATGATTGGCTCCAGCCTGCTGCACTGAAAGTGCCCCGGTGTGCCCCTCCTTGATATCCCGCAATCCACCACCAGGGTTCCGACACATAACACACTTTTTTCAGGAAAGTAAACCTCCAGGGGTCCTTTCCATATTTTTGCAGAGACCGCAAGACCGTTAGAAAAGCATTATCCAATGATTATTAAGCTTGGACCAGTGGGGTCCGGTGTTCGGGCCCCACCACGTAAAACCAGTCCCCATGACTTGAGTGGAATCTTAGGTTATGGACCCCACCAGGAGTTGAAAACAAGTGTACACACACACACATTGGTCGCGTCCAATTTTTACGTTTCTCGCCACAATGCTCCCGCGACCTGGGACATCCAGTGGTTGCATCCAATTCCTACGTTTCAAAGTACTTAGCTCTCTGTTGACACCAAAAGTAATACGTGGATACTCCATAGCTAAAAACAAGTCAGTGCTCGCCAACGTGGATGCGTTTATTTTTGGACAAAGTAGGCGAATTTCTCAGGTCAACACCAGACAATATCATACGGCACAGTGGTTGAAAAATATTGATCTAGTGGATTATTATTAAATTAAATCAGTTGACAGCTCCACTGCTGAGATAATTCAGTGGCTAAGGTTCAGGTGTGTAGCTCTACAATTATCTTAGTGTGTAAATGTAACCTTGTCAATTTTGCCCTCAATAAAGTCCTGAACCGAACTGTAATGCAAACATAATGGGTTAAAAACACTGACCGGGTCGTAAAGAAAGCTCGTCAGCGTCTCTACTTTCTGCGGAAACTTAGAGAATTTACCACTAACTCTAAGATTCTGCTTAACTTTTATCGCTGCACCATTGAGAGTTTACTTCTGTGTCTGTGTGGTTCGGTAACATCACAGATAAAGAAAAGAGAGCTTTAAACAAGGTGCTCCGCTCTGCTAAGAGGACTGTAGGCTGTGAACTTCCTGTCCTGGAGGCTCTTTATCAATCCAGACTTTTTAACAGTGCCCTGAGAATTATCAATGACTCTTCTGGCCACCCAGGAAAAGCCTTGTTCCAGCTTCTTCCCTCTGGCAGAAGATACTGTTCTCTGAGATGCAGGACATCTCGTTATGCTAATAGTTTTTTTCCACGAGCTGTTATCAGTTTGAATAGAGCACTTTAGTGTTTTTGCACTTGTATAGATCTGTTTTAGTTGGTCAACTTCACAGTGACATTTGTTTACTGTTTTTAAAATTTGTTTTATTTTTGTCTTTTAATGTTGTTTTATGTCTGTACTTGTCCTGTGCACACTGGGAACTTTTACTAATGTATTCCAATGTAGTGTTACTGCAAATGGCGAATAAAATGAATCTGAATCTGAATTTAGAACTAAAGTAAAGTGCAATATCTAGTTCGCCACTAGGTGGCAGCGCACCAAAAAGCATTCTTCTTCTGCTGTTCACTGGCATCCATCTTGTTTTTGAGCACATAAGCAAAAGTCTGAAAAACGTGACCCAGAGCAGAAATATATATTAAGATTTGAGATTGATTTAGAAAATGAAACATATCCTCGAGGTTGAAAAAATATAGAAACTTAGACGACATCTGTTACAAAACAAAGTTATTTCGGTGAGTGAAAACTATCATTTTGTGTTGATTAGCTTGAAGCTAAAATTGTGAAATGACTTAAAAATATACATTTCAACGTTGCAGTGGATTACATTGGATAAAAAACCAGTCTGGCTATCTACAATAGCAGTGGATGTTACCCCACAGGTACATTTTGTTGTATTTTTGTACACTAATGAATGCATTTTGAAGGGAAATGATTTTGTTTTGTGAAAAGAATGCCAATTTTGATTTAATGTGGTATACTTTAATTTTTGTTACCCAATTCCAGTTTAAAGGTTATAACATTTAAGTTGTATTATTGAAAATATGGACTATTAAGTAGTGAAAGATAAAACAAAGACATTTATTTGAACATTAGTTGATTTTCAGCACATTTTTGTGTAGACTGGTTTTTTTAAAGGCTTCATCTGGTCCTGGTGTTCCTTCCGCTGAAGCTGGATTCCTCTCTGTTCGCCCTGGTGCCTGGTTCCCTTGTCCACTACCTCATCTAACAGCGCTGCAACGGTCCAATCGGGTTGTGTGATATGGACGCTAAGTAAGGGGTGGTTGGACAATTAAAATTTGAGTGCACTCAAGGGTAACTATATTTTGACAGATTTTCTTTTTGTTTTTTTTTTTGGTTCATGAGATCTCAAAAGAATGTGTGGCCGATTTGTACACCAAATGTCATATTTTTATGTTCTGAACTAAATATTGAATTTTGGATAAGGAAACATTTGAATAAGACCCACATTACTTAACTCTTTAATCTGCTGTCCTGTGCTTCATTCGGAGTGGAATGGTCTTCTGACCTTATGATTAGTACAACACCAACCTCTTCATCGTACCTAGATTTTTGATAACGCCTACCATAGATTATTAGCCTGCCTACAAGCAGAATTACCACCGTAGGGTTACATAAACAAGAGTGGAATGAGACTTTCTGGTGTGTAAACTATTGCTTTAAAGACCTTATGACGGGTTTGATTTATTTAGAAATACAGTTTTAATACCATTTTATATTAGAAGAGAACTACTAAAGGTTTCAAAATCAGTTGTTGTTTTTTTTGTCTGATCCCCCCAAATCGAAATAACCCCATAGCAACGCCCTTAGAAACGAAAAAACTTCACAGCCCTTGGTGACGTCAGAACGGGTACGTTTCAACGCTGTAAGTTGTTTACAATTTGGTATTCGTTCTTTTTTCGCTGATATTCAAGATGACAAGGCCGTGTACAGCGAGTCTAAGATAACTATTAGAATGTATCATTTCACTGTCACTGAGATAGTCCAGTGGTTGTGTCGATGTACTGCCAATCCAGATACTTGGGTTCAAATCCCACCTCGGACATTTTTTCACACTCAAAACGGCAATTTATGTGTAATGAGCAATTGTCACCTGTAGAGGGCAGTATTGTGTTGGGCATCAGTGGAGAGAAGAGAGAAAAGGCAGTCCTGTGGCATAGATCCATGGTTTTCAATGCATGGGCGTAACCCGCTATGACGTCACACACAGGTTAGAGCATAGACAACTTAAATTCATGAAAAACACGTTCTTTTTATAAAATATAGGATTTTTTTTGCCGGAATCTCTTTCAAATTGACATTGTCATGCAATTTTGATATCCACTATTTTTTTTTAAAAAACCCGTCATAAGGTCTTTAAGCAATGACAACTGTCTGTTTGTTATTGTGTGTGACAAGTGAGCTGTCAATCACAGCCCAGAGCACGCCCAGCTATGAGCCCCCCTTCTTGTCCCCTGGGCCCTTTTTAGAAAACATGTGGACGGACGCTGGGCACAGGTGTTTAGCCCCTCTTTAAATGAATCGGCTTCTTCTGCATTCCTCAAACACTATGGTGTTCAGTTCAGTCCAGTCCTTAGGCACATAGCATATTTTCCCAAGTCATTTTGTATCGTCAAAATGGCAATAAGAGGAAAAACAAAACTTTTTACATCCATAAACAGTGGAAAATGAGTTAGGCAATGTAGCTCACGATGTTTCCTATGACAGTTACAGAAGTCACTAACCATAGTTATTAGATTATGTTACATGACATTTGTGTTTCTGATAGAGTGTGCACAAATGTATGTTGTGTCTGCTTTCAGCCACATCCTACGATTGTGGCTCCAGTGGTGAAGCAGGGGAACACGCTCATGTGTGTTACTTGTTTTGAGCTGGACGACTGGGTTGACGTCGTCATGCATGTGCTGTTACCAGAAGTATTGCATGATTTATATATATTTTTTTTACATTCACTACTGGCAAAGGGACTATTGTAATCAAAGTGCGCACAAAACAAACACAGATCCCCCCTCGTGCATGTTTCCTGGACATACACTGTACTGAATAAACGACTGCATCGACACATTGTTGATGTACAGAGACCATACAAGTCATATGTGCGTCAGAGACACTATCAAACAGGACACAACATCATTTAAGGCTGCATTTGGTTCTGTGACTTTTTGTTGTTGAATTTAACAAATATCAATCTTATCTACCTGACAGCTCACACCCTGGCAGAGAAATTTCACCTGACATACAAGAGGCCCTTGGCAAATTCAGAAAGTATGAACAATGGTAAGATTATTTTAAATATTGATGGACATATTTCAATGTGCACTGCAACATCTAATCTGTGATTGCTCTTTTTGGACAGTGAATTTATAATTATTGCAGTGAAACACTTACCAGAGGAGGCACCAGTGAAGCTCAAAGCCTATGAAGAGATCCTGGATGACCTCTGCTGTACCCTCTGAAGTTAGCCCAGTAATTGAGCAGTAGTTGCCATTTACACCTGCAAGGCTGCCACTGGAGTTGACCTCATTGCACCACTACATACAGTATCCTTAAGGCTTGGCTCTGAACAACATTTAACTTCTTAAGATTACTGAGAATTAAACACCACACATCCATAATCCATAATAAGTGCAACATAGACCTTCTTAAGGCAGGCCCGGCTTGCTCCCCGAACTCTCAAACATTAAAACTTTTTTACTTTTCTCTACAATCTTTTGAGTATGCCCCTTCCATGTCACTCTACTGTCAAACCATAATCCTAAATACTTAAACTCATTCACTACCTCCAATCTCTCCCCATATAAATTAATATTAACAACAGCCTTTTTCTTTCTCGTAAAACTCATTACTATTGTTTTTGCTACGAAAAACCTAAATCCCCACTTTACAGACCACGACTCAACTTTCTGTATCGCTTCTTGAATCGTCTCCACAATATAATTTACATTCCTTCCTCGCTTCCATATTACTCCATCATTCGCGAGCAGTGACACTCCAACAGACCCTTCAACATCTCATTTATCATTATGGAAAAGAACACTGGACTCACAATACTCCCTTGCGGCGTCCCATTGTCTACCTCATACCTACAGCTTAGCTCAGAACCTACTCGCACCAAAATCTTTCTCCCTGTTAGAAACTGTTTGACTCATCCAAGCATTTCCCCTTCCGAGCCACCCGCTCCTCTCTGACAGCAGCTTGTGTATGGGTGTAGTGTGTTTTTTCCGCCAGCAGAGGGCGCCCTGGTTTACTTTACAGCTGTGATGCCTCAAATCAGCTGTCACATTTTTGCAAAATGTGACAGCTCCTCCAAAAAATGCAAAAATGTGACGCCACATTTATTTGAAAGCCAAGCAGGACAGGGCCTGGTTATCACTTTGATGGGAGCCTGGTTATTACTTAGGCCTCAGCCACATGCAAACGTGTTTTCTTTGTAAAAGCTGAGGAACTGTTAGTAGTATGCTATAAAAGTATTATAAAATAATATGCATTTGCAAAAAATATATGCAAAATAATATGTTGTTGATTTAGTAAAAGTAGGGCAACTTTGATTGTATTGATTTCAACGCCTTTAGCACTAATCTTTGGATTTGTAACCTCAGTGACCCCTGACCTCCAGACACGGGTAAATCCTATCATGAGAAAGGGTATTTAAGTGTGCCAAGTCTAATGTGTGTCTCCTCTTTGCATCTTCTCTGAAGAGTGGCAACTACAGTCTATGGTGGCAACATGGGAGCCTCAAAACAACTCTCAAATGACCTAAAAACAAAGTATTCACAAACCTTATTTGGTTAAAATTATTCTTGCAAACTTTCTGTGAATGATACAAACTTTATTTCACTTCTCAAATCTGACTGTGTTTGACTCTTATATGATATATTGGGTGACACAGTGGCTGAGTGGTTAGCACTCTCGCTTCTCAGCATGGGTCGGAACAGGGCGTTTCTGAGTGGAGTTTGCATGTTCTCCCAGTGTCTGCGTAGGTTTCCTCCGGCTACTCCGGTTTCCCCTTCCACTAACATGTACAATAGGTAGTCTGCGGTAGTCCTGACCAAGCCGAGCATCAACATCTGGAGATGGATCCCGGGCGCTGTTACTACGGCGACCACTGCTCCTGACGGAAGCCTTAGTGGCATCAGGATGGGTCAAATGCAGAGGATGAATTGCTCTACGGGGATAGAGTGCACCTTTATATTCAACTGAAATGTCTTTCCAAACAACCAATAATATATAAAAGAAAATCATACAAATTGATAGAATGGCCAGAATCTTACAAGACCTTGATATAGTTCAGACTGCTTTAAACTGACCATCATGTCATGAGTCATTAAATAAATGTCTTACTTTTTTTCACAAAAATGAACACTAAAAAACTATACTGATTAAACATTTATTTTTGATTCAGGTCTTTAATGTTTTTATATAAATTTAGGATTTTGCATAAAAATGGATTAAAGGAATAAAAATGACAAAACAGGAAAACATGAATCATAAAAATAGGTCAAAACTCTAACCCAATGAATAGGCTGCAACCCCATGGACATATTTTTCTTTTTTTTTCTATACATACACTGTAGCATTCTCTATTACAAATACTTGGTGTATAAAAGATCATATTAACCTCTTATAAAATATCAAATATATTTATGGTATTCACAAAGATAACAACACAAATGATCATGTCCCTGTGGCTCTGGTTCTGAAATGGTTCTATTCTGTTTTTCTCATACCTGGGCTGTTATAGCTTGGTTTGATCAGGGATGGGAAAGTTGGCACAAACCCAAATGGCTTCATACTTCTCGGATTAGGAAGACTGCGGCAAAATTATAAAGCTAAAATCACACCAGAGCCATGTCACTTCTGATGCAGCCAAAACAGAGAAAACTGTTCGTCCAATAAGCAATACAGAGATAGCAAACGTGAAATAAAGTTCTACATTCTTTTGCCAGAGTTGATGTAGCTTTGGTCAAAAGACTTAGGATAGCTTTCCCCTGCATGACACCAAGCTGCCAAACACCAATATTTACAATACTTAATGGAATCAAAACATTAACTTCACAACAATAATGACAAAATTATTCATACAAAGTTTGCACGCAGCCATGAAAACAATTTATGAAATGGGACATCCTCTTTCTTCAGGTATCATCTTATTCTTGATGTCATTCATCTCCTGTTCATGTTTCATTTTCTCCACTACTCTCTCAGTGCCCCCAGATTTCTTCTTCAACTCTTCTATCTCTTGCTTCTGTTTCTCCTCTAACTCTTGGATTCGTTGATTCAGCTCTTCCTCATGTTTCTTCATGACATTCTCTGTGAATTCATTCATTTCTTCCATTTGCTTTTGCTCAAGTTTCTTAATTTTACTTTCCATCTTCCTTTCTTTCCGGCTCCGTAAGTCAGACCTCAGTTGTGTCAGTTGTTCTTTGTGTTGAGCAGACAGATCTTTCTTTCTTTTCTTTAGTTCATCTTTATTAGTTTCCTGTTCCAGAGTTTTCATCTCTCGTCTCTGTTTTGCCTCCAACTCCTCCCTTTCGTCTTTTTCTTTTTGTTCAAACTTTTTCTTTATTTCTTCATTACATTTTCTTCGTTCTTCTTTATGTCTTTTCTGGATATTAATTCTTTTTTTGTGGTTTTCTTTATTTTTCATTAAAACCACGATGGCCAAATCAATCATCTGATTCTTGTGCTTCTTGAGCTGATTCTCCATTTCACCTTTCAGAGTTGTCTCTTTGTGAGAAGCCAGATTTTCTAATGCTTCATATTCTTTCTGCCGCTCTTGAATCTCCCTTTTAAGGTCATTAACTTCTTGCAAGTGTTTGTCGATCAGAGCTGCAAAGTCCATGTCCTTCTTACGTTTGAAGTCGTTGAACTCTTCCGCCTTCTTGCGAGCTTCTTCCTCAAACGTCGTTCTCAGTTCCTCGACTTGTTTCTCATGTCTTTCCTCCAACCTCTTCCTCTTCTTCTCCTCTTGCTCCAGTCTGTCTTGATCTTCTGCTTCTTTCTTTATTCTGTCCTTTTCCATTTTATCTTTGTATTCTTGCTCCAGTTTCTCAAGTCTCTCATGCTCCTGCTCTCGTCTCTGTTCGTCCTTCTTGTGTCGTTTGTTCCACCACTGTCCTCTCTCCTCTTCCCAGGCTTCTCGATCTTTTTCCATTTTTTCTTTGTTCTCTTGCAGTTTACTATCAAAGTTCTGTTTTGATTCCATCTCTAACTCTTGAAGCTTTCGCTCATACTCCTCTCTTGTAGCTTTATCTTTCTCTTTCCTCTGTCTGTCTTCTTCCTCTCTCTTGTTCTGTTCATCTGTTCTTAGAGAACGCTCTCTGTTTATATTATCCTGCAGTTGTTTAAGTTCTTTGTCCCTCTCTCTACTTTCTCTCTCACTTTCTTTCCTCTGTTCCTCCATTTCCTGTTGGAGTTCTTTCATTTCCTGTTTATATTTCTCTTCCATTTGTTGCATCTCTTTTCTAAACTCTTCTTCTTGTTCCTTTAACAATCTCTGTGTCTCTTTCTGAATGGCGGCCTCAGCTTCCTGGAGCATCTCACTTGTGTAGAAGCCCCCACCGTTCACTTTCACCACATCTTCAATCATCTTGATCAGGTCTCTGACTTGGTAAGTTTTTCTCTCTGTAGGTTTCTTATTATTAAAGACATGACACCTGTTTCCACAATCAGAGATCAGCTTCTTACATGAATCATCACATTTTGTTTCAATGAAATTTTCAAGAGAGAGATTTTCTTCTTCTAAATCATCTCCACGCGTGAACAGAACTATGGTGAACTTTGCTGCATCTTTGCCAAATCCTTTCTTGATCAATTCAAGTGTTTCTTTCTCTTCTGGAGTAAATCTTCCAATTTGAAGAACCAGCAGAAAGATGTGTGGTCCTGGTGCCAGGAGGCTGATGCATTTGAGCATCTCCTCATTGACCTCATGATTAGACAAAGTGCTGTCGAACAGGCCAGGAGTGTCCACCACAGTCACACGACGACCGTCCACTTCACCATGTGCCTTCTCACAACGTTTGGTCACAGATGTTTGGCTTAAGTCTGATTTAAACTCTTGTCGTCTCAGAATGGTGTTTCCACAGCTGCTCTTCCCACTACCTGTCTTTCCTATCAACACGATCCTCAGACTCTCTGCATGCTGCGCTCCCCCTGCAAATAAAACAAGATAAATCATACTATGTTATTTTTTTATCTAAGACGCCTGTCGCGAATTGCCCACAGCCCTCTTTTGGACATGGTAATCTATTGCACATTGCATTAATTCCCTTGCGCTCAGATGTCTCCCCCTTCCCTTGTGTGTCTCTATGACTCTGTGGTGGCATCAGCCATTTTGTACGGTGTTGTCTGCTGGAGCAGCAGCAGCTGGACAAGGTCATCAGGAAGTCCAGCTCAGTCCTGGGCTGTTCCCTGGACACAGTGCAGCAGGTGGGGGACAGGAGGGTCCTGGACAAACTAACATCTATGCTGGACCATGACTGTCGCCCCCTGCAGGACACTCTCTCTGCTCTGAAGAGGAGCTCCAGTGACAGACTTATTCACCTTCGATGTGTGAAGGAGAGGTTCCGCAGGTCTTTCCTTCCTGCTGCTGTCAAACTGTACAACAAACAATAAGGACTAATGAACTCTGCCAACTTGATTCCAGTGTCAGTCTTGCATCGTTGCAATATCCTTATCTTATATCAGAATGTGCAATATACAACTGCCAATATACAGTTGTAACATACTGCTGCTAATGTACAGATGCAAACATATACAGTAACTACACTTTACTTGCACTAGATTACACAGTACTTTATACTTGCCTCTTATTTTGTCAATTTTGAATTTTTACATCTATTATATTTTCAAGATAGAGATTTTATACTTATTATTGATGCTAGAGTTAAATTGTTTTTATTTTGATTAGTAAAGCTATTTTTCACTTAACGTGTGCTGTGTGCTCCTCTTTCCTACTGTTCTATAACCTGTGATGCAACACCGAAATTTCCCCACTGTGGAACAAATACAGGATCTCTTAATCTTAATCTGAGTCTCCTCCCCCATCTGTAGGTGGGACGGGGGAGCAGCTGGTGGCTGCTGCAAGGGGAGCCCACCTGTTTCAGGCTAATCCGGAAACCTATTATCAGCCACTGCCAGTTCGTCCATTGACTGTCGTAAAAGCCTAACCAGAGATTCTGAGTACACTTTTTTTCGACTTCTTTTAATGTTTGTTTGTTTGTGTGTTTTTTGTTGATTAAATTAACTTGTAATTTTTGGATCAGCGTTTAGATTCATTTCAAATCATAACACAATAATTCGCCAACATGTTTCAATGTGCTGTTTTCATCAGGGCTTTCATCACAAGCCCTGGTGAAAACAGCACTTTGAAACGCATTGGCGAGAATTCTCTGCATCCAAGTGCCTCTGTCTTATTCTCTAAGTTATCTTATTCTAATCATCAGGAATATTTATGGATTCGGACCAGATTTATGTGTGCATCACATACATCACAACTATTCACTAGAGCATACTGTACAATGCAACTTGCCCACAAAAGGGTGAAAATAAATATATTAAAATGTCGAGGATGCCAAGCCAGCACGTAAATCATAGAATCTGCACAAAAGACGATCTGTATTATGCAGACCTCCTTTATCTTAAAGCTTTTAATAATTCTAACACTGGGTGAAGATTCTCAATCGAGTGAAGATGTTGTTTTAAAGAGGTGTAAAGGTGTGGGTTGCCACTTTCTGAATGTATTGTTGTTCACTAGTTAGACCTGATGACTTTTGAATCATGCTTTTAAATAAACAGTAGAATCAAAAGAGTCTCAAGAGAGTGATATAAAACATACCAGTGACTTGTCTTGTTTCTGTTGGAGGTGCGAGGCTCTGGAGATGTGTGATCTTCTCAATTTGCATCTGCACAAACATTTGTTTTGTGTAACTACTGCCCTGGGTTAAAGTTTGAACTTTATCTAAAAACCCTGGTACTTCTTGCTGGTCTTTAACATTGAAGATATAACGTCCACCACAGCGTTGACACAGCTCCTTCAGGTCTTTGTTTGTACTGACAAACTCAGTGAAAGCTGAAGCTGAAGAATCTGACTCCACAGTGAACAGAATGATGGTGAGATCATCTACACAGGAACCCAGAACATCCTGGAGGATCTTAAACTCAGCTTTGTCTTCATCTGTGAGAGAAGCTACAGGCAGAACCAGGACAAAGGCATGGACACCGTCAGGGTCACACAGACAAATGCTCTCCCAGAACTTCTCCCTCGTTGTTTGGTTCGGTTTACTGCAGAGAGACGCATCTTCACGACAGACAGCAACCTCCCATCCTGCACTCTCTGATGTTTGGTGCACTCAGACGATCTGCTCTCGAGAAATGTTCTCTCTCCGATCATGGCATCTGCAACAGAAGTCTTCCCTGCTCCTTCCCTCCCAAACAGAACTATATTTAGTTCTGTAGTACTTTGAGGTAGTCCTTGAGCGACAGAAAGAAATGATTCATTGTTCTGTTGGACCAGTGTCTCAATCTTTGTCATTAAATCAGTGTGGTTTTCTTTAGACATTGAATAGAATCTTCCTTCACAATCTTTGAGAAGGTTGTTGGTAGCAGCAGTCATCTGACCGTCATGTGTAAAGATAAGAATGGAATGTTTAAATGCATTTGGACCAAACATTGTGAAGATGAACTCAAGTGTTTCTCTTTCTTTGTCGCTAAAATCAGACGGCTTCACGAGCAGCAGGAGCACGTTTGGTCCTGGACGACACTCTGACACACACTTCTTCATTTCTTCTTTTACTTTTTCCATAGTCATTGTGAATAGGTCAGGGACTTTTACTATTCTGAGCTTGTGTCCTCTCCATTCACCACACTGTACTTTTTGGCTTCTGAAGTATGTCTTGACTCCAGAGATAAATGAACTCGGAGTGATAAATGAACTCAAAGCTTTCTTTTTGTCATCACTTTTTCCAAAAAGAAGGATACGAAGTTCAGAACCTGTGGGAGAAAAACAAATGAATCTAATCGCTGTTGTCACTGCAAAAAAAACAACAAAACTACAAAATGCCCTGTAATAAGTATTTTTCCTTTGCACTAGTCGGTAAAAAAGAGCATTTTAACTTCACTGCAGTTTTTTTGTTGTTGCTTCTTTTGGGCCATCAATTATGATTTTTTTTTTGTAAAACAAAAGTAATTGTGTCTTACTAGTTCGAACATAGCTTCCTTCTTGTTTGGTTGGGTCCTTTGCAGTTATTCCTGGGGGAAAGCAAAAACGTTTATAAATGCATCCTCATATACTGTACAATAACATTTTCTAATTCCGACACATACCAGCTTTCTGAACATTTTCCAGAATTTCACCTGGTTCTCCTTGTTCCCTGCTGTGAAGAGGAGCAGAAGGAGATTCGAATGCTTCATGGGTCAACTTCTCGCCTTTGTTATCGTTGACCATCTGATCCAGTCGTGCAAACAGCTCTGACCGTTTAAAGTTAATTAGTTCTTTTTCTTCTGGTGTAAAGTTCTTCAGCCACATGTACCGATATCTGCATTTTATGATCGTCGTTACCAAAGGATTGTTTGTGGACATCAAATGTGGATTTTCTTCGCTGTTTGTAGATACTAGCACCATTGAATGAGCAAAAGAGTTTTCATTGAACATATTTAACACTTGCTCGAGTCTCTCTTGTTGTTGTGCAGTGAATACATCAGGTTGAAGGACCAGCAGGAGCACGTGGAGCCCGGGCTCTGAGGCTTCTGCAAACTCTTCTATCATTTCTGTCAGCTGTGTCTGGTTCAAGTCAGGGTTTAGAAGGTCTGGGGTGTTGATGACGGTTACTTTTTTATCCCCAAATGGAGCACTGACTTTGGTTGAGTTTTGTAACATTGTCCTGTTTGTTTCCGTTTCAACTAAGATGCTCTCCACGAAGCATCTCTGTCTCCAGTGGTTTCCCAGAAGAACAACTCTCAGCTCAGACACTGAAATAAACACAAATAATATGATGTTTAACTAACACTAACCCTGTTTACAAATACAATGACCTGAAATAGTTTTGATACAACATGAACTTTTGAAATAATGCTTCACGCCCACAAATTTTCATCATTGTGTGTGCGTGTGTGTGAGAGAGAGTGTGAGCTCATTATATGAATGTACGTTTAGAGAGATATTATAACTTGTTTGGTAAATTGTAATTCCTGCTGATAAATGTATTGTCATGTATCCATCTACTTTTATTTTACTGTTTTACAACATCCTGCTCAGGGACTGCAGGAGTAAATTAGCACTGCTGCTATAAACTTCTACAATACATCTCTCCTCTTGGCTAATGTTAATTGTACAATGTTCTTGTAGAAACAAATATCATACCAATTGAATATTAAACTTAAATTAACTCACTGTTAGGTGGTAAAAGCTCATAACTCGACCTGCGGGTCAGGGGTGACACATCTGCAACTGCAAAAACAATTATTTCTGTAACATACAGCGATAGATTGAGATAAAGTCATGAAAACTCACCTTGTGCTTCCATGGTGTCACAGCTGATATCTAACTGTTGGGAAAGAGAAATATATTAGTTTGTAGTTTTTACAGAAAAAATAAAGTGAAATAAAAAAATTGTAAAATAAGATTTGGTGTTTTCAGATTCTTTACGTACGCTGTGTGCTGGCTTTTGGCTTTTAGACGAGGTTTCTTTCTGGCTCATACAATATTATTCATAGATTATATATATATTATTATAGATTATATAGGTCGTGGGTTCAAGCCCACTGTAAGACCTACTTCACGACTCCCGCTGATGACTGCTGTCGTTGTGTCCTTGGGAAAGGCACTTAACCCCACTTTGCCTGAAGCCCCCGCTGAAAGATCAAGGCTCCTGTGGACTCACCACCTGCAGGAGGATAAGTGAGGGGCTGGTGCTCTGTGTACTGGGTGCAGCTCTGACTGCCACCCCCCCGACCCAGAAATGGATTAAAGGGAAGAAAATGGATGGATGGATGGATATATATTTTTATTTGTTCAGGTGGATTTTATTTTGTATCCGTAAAGTTTAGTATCAAAGTGGTATAGAATATGGAGTCACGTAACTCAAAAAAATCACAGATGATTAAAGATTCTCGTGTAGATCACTCATGTCACGATGCTGAATCCATCCAGTCACACTAATTCTATTCTGTGGAAACTTAAACAATGAAATATTCTGGTCTTGCTCTTTTCTCTCTGTAATATAATTTAGTGATACCATTAATAATGCAATGATCCAAAACATGTCTCAATTATTCAAATCCTTAGATAATATTGTTAATTTCATATAGATTTTAATATAATATTTTAATACTGGTTTATGTCTCTTACATTTCATTTGATGACCTAAAACAGTAAAAGAAATCCTAATTTGTCTCACATTAATTTAATTGCTGTAAACCCATACAATTTTTTCTTTAATCTAATCTTAAAATGACCAAAAACGATACATATTCTGTTTTAGTACAATTGAAGAGATAAAACATTCAGGATTCCATGTGTTGACCTTTCCACAGGTAATGTTAATGATTAACTTTTACGATGTAACAGTCATTTTATGTTTCGTATTTCTGTATCTTTAATGACCTTTATTTCCTTGAGGACAATCCTTTCATTTATCCACTTATCCTCCAGACAAACACACTCTCACATATCAAGACATTTGATGAAGATTTTGTTTGCATTCCTTTACCTTTTTTGTGTGACTATTACTTACAATGGAAATAAAAAAAAATATTCTGATTCAGATTATAGGCATACACAAGTACACACATGCGTACACACACACTCACTGCAGGCATAAACATTCTAAAACATGTTACAGGCAAACACATGCACGCGCACACACACACACACACACACACACACACACACACACACACACACACACACACACACACAAGCACATGCATGTATGCACAACCTCAACAACTGAATAATCATGTACAATCATGTCATCCATAATGATAATCTTATGATAAAGGGATTTGGCCACAGAAGTTTTTTAATGTTCCTGTTTTCTCCTTCTGAGGCATGTAGTATATGACACTCTAGCGCTACAATTAAAACAAAGCATATCAGGCCTTCAGCACCAACTGTTAAACGTTAGTATTCAACTCAAACCTCGACATAGATAATGTGTAATAATGTAAATGTAAATTGCTGATATTACTGTACCTTAGTTGGAGAGAGAGAGTCTTCACCATCGACACGTCTCAAATGTTCGGTGTATCTCAAATGTTCAAGGATCAAAGTTCAACTTTATTGCCTTTATATAAAATGTGCTGAACTTTTAATGATTTATGCGAACCACTTTATGGCTGATCATACTCACTCTTACAGACCTGCCACACACACACACACACAGACACCTGTCACCAATGGACACATGAATTCATCTATGACCTGGGAGTGAGTTTTAGCCATGGATGTATTATAGTCTAGTATCACACACACACACTCACGCACATCCTCACAAACTGAAGAAAATCTGTTGTCACTCATATTAATAATCTTATGAAACGATTTAAAGGGAGTAAGCCACAGAAGTATTTTCGTGCTTCTGTCTTCTCCTTCTGAGTCTCATGTAGTGTGTATGTGACAGTCAAGCGCTCAATAAATGAAATGAATCAGAGAAAAAGTACCTGGCCTTCAGCACTAACTGTTACCTGTTAGTATTAAACTCAAACCTCGACATAGATAATGTGTAATAATGTAAATGTATATTGCTGATGTTACCTTAGTTGGAGAGAGAGAGTATTCACCATCGACACGTCTCAAATGTTCAAGGATCAAGGTTCAACTGTATTGCCTTTATATAAAATGTGCTGAACTTCCTTAACTTCATTATATTTCACACAAACCACAAGATGGCGCCAAACACCGGACAAATGAGAAACCAAGAAGCACTTCGCTTTGAACCAACAACTATTTTTTGTTGATATATTTTTAATTTCTTATCATTATTTTAATGTAATGTAAAGCCTTGCCTTTGCATTACATTCTACGAGAGTTTGTACTGATTTATATTTTCAAATGTGCCTGCATAATGAACTTAGCTCCAGCTTTCTTAAAGACAACTAAACACCAAATCAACTTTTTTTTTTTTACTCATAAACTGCATAAATATAATACTAAATAATAATAATACATTGGTTTTATATAGCGCTTTTTTGCACGCTCAAATTTCTTTATTTATTTCACTCCATACATAACGGTGATAAACTACTGTGTAGTACCACACAGTAGCCGATGGCCCCATCCATGTCACTCTACTGTCAAACCATAATCCTAAATACTTGAACTCATTCACTACCTCCAATCTCTCCCCATATGAATTAATTTTAACAACAGCCTTTTTCTTTCTTGTAAAACTCATTACTTTTGTTTTGCTACGAAAAACCTAAATCCCCACTTTACAGACCACGACTCAATTATCTGTATCGCTTCTTGAATCTTCTCCACAATATAATTTACATTCCTTCCTCGCTTCCATATTACTCCATCATTCGCGAACAGTGACACTCCAACAGACCCTTCAACATCTCATTTATCATTATGGAAAAGAACACTGGACTCACAATACTCCCTTGCGGCGTCCCATTGTCTACCTCATAAAGAGCTTAGCTCAGAACCTACTCGCACTAAAATCTTTCTCCCTTTTAGAAACTGTTTGACTCATCCAAGCATTTCCCCTCTTATTCCGAGCCACCAGCTCCTCTCTGACAGCAGCTTGTGTGTATGGGTGTAGTGTGTTTTTTTCCGCCAGCAGAGGGCGCCCTGGTTTACTTTACAGCTGTGATGCCTCAAATCAGCTGTCACATTTTTGCAAAAGAAAAAATGCAAAAATGTGACGTCACATTGATTTGAAAGCTAAGCAGGAAAAGCTGAGGAACTGTCAGTAGTATGCTATAAAAGTATTATAAAATAATATGCATATTGCAAAATATATGATTGATTTAGTCAAAGTAGGGAAACTTTGATTCTAGTAGATTAGTCTTAGATTTATTGAGGGAAAACCCCTTGAGATGCAGCATCTCATTTTCGAGAGGGTCCCATGAACATAAAACAAACAAACACAATACATATAATACAGTACATACAAACAATTAACATTTATACATTTAACACACACAGGTTTGCTCCCTCAGATCCAACTCCACCTCCTACTATAAGAACACATTCAAAAAACATATACATCATTACTGTATACAATATAGTCAAATACAGGCCATACATACTGCGGGTGATAGAATAATACAACTTAAAATATACATCCAGATATTACAAAATAATAAAAAAAATAAAAAAATATATATATAATAATAATAAAAAATAAAAATAAAAAACAGCTAGTAACATGCACAGGGAATGGTAAGATATCTAGATAATTCCAATTTAAATAAGGCAAAGGAGGTTAAGGATCTTATGTATGTGGGTAACTTATTCCAATCAGATGGAGCCTTGTATGAGAAAGCTCTACTTCCAACTTCTTTATGGATTCTTGGAACAGAAAAGGTGAGGGAGTTAGTGCTTCTAAATATTGAGGACAGTTAAAATAAATACATTTGAAAATGAACTTCATCCAATGAAAGTGACGTCTGTGGTTAGGTTGCAACCAGTTCAGTTTTTCAAATAAAGTGCAGTGATGTGTTCGATAAGGACATTTAAGGATGAATCTGCAAAGACAGTTGAAGAGTGTGTTTAAAGGTTTGAGGTATGAGTCATATGTGTTTTGATAGATGGTGTCAGAATAATCTATGATGGGTAGAACTAGTTGTGTTATTATTTTCTTTCTAACTTCCTGGGTGAAACAGTTGGATGAACGAAACAGGGGGCCCATGGTGGCGTATGTTCTTTTAATGATGTAATCAATATGGGGTAAGCTCTGGGTCCAGCCACAAACCAAGATATTTAATGGATTCAGCTTTATGCATCTTTGACCCATCACTGAACTCTATATGGAGGTCGGGGGAATTGAAAAGTTTGTGATGTGTGCCGAAAAGAATACAGCATGATTTTTTCATATTGAGAATTAATCTGTTATTATAGAGCCATTTTTGGACTGAGTTAAAGACAAGCTGCAACTGATTCTGAAGCAATGGAAGATTACCATTAGATATGTAAATGACTGTGTCGTCAGCGTATATATTTATTCAACAGTTTGATTGTGGAAGATCATTGATGAATATTGAGAATAGAAGGGGACCTAAAGTGGAGCCCTGGGGCACCCCTTTCTCAATTATGCATTTGTTGGACTGGGAACCAAGTGACACAACATATTGAAAACGGCTATGGAGATAGGAATTAAAGAATAGAATGGCGTTGGTATCAAGACCTATTGCGTAAAGCTTGTCAAGCAGTAGGTAGTGATCTACTAGGTCAAAGGCTTTGGAGAGATCAAGGAATATGGAGCCCACATACATATTTTGGTCAAAAGAAGAAAATACATCATTTGTAAATTTTAGCAGAGCAGTGGTGGTTGAGTACCCTGATCGAAACCCAGATTGAAAAGGGGACAATATATTAAAAACATTGAGGTAGTGATATAACTGTTGGAAAATCAATTTTTCAAATAACTTTGCAACTGCACAAATAATAGAAATTGGCCGAAAATTGTTTAAGTCAGTCGCATCTCCTGCTTTAAAAACAGGCGTGACTCTGGCCGTTTTTAGGACAGAGGGAAAAGAAGATGTCTTTATAGACAAATTAAAAATATCAGCTAGTGGGAAAATTAAAATGTGAGCAGCAATTTGTAAAAATTTTACATCCAAGCCATCTGGACCGGCGCAACAGTTTTCATTTTGGTTAAAGCATAATAAACAAGGAGAACGAGGTACCTAAACGAGATTCAGGATTTCCAGAGAGAGGCAAGTACTTTGGAATCATATTGCTGATTGAGGTAAAATGTTGATTAAATGCTTCAGATATCTTGGAAGGATCTGAAATAGTTTCATTATTAACAACCACATGATCAGTAGATTTACTTTTAGACTTATTTAAAACTTGATCGAGTTGAGCCCAAAACTTTTTTGGGTTGTTCAGATTTAGTGAAAACCCGTCTTTATAATATTCAGATTTGGCATTCCTGGTCTGTGTCTTACAATGGTTTCTAAGAGATCTATAGGTTTCCCAATCAGCAGGATCTTTAGTGGTGTTATACTTATCCCAAGCATTGTCCCTCACTCTACAAAGATTGACAAGTGTCGGGTTGATCCAAGGAAGATGTCGACCTTTTACACGTAATGTTTTCAGAGGGGCATGCTTGTCGATAACTCTGGTTACCTCAGAATGAAAATAATTCCATGCGTCCTCTGCATTTGGAATTAACTGGAACCTGTCCCAATTAATATCTATCAAGTCATGTATGAATGAGTCAATGTTAATTTTCTTAGTTCGTCTAATTATAATATATTTAGGAGGATTTTTTGGCATTCGTATTTTCCACACACAGAACACAATTGAGTGATCGCTAAAGCAATCAGACATAACTCCTGATAGTGAGATTCTCTCAGGGTGAATTACCAGTATCCAGTCTAGAAGTGAGGAGGAGTTCTGAGCTACTCTTCAACGCCTTTAGCACTAATCTTTGGATTTGTAACCTCAGTGACCCCTGACCTCCAGACACAGGTAAATCCTATCATGAGAAAGGGTATTTAAGTGTGCCAAGTCTAAGTGTTTCTCCTCTTTGCATCTTCTCTGAAGAGTGGCCTCTAAAGTCTATGGTGGCAACATGGGAGCCTCAAAACAACTCTCAAATGACCTAAAAACAAAGATAGTGGTTCATGGTTTAGAGGAAGGATACAAAAAGCCATCACCGAGATTAAAGCTTGCAGTTTAAACTGTTTAGAATCAAGTGAGGAATTGGAAGACCACAGGCACAGTTCTAGTTAAGGCCCCAAGTGGCAAAACATGAAAAATGTGAGAACAGCTCCAAAGTCCTACATCAGTTTGCTGCGACTGTGCATCGTTCGATTATTCAGTGCACTTTACAAAAGGAGATGCTCGTGGCTCTGCACATGCTGCAAACAGTGCTGCCTGAGGTATGCTAAAGCACATTTGGACAAGCCAGCTTCATTTTGGAAGTTTCTGTGGAATGAGCTATTTGAACATAACAAGGGGAGTTGTGCATGAAAGAGCATTTGATAAATGTTCCATCACGATGTGTGGCTGTGTCCAGGGTGTGCACTGGAAAGATTGTTAATATTGCGGTGCCTAAATGTATTCACAAAACTATTCTTGCAAACTTTCTGTGAATGATACAAACTTTATTTCACTTTGCTCTACGGGGATAAAGTGCACATTTATATTTAACTGAAATGTCTTTCCAAACAACCAATGATTTATAAAAGAAAATCATAACATTTGATTGAGTGGCCAGAATCTTACAAGAACTTAATATAGACCTTAATATAGTTCAGACTGCTTTAAACTGACTATCATGTCATGAGTCATTAAATAAATGTCTTACTTTTTTCACAAACATGAACATTGCATAGAAAAACTACACTGAATAAACATTTATTTTTGATTCAGGTCTTTAATGTTTTATATACATATAGGATAATGCAAAAAAATGGATTAAAGGAATAAAAATTACAAAACAGGAAAACATGAATCATAAAAATAGGTCAAAACCATAACCCAATTAATAGGCTGCAACCCCGTGGACATACTTTCCTTTTTTTCTATACATACAGTGTAGCATTCTCTATTACAAATACTTGGTGTATAAAAGATCATATTAACCTCTTATAAAGTACAAAAATATCAAATATATTTATGGTATTCACAAAGATAACAACACAAATGATCATGTCCCTGTGGCTCTGGTTCTGAAATGGTTCTATTCTGTATTTCTCATACCTGGACATGTTTTAACTTGGTTTAATCAGGGATGGGAAAGTTGGCACAAACCCAAATGGCTTCATACTTCTCAGATTAGGAAGACTGCGGCAAATTGAATAAGCTAAAATCACACCAGAGCCATGTCACTTCTGATGCAGCCAAAACAGAGCAAACTGTAAGTCCAATAAGCAATACAGAGATAGCAAACGTGAAATAATGAGTAGATGGAGCTTTGGTCACTAGGTCTAAACTGCATCAAAAGACACATCAAAGACTTAGGATAGCTTTCCCCTGCATGACACCAGGCTACTAAACACCAATATTTACAATACTTAATGGAATCAAAACATTCACTTCACAATAATGACAAAATTATTCATACAACGTTTGCACGCAGCCATGAAAACAATTTATGAAATGGGACACCAACTTTCTTCAGGTATCATCTTATTCTTGATGTCATTCATCTTCTGTTCGTGTTTCATTTTCAGTTCCTCCTCTTCCTGCTCAGTCACAGTGCCCCCAGATTTCTTCTTCAAATCGTCCATCTCTTGCTTCTGTTTCTCCTCTAACTCTTGGATTTGTCGACTCTGCTCTTCCTCATGTTTCTTCATGACATTCTCTGTGAATTCATTCATTTCTTCCATTTGCTTATGCTCAAGTTTCTTAATTTTACTTTCCATCTCACTTTCTTTCTGGCTCCGTAAGTCAGACCTCAGTTGTGTCAGTTGTTCTTTGTGTTGAGCAGACAAATCTTTCTTTCTTTTCTTTAGTTCATCTTTATTAGTTTCCTGTACCAGAGTTTTCATCTCTCGTCTCTGTTTTGCCTCCAACTCCTCCCTTTCGTCTTTTTCTTTTTGTTCAAACTTTTTCTTTATTTCTTCATTACATTTGCTTAGTTCTTCTTTATGTTTTTTCTGGATATTAATAATTTTGCTGTGGTTTTCTTTCTTTTTCATTAAAACCACGATGGCCAAATCAATCATCTGATTCTTGTGCTTCTTGTGTTGATTCTCCATTTCACCTTTCAGAGTTGTCTCTTTGTGAGAAGCCAGATTTTCTAATGTTTTATATCCTTCCTGCCCCTCTTGAATCTCCTTTTGAAGCTCACTAACTTCTTGCAAGTGTTTGTCAATCAGAGCTGCAACGTCCATGTCCTTCTTACGTTTGAAGTCGTTGAACTCTTCCGCCTTCTTGCGAGCTTCTTCCTCATACGTCGTCCTCAGTTCCTCAACTTGTTTCTCATGTCTTTCCTGCAACCTCTTCCTCTGCTCCAGTCTGTCTTGATCTTCTGCTTCTTTCTTTATTCTGTACTTTTCCAGTTTGTCTTTGTATTCTTGCTCCAGTTTATCAAGTCTCTCCTGCTCCTGCTCTCGTCTCCGTTTGTCCTGCTGCTGTCGGTTTTCCCACCACTGTCCTCTCTCCTCTTCCCAGGCTTCTCGATCCTTTTCCATTTGGACTTTGTTCTCTTGCAGTTTTCTATCAAAGCTCTTTTTTGATTCCTTTTCTAAGTCTTGAAGCTTTCGCTCATACTCCTCTCTTGTAGATCGATCTTGCTCTTTCCTCTGCCTGTCTTCTTCCTCTCTCTTGTTCTGTTCATCTGTTCTTAGAGAACGCTCACTGTTTATATTATCCTTCAGTTGTTTAAGTTCTTTGTCCCTCTCTTGACGTTCTCTCTTACTTTCTTTCCTCTGTTCGTCCATTCTCTGTTGGATTTCTTGCTTTTCCTGTTTATGTTTCTCTTCCATTTGTTGCATTTCTTTTCTAAACTCTTCTTCTTGTTCCTTTAACAATCTCTGTGTCTCTTTCTGAATGGCGGCCTCAGCTTCCTGGAGCATCTCACTTGTGTAGAAGCCCCCACCGTTCACTTTCACCACATCTTCAATCATCTTGATCAGGTCTTGGACTTGGTAAGTATTTCTCTCTGTAGGTTTCTTATTATCAAAGACATGACACCTGTTTCCACAATCAGAGATCAGCTTCTTACATGAATCATTACATTTTGATTCAATGAACTTTTCAATGGAGAGATTTATTTTTTCAAATTTTTTACCATGCGTGAACAGAACTATGGTGAACTTTGCTGCATCTTTGCCAAATCCTTTCTTGATCAATTCAAGTGTTTCTTTCTCTTCTGGGGTAAATCTTCCAATTTGAAGAACCAGCAGAAAGATGTGTGGTCCTGGTGCCAGGAGGCTGATGCATTTGAGCATCTCCTCATTGACCTCATGATTAGACAAATTGCTGTCGAACAGGCCAGGAGTGTCCACCACAGTCACACGACGACCGTCCACTTCACCATGTGCCTTCTCACAACGTTTGGTCACAGATTCTTGGCTAAAGTCTGATTTAAACTCTTTTCGTCCCAGAATGGTGTTTCCACAGCTGCTCTTCCCACTTCCTGTCTTTCCTATCAACACGATCCTCAGACTCTGGGCAGTCAAGATGGCGCCTGTGTCTGGCTGCGCGACTTCGGTAAAGTTAGCTTGATATTCACAGATTCGGACTTCTGCGGTCAATATCTCACGAAAGCTACGTTGTTAAACGAAAGTAATTGTGCCAAAATGATCACCTCTACATAGGCTAACTACTACAACATCGATTTTTAAAATCCAATGCGCTGTTTTAATGCAGAGAAATCCATTGAACCCAATGCGCCGCAAGTGCCGAGAAAAGGACTTAGGGAGCGTCAACAAATGCCAATAGCAGCTGTGTAAACGAACAAAAGTTTTTATTTTAAGCCAAGTACACGCACTAAACTCTCAAATACTATAAATAATGGCCATATCTAACTACTACAACCTTTGTTTTCAGCATTTGTCTCTTTTTTTTATATTTTTCATGAATAAATATGATTAAATATGAATATGAATTTTCAATAACTTTTTTCAAAAAGGGGCGTGGTCACCAAATTCGCAGGTATGATCAATAACTACCATGTCTAACTACTACAACCTTTGTTTTCAGCAGAAATATCTTTTTTATATTTTTTATGATTAAATATGAATATGAATTTTCAATAATTTTTTTTCAAAAAGGGGCATGGTCACCAAATTCTCAGGTATGATCAATAACTACCATGTCTAACTACTACAACCTTTGTTTTCAGCAGAAATATCTTTTTTTATATTGTTTATGATTAAATATGAATATGAATTTTCAATAATTTTTTTTCAAAAAGGGGCATGGTCACCAAATTCTCAGGTATGATCAATAACTACCATATCTAACTACTACAACCTTTGTTTTCAGCAGAAATATCTTTTTTATATTTTTTATGATTAAATATGAATATGAATTTTCAATAACTTTTTTTCTAAAAGGGGCGTGGTCACCAAATTCTCAGGTATGATCAATAACTACCATGTCTAACTACTACAACCTTTGTTTTCAGCAGAAATATCTTTTTTATATTTTTTATGATTAAATATGAATATGAATTTTCAATAACTTTTTTTCTAAAAGGGGCGTGGTTACCAAATTCTCAGGTATGATCAATAACTACCATATATAACTACTACAACCTTTGTTTTCAGCATTTGTCTCTTTTTTTATATTTTTCATGAATAAATATGATTAAATATGAACATGAATTTTCAATAACTTTTTTTCAAAAAGGGGCGTGGTCACCAAATTCTCAGGTATGATCAATAACTAACACGTCTAATTACTACAACCTTTGTTTTCAGCAGAAACATCTTTTTTATATTTTTTATGATTAAATATGAATATGAATTTTCAATAACTTTTTTTCAAAAAGGGGCGTGGTCACCAAATTCTCAGGTATGATCAATAACTACCATGTCTAACTACTACAACCTTTGTTTTCAGCAGAAATATCTTTTTTATATTTTTTATGATTAAATATGAATATGAATTTTCAATAACTTTTTTTCTAAAAGGGGCGTGGTCACCAAATTCTCAGGTATGATCAATAACTAACATGTCTAACTACTACAACTACTACAAACTATGTTTCCGCCATCATACAGTATGATCGGCACACATTGTTCCGCATTAAGGCTCATATGCAGGACTTTTGCATTACCCGGCACAGATTCTCTGAGTTTTTCCCTCCAAAACTGGAGCGCCATGCGTCACCACCGGAATACCCGTTGCTTACCCGGCGCCGCGGAAGGAGAAGGAAGCGTGGATCCAGGGCTGGGGTCCAAGTCCGGAGGAGAAGGTGGTCATCGCTTGGATCTTCACCCGGGCTGAACGGACCCAAATCTCCCAGGAGTGAGCGGTGCCTGAGGCCGGTTCCGGTCTGCGCGCCAGTTCGGGACGCGGCTTGTGTGTCATCGCTCGTGTGGAGCACCTCCGACCGGCTCTTTCCCACCCGAGCTGTTTACCATCATGCCCCCCGCCAGCGCGTCTTGTGCCCGGTTACCTGCCAGACGGATCATGCCATCCAGCCCGTCCCAGGCCAGCCCGCGTCACGGATGCGCGCCACCAGGATTGCTCTTCTCAACGCGCGCTCTATTGCAAACAAGGCGTTTACACTGAACGACCACTTCACTAAAGAGAACTTGGATTTTATGTTCATAACGGAGACTTGGCAACGGGAGAACGAGCACCTTCATCTGAGAGAACTATGCCCCCCGGACTGCTCCGTGTTTGGGAGTCCTCGCCTCGCGCGCCGTGGAGGCGGACTGGCGCTGGTTTTTCGTGACTCTTTCTGCTGCAGTTTGATGGATGGAGCTTCATACGACTCCTTCGAGCTACAGATGTGCAAGGTTGGACAAACTCTCCCCTTTTACTGTGTCTTAGTTTACCGACCTCCTGGTACTGCGCGCACATTCCTTGATGAATTCTCTGAGTTTTTAACATCCATTATCAAACTAGATCGCGTTTTAGTCCTTGGGGATTTTAATCTCCATATCGACGATCCCTCTTGTGTGATTGCAGCTGAACTGTTAACGACCATGGACTCTTTCAATTTTGTACAGCACGTTTCTGGCCCCACGCACATAAAAGGTCACACGCTAGATTTGGTCTTCTCATGTGGCCTAAACATTGAAAATATGAGTGTTGATGCATTTCATATTAGTGACCACTGTTGCATTTCCTTCACTCTGTCACGCGTCATGATGCCAACTGTCTCCAATGTTGTTACACAAAAACGCATCATTAGTGAGACAACATTTAGTGATTTCTCTGTCCGATTTGACCCTCGCTCCTTTGTTGTTTGTGATGATGTTGATTCGTTTGTGCAAAGTTTCAACAGCCACTGTGTGTCTATTTTGGATTTGGTAGCACCTGTTAAAGATATTTCAGGATCACATAAAAAAGCCCATCCATGGATGAATGATGACATTTGTAGTTTTAGGAGAAAATGTCGGAAGACAGAGCGTCTTTGGAAAGCCACCAAAGTACATAGACTTCATTTAAAAGACCTGATGCTGGAACTGAATGAAATGATAAAGCAGGCTCGCTCATCTTATTTTTCAAACCTTGTGTCAGGCAATAAGAAAAATCCAAAAATCCTGTTTGACACCATTGAAAATCTTTCTGCACCTTCAGCTCCTCTTGTGCCTGTGTACTCACATGAGGACTGTAATAAATTTTTGTCATTCTTCGTAAACAAAGTTCAAGACATTAGGGCAAACGTGAATCTTCCCCTAACCAGTGTTTGTTCCACTAAGTTGTCCCCGGTGTCATCTTGGTCGTCCTTCTCTCCTGTCAGCTTACAGGATGTGAACACTTTAGTGAATAACATGAAGCCTTCCTCGAGCCCGGCTGACATTGTCCCAACGTCACTATTTTTGAAAATGTTCAGTACTGTTGGCTCCTGTGTGGTTAAAATAATTAACCTCTCTCTTTCATCTGCCTCAGTCCCCAGCTACTTCAAGCATGCTGTGGTAAACCCAATCCTTAAAAAGCCCAATCTGGACCCTTCAGAACCTAAAAACTACAGGCCCATCTCCAAACTTCCTTTTATTTCCAAAATTCTGGAAAAAGTAGTGGCATGCCAGCTGACCTCCTTTATGGAACAGCACAATTTGTTTGATCCACTTCAGTCTGGTTTTCGTAAATTACACTCCACTGAAACAGCTCTTATCAAAGTTTCTAGTGATGTAATGATGGCAGCCGATTCCCAACGCTACACAGTTCTTGTACTTCTGGATTTGTCCTCTGCCTTTGACACTGTGGATCATAATATACTTAGTGACCGGCTTCAAAATGAGATAGGGCTTTCTGGGTCTGTCCTCCAGTGGTTCTCCTCATATGTCCATGGCAGAACTTTTAACGTTGCTTTAAACAATGTACAGTCAGATGTGACTAATCTGTCCTGCGGAGTGGCACAGGGATCAGTTTTGGGTCCGATTTTGTTTTTATTGTACATTTTGCCACTTGGTAAAATTATTAATCACTTCGAGGATGTATCCTACCATTTCTATGCCGATGACGTCCAGTTGTACTGTTCTTTTAATGACTCTGAGTTCCAGCGCTTGTCATCATTTTTGGAGTGTGTGTCCTCCATTAAAGACTGGCTGGCCACTAACTACTTACAGTTAAATTCCAACAAAACTGAAACGCTCATCTTTGCTCCAGACCATAAGATCCCGCTGATCAAACAGCACCTTGGCTCTCTTGGCTCCTCCGTCAAATCCAGCCTCAGAAACCTAGGGGTTGTGTTTGACCAGGCCATGTCTATCGAGACACACTCCAAACAGCTCGTCCGTAACTGCTTTTATCACCTTAGGAACATTGCAAAAATCCGCAATATGTTGTCAAAGAATGATCTGGAAATGATCATTCACGCTTTTATTTCAACAAGACTTGACTATTGCAACTCTGTTTTTACCTGCTTGAATAAGTCTGCACTCAATCAACTTCAAATTGTTCAAAATTCTGCTGCTAGACTTTTAACAGGTGCCCCTCGTAGGTCCCATATCACTCCTGTTCTGTCTGTTCTTCATTGGCTCCCAGTCAAATTCAGGATTGATTTTAAGATCTTAGTGCTGACCTTCAGAGCCTTAAATGGTCAGGCCCCCCAGTACATCCTGAACCTTTTGAGCCTGTACTCCTCTGGCCGTTCTCTCCGGTCCTCTGGCCAGAACCTGCTTGTGGTCCCCAAAACCCATTATAAGACTCGAGGGGACCGGTCTTTTCAGTCTGTTGCCCCCAGACTGTGGAACGCCCTGCCCCTGTCCCTACGTCTGGTCGACTCTGCGGACTCTTTCAAAAAAGGCTTGAAGACTTATTTATTTAAGAAAGCTTTTAGTTGATTGGGTTCTCACTGATGTCACTTTTAAGTACATAAAATGTGTAATGTGTGTAAGTGTATTTTATATTGTTTGTATTTGCCCACTGTCCTGTACAGCACTTTGTGATTTTTATCTGTGAAAAGCGCTTTATAAATAAACTTTACTTACTTACTTACTTACTTACTCTCTGCATGCTGTGCTCCACCTGCAATTATAAACAAGATAAATCACACTATGTTATTTATACTTAATGCTTTTTCTCAAATATACCACACTTTTATCCTTGGTACAAAAGAGCTCTGTGTTAGAGGGAGGTGTATTCTCAAATCATAAGCAGGAGTCCCATATATGACTCCTGAGTCGCAAAGCTCCGGTTAGGATATCCTTTGTTTGTTCTCAATTGAAGCTGTAACATCATAGTAAAGAAGTTGTTGGCCTCTTTCTCAGGAATAACTGTCCACCAAATCAAGCGACTTCTAAAATAACAACCACTCACTACAGAAAAATACGGATCCCCTCTGATGACATGGTCAAAAAAAATTTACATTGTGGCCACAATATAGCTACTATAATGTGCGCACAAAATACTAATTTGTTCCCACAAAATACTAATGAATTCCCACAATATAGCTAAAATGTGAGCATTAAATACTCATTTGTGGCCACAACATAGTAATTATCCGACATGGGTGGAAAGGATCATTTTTCATTTTTCCATTTTGAATTTAAATTTATGGGCTTCCTGTTTGTCAGGGGGCTTGGCCATAATAACTTTTATCTCATGTCTTGAGATGAAGAACATGTGTACCAAATGTCATGGCTCTACGACAAACTTAACCTCAAACCCCTCCCATACTAAAAACGTTGACACCATCTGTAGGGGGCGCTAATGAGCCAAGTTCATGTATTTCACTTTCAATATACCTACACCCTAGAGATGAATAATGTATTAACGTTTTGTGCAAATCAGACTTTGTATGTGCAAATAGGAGCAAATTTAATATTGTCAAAAACGGCAAAAAAAAGGTCACATTTTGCCGCTCCGCTGTTCAAACAATGTTTCACTGATCAAAAATCCCCTTGGTCATTTTGAAGGTACATGTGTTGAGATGATGTGGAGCGATTTTGAGGCCAATCGGTGAAACGGCCGAGGAGAAGATTTCCAACCGACATGTATGAAAACTATTGCTTCATTTTTCCATTTTGCAGTGAAATTTATGGGCTTCCTGTTTGTCAGAGGGCGGGGCTATAATAAAAAAAAATTCTTGTCCTGACTTGAGGAACATGTGTACCAAATTTCATGGCTCTACAACAAACTTGATCTCCAAAAATCCCATAGGGGTATTATTTTGGCTGTTGTAGGTGGCGCTGTTCGGGCATTTTTTGAGTCCCATAAAAATAAACACCAAAATATCAAATTTTTGGGCAAAATTTTACAACTTTTCATGCATGTTCAGGGGGTCAAATTAAGGCTCAAAGTGCAGAATTTGACATCTCTCGAGCAAAAACAATAAGCCCTTTCCCCGTTTGGGGCTCGAGACTAATAATACCCCTATGGGAGTTTTCGGCGGTCAAGTTTGTTGTAGAGCCATGAAATTTGGTACACATGTTCCTCAAGTCAAGACATGAAAAATTTTTTATTATGGCTCCGCCCTCTGACAAACAGGAAGCCCATCAATTTCACTGCAAAATGGAACAATGAACAGCAATAGTTTTCATACATGTCGGTTGGAAAGCGACTCCTCCTCGGTCGTTTCACCGATTTGCCTCAAAATTGCTCCACGTCATCTCAACACATGTGCCTTGAAAATGACTTTGGCAATTTTTCATCAGTAAAACGTTGTTCGAACAGGGGAGCGGCAAAATGTGACATTTTTTTGGCCGTTTTGGACCATATTAAATTTGCTCCCGTTTGTTCCATGGGTGAATTATGTATACACCACATTATAATATTAATATCATTCAACGCAAAAAGAGCGTTCCTTTTCTAGAATCTGCGTTACGTAAGGAGCTCCGTACCTACATGTCCTTAATATTATTACCCTGCTAGAAAAGGTATCTGCTTTGGTACCGCGGGGCAGAACTGTAGAACTGTGGATGTCTCGGCGCAGCCCTTTTCACCATGGATCCGCCGTGGTGGCGCTGCTGGTCCGCTGCGGACCTTGCAGATTTGCTCAAGACCCGCTACTGACCCGCTTAGAGCCTTGTTCCCTCCCGCGGATATGATAATAAGGATTTATCTATTGAATTATGCTGCTTGTCATGTGGATATACTCACTGCTAAACTCGCGGAGAGTGCAGTTAGCTCCAGGGTCAGTTTGCTGCGTGAGGGAGTTGTGGTTAGGAAAGTCTGCAGCGCGGTTCACACGCCGCGGAGTCTGTTGCTATCTGGGTAATTGCTATTTCGTGTACACAAAGTAGCTATATAGTAGCCACAAATTAGTATTTTGTGCGCACATTATAGCATATTGTGGGCATAAATTAGTATTTTGTGGGAACAAATTAGTATTTACAAATTACTATTTTGTGGCCACAAATTAGTATTTTGTACGCACGTTATAATTTTATTTTGACCATGTCATCAGAGGGGCTCCATAGAAAAAGATGTGTGTTATTCTAACTATCAAGTGATAAGTGACAGGTAAAAATAAATCAACGTAAAATGAGTGGAGGATGCCCAGCCAGCATGCAGACCTCCTTTATCATCAAGCCTTCAATCATTCTGACACTAGGTGAAGATTTTCAATGGGCTATATGCACGGGGAGGCGTGACGTCATTTCCTGTTAACGCAGAACAGCCCGTTCACTTCCTGCCTATGCTATTCTATGGCATTTAGGTGAGTTTTAGTGATGTTTTTTAGTAATTAGATTGATACATTCAGCTGTGAGACTGACCCAAAAGTGTCGCTGTGCTTTCCCTCTGAGGTAGAGCTTTGACTGTGGCCATTCAGAGCGATTTTTAGACTTTATAAAAACACAATGACAGCACAATCAAAGAGCACTGTTGTGTCTTAAAAATGCCTAGTATCCTCACAGTTTAATTCCCGTTTGAGCATTATTTGGGAAACTCGTGTAAACCACTGCTGAACTCCAGTGAAACTCAAGCCGTTTCCCGCGAACAGGAAGTGAAGTGGGGTTGTAGCTAAAACCCGGAAGTGGTGCGTGCATAGAGCCCATAGAGTGAAGAGGTTGTTTTAAACCCTGTGCTACCCTTGGGTCAAATTCACCCGCCACAGATGATTAAAAGTAGAAAGAAAAATACCCAAAAATTAGGGTCTAAAGGATTCTACTTAACCCAGGGTTGGTCACAATTCAGCTAAAACACTTTTTATTTTTCATTGTAGCGGGTCAGATTGACCCAAGGATAGTACAAGGGTTAAATTTATGTGTAGATGTCTATTTTTGGGTGTGGGTTGCCACTTTCTGAATTAGTAGTATTAGTATTGGTGTTCACTAGTTAGACCTCTTTTGAATCATGCTTTTAAATAAACAATAGAATCAAAAGAGTCTCAAGAGAGTGATATAAAACATACCAGTGACTTGTCTTGTTTCTGTTGGAGATGCGAGGCTCTGGAGATGTGTGATCTTCTCAATTTGCATCTGCACAAACATTTGTTTTGTGTAACTACTGCCCTGGGTTAAAGTTTGAACTTTATCTAAAAACCGTGGTACTTCTTGCTGGTCTTTAACATTGAAGATGATATAACGTCCACCACAGCGTTGACACAGCTCCTTCAGGTCTTTGTTTGTACTGACAAACTCAGTGAAAGCTGAAGCTGAAGAATCTGACTCCACAGTGAACAGAATGATGGTGAAAGCATCTACACAGGAACCCAGAACATCCTGGAGGATCTTAAACTCAGCTTTGTCTTCATCTGTGAGAGAAGCTAGAGGCAGAACCAGGACAAAGGCATGGACACCGTCAGGGTCACACAGACAAATGCTCTCCCAGAACTTCTCCCTCGTTGTTTGGTGCGGTTCACTGCAGAGAGACGGCATCTTCACGACGGACAGCAACCTCCCATTCAGTGCTCTCTGACGTTTGATGCACTCAGACGATTTGCTCTCGAGAAATGTGCTCTCTCCGATCATGGCATCTGCAACAGAAGTCTTCCCTGCTCTTTCCCTCCCAAACAGAACTATATTTAGTGGTATTTCTTGAGCGACAGAAACAAATGATTCATTGTTATGTTGGACCAGTGTCTCAATCTTTGTCATTAAATCAGTGTGGTTTTCTTTCAGACATTTGATAGAATCTTCCTTCACAATCTTTAAGAAGTTTGTTGGTAGCAGCAGTCCTCTGACCGTCATGTGTAAAGATAAGAATGGAATGTTTAAATGCATTTGGACCAAACATTGTGAAGATGAACTCAAGTGTTTCTCTTTCTTTGTCGCTAAAATCAGTAGGCTTCACGAGCAGCAGGAGCACGTTTGGTCCTGGATGACACTCTGACACACACTTCTTCGTTTCTTCTTTTACTTTTTCCACAGTTGTCTTGAATAGGTCGGGGACTTCTACTATTCTGAGCTTGTGTCCTCTCCATTCACCATCCTGTACTTTTTGGCTTCTGAATTGTGTCTTGCCTCCAGTGATAAATGAACTCAAAGAGATAAATGAACCCAAATTTTTCTTTTTGTCTTCCGTTTTTCCAAATAGAAGGATACGAAGTTCAGAACCTGTGGGAGACAAACAAAAGAATCAACTCGCTGTTAGCAGAATTGAAAAAATTGATAAATACAAAATGTCCTGTAATAAGTAATTTCATACAAAGTAGATATTTCTGGGTGTTTTCACTCTGCCACTTGTCTGTGTAAAGGAGCATTTTAACTTCACCGCACAGTTTTTTTCGTGCGTCTTTAGGGGCATCAACTATTTTTTGTAAAACAAGGGTAATTGTATCTTACTAGTTTGAACATAGCTTCTCTCTAACATGTTGCTTTTGGTTGGGTCCTGTGCAGTAAATCCTGGGGGAAAGCAAAAACGTTTATACATGCATCCAAATGTACAATAACATATTCTAATTCCAACACATACCAGCTTTCTGAAAATTTTTCAGATTTGTTCCTGGTTTTCCTTGTTCCCTGCTGTGAGGAGGAGCAGAGGGAGATTCGAATGCTTCATGGGTCAACTTCTCGCCTTGGTTATCAATGACCATCTGACCCAGTCGTACAAACAGCTCTGACCGTTTAAAGTTCATTTGTCCTTTTGGTGTAAACTTATTCAGCCACATGTACCGATATCTTCCGATTTTCTTCGCTGTTTGTAGATACTAGCACCATTGAATGAGCAAAAGAGTTTTCATTGAACATATTTAACAGAATACATAAGGTTGAAGGACCAGCAGGAGCACGTGGAGCCCGGGCTCTGAGGCTTCTGCAAACTCTTCTATCATTTCTGTCAGCTGTGTCTGGTTCAAGTCAGGGTTTAGAAGGTCTGGGGTGTTGATGACGGTTACTTTTTTATCCCCAAATGGAGCACTGACTTTGGTTGAGTTTTGTATCATTGTCCTGTTTGTTTCCGTTTCAACTAAGATGCTCTCTACGAAGCATCTCTGTCTCCAGTGGTTTCCCAGAAGAACAACTCTCAGCTCAGACACTGAAATAAACACAAATAATATTATGTTTAACTAACACTAACCCTGTTTACAAATACAATGACCTGAACTAGTTTTGATACAACATGAACTTTTGAAAAAAAAAAAAACATATTCATATATTAAGCTCACACTCTCTCTCTCACACACACACTCACACACTGTATGTATAGAGAGATATTATAACTTGTTTGGTAAATTGTAATTTCTGCTGATAAATGTATTGTCATGTATCCATCTACTTTTATTTCACTGTTTTACAACATCCTGCTCAGGGACTGCAGGTGTAAATTAGCACTGCTGCTACAAACTTCTACAACACATCGCTCCTATTGGCTAATATTAATTGTACAATGTCCTTGTAGAAATAGAAACCATACCAATTGAATATTAAACTTAAATGAACTCACTGTTAGGTGGTAAAAGCTCATAACTCCTGCTGCGGGTCAGGGGTGACAGATCTGCAACTGCAAAAACGATTGTTTCTGTAAAATACAGCAATACATTGAGGTGAAGTCATGAAAACTCACCTTGTGCTGCCATGGTGTCACAGCTGATATCTAACTGTTGGGAAAGAGAAATATATTATTTTGTAGTTTTTACAGAAAAAGTAAAGTGAAGTAAACAAAAGTGTAAAACGATCTTTACATACGCCGCTGTGTTTTCGCTTCTGGCTTTTAGACAAGGTTCCTTTTAGGCTCATACATTTATAGATTATATATACATTTATATGTTCAGGTGGATTTTTTTTGTGGCCAAAAAGTTTAGAATCAAAGTGGTATAGAATATGGAGTCACTCAAAAACACCCAAATGGTTAAGGATGATCCTTGTGTAGATCACTCATGTCACAATACTGGATCCATCCAGTCACACTAATTCTACTCTGTGAAAACTTAAACAATGAAACATTCTGGTCAATATCTCATGAATTGTATTTGTTTGTAACCATAAAAAAATGATATATTCAAGTTTATCTTATTAAATGAATATTTTAAAAGTCTTGCTCTTTTCTCTCTTTAATTAAATTTAGTGATACCATTAATAATGCAATGATCCAAAACATGTCTCAATTATTCAAATGTATTCAAATCCTAAGATAATATTATTTCATATGATTTTTTTGCAACTACTTAATATTCTGATTTTTTTCTCTTACATTTCATTTGATGACCTAAAATAGTAAAAAAAATCCTAGTTTGTCTCACATTGAATTAATTGCTGTAAACCCACAAACATTTTTCTTTAATCTAATCTTAAAATGACCAAAAACTATACATATTTCATGTTTTATTTAGTACAATTGAAGAGATAAAACATTCAGGATTCCATGTGTTGACCTTTCCACAGGTAATGTTAATGATTAACTTATACAATGTTACAGTCATTTTATGTTTCTGTATTTCTGTATCTTTAATTACCTTTATTTCCTTGAGGACAATCCTTTCATTTATCCACATACACTCCAGACAAACACACTCTCACATATCAAGACATTTGATGAAGATTTTTACTCTTAAAACTTGATTGCTCCTTGAGCCAAAGCAAATTCATAGTTTGTGACTGACTTACAATTGAAATAAAAATAATTCTGATTTAGATTATAGGCATACACAAGTACACACGCACTCAATACAGGTATACACACGTACATGCACACTTGCTACAGGCATAAATATTCTAAAACTTTTTACAGGCACACACATTCACACACACGCTCACACACACACACACATGCACGCATACACAACCTAAATAACTGAAGAATCATGTACAAATCTGTTCTCATCCATAATAATCTTATGAACTGATGTTAAAGGGAGTTGGCCACAGAAGTATTTTAATGTTTCTGTCTTCTCCTTCTGAGAAACATGTATTTGACACTCAAGCGCTACAATTAAATGAAAACAAAGTACCTGGCCTACAGCACTAACTGTTAAACGTTAAAATTAAACTCAAACCTCGACATAGACAATGTGTAATAATGTAAATATACATTGCTTGCATCGACACGTCTCAAATGTTCGGTGTATCTCAAATGTTCAAGGATCAAGGTTCAACTGGGCGGCACGGTGGCTGAGTGGATAGCACTCTCGCCTCTCAGCAAGAAGGTCCTGGGTTTGAATCCCGGTCGGACCAGGTCCTTTCTGAGTGGAGTTTGCATGTTCTCCCCGTCTCTGCGTAGGTTTCCTCCGGGTACTCCGGTTTCCCCTACCACTAAAAATATGTTCAATAGTTCTGGCATGCGCCTCCTGTACTGGCCCCTCCCATCTCTGTGTGGAGTGAGAGACAAGTGCCCATAATTAACAATTGTAAACGGCTTTGAGACTCAGATCTGCAGTGAAAAGGCGGTATATAAATAAAAGATTACTTACTTACTTTATTGCCTTTATATAAAATGTGCTGAACTTTTTATGATTTATGCGAACCACTTTATGGCAGCATCACACTTACTCTTACAGTCCTGCCACACACACCCACACACACACACACACACACACTTTTGTTACCTGGTGGGTCCCTTTGACAGGGCCGTTCCGAATGGGACCCATAGACATGATCTTTTTTACTGGGACTACTTTAAGTAATACAAAACAGTCAATAGAAAACAAACAACTCTTTAAAAGGAATTTTATTTTTGATTTCTTTTTCGAATTGCAGTGATTCTATTTTTGACATAGAATTTAATGCCACTCCATGTCCGATGTCTAAGGTCATCTGGTGAGGCATTAATGCAGGCCAGGCAGTGAGACTTCCCAGGGACTTTTCCAGTCTGTATGAAAGGCGTCATGGTCTTCTCCACAGCCTTCACCTCAGATGCAGACCATGGCTTTCTTACACGTTCTAGGGAGAGAAATAAAAATATATTAGCAATATACACTCCCAGGGTTAGGACCAAGCAGCCTGGCTGTAATCCCCCACCTGGTACACTTACCAGAAGGGGCACTGCCACTACCATGGGGTGCATCTGGATGAATGGTTGAAGGTTCTCCGCTTGAAGTTTCTTTTAGCCCGTCCGTTTGTGAGAGGATCTCTACTGCTCTCCCTGTCGCACAGAAAATAAAAATACAAGTGGCCTTTAGGGGGAAAAAATAATACATATTTTAATAATATCAAAAATTACCTTCAGGCTCAATTTGTATCTGGTCGAGGCTCTTTCCTTTGAATTCCGTCACTTTTCCCTGCTCCATGCGTCCCCTCTGGTAGTCTGTAATATTGTCTGTGGATGCGAATGTCATGGCCGAGGAAGTTGGCTAGTATGTCCATTTCATTTTCTTTCATATTGAGAACTGTAGACATAGTAGCTATGTGCTTTCTAAGTTTGGTTGAGGATAGCATCTCTGGATGCACCGCACCACATGATAAGGCTTTTTTAAGTTCTTCTAATAAGACAAATAAAGCAAAAAAAAGCTAGTACCTGCTTAAATACCTGTCATGTTTCGCCGGTACACTTTCGCCTTCATCAGAGGTGACACGTGATGGTGTGACGCGTCTCTTATCAGCTGTTGTTGCCAGATGCGGTCAGTCTGACAGATCTCACAGATCTGTCCGATTGACCACGTCCCCCGCCGCGCTGTGGTCTCTGGAGAAGTGAATCCCAAGTGTGAGCCAAGGTGAAAGCCCCCTCGGCTCTGTTGATGGTCCGTGCTCCCCGCTTCCTGATTTCAATCGCCTCTCATATCCATCTTTTGTATTTATGTTCTTCTGTTCCTACTATTTTTGCATTGTCCCAGTCCATGATGTGATTTTCTCTTTTGCAGTGGTCTGATATTGCTGATTTGAGGTTTTCCTGTGTTGCCTTTTCCTTGGTTGATCTTGTTAGTCGCGCTGCTGTTTCTTTTTCGCATTCCTTTTGATGTTCCTTTCTTCTGGTGCTGAAAGCTCTCCCCGTTTCTTCGATGTATGTTTTATTGCAGGTTCTACATGGTATTTCATATATGACATTGCACTTTTTTCCGGTTGTATTCTGTCTTTTGGGTGAACGAGGATCTGTCTGAGCTTCTTGTGTGGTTTGATTATTGCATTAATGTTGTGTTTTCCGAGTGCTCTCTGTATCTGCTCCGTGACCCCTCGTATGCACATCTACAGCCTCAGTCCTGTCCGTTCATGAGAGCGGATTGACCTCTCAATATGGGTCTCCCAGAGGTTTCCCCCCTTTTTAACCACTGGATTTTTCCGTCATTCCTTGTCGATGCAGGACGATCTAAGAACCGTGATGATCCAGGACATTAAAGGAGATTTACGGACATTGGTCATCTTGCTCCCTATGAACCAATGGCTCTTATGTATTTGTTATTATTGGTGAATCAACAACTTTTTAAAGTCAATGACAACTGCTGCTATTATCAAATAAATTGAATTGAATTTGTAACCTGGACTTTCTTGCTGTTTGTCTTCACCCCGTAACAGGGGTAGACATGTTGTTAAGGGTGCTTTCACACCTGTTGGTCCAGTAAAGTGGTTCGCTTGGGCCCTAAAGTTGTTACAATGTTGCAGTTCTCAACTAGTTCGGTTCTCATTCACACCAGTGTTTTTGCAAATGAACCAACCACTGTAGATGTTACATATTCCGCCACCCATGTGGTGGCACTGTTCACAAAATACTGTGTATTGGATGACGTATGTGACTGTGCTACTCTGCGTTTTTTGGATATTTTTTATCATCGTTGCTTTGTGCAGCACAAATACTGTTGTTTCAGTATGTATCGCGGATTCAGCACGAGAACAATCTGCGGGTGTTTTTGACTATTCTATCATATAAAAAAAACAATGTGTGTGTCAAAAAGTGAGCTACGCAACAGAGCAGGGCCATATTGAGGCCGGTCTGCGTTCTCACCAGCAGCAAACCAGACTGGAGTCCACATGGAACCGCACCGAGACCAGCTCCATATGGTGGTCTCGGTGCGGTTCTTTAGTCCGGACCAAATTTAACTCGTCCACTTTCACACCTGCTCAAACGAACCGTACTTGCAGGTGTTCCAGACTCCAGTCCGCTTTAAGTGGACTAAATGGTGCAGGTGTGAAAGCACCAAAAGGGTTACTAAGGCAAGCTGGAGTTTCCCCCTCAAATGAAGGCATCTGATTTGTCAAACCTTTTGGGTTTTGCTAACTCCATAGCTCAATGAAGCCTAATCGAGTAGGACTCATGGAAAAAAAAGTTTTGCTCCAACTCGTTCTGACTCATTATGACTTACATTAAAAAAGTACACTCTCACCATTATAGGCTTTTAAAAAATGTGGTATAGCGTTCTCTGTGATCCTGGTGTTTATATTTTTAAACTATCTTTGTAAATCCAGTTATGAGCCAGTGAATTGACCAATCCCATGCCTTCATTCGCACTGGAACTCCAGCTTACATCAGCCACAAGCCTGCCCATAATACCACACGAAAGTTATCGTTTAGATCCACAGGCCAAAACCGGAAGAAAAGGTTTAGGAGAAAAAGATAATCAGTCCTTGAATCTTTTGCCTCCCTCATCGTCAGCACAAGACGATGGAAAACACTGCTTTTATAAATACAAATGATATTTTCCCAAAGGATTACCAAAGAATGCAAATGACTGGCTGAGGAGCACCGTAAATAACTGAACAAAGGGGAGAAATTACAGAGAAGCGACGTGGCATGAAACCCAGCCTTTCTTCTGCGTTTGTATTACTGTTTGTGTGTTTTTTAATCGCGTTTTCGTTCCTCGTACATCAGTCGTGAATCGCAGAGCAAGCACAGAGCCTGCCCTGTCATTATAACATCATTATTAAGCGATGGCAGATGAACTGGTTTCTACAAAGACAGAAAAGAAAGAGAGGACGATCAGCTGTTTGGATAAGGACCCCCAGGCACCGACTGTTACAGCGTAAATCAATCTTAAGAGACAGACTTTGATGCATCTGCAAAAAAGGGAGATGGAGCTTTCAGATAAAATTCAAGTCTTTCATAATTTACTTTGCATACTCAGATGTCAAAATAGTTCAGGTCTTTGCCTCATTGTTTTTGTTTGAGTGTTGGGCTGGACAATGTGGATTAAAGGAACCATATTATGCAAAATCAACTTTTTTTATTTAGCTTCTCTCAATTTTATAACATTATCCCATCATCAAAAACAGAACTTGAGGACTCTGCCTTTTAAAACAAAACGTTTTTCCTATACATTTGTTCTTCTCAAATACAATCTTGTCGCTTGTCTGTGTTTGCAGCCGCTAATTAGAAAATCTCACACAAAAAAAAGATTTTTTTACTCCATAGGCCGATAGCATAATCAATCCTTCATACTTGTTTCAACTTTTCCGAAGTACTGAAGATATTATTTCAGATTCTAAAATATGAGATGACAAAGTAAATCTTGTTATCATTTTAAATGGCCAACAATGATTTTCACACAATAGAGAGAAAGTCTGTATGTGTTTTTAGTTCTGAATGTTTGCTTAGGAGCCTGAGATGGATCCAGGAATCAGGCCAAGCTGAAAACGTGCTCTCGGTCAGACTCTGCTGCGATTGACTTACAGCCTGAATATTAAACTGCCATGATCCAAAACAATCAATAATATTATACTTGTAATGCACTGTATACATTCAGGGAAACCTCAAAGTGCTACATATTTAATACCACCTGAAACCTTTCTGAGCCTGTGCACAAGGTGAAGACCCACGAGAGGTTTGTCCCGCCCCCAACCGTTATTTTAGCCAATCAGTAGCCTTATTCTCCTATACATGCTTCTGTTTAGTTCATATAGTCTGCTAAAACCTGCTGAAAATGTAAATAATTTAGCCATTGTCACAATCCATAATCCATAGTCTGCCCAGTTCTCCTCACGCAACCCCAAAATAGTTTTCATCAGCCATATTCTACTGTACTGTACTGTACTCTACTCTACTTGGCCCTACTCTACCCCGATTGAGAGCGCTTCCACTGGCCTTGTTTAACAGGCACCAGGTACTTTTTAGTCCCTCTTAGTCCAGGCCGAGCTGGTACTGGTGTTCTAACTGATAGTGATTGACCAGAGGAATGTCCCCGGATACAGTGTGTTGTGGGTCGGTTGCAAGTATACGGCACCAGATACTAAAGTGTAGCAGAAACACAACCAGGTAGGGTAGAGTAGAGTAGAGTAGGGCCGAGTGGGGTAGAGAAGAGTTGGAGGCTATAGAAACCCAAACCAGCAGACATCTGTCAGTCAGATTTGAGTCTTTTGAAGAAAATTCTCAGAGAGAGTCCAGGTTCAGCAGCTGGACCTCATCTCTGGCTCCGTTTCATGTTTGATGCGACACTGTCCAGGTGTTTCCACTGCAGTGTGTACTTACGGCCCGACTGAAGGCCTTCGGATTCCCCAGGAGATCCTCCAGGTCGTTTGAGGACAGCAGCAAATTCTGGATAAAAAACATAAACAAGAGATAGTGTGAGAGCCGTACAAGTCACAAGCCAAAATACCTGATCCTACCAGTCCAGGATCAATCTCAATGTTGTTTGTTGACCTAACTCTAGAGTAGGGTTAGAGTTTATGTCTAAGGTTAAGTTTAGGGCTAGGAACACGTTTAGAATTAAGAATAGGGAAAAGGTTTAGGGTTCTCAAGATAACTGTGATCCTAGACTGTTAATTACTTGATCCACACACACACACACACTTAATGTTGAATTCTAATATCTCGAGTTTCACCTGTATGTGCTAATAACATAACTAAAATTCGTGCTGTAATTCGCAACAATTTTGAACATGGATTGGTTGGTCCAATAATCCTTCTTGAGTTGTAAATAACACATCAATTCACACAAAATAGATGTGATTTTTAATAGATTTGACAAACAAAGGGAGAGAACATCTTAATTGAGTCGAGTTGAAACACGATCCGTTGTTTGGTTAAATACACATGTTTGACACATTTCTGTTTCATTCTGTAGTAATTACAGCGTTGTCATAAAACCTCTCCTAATGTTTAAATCGTTGCATGGTTCAACATATGATTGATGACTTAATTACTACAAGTTCATTATTTTTCTTTCTGTGATTTGTCTTGTCGGCTGTTCAATAGTTTTTAGCTGCAACTTCTTCAGGACAGGATCCCAGGTGTGTAAGAGTATAACAGCCCCTCATCCTGGTTTACCTCAGGGGGGCGTTCTGTTTCCCCCTATGATATTTGAAACGGCCTGGAGTTTACATGTTCTCTCTGTGTCTGCGTAGGTTTCGTCAGGGTGCTCTGGTTTCCCCTACCACTAAAAACATGTACAATAGATATGAATGTAAGGAATGATTGAATGGATGGTGTTTGGTCAGTGGCTTTGATGCGCCAATGTGTTCGGCGTCTCGCTTCCGTCATCACCTTGTGTGAATGGAAAAATTTCTCAACATTGTAAAGCGCTTTGGGTGACCTTGGTCTGTAAAATACGCTATATAAATAAACATTACATACTTACTAACTATAATGTGGTTCTCTCTTTTCTTGCGCATCAGTAATCAAAACGGTCTGATAGAATTTAATCACTCTGGTCTTAAAAAGAATGAACTTGTTGAATCTATCAGAAAACCAAATGAACCTTGTTTGACTTTTACGCAAATGCTTTAATTTTTGTGGCAGGAACTATCCAGAGTCTCCCAAACCTGCTTAAAGGAGACATGTAGCAAGTATAGCGTCCACACAAGAGCTGAGAGGATGACAAAATGCCCTTGTTTCTCTGCCACAGACAAATATGACTGGCATATTTGTGCAACAGCGACGCAGAACCGAAGACAATATGGTGACACTGTGCATTTATTTCTCTTATCTCATCTCAGAACAGGGTTCCTACAGGTTTCTTAAAGTCAACTTCTGACTGGGACGATGTGTTAAATCCCACTGGAGCTATGTTTTATGTCTGAGATGTGCTGTGTGTGTGACGGATGGGTGCACTCCAGTCCTCCCCTCCAGCCTCATGATTTAGGTGTGTGTGTGTGTGTGTGTGTGTGTGTGCGTGTGTGTGTGTGTGTGTGTGTGTGTGTGTGTGTAGGCTCAGCCATGCCGCAGCTAATCCTGGATTTATGCGGCGGTTGTATCCGTCAAGGCCAAGGGAACTGACCGGCATGTTTGTAACGGTAGTGGGGTGTTTGAATTCCGTCACTGCCTTGATCTTGTCCAGGGTCCGGTTTCATACCGAGATGTGAGGCGGTTGCAGAGGAAATTGAGTTCTTCGAGGACAGAACTGGCAACTTTTCTGAGTTTAAAGCGACAGGCCTGCAGATTGGTGTCTGGTAAGCACCTCCTCGAGGTCTGCCAGATGCTGTTCAAAGGTGGAGATGCAATAACAATGTTGTCAAGGTAAACGCACATGATTTGTAATTAGACCGCGAGTACAGAGTTCATAAGTCTCTGGAAAGTCGCGGGGCATTGCAAAGCCCAAAGGGTAACATCTCTAAACTGAAAAGACCACAATGTGAGTAAAGGCAGTCTTTACTCTAGACTATTCTGCAACTGCGACCTGCCAATAACTCGCGCTAGGTCGGTGTTGTGAGTATTTACCTGCTAGAAAGTCCAGTGGACTCATCCACCACGAGGTAAAGGATATGAGTCTTTTTCTGTTATTCTGGTGAGACCTCTAAAATCAACACAAAATCTTGGGTCTCTGGATTTCTCTGTTAACAATTGGACCACAGGACGCTGCCCACGGACTCGTGGGAGGCTCAATGATCATTGTCCTGTAACCATTTGTATGTACTTGTTCCTATATCACCGTTCTTAGAGGCGATGTACGATTAAGGCGGGAGATTCAAAGGTTGGCTTCCCCTGTTTCAATGACATGTTCAGTAAGTTGATGTTAGACCAAGCGTGACCATCAAACATCGATGTTGTAGTGTCCAAACTTGGCGAGGCATCTGAGAAAGAGCATTTTTGTCGTCTTCAGTTAAGCTGGCCTCTGACATTTGGTTTTAAGGCTAAGCGGTCAGGTGAGTCCATTGACATAATATTTACAGTTGTACCTGTGAAATCCGCTGGACTGTCCTCCTCTTCCATGAGCGGGCAGGGTGGCATCGTCTGCAAAAACACTGTCTTGTGGAATCATGAATGGAGATAGAGGCTCTAGTCATGAAAATCCATTCCCAAAATGAACGGAGAGCAGTTCTGGGGATGACAAGCCACAACGCTGGTAATAGTTTTGTTCATGAATCCAACATTAAGCCAAGTGACACCATCTGGATGCAAGGAGCGTTGTTAGCAAAGATTTAATGGTGGGCCTTCCACTCACTCGTCTTAGCGGGATAAGTTGCCCATTAACTTGAATAAGATCTGCCTCTAATGGCTGAGAGAGAAAGCTCCTGTGTCAAGAGTAGCTTCAACGGAGTGCATTAAAGTTCAATTATGTTCTGAGAGGAGTATCATTGTACTAACAAATAATTGTCCTCCAAGTTTCCCAAATGGTACGTCTTGTGGATATGGCGTATGAGCTCGCTTTGTGCCTGGAGGGAGGGTGGCCTCTGTGAATTTCCTCCCCCTCTGTTGTTTCCGGCTGCCTGTCTTGAGGTGGGGCAGGGGGTTGCTACTGTTTTACATTTGGCTGGCCACGTATGGGGACCAGGCGTTGAAATGAATGCGCACTAGGCCCCGCAGATGCAGCAGCAGTCTCATTGTGAGGGGATGAATTATTACAGTTAGGACAGGTGTGCGGGTGGTGATCCCTGGCAATGAGTTTGAAAACTGTGGGGTTCTGATTTTAGTGTTCTGTTGTAACGTGAAGTCTGCGGCCCACTTGGTCAAGCACTGAGTGGAGCTCATGAGCACGAAGCAGGAGGTCCATTACCGAAGTCACATGGACCATAAAGTGCAAACTCTGTATTTTTCATTGTGAATGTTTTCTAATCAGTTCAATCTGCTATCTTTCAGGAGGAGACTTTTCAGTTTGTTGTACTCACTCAGCATATGGGCGACAAAAGTTGGCAGGGCTCATTTGAGCCTGGATACTGATCCAACAGTCTCTCAGCATGGTTCTTGGTTGTCCGAGGGTAGAAAAACAGTCTGAAACAATTGAAAAAAACTGAGCCCATGTTGTTATATGGGAGCTCAGAGCTTTGAACTTTGCTTGGCTCTTTGGCAAGGATATGTGGAAGTTCGTTCAATAATTGTCAAACCGTAAGACCAATGAGGATCTGTTATGCAGTTACTGCCTGTAACCTATCTTCTGGCTGTACCTTGTTGTCCGCTGCGAATACGGGAGGTTCCAGCTTGGCATGGTGCAGAGCTGCTGCTATCACTCTGGAAGTATTGCTAGCTCCAGTGTGTTAGGGCTGATGGACGGTTGGTGAGAAGTGTAGGTTACCTCTGTTCATTGCAGGAACATGCGTGTGGAAGTAGCCATTTGAAAAATGTTTTGATGGCGGACCGCAGGAGGGTGGGTTTCTTTGAGATGATGGTCCACTGTCTCAGCTAGTTCTTTGCATGTCCAGCGATTCACGTAACTGTCACTAGGCAGGATGTGGTGACGTTGGGAACTGACCAAAATATATATATATATTGTTTGTGCGTGCAAATATTCACGTCCCTGTAGTTGCTCTTCTTACGTGGTGTGAACTTGTGAACGCGCTCTCCGATTTTAGATCAAATAAACAGGTACAAATAAATCAAAACTGCCACTCCACTTTCCACGTGGTGTGAAGGCAGAATCAGGAGACAATGGCGACCCCACGCGGCTGCTCAGATCACTGCAATTTGGATGTAACTAGAGAAAATCAACACATCTGAATGAATAAAGTGACCAAACGTGAACTTTGGAAGCTTAATGATGTATCCATCTGGTCAGATTCATATTTAAAAAAGCTTCTATGATGTAATTCGCTTTGATACTTAGGTGATTTCCCGTTATTTTTTTACCCTAGTTTCCCAGCGGAATGCAGCTTTATATTTTTTTTATAGCCCTAAATTACCACAGCAGTCGTCTCGGAAGACTTCAAACACAGGAAATGCAAGAATAACAAACGCATAGGAGCCATTGGTCCATTGGGAGCAGGATGACCACTGTCCATGAATGTTTATAAATGTACTGGATCACCATCCTTAGACCTTCCTGCATCGGCAAGGAACCACTCAAAAAAAGACAAAAAAAAACGGTGGGAAAAGGGTGAGAAACCTCTGAGAAGACCACATTGAGAGATTGACCCACCAGACAAGCTGAAGATCCAGGACTGAGGCGGCTCCCAGGTGAGGAGGGTGGTGCAGCCCATGAGTCCGGGCGGAGGGAGGCGGTCCACAGGTGCAGAGGAAAGAGGCCGCAGAATTAATAGTTACCTAATGTAACTTAAGTTCTACGAATAGGTGCGTAGTCCCTTAGGACTTCGCTAGTGGGATATCACTCGTGACCCCCAGGTCACACGCCAGAGAGATCAAAATAATTTGCTCCAATCACCAGCCACCCTCCTCTATAAATGCCCCTGCACAAGGCCGCACCCCCTCTTGAACTCTGCCAAGCCGGGCTGGCCTGATGGGCTCGTAGCTAAGGGACTACGCACCTATTCGTAGAACTTAAGTTACATTAGGTAACTATTAATTCTACGTCATGGTGCTACGTCCCTTAGGACTTCGCTAGTGGGACACAACGCGGAGGCCGTAGGAACATGTACTCCCAGCAGGCCAGCGAAGGGTGATTGGAGCTCCGCCCGAGCTCCTACCAAGGATACCCCCACGTAACACAGATATAGGTCATCCGTAGTCACAGGACGCCTCTCCCAAGGGCTCCTGACGTGGACTACCAGACCGACCAAAACACACATATATGTACCGCACCTGTAGGATGCCTCTCCCAAGAGCTCCTGAACCAGGGCGGAAAGTAAACCGAAGGCCCCCTCAGAGGAGGGACCTAACGGTCTAACTCAGTCCGCTGCACTCAGCACGGAATGGGCCACCGACCGGTCCGACACATTCAAAAGATAAGACCGGACGAAAGAGGAGGACGAAGCCCAAGAAGCCGCACGGCATACGTCCTCGACCGACACCCCCCCTGAGAAGGGCCGTAGAGGCCGCCATCCCACGCGTGGAATGCGACCTGAAGCCCACCGGGAGGGCCAGACCCTGCGTCTGATACGCCCGCCGCACAGCCGTGGCAACCCAGTGCGCCAGCCGCTGAGCCGACAGCGGGGCGCCCCTGTTCTTGGGGCCCAGACACACAAACAGCTGGCCACCCAACCTGAATGACGACGTCATGGCCAGGTAATGCCTCAGCATTCTGACAGGACACAGAAGGTGCCGCCGCTCCTCCTCGGGGGAGGCATGCGGTGGCGGATAGAAAGCCCTAATCCTGATGACTCTCGACCTAAAGGCCGACGTGATGACCTTGGGGAGAAAAGCCGGATTGGGCCACAATACCACCATGCCGTCGCCCTCTCCAAGGACAGGCAAGACGCATGGACAGAGAGCGCACACAAGTCGCCCGCCCTCTTAGCAGACGCCAACGCCAACAAGAGGGCCGTCTTAAAGCGACACACTCGGGACTCCGCCGGTTCAAAAGGCGGACCCGACAGCCCCCTAAGGACCACCCTGAGGTCCCAAACCGGGGCGTTCTCTGGAGCGGGGGCCTCCTCCTACGTGCCCCCCGCAGAAAACGTTAACCAACGGATGAGAGCGGGCTGTGAACCCCCCGAATCCGTCGTGACCCGAAGTAATGGCTGCCGCGAACACCGCCAAGGTGGCGACAGCCCTCCCCTTGTCAAAGAGCTCCTGTAGGAATCCCAGGTCCCCCTCCAGCGGGCAACGCCTGGGATCCCAGGAACGAAAACCGCACCAGTCGCTAAAGAGCCTCCACCTCGTGGCGTAGGCCCTCACAGTGGACGGCGCCCTCGCCCCCTGAGTGGTCTCCACCACCGCAGGGGGAAGACCCAGGTCTACAAGGTTCCGCCTCTCAGCCTCCAACCCAGAGCCTGCGGCCGATTATCGGGCGTGAAAACAGGGCTCCTCCCCCCCTGGACTAGAGCCCCCGGCTCGTCCGGGAGGGCCCAGGGCTCCATCACCGCCATGCCCCTCAGGAAGGGGAACCACCGGGCATGCGGACTGTCCGGCGCCACCAGGATCACCGACCTCCTCTCCTGTTCGATCCTCCGCAGCAGGACCGGCAGGAGACGCACTGGTGGGGAACGCGTACAGCAGGCCCCCTGGCCAGGGGTAATGAGCCAGAGCGTCCACGTCTAAGGGCGGCTGGTCCGCGGCCCTTGAGGCGAACCAGGACGGGCACTGTGCGTTTTCTGCACTGGCGAAAAAGGTTGACCCCTGGACGGCCGAACCTCCGCCAGATCTCCGCAGCCACCCCTGGGGCCAGGCCCCACTCGTCCTGGAGTGGGCCCCCCCCTGGACATCCTGTCGGCCCCCACGTTCCGGACCCCCGGGACGTGGCGCGCCCTGAGAGACAGGAGGTGAAGCGCCGCCCACAGCAGCGTCACCGTCGCCATGCGATGGAGAGCGGGGGACCTGGTGCCCCCCTGCCTGTTCAGATAGGAGACCACTGTGGTGTTGTCTGAGCGCACCATCACGTGTCTCCCCTGCAGCTGAAGAGCAAAGTGCAGCAGTACCCTGTGCACTGCCTCCATCTCCAGCAGGTTGATGTGACGGGCTGAGTCCGACCAGCAGCCTCCTACAGAACTCTGGCCGAGGACCCCGCCCCATCCTTCGAGCGACGCGTCCGTGAACATCTCCACGTGAGACACGGCGCCGGCCAGAGTCACTCCGTCCCGTAGAAGACCCGGAGTGAGCCAGAACCTGATGTTCGATGCTGCCACTTGGGGAACCCAGATCAGCCTCCCCCCGTCCCGGGAGGGGTGAAGCCTGAGGCGTGAGAACCACCTCTGAAAATTCCTCATGTGGAGAAGGTCTAGCCGCACCACAGCATGAGCCGCCGCCATCATCAGAATCAGAATCAGAATCATTTTTATTGCCAACGTAAGTAACGGGAGGTCACAGACTTGGAAATTGCTTTGGCTCAGTGCAACAGTCAAAAAGAGATAATAAAAATAAGAATAAAAAACACTTCTAAAGAATAAATTTAAATTTAAAATAGAGTTACAGTTACTATTTACAATATACAAGTGCACATGGTGCACACAATGTAAGGTGACAGCAGTACAGTGAAGTAAAGTGACGTATGATGGGCAGTAAAGTGACTTTATAAAGGGCGGGGGGACAGGTTAAGAAGTGTTCAAGAGTCCAACAGCAGAGGGGAAGCGACTGTTCTTGTGGCGGGAGGTTCTAGTCCTGATGGACCGCAGCCTCCTGCCTGAGGGGAGTGGTTGGAATAGTCCATGTGCAGGGTGAGAGGGGTCGGCTGTGATACGACCAGCCCGGCCTCGAGCTCGGGCGACGTACAGGTCCTGCAGCGATGGAAGGCTGCGGCCGATCACTTCCTCTGCAGAGCGCACAATGCGCTGTAGTCTCTGTTTGTCCCTGACTGTGGCTCCAGCGAACCACACGGTGATGGAGGAGGTGAGGATGGACTCGATGATGGCCGTGTAGAACTGCACCAACATCTGTGCAGGCAGCTTGGCTTTCCTGAGCTGCCGCAGGAAGTACATCCTCTGCTGGGCCTTCTTGATGAGGGAGCTGATGGTCGGCTCCCACTTGAGGTCCTGGGTGATGGTGGTGCCCAGGAAACGGAAGGACTCCACAGAGGTGATGGGGGAGTCCATCACGGAGGGTGGGGGCGGGGGGACAGTGCTCTTCCTGAAGTCCACAATCATCTCCACTGTCTTCTGGGCGTTCAGCTCCAGGTTGTTACCACTGCACCAGGACACCAGCCGGTCCACCTCCCTCCTGTAGGCGGACTCATCGTTGTTGGAGATGAGTCCAATGAGGGTGGTGTCGTCCGCGAACTTGATCAGCTTCACGGAGTCGTGGCTGGAGGTGCAGTGGTTGGTGTACAGGGAGAAGAGCAGGGGAGAAAGAACACAGCCCTGTGGGGCTCCTGTATTTATAATCCGAGAGTCCGAGACATTCTTCCCCAGACGCACTCGCTGCTTCCTGTCCGTCAGGAAGTCAATGATCCACCTGCAGGTGGAATCGGGCACGTTGAGCTGGGAGAGCTTGTCCTGGAGCAGGGATGGCAGGATTGTGTTGAAGGCAGAGCTGAAGTCCACGAACAGGACCCTGGCGTAGGTCCCCGGGGAGTCCAGGTGCTGTAGGATGTGGTGGAGGGCCAGGTTAATGGCGTCGTCTACAGATCTGTTGGCTCTGTAGGCGAACTGCAGGGGGTCCAGGAGGGGGGAGGTGAGGGACTTGAGATGGGAGAGGACCAGGCGTTCAAATGACTTCATGACGACAGACGTAAGTGCTACAGGTCTGTAGTCATTGAGTCCTGTGATCCTGGGCTTCTTCGGGACGGGGACAATGATGGAGGATTTGAAGCAGGCCGGGACATGGCAGGACTGCAGAGAGGAGTTGAAAATGTCCGTGAACACAGGAGTAAGCTCACTGGCGCAGTGTCTCAGAGTGGCCGGAGACACGTGGTCCGGGCCAGGAGCTTTGCGGGGGTGCAGCCTCAGGAAGAGTTGTTTAATCTCTTTAGCGGCTATTGTTAGGCTGGGGGCAGGGCTGATGGGTGGGTCGTTAGAGTAGTGGGGGGTGGGGGAGGGAGAGGTGTCAGGGGCAGCATCAAAGCGACTGAAAAATAAGTTCAGATCGTCAGCTAGCTTGTGGTCATCAGCACAGGGGGGGGCTTTGGGTTTGTAGTTGGTGATCTCCCGTAGGCCCCTCCAGACAGAAGCAGTATCGTTGTTACCAAACTGCTCCTGTAGTCGTTCTCTGTGCCGGGACTTGGCTGCTTTCAGTTCTTTCCTGAACTGATATTTAGCTGCTTTGTAGCCGCTGCGGTCCCCCTCCCTGAAAGCAGACTCCTTTGCTTTCCTGAGCTGCCGGAGTTTAGCAGTGAACCAGGGTTTGTCGTTGTTATAGATGACCCTGGTCCTTGTTGGAATGATGCTATCCTCACAGAAGTGGATGTATGACGTCACAGTGTCCGTATATTCATCCACGCTGTCTGTGGCAGCTCTGAAAAGGTCCCAGTCTGTAGATTCCATGCATGCGCGCAGCTCTTCCACAGCTTCATCAGACCACACTTTGGAGCTCCTCACTGCAGGTTTCGAGAGCTTTAGTCTCTGTCTGTAAGCAGGAACCAGATGTATCATGGAGTGATCTGAGAAGCCGAGGGCTGGCTTGGGAACAGCGCGAAAAGCTCCGCGCACGGTGGTGTAACAGTGATCCAGAGTGTTCTCCTCTCTGGTCGGGCATTTGATAAACTGTCTGTATTTGGGTAATTCCTGGCTCAAGTTTCCCTTATTAAAATCCCCCAGGATAATAATCAGAGAGTCCGGGTATAAACGTTCCATACACATTCCCAGCAGGGACCTGAGGCGCCGAGCGGGGACTCTGGGGCCCGCCAGAACCTCCCTGGGCAGACGGGTAGTGTTCATCCGTCTGTCCACGGACAATGCAGCACGGAATGTCACAGAGTCTAGCTGCAGACCGAGATAGATCATGCGCTGAGCATGCAGCCTGCTTCTACGTCATGGTGCTACGTCCCTTAGCGGACTTCGCTAGTGGGATATCACGTGCACCTATTCGTAGAACTTAAGTTACATTAGGTAACTGTTAATTTTCTCCCTGTTAACCACAAAGCCCAGGCGCTGTATGTGGGACAGGACCCAGTGCGTATGACTCACGGCCACTTCCCTGGATGAGGCCAGAATTAACCCGACGTCTATGTAGATTAAATTCTTACCCCTGCGCGTCTGAGCGGCTCCAGTGCTGCCTCCACGGCGCGAGTGCGTAGCCCAAGGGGAAAACGACAGTACTCGTAATTCCTCTCTCCCACTGCGAAGCGCAGAACCTCCTGTGTTCCGGCACTATCGGCACGTGGAAGTACGCATCTGTCAGGTCTATGGAGGATATCCAATCTCCCTGCCTGACACACTCGAGGAGCTGCTTTGTGGGCAGCATCCGAAACTGCCGTTTGGAAATGCACTCGTTCAACACGCGCAGATCCAAAATGGGACGCACCCCGCCTGACTTCTTTGGCACTAAGAAGTAAGGGGAGTACAGCCCCCTGGTGGCCTCCTGCGGGTCTACCTCTACTGCTGCGCCTAGACTCAGCAGAGAGGAGACCTCTGCTTGCAGTGCCTCTAATGACCCCGTACCTGAGAGCGTGCTGCCCGTACGCCTCGGAATGGTGGTGGCTTCTGGGAGAATTGCAGTGCGCAACCCCTGCGCAATGTTCTCTCCAGCCATAGATATGTCAGCCATCTTTGCTCACTCCAGATGCTGTAGAAGTCTGTGAGGAGCGGAACGGGAGCTGGAACACGAGACGTCACGGCCCCGCCCTCTCCTGGTGTTCCTAGCAGGGAAGGGGGGGTGGACGAAAGGGCCGGGGGGGCCCCCTGCGTCACACGTGAGCGCCGTGGGCGGTCACACGTGAGCGCCGTGGGCAGTCACGTGTCCTGCAGGCCCGACGTCATAAGTACGGGTCTGCTCATCCCACTTGACTCGGCTGCTGTGCCCCCACCCTGGCTCTTGCCTCATGGAGGGGGGGGCGAGCCCCTGGAGTGGGAAACCCCGTGTTAGCCTTGTAGCTCAGAGATGCTAACACGCGTCCGGCCGAAGCACACACATCATTACTCACCAGATCCCTCCGCCTGACCTCTTTCTGGGAGGGCATAGTATGGATCAGAGAAACCGGAGCTCGTAGCTCGCGTAGCGCACTGCACACCCTGCTCTGGGGCTGCAGGCCTAGCGAAGCAACGTTACGTGCCCGGGAAGTAACACAATCAGAATTCACATTATTTGACATGTTACATACCGCCAAATGAGACTCAGAAACAAGTAATGATGAAATGCCGGTCGGCCTTTATTGAAGGAAAACTTTCCACCCGACCTCCTCTGCCATAGGGAGGTCGGTGGTGGGTGCGTTGCTCCCGCGAGCCACCCATGGGTCTGTCTGAACCCGGGGGCCTCGTCGAGGGGGGACGATGGCCTAGCCGAGTCTTTAGCTGCAGACTCCAGTCTCGCCACCAGGGCCTGCATGTCCGGGCCGAAGAGGGACATCTGAGAGATGGGCAGGTCCAGCAGCTGCCTCCTCTCCGCCTCCCTGATATTAGTCAGCCCAAGCCAAAGGTGCCTGGCCCCGACTTGGGCTGCTGCCATGGAGCGGCCACCATCCACAGCTAGCGTCTGGCACATGCGCAGAGTCGCCGCCGAGGTGGTCCTCGCCTGTGACAGGAGGTCTCCACTGAGCGCCTGTCCAGAAGAGAGCGACATATCCAGGGCCCCCGTGATGAATGCCATGTTGTTAGTCAATGCGAGGACCTGTGCTGCATTGGCATAACATCTATCCAGCATCGCCAAGACATCCTGTCCCGCTCGGAGAGAAGGAGAGGTCTGGTGCCGGGCCACACGGATGCGGAGGGCTGCAGGGCCCTGCGGACTGAATCCTCGGTGTCCGGGCCGCCATCCACGGCTAGCGTCTGGCACATGCGCAGGATCGCCGCCGAGGTGGTCCTCGCCTGTGACAGGAGGTCTCCACTGAGCGCCTGGCCAGAGGAGAGCGACCTATCCAGGGCCCCCGTGATGAAAGTCATGTTGTTAGCCAATGTGACGACCTGTGCCGCATTGGCATAATATCTATCCAGCATCGGCAAGAGATCCTGTCCCGCTCGGAGGGAAGGAGAGGTCTGGTGCCGGGCCACACGGATGCGGAGGGCTGCAGGGCCATGCGGACTGAATCCTCGATCACCGGTCCAGGACCAGTCCTGCCCGCTGCAGTACATGTCGTACCCCAGAGCAGGCCTCTTGGCTGCTAGGGGCTTAGGCCACTCACGTGTCGCGTAATGGACGAAAGGGTCCATCCGCGGGCACAACGTGGGTTGCATCCTCCTCCTTCGAGTGGTGGCACCCACAGAGGTGAAGTCCTCCACCGTCTGGATCCAGCGACGACGTCCGACGCCGGAGGGCGAAGGGAACTCGGACGAACAAGGAAGACATCTCAGAATGAAGTAAGTACTGTGGTAGATCTCAAACGGCGCCAGAGTGAAAGAGGGGGTGCGGCCTTGTGCAGGGGCATTTATAGAGGAGGGTGGCTGGTGATTGGAGCAAATTATTTTGATCTCTCTGGCGTGTGACCTGGGGGTCACGAGTGATATCCCACTAGCGAAGTCCTAAGGGACGTAGCACCATGACGTAGAACGTTACAATTATAGAACCGAAAAAGGAACAGAAAAGGGGGTAAAGAAGAAAAGATTATATCTAGCAGCCGGGCGCTGCCATCTTGAGTTCCGCACTGTCTCGCGAGAGCTCTGTCACAGCGTGAGTGTCATCGCACCAGGCCAAGTATTTAGGATTATGGTTTGACAGTAGAGTGACATGGAAGGGGCATACTTAAAAGATTGTAGAGAAAAGTAAAAAAGTGTTAAATATAATGAGATGTTTGAGAGTTCGGGATTGGGGAGCAAGCCGGGCCTGCCTTAAGAAGGTCTATATTGCGCTTATTAGATCAGTGATTGATTTTGGATGTGTGGTATTTAATTCTCAGTAATCTTAAGAAGTTAAATGTTGTTAAGAGCCAAACCTTAAGGATTTGTAGTAGTACAATGAGGTTGACTCCAGTGGCAGCCTTGCAGGTTGAGATGGCAGAGATGCCATTGGAACAACGAAGGAAGCAACTACTGCTCAATTACTGGGCTAACCCATGGATGTATTATATTAACTGGATAGGGTATTACTAGCTTGTAGCTGAATAACTCACGTGCTCAGGGGATTCTCGCGGTACTGCAGACTGAACCAGACTAAATTCATGTGGGCTACCCAGAAATCTTCCCCATAGAACTCAATGCATATTAAAACAGCTCAACCTCAGCTGACAGAGAACCTACAGCTTTAATAAAGATCGGATTTTGTGGGGATTTTAGTGTCCCTTGTCATCCTGAACTTTTTTTCTTCTTAAATCCTTCGGTTTTGTTTAAATCCACACTTTAGTGCCACAAACTCTGCTCCTCTGGCTCTCGCTCTAACTCCCGCTCTGATGAACTGCTCTGATTGGTCAGAGCGGCCGAGCCCCTCTGTGCACGTGCGTGAGACCCGGTGTGAGACCCACACACGCGTGTTTGGCGCAACGCATTATGGGAGATCATCCACTGCGCAGAACCGGGAGGACCAGACGATGCCCAAATACAGGCGAGTTTCCCATAGATCTTTGCGAGTTTCAGGCAACTTCCGCAAATCTTTCAGCCCCCATGCCGTCACAAAGCGCCACTGAGCACAACCATTCATTTGAATAGGGCGCCATCTTGGATCGCCGGGGCTTGGGCTAACCTCAGAGGGTACAGCAGAGGTCATCCAGGATCTCTTCATAGGCTTTGAGCTTCACTGCTGCCTCCTCTGGTAAGGGTCTCACCAGGGCTTCTTCAATAATTATAAATTCACTGTCCAAAAAGAGCAATCACAGATTAGATGTTGCAGTGCACATTGAAATATGTCCATCAATATTTAAAATAATCTTACCATTGTTCATACTTTCTGAACTTGCCAAGGGCCTCTTGCATGGCAGGTGAAATTTCTCTGCCAGGGTGTGAACTTTCACCTAGATAAGATTGATGTTTGTTCAATTCAACAACAACAAAAAATCACAGAACCAAATGCAGCCTTAAATGATGTTGTGTCCTGTTTGATATAGTGTCTCTGACTTGCACATATGACTTGTATGGTCTCTGTACATCAACAATGTGTCGATGCAGTCGTTTATTCAGTACAGTGTATGTCCAGGAAACATGCACGAGGGGGGATCTGTGTTTGTTTTGTGCGCACTTTGATTACAATAGTCCCTTTGCCAGCATGGTAAAGTAAAAAATATATACAGTGCCTTGCGAAAGTATTTGCAAGGAACCTTTCAACATTTCAGGCTTCAAACATAAAGATATAAAAATTCAAATTTTTGTCAAGAATCAACAACAAGTGGGACACAATCGTGAAGTGGAACAAAATTTATTGGATAATTTAAACTTTTTTAACAAATAAAAACTGTTGGGCGTGCAATATTATTCGGCCCCCTTGCGCTAATACTTTGTAGCGCCACCTTTTGCTGCAATTACAGCTGCAAGTTGCTTGGGGTATGTCTCTATCAGTTTTGCACATCGAGAGACTGGAATTCTTGCCCATTCTTCCTTGCAAAACAGCTCGAGCTCAGTGAGGTTGGATGGAGAGCGTTTGTGAACAGCAGTCTTCAGCTCTTTCCACAGATTCTCGATTGGATTCAGGTCTGGACTTTGACTTGGCCATTCTAACACCTGGATACGTCTATTTGTGAACCATTCCATTGTAGATTTGGCTTTATGTTTTGGATCATTGTCCTGTTGGAAGATACATCTCCGTCCCAGTCTCAGGTCTTTTGCAGACTCCAACAGGTTTTCTTCCAGAATGGTCCTGTATTTGGCTCCTTCCATCTTCCCATCAATTTTAGCCATCTTCCCTGTCCCTGCTGAAGAAAAGCAGGCCCAAACCATGATGCTGCCACCACCATGTTTGACAGTGGGGATGGTGTGTTCAGGGTGATGAGCTGTGTTGCTTTTACGCCAAACATATCGTTTTGCAATTTGGCCAAAAAGTTCGATTTTGGTTTCATCTGACCAGAGCACCTTCTTCCACATGTTTGGTGTGTCTCCCAGGTGGCTTGTGGCAAACTTTAAACGAGACTTTTTATGGATTTCTTTGAGAAATGGCTTTCTTCTTGCCACTCTTCCATAGAGGCCAGATTTGTGCAGTGCACGACTGATTGTTGTCCTATGGACAGACTCTCCCTCCTCAGCTGTAGTTATCTGCAGTTCATCCAGAGTGATCATGGGCCTCTTGGCTGCATCTCTGATCAGTCTTCTCCTTGTTTGAGATGAAAGTTTGGAGGGATGGCCGGGTCTTGGTAGATTTGCAGTGGTCTGATACTCCTTCCATTTCAATATAATTGTTTGCACAGTGCCCCTTGACATGTTTGAAGCTTGGGAAATCTTTTTGTATCCAAATCCGGCTTTAAACTTCTCCACAACAGTATCTCGGACAGTATCCGAACCTTTGTCTTCATGGTTCTCTCTGCGCTTTAAACAGAACCCTGAAACTATCAAAGAGCAGGTGCATTTATACGGAGACCTCACACAGACTTTATTTCTCCATGTGTCTCTTCTCTTCACACCACGTTTGTAAAACTATATATTGTGGTGCGTAAGGAGCGGAGTCGGAGTGTCAAACAGCTGTGACAAACGTACACGTTTTAATGTAAACCACCACAATATTATAATAGATCCATGGTAAAACTCAGTAGAGCCTCTGTGTAGGGTGCTGCTGTCTGAACGCGGTCTTGTTTACATGTTGGCTCCACGCGTCTGTCAAGTGCCCGAGACATTTGGAGAGATCCGGTCATTTATCAAACTAAAGTATTCTTTCCTTGGCAGTCTGGTGAAAGACTGAGAGTTGAGGAGCACTCTCAAACAGTATAGGCTCAAATCTCAACATATGAGACTGCAATATAAGATCTCATCGCTAGAGGCACTAGAAATTACACAGTGTACCTTTAAAAGAGTTGTTTGTTTTCTATTGACTGTTTTGTATTACTTAAAGTAGTCCCAGTAAAAAAGATCATGTCTATGGGTCCCATTCGGAACGGCCCTGTCGTAGGGACCCACCAGGTAACAAAAACGTGTGTGTGTGTGTGGCAGGTCTGTAAGAGTCATAAAAAGTTCAGCCCTTTTTATATAAAGGCACTAAAGTTGAACCTTGATCCTTGAACATTTGAGATACACCGAACATTTGAGACGTGTCGATGGTGAATACTCTCTCTCTCCAACTAAGGTAATATCAGCAATATACATTTACATTATTACACATTGTCTATGTCAAGGTTTGAGTTGAATACCAGGTAACAGTTAGTACGGAAGGCCAGGTACTTTTAGAAAAAAATTGAATTTTAAGTATTGAGCACTTGAGTGTCATATACTACATGGGACTCAGAAGGAGAAGGAAGAAACATTAAAATACTTCTGTGGCCAACTCCCTTCAACATCAGTTCATAAGATTATTATGGATGAGAACACATTTGTACATGATTCTTCAGTTATTGAGGTTGTGTATGCGTGCATGTGTGTGTGTGTGAGCGTGCGTGTGTGAATGTGTATGCCTGTAATAAGTTTTAGAATGTTTATGCCTGTAGCAAGTGTGCATGTGTGTGTGTATACCTGTATTGAGTGTGTGTGTATGCCTATAATCTGAATCAGAATTATTTTTTTATTTCCATTGTAAGTAGTTGTCACAAACAAGTAATTTGCTTTGGCTCAAGGTGCAATCAAGTTCTAAGAGTAAAACAGTAAAGGAATGAATACAAAATCTTCATCAAATGTCTTGATATGTGAGAGTGTGTTTGTCTGGAGGATATGTGGATAAATGAAAGGATTGTTCTCAAGGAAATAAAGGTCATTAAAGATACAGAAATACAGAAACATAAAATGACTGTTACATCGTATAAGTTAATCATTAGCATTACCTGTGGAAAGGTCAACACATGGAATCCTGAATGTTTTATCTCTTCAATTGTACTAAAACAGAATATGTATCGTTTTTGGTCATTTTAAGATTAGATTAAAGAAAAATGTTTGTGGGTGTACAACAATTAATTTAATGTGAGACAAACTAGGATTTCTTTTACTGTTATAGGTCACCAAATGAAATGTAAGAGACATAAACCAGTATTAAAATATCAAATTAAAATTCATATGAAATTAACAATATTATCTAAGGATTTGAATAATTGAGATATGTTTTGAATCATTGCATTATTAATGGTATCCCTAAATTAAATTTAAAGAGAGAAAAGAGCAAGTCTTTTAAAATATCCATTTAATGAGATAAACTTGAATATTTCATTGTTTAAGTTTCCACAGAATAGAATTAGTGTGAATGGATGGATCCAGTATCGTGACATGAGGGATCTACACAAGAATCTTTAATCATCTGTGTTTTTTTGAGTAACGTGACTCTATATTCCACTTTGGAAACTTTTACGGCCACAAAAAAAAAAAACATCTACCTGAACATTTAAAAATACATATAATCTATAAATAATATTGTATGAGCCTGAAAGGAACCTTGTCTAAAAGCCAAAACACAGCGGCGTATGTAAAGACTCTGAAAACAACAAATCTTATTTTACTATTTTTTTTTTTATTTCACTTTATTTTTTTCTGTAAAAACTACAAACTAATATATTTCTCTTTCCCAACAGTTAGATATCAGCTGTGACACCATGGCAGCACAAGGTGAGTGTTCATGACTTCACCTCAATCTATCGCTGTATGTTACAGAAATAACTGTTTTTGCAGTTGCAGATGTGTCACCCCTGACCCTCAGGTCGAGCTATGAGCTTTTACCACCTGAAAGTGAGTTAGATTAAGTTTCTTATTCAATTGGTATGATTTTTGTTTCTACAAGAACATTGTACAATTAACATTAGCCAAGAGGAGAGATGTGTTGTAGCAGTTTATAGCAGCAGTGCTAATTTACTCCTGCAGTCCCTGAGCAGGATGTTGTAAAACAGTAAAATAAAAGTAGATGGATACATGAAAATACATTTATCAGCAGAAATTACAATTTAACAAACAAGTTATAATATTTCTCTGTACATACATTCATATAATGAGCTCACACTCTCTGTCACACACACACTAGAAGCATTTTTCAAAAGTTCATGTTGTATCAAAACTAGTTCAGGTCATTGTATTTGTAAACAGGGTTAGCGTTAGTTAATCATAATAATATTTGTGTTTATTTCAGTGTCTGAGCTGATAGTTGTTCTTCTGGGAAACCACTGGAGACAGAGATGCTTCGTAGAGAGCATCTTAGTTGAAACGGAAACAGTAAACAGGACAATGATACAAAACTCAACAAAAGTCAGTGCTCCATTTGGGGATAAAAAAGTAACCTTTATCAACACACCAGACCTTCTAAACCCTGACTTAAGCAACATGCAGCTGACAGAAATGATAGAAGAGTTTGCAGAAGCCTCAGAGCCCGGGCTCCACGTGCTCCTGCTGGTCCTTCAACCTGAAGAATTCACAGCACAACAACAAAAGAGACTTGAGCAAGTCCTAAATAAATTCAATGAAAACTCTTTTGCTCATTCAATGGTGCTAGTATCTACAGACAGAGAAGAAAATCAACATTTGATGTCCACAAACAGTCCTTTGGTAACGATGATCATAAAATGCAGATATCGGTTCATGTGGCTGAAGAACTTTACACCAGAAGAAAAAGAACTAATGACCTTTAAATGGTCAGAGCTGTTTGCACGACTGGTTCAGATGGTCAAGGAAAACCAAGGCGAGAAGTTGACCCATGAAGCTTTCGAATCTCCTTCTGGTACTCTTCGCAGCAGGGAACAGGGAGAATCAGGTGTAATTATGAGAAATGTTCTAGAACATGGTATGTGTTGGAGTTAGAAAATGTAATTGTACATTTGGGTGCATGCATAAACATTTTTGCTTTCCAGCAGGATTTACTGCACAGGATCCAACAAAACAAGAAGGAAGTTGTGTTCAAACTAGTAAGAAACAATTACCCTTGTTTTACAAAAAATATTCACAGATGATGGCCTAATGCTCCTTTACACCGACAAGTGGCAGAGTAAAAACACAGAAATATCTATTTTGTAGTGAATTACTTTTTTCACTGCATTTTGTAGTATTTTTTTATTTATGTTTTAGTTCTGCTAACAGCGAGTTGATTCATTTATGTGTCTCCCACAGGTTCTGAACTTCGTATCCTTCTGTTTGGAAAAAGTGATAACAAAAAGAAAACTTTGAGTTCATTTATCTCTGGAGCCAAGACACAATTCAGAAGCCAAAAAGTACAGGATGGTGAATGGAGAGGACACAAGCTCAGAATAGGAAAAGTCCCCGACCTATTCACAATGACTGTGGAAAAAGTAAGAGAAGAGATGAAGACGTGTGTGTCAGAGTGTCGTCCAGGACCAAACGTGCTCCTGCTGCTTGTGAAGCCGTCTGAGTTTAGCGACAAAGAAAGAGAAATACTTGAGTTCATCTTCACAATGTTTGGTCCAAAAGCATTTAAACATTCCATTCTTATCTTTACACGTGATGAACAGATGACTGCTGCTACCGACAAACTTCTTAAAGATTGTGAAGGAAGATTCTATCAAATGTCTAAAGAAAACCACACTGATTTAATCACAAAGATTGAGGCACTGGTCCAACATAACAATGAATCATTTGTTACTGTAGCTCAAGAACTACCTCTACATACTACAGAAGAAAAGTTAGTTCAAACAGAAGAAAAGTTAGTTATAACAGAACTAAAGGTAGTTCAAACTGAACTAAATATAGTTCTGTTTGGGAGGGAAGGAGCAGGGAAGACTTCTGTTGCAGATGCCATGATCGGAGAGAGCACATTTCTCGAGAGCAGATCGTCTGAGTGCACCAAACATCAGAGAGCGCTGAATGGGAAGTTGCTGTCCGTCGTGAAGATGCCGTCTCTCTGCAGTAAACCGAACCAAACAATGATGGAGAAGTTCTGGGAGAGCATCTGTCTGTGTGACCCTGACGGTGTCCATGCCTTTGTCCTGGTTCTGCCTGTAGCTTCTCTCACAGATGAAGACAAAGCTGATTTTAAGATCCTCCAGGATGTTCTGGGTTCCTGTGTAGATGCTTTCACCATCATTCTGTTCACTGTGGAGTCAGATTCTTCAGCTTCAGCTTTTACTGAGTTTGTCAGTACAAACAAAGACCTGAAGGAGCTGTGTCAACGCTATGGTGGACGTTATATCATCTTCAATGTTAAAGACCAGCAAGAAGTACCAGGGTTTTTAGATAAAGTTCAAACTTTACCCCAGGAAAGAAGTTACACAAAACAAATGTTTATGCAGATGCAAATTAAGAAGATCACACATCTCCAGAGCATCTTACCTCCAACAGAAACAAGACAAGTCACTGGTATGTTTTATATCACTCTCTCTTGAGACTCTTTTGATTCTACTGTTTATTCAAAAGCAAGATTCAAAAGTCGTCATCAGGTCTAACTAGTGAACACCAATACATTCAGAAAGTGGCAACCCACACCTTTACACCTCTTTAAAACAACTTCTTCACTCGATTGAGAATCTTCACCCAGTGTTAGAATTATTAAAAGCTTTAAGATAAAGGAGGTCTGCATAATACAGATCGTCTTTTGTGCAGATTCTATGATTTACGTGCTGGCTTGGCATCCTCGACATTTTAATATATTTATTTTCACCCTTTTGTGGGCAAGTTGCATTGTACAGTATGCGCTAGTGAATAGTTGTGATGTATGTGATGCACACATAAATCTGGTCCGAATCCATAAATATACCTGATGATTAGAATAAGATAACTTAGAGAATAAGACAGAGGCACTTGGATGCAGAGAATTCTCGCCAATGCGTTTCAAAGTGCTGTTTTCACCAGGGCTTGTGATGAAAGCCCTGATGAAAACAGCACATAGAAACGTGTTGGCGAATTATTGTGTTATGATTTTAAATAAATGAATCCAAAAGCAGATCCAAAAATCACATGTTCATTTAATAACAAAAAACACTGGAGAAACAGAAATGATAGTAACAAAGTCCAGAACAGCTCCAGGAAACTGGTCCTCCACCTGAAAAAGTACAAAAACAGCATTAAAACATCTCAAAAAAGTGTACTCAGAATCTCTGGTAAAGCTTTTACGACAGTCAATGGACGAACTGGCAGTGGCTGATTATAGGTTTGCAGATTAGCCTGAAACAGGTGGGCTCCCCTTGCAGCAGCCACCAGCTGCTCCCCCGTCCCACCTACAGACGGGGAGGAGACTCAGACACACAAGGGAAGGGGGAGACATCTGAGTGCAAGAGAATGAATGCAATGTGCAATAGATTACCATGTGCAATAGAGGGCTGTGTGCAATAGATTACCATGTGCAATAGAGGGCTGTGGGCAATAGATGTCTGTGTGCAAAATATTACTGTGTCAGACCGTGTGTAGCAATTCCTTTTTGTTGATGTTTTAAACTGCTGTATTTTCCTGTGACCCTGGTACTACAGATATAAATTTGATGTGTCGACAAATACGTTCAACCAAATATGTTCATTGACATGTGCTGTCCCACTGAAGAAGATGACAAAGTCTGGAATTGTGTCTTTCATTCAGACAGAAGACATGTTTTATTGTCAATGGTAGAGACAGCACGAACAAAGCACACGAACAAAGGATGTTAAAGACAGCAAGTGGTAATATACTCAGGAGAAACAGAGACCTCCAATCAGCAGCTGCCACGGTGCCAGCAGAGATAGTCGAAACAAGTAGTGGAAAAGTACAGGCTTCTGCACATTGGTAGAATGATGAGTTTAACTTTAACAAAAGTTTCTTAAAAGTATTATGAAATCTCACATTCCCCCCTCTGGTCACACATTCTCGTGTGACCATCAGGATCGATAAACAGCAACATTACATCATAACTCAATACTTCAAAAAACTCAGAACTCGGAATACTTCAAAAACTCAGAAAACATGTTCAGATCTTTCATAAAACTTGTCAACAATCTTCAGTAAAATACCAAACTTCATCAGTCGATGGTGGTTCCAGATATTGCTTTGAAAACAGTCTCTCCCACTTCTCCGTGTTGATTTCTTCAGGCTGTATTTGTTGTGTCAAGCCATAAATTCTTCTGTGTTGTGTCTTTCAATCACACGTTTCAGCTTCAGTGTCCAGATTCAGAAATCCAATTGTTCCAAATTATGTCCAAATTGTGTAATTCAATTGTTCCAAATCATGTCCATGCAAAAGAGGACGATGGTATTGTCCATGTCTCAGCAGGCCTGAGTGGAATCAGGGGCTGTGCAGATTGTCCATGTGCTGATCCAGATGCATGGTTTCTCTTTAGATTTTTCAGTTTTCTCTTAAAAAAAACACACATTGTTCTGTAGATGTTACAGACGAGGCCCGCATCCTCCCACCACCTGAAGAAGATGGCAAGGTCTGGGATTTATTGTCAATGGTAGAGACAGCACGAACAACACGAACACAGAATGTTAAAGACAGCAAGTGGTAATATACTCAGGAGAAACAGAGACCTCCAATCAGCAGCTGCCACAGTGCCAGCAGAAATAGTCAAAACAAGTAGTGGAAAAGTACAGGCTTCTGCACATTGATAGAATGATGAGTTTAACTTTAACAAAAGTTGCTTAAAAGTGTTATGAAATCTCACACCACGAAATGATATATGAATAACTACAATTTTATAAAGACACTAGAGCAAAGAGGAGCACATAAAACATGATATGGGAACAATCAAATAACAGTATAACAGGTGATTCGCGACAGGCGTCTTAGATAACAAAAATATGAATGTTTCTAACACAGAGCTCTCTTGGACAAAGTAATTATTACCAAGGACAAAAGTGCAGTATGTTTTAGTAAAAGTAATAAGTATAAAAATCTGTTCACGCCAAAAAACAAAAACTCCTTTTTCTGTATGTATGTTAAACCGTGTGACACTGAATATTTTTGCTATCTTTACTTTTATCATTTATCAAGCCTGGAATTGGTTAATTACAAAACATTTGTGACCAAAAAGCCACCTTAACACGTTTCCCATTTTATTGCTTTTACCTTTACACCATGTTTTCACTAAGGATCCAACACTTTTCTCTGGCTAGCAAGGGGCCTCTACCCCTGTAATATAACTCAAAAAACGGGCCTCTACCCTGAAATTTACTCTTTTCTCTTCTCAAGGGTCCTCTACCCCCGGTAATACTCAAAAAAGGGCCTCTACCTGTAATTACTCTTTTTCTCTTCTCAAGGGGCCTCTACCCATCAGGTAACTAGGGATTAAAAAACTATGCATGTTTCATGACCGACCACGAGCACTCATTACCGGTTGAAAACCGGTTAACCGCGTAGTTTAAAATAGTCCACGTTCTTTGAAATAACACCATTTCGAGCCGCGTTACTTTTCAAATCAGCTCTGCGTTCTACTGGATCAGAGTTGAGACAGCGGCGCCCAAACCCGCAAAGCTCTCCGGCACCTTTGGCCAGAGAACGCTTTTTTTAATCTTCCCATTCTGCTGTCTGCGGGATTAATACACAACTTTCTAAGCAGCAAACGACTGGCTACGTTCACATGGTCAAAGCAGCGAGTGACGAGCCGCTTCTCACAGGTCTTCACAAAAGTTTAAAATACATTAAATTACATTCTGAGGTTTTGAATAGCCTCAGAATTTGACTTTTAAATGTACATGAGAGCTGAGGACTCTCCATTTCAATGCGCCATTTTAGAAAAACATTGGTTGAATAAGGGACAAAAAGGATGCTAGAATCGCGTTTTCGTTTCACTGGTGCTCACTAATATCACTGTGCCCTCACAAGAATGAAGTCCTCATGGAGGACCACATTTGATAAAAAAGAACAACCCCTACAGAATGAATTTTAGATAAAAGACACAACATACCCTCAATGTGATCACACTAATTTTAGTAATTACGTAAAACTAATTAGATGCCTCTGTGCGGCGTGCCTGTTGGCTCTCAGAATGCTGTTCCTTGTTTACATTCCGCCTCCATGCTTCTGTGTCAAGTGACCAAGACAAATAAAGAGTTCCGTTCATTTATCAAACTAAAGGATTCTTTCCTTCGCTGTGTCATCAAATGCTTCCACAGTACCCTGTACTGAAACATATTAATCTCAATGCTAGATAGGAGTAAAATCTATCTCAATGTTACCTTAAAGTGGAAAAATTTCTTTTATAAAAATGAATATTTCAGGTAAAACTAGTCTGATATAGATCAAATAATTTTGTAACTGCTTAAGAATATTGTCAGATCAGAGACTATTATTTGCCATTTGTAGTTAAAAAACCACATTGAAAATTCTTCAAGGGTCTATTTTAATTTTCAGATGAAGGCACTTTTGCCATACAAGACCAAATCGGAGCAGTCCCCGTCACGTTTCTGAGCTTTTCACAGAGATGGGACCTCAGGACTCTGTCGGAGCTGAACCCGCCCGCACTGAGCCACCGGGAATGTGGGCACTCCAGTGGACCGTTTTCCTTCAGCTGAACCATTCCTGTCGCCTCTCCCTCCACGACTCCTCAAGAAGCTCGGCCTGTTTTTCCCCAAGACATCTTTCCTACCGTCGCTACGGAAACGTACCATTTCTCCTATCACAACACGATAACTGTGTCAGCGGTGGAGAGAATGTGATGACCGCACGGGACACAGATTGGCAGGGCCTGGGGCTACACTCCTCCAGCCCTGAAGAGAGGAGAAAGGTTAATGAGGAGAGTGGACCAACTGAAAACCCCAAACAATCCAGAGAAAAAGAAGAAGGCACAGTCGACGCAGATGACGTAAGTTTAGAGCGCAAGACTAATCATAATTTAAATGGTAATATGCATGGGGTCACTCTAGCAATTTATTGCACTCAGGCTGCACAATGTTGGCAAAATAATTAATCGTGATAGTTTCTGATCCACATTGGCAAGCAATTTTTTATATCAAGGAATGGGAGATCCACAAGAGCTATAGAAGCCATTACATTTCACAATTCCCACACATTTCATGACAATGTTTAGAGTTCTAGCCTATAGCAACACCAGACCCCACTGGTCCAAGCTTAATCCGAATCAATGGGTAATGCTTTTCTAACGTGTCCTAATGCGTCTCTGTTAAAATATGGGTCCTTATGCAAAGGACCCCTGGAGGTTTACTTTCCTGAAAAAAGTGTGTTATGTGTCGGAACCCTGGTGGTGGGTTGCGGGATATCAAGGAGGGGCACACTGGGGCAATTTCAGTCCAGCAGGCTGGAGCCAATCATGGAGCAGCACAACAGAGGAAATCAGGTGTCAGGCTAGAAAAAGGTGCAAGTGTGTGGTTCATTAGGCTGCAAGAAATCATGGAGGAGCACACTGAAGCGCACGCTTACAAACCACTGGTAAGTGCTGACTACAAGTCATGACTTCAAATGTTATATAGAATGATTACAAATTATTTGTTGTTTGTGCAGCTTAGTCAAGAGTCCCTAATTGATGAAGTCGACTCAGATTCTGACGATTTAACTGTCAAGAAGGAAACTGTAAAAAAGTATGGAAAAAGAAAAATCAAAAACACTTTTCTTCAAGACTCGGAAAGTGACGAACCAAAGGCAAATAAGATTGTTATCATGCAGCTGCAAAAGAAGAAAAATGGGGGGCGAGTTTACAGCAAGAGACACTTCTGCCTCTAACTGTTCAATGTCCTGCCACAAAATGTCCCGTCATTTGACTAGAAAACATGGAAATGAAAGTGACGTAGCCAGAGCATTGGCTCTACCTGTGAAATCTAAAGCACGTAAACTTCAGTTTGATTTGATCAGGAATAGTGGAAACCGTGAGCACAATTTTGAGGTTTTAAAGGCCGGCATTGGAACTTTAGTCCCAGCTAAACAGCCAAATTCCCCAGTTAAATCCAGTGAGTTTTTGCACTGTATAGACTGTGGGGCATTGCTTAAGCGAAAGTCGCTGTGGAGGCATGTGGCCAGGTGCCGGCTTTCACAGAAAGATGCCCAGGCTAAACCAGGTAGAAGTAGGGTCCAGTCCCTCTGCTCCCTAGCCCAGCCTGTACCGGAGGGCATCAGCAAAAAGCTGTGGTCTTTAATTTCGGCAATGCATCAGGATGAGGTCACGGGTGTTGTCAAAGCAGAAAAGGGGATTCTGAGACTCGGAGAGCACCTGTACTTAAAACACGGGCATGAATAAGACTAAGCATGATTACATTAGGCAGAAAATGAGAGAAGTCGGTAGGTTAATTAACGAAGCAAAAACCGCAGGGAAACTGAAAACAATTAAGGATTTCTTTATTCCTTCCAACTTTAACCATGTGAATGATGCAGTCAGGTCTGTGGCTGGATATGATGAGGAAACAAATCAATACAAGACTCCATCCTTGGCCCTCAAACTCGGCCATAGCCTCAGAAAGCTAGCAGATATTCTTGAATGTGACTCAAAAATGGAGCATTGTGTTGATGAACTATTTATTAAAAACCTCCAACGAAGCCGGCTGCTTTTTGAGAAGAGGTGGGACGTCTGTGTTTCTTCTGCTGCCCTACAGACCCTCCGGCAAGCCAAGTGGAACACTCCGGACCTGCTCCCTCTGACTGAGGACGTTAGAGCCATGCATGCACATATTGAGTATGTCGACCTGAATATGTGGCAAACCCTAATAAGTGAGCCAACGTCTAAGCATTGGTCTAAACTGGCAGTTTTGACTCTTTGTTGAGGTCATCATTTTCAATCGAAGAAGGGAAGGTGAGGTTTCAAAGATGCCACTGACAGCCTTTACCTTAAGAAGTAAGACTGGGATCCATTCTGACATTGCTCTGGGACTGTCCCAACTTGAGAAAAAGCTGTGTCAGCATTTTCAACGCATTGAAATTAAAGGGAAAAGAAGTCGGAAAGTGCCGGTTCTTTTGACTCCTGAAATGATTGCTTCGATGGAGGTGCTGGTGGAGAACAGAAGGGCCTGTTCCATCTCTGACCATAACCCATACTTCTTTTCCCGCCCGGGCGCAGACACCCACATCAGGGGATCAGACTCCCTACGCCAGGTAGCCAAAGAATGTGGTGCGGTGCATCCAGAGATGCTATCCTCAACCAAAACTTAGAAAGCACATAGCTACTATGTCTACAGTTCTCAATATGAAAGAGAATGAGATGGACATACTTGCCAACTTCCTCGCCATGACATTCGCATCCACAGGCAATATTACAGACTACCAGAGGGGACACTGGAGCTGGCCAAAATCAGCAAAGTGTTGATGGCCATGGAGCAGGGAAGAGTGACGGAATTCGAAGGAAAGAGCCTCGACCAGATACAAATTGAGCCTGAAGGTAATTCTTGATATTATTAAAATATGTATGATTTTTTTTCCTCCCTAAAGGCCACTTGTATTTTTTATTTTCTGTGCGACAGGGAGAGCAGTAGAGATCCTCTCACAAACGGACGGGCTAAAAGAAACTTCAAGCGGAGAACCTTCAACCATTCATCCAGATGCACCCCATGGTAGTGGCAGTGCCCCTTCTGGTAAGTGTACCAGGTGGGGGATTACAGCCAGGCTGCTTGGTCCTCACCCTGGGAGTGTATATTGCTAATATATTTTTATTTCTCTCCCTAGAACGTGTAAGAAAGCCATGGTCTGCATCTGAGGTGAAGGCTGTGGAGAAGACCATGACACCTTTCATACAGACTGGAAAGGTCCCTGGGAAGTCTCACTGCCTGGCCTGCATTAATGCCTCACCAGATGACCTTAGACATCGGACATGGAGTGGCATTAAATTCTATGTCAAAAATAGAATCACTGCAATTCGAAAACAAAATCTAAAATAAAATTCCTTTAAAATAGTTGTTTGGTTTCTATTGACTGTTTTGTATTACTTAAAGTCTTGGTAAAAAAAGATTATGTCTATGGGTCCCATTCTGAACGGCCCTGTCAAAGGGACCCACCAGGTAACAAAAACGTGTATGTGTGTGTGTGTGTGTGTATGTTGCGTGTGTTTTGTTTGTATTTTATATATGTATTTTTCTTGTTTTGTACTGTATTCTCTTATCTCTATTGTACTGTGGGACCCCTCGCAAATGAGATGCTGCATCTCAAGGGGCTATCCTTTTTTAAAATAAATAAAATTGCTGGGTTAGCACGTGACAGAAGTGCTCCGAGGGACAGGAAGTACATTTTCCCACTAAGAACAATGTAAACATTCACTGATTCCGAGTTAAAATGCTCTTTTTCTGTGGTGTGTACAGTTGTGGCAACTGCTCATATCAAATGGGGAACTTATGGAGTCTCTACTTTGCTAAAAAACATTTCTCTAACGGGTGTCAATTTTTAGGAAAATGCCTAATAAGGAAAGTGAGAAATGCGCTAGCATTAGCATTAGCTTGCGTAGCATCTGTGGCCACAGAGATAGCTGACAGTCCGCAGTCTTTACTTCGCTTACTTTCATAGATACAATGCCGTATTTTTGTGTGGTTTACTGTTGTAGTAACCGAGGCAACAGAAAGAAAGAACTGTTAAATTGTTTGCTTGCAATTGACGTCACGTCCGCTGTTTCCCCATCAACAATGCAATTAAATTAAATCATACAACTATTCAATGAAACGAATAATAGTAAGATAGTGCTTAAGTATGCATCATGCAATGCAACTGCACAGATTTATGGACTGCAAAGACTGCAACATGCTAGTACTGCCCTCTACTGTCAAACACATGTCATAGAAAACAACAGTGAAACAGCTGCTGGCGGCGATAAATGACAGACCCCAGACACACAAAGGAATGTTCTGCTGATTGGCTAATTCTGGGGCATTTACAGATTTTTTTTTTTAATGAACGATTTCCCTGTCAAATAAACAAAAAAAATATTCTGCTATATTTTAATAATGTAGTTTAATGCTGATGTGACGGGGTTCTGAATGAAATAAAATGATGGCGCATAAGGTTTTATTCCCAAAATAAGAATACAATAATGAATAAGAAGGAAGAGGAGTGTTGTACAGAAAACAAAACAGTAATTAATAAACATATTTACATTATTTACAGTAGTCTCATTACGTATGCGTATCACAAAGTGGTGGTCAGCCGAGCTAGTTGTTCACTAGAGAAGCGTGTCTGAATATGCCTTTTGCATGTGTTGTTTTAAGTTTTCTAACCAATCAAGTCGCAAAACCTTTAATGGATGCTTTAGGATTCCTCGTGAAGAGATTAATAAAGAGCCTCGCACTAAGGACTTTACGAAAAGACGCAGGAAAAGTGGCTCGCTAACATTTCACTAGCAAACGCTTTTACCTCGAAGGATTATTTATTTACCCAGCCGTGCAGTCACAATGCACAGTTATTACATCCCCATCTTTATTTGATTAATTGTCAGGTATGAGTCGGCATTTTAGATAATCACTGTGAATGTTTGACCTGAAAAGAACACAGCACAGACGCATTGTTTTGTTGAGAATGATAAGTTCATTCACCAATCGTTACTTACACGGCTCTGTACGATGCAGGATTTGTGCTTCAGGACCTTAACTCTGAGTTCTTAAACCCACAGACAAACGGAAAAGTTGCAGCATCCATGTTTTTCCAAACCTTCATTTGTTTAGCAGTGCAAAAGCTTGATTGTAACACTAGCTAGTGGATTAGAATCTAAAGTGAAGAAAATGACAGTCTAGGATTGTGTCTTTAATTCAGACAGAAGACATGTTTTATTGTCGATGGTAGAGGCAGCATAAACAAAGACGTTACAGAATGTAAGTGACATACAGCGGAGGAATGGAGACTTATTAGCATGTTAGCATTTGCCGCGGTACCCTAACCCTTACCAAAACATATAGTGGAAAAATTCTGCCGTGTGCATATTGTTAGAATGATGAGTTAGAACGTTCACCACAGTAGCTTCAAATTGTCATGAAATATCAAAAAAAGCTAAAAAATACTCGGAAGAGTCGCATTTTCTTCATATATCGGCCCCGTCCCAATACTCGCACTTCCACCCTCGCGCCCCTCATTTGCGCGTTCCCGATAAAGGGTGCGAGTGCGTAGGGTGTCCCAATTCTCCAGGGAGGTCTTTGACCCCGCCCCCTTTGCGCCCCTGATCCACACTTCGCCGTAGCCTGCATCTATCAAGCCCCGGCGATCCAAGATGGCGCCCTATTCAAATGAATGGTTGTGCTCAGTGGCGCTTTGTGACAGCATGGGGGCTGAAAGATTAGCGGAAGTTGCCTGAAACTCGCAAAGATCTATGGGAAACTCGCCTGTATTTGGGCATCGTCTGGTCCTCCCGGTTCTGCGCAGTGGATGATCTCCCATAATGCGTTGCGCCAAACACGCGTGTCTGGGGCTGTCTCCGAATGTCCACACTATGGCCCCGTCCCAATACTCGCACTTCCACCCTCGCGCCCCTCATTTGCGCGTTCCCGATAAAGGGTGCGAGTGCGTAGGGTGTCCCAATTCTCCGGGGAGGTCTTTGGCCCCGCCCCCTTTGCGCCCCTGATCCACACTTCGCCGTAGCCTGCATCTATGCGCCCTCTGGCGAAGGATATTGCCCATAATTCTTTGCGGTACACACCAAAACGTCGAGAAAATACATTTAAATATAAATTTTGAAATATATATGCTGTATGTGTGTAAATAAGTTTTGCTATGTTACTTGGAAAGAAGCATAAACGTCTGATGAAGATTTACGGACATTGTGTTTAATTTAAACTTTACACTTTGTAAAATAATCTTAGAATGTATAAAAACTGACCAGATAGTTAGTTACCCACATTTAACTTAAAATTATACAGCTATCTCTAATTAAAAACAACTAATATACATGTATTTTAACGTGTGTGAAGCAATTCATTTTGTTTCCCAAAGGGTCAGACAAAATAACCTTTAATGTTTATAAAGTTTAGGTCTGAAAATGACCATCTCTTGACGAGTCGATGACGTCACCTGCACTCAGTGTGCACTGTCCCAATTCTGCCTTTTTTGCACACTTGTAACCTGCGTACTCCAACCCTGGTGTGCACTTCGAACAAATGCACACTTCGCAGAGGTGTGTAGGGTTCCAGTGTGGGTATTGGGATTGGGCCCTTACCCTATACATAGTTCCCACATGACGTCACTACATACGGGGATTTGCCGACCCGGCGCCATTTGTGTTGGCATGCTGTGGGCAAATCAATAGAAAAAGAAGCTGAAACGTGTTAATGTCGTGATAAAGTTGAAAATGGTCATCTCCTGCTGGGTCAATGGATGTTCAAATCGTGCCGGAGGTTCCGTTAAACTTGGATTTTACAGTATACCCATCATTAGACTTCATGAATGTGAGAAGACTAAGCTTTTGTCAGAACAACGACGGAGGTTATGGCTTGCGAAGATAAACAGGCAAGAAACTCCCTCAAAACACGCAAGAATATGCTCGGAGCACTTTGTGTCAGGTGCGTATTAGTGATGTAAAGTTCGATTCATTTTACTGACTCGAGTTAAAGTGAATCACTCACCAAAGTGAATCGGGTGTTTTGAGTCATTTGATTCAGTGATTCAGTTGTTCAGAAAAAAACATACATGAACACAAAATAATGCTAAAATGGCAATTTACAATCAAAACATTTATTAAAATTTGATAAATGGTAACAATAACAAATATGTAAACTAATTTGACAAAATATAAACTCTTTAAATTTAAAAATTCAACAGTAAAATTGTGAACAAAGCAGCAACAACATTCCAAGCGAGGGGCTGTCACAATACAAGAAATACAATAACAATGCTGGCTAAATGCCGTCTCATATTTGATGTGGTCCCTCCTTGAAATGATAAAACAACCTTGCAGAGTTGACATTTTGCTCGTGATGGGCCTGTTATTTCAAAGTGCATCCAAATATCGCTTCTTCTGCGGCTACTATCCATTTTCTATAAAAATATTTAAAACTTTCCGCCAAAAATGTGGTGTTACATAAATGTATTCCGTGTTAAAACCTACATTCCTGGTAAAAAAAAAAAAGGTCATAACAATTATATTATATAAATAATAAATACAAACAACTTTGATATTTTTCACACATTCATTTTTTATTGATGACAATCATTGTAACGCCAATAATGTTCGAGGCGGAACTCCTGTTGTCCGACGAGAGAAACACAGCTGAACAAATAACTTAATAAATAGCCAATTATATTTTTCAATCTACCTCACATAATACATGTAGAGGGTTATTATTTTTTGTCAGATGGGGCAAAAGAAACTACTTTTTTCAACCCAGTTAGAGAACGAGAGTTACGAGACGAGTCGGTGTCCTGTCCTGTTGTTTCGACTCGCTTGATGCTGAGTGAGTCAGATCAGATGAACGATTCGTTCAGAGCTGAACGACTCGAAGGGGAGCGGGAAGGGGCTGATCCAGAACCACAGTGAGTCGTTCACTGCTCGTACGGCTCGTACTAGCAGGCGCGGGCAGGCAGGAAGGAGGACGTTACGGTGAAGTAGATGGTTGTAAACGATAAGCTTTTGGTTTCTGTGCTCAAACGAGCTACAGTACACACACACACAGTCACACACGTAATATTAGAGTGTCATTCATTGTGGCTAGTAGAAAACGCAGTCTTGGGGTCGCAGTTTAGAAAGTGGTGGGCGGACGAGTTAGTGAACGAGTTAATGGAGGCGGGGAATCACGACTCCCGAGTCAGTAAAGTGAATCTCGAGTTTTGAACGATTCGTTCACGAATCGCACATCACTAGTGCGTATCGTATCTTATAATGTGTTGACAGACGTAATTTACTCAGTACTAACTTGTGTATGCTGATATCTGGTAACTTGAGAGTTTCATTATTTAGATTACTTTATTATGAGGAGGATCGGTGTCGCGTCCGAGGCTCTCGAGGGCAACGTAAATGTATTAAATAGATAATAATAGTTCTATGGTGGGCTAAAACAATGTTCACAAACAGCATTGCTTCTGTAAAAAGATCTGTGTCATAAAATAAACTGCTCTTTACGCCTGGAAAAATCAGTTGCCCACCATTCACCAAAACATACGGTCAAAAACGCGGAAATAAACAATAACAGCAATCCAGAGTGTCCGTGTGGCATTAGCATTAATTAAATTAATTGTTAATATAATTAAAATAATTAAATGGAGCTCCAACTGGTATTAAATCTAAAGTTTTTGAGAAATGTTTGCATTGCTTGTTAATTTTTGCTGCATAATTTGATCAAATATGTAAAACATGTCCGTAGCACGTTAAACTGTGGTGCCATTGTATTAATATACAATTATTTGCTCAAAAGTTGCCCTTTTTTTCCAATTTGCGTTTGAATATTTACATTTATTCTCATTCTTCTGTTTAATGGAATGCACAAACACAGCAGCGTGCCATCAAAGATGGCGTCTCCGAGGAGGTCATGTGACATTCATTGGTCTGTGGGAACTATGTATTCACTCACTCACTATATAGTTCGGGACTATATAGCGACTGAGTGAGTGAGTCAGTGCACTCATTCTGTTGGCGATTCGGACAGCTGCACACTATTTTTAGCCGCGGCCCACATCACACCCCTGTCACATGTCATTGGATCAATATAATTTTATATATAAATAAAAGTATATTAAAATATCAATATTTGTCTAATATACATGTATAAAACGTTTTTACAATTTATATTCATATGTATGAATTTTGGTTGACTTATTCGCTTAACGTCTTTCATATTTTCGCCACCTGACCGGCTCCTCTAACACTGGTGAAATGGCACCTCCACTGAATTTTGCGGTGTTTTTGTTAACAATTATACAACTTCTCATAATGCGAATTAAAAACCGCCGAACAGAGAGAAGGCGAAGACAGGCGATGAGGCGGAGGAGGAGAATGGCTCTTCTTTCATTAGCAAGGCGTCGTGTAAGTATTGTATTCGTCCTTTGTCTATATAGCATTAGCACCATCTACTGGGTAAATTATAGTACTTTTGGTGTACTTACTAATTAAAAATACTATTCTCAGTCAATGAGAAACACATTAGTCATATACATTTAGACATATTTCAACAAGAAAACACATTGTATAGACACACTCACTTAAAATGCAAGAACATTAAAATATTTTATTGGTTGAAAGAACACAAAACCATAGCAAGGAAAATGGATTAAGTACTAATTTTTTCTAAATGAAAAATGAGTACTTAATCATTAAACAATAATAGAATTTGCTTGGCCATGGGGCACAGGGCTTCTGTGATTTTTTTGTGTGTTATTAGGTGCGAGTGATGTAGGCTGCGGGTTTCTACTTCAGTTGTCTCAGGGCAGCTCCAGCTCCCTGCAACACACAATACATTTGGCAAAATCAATGCCAGGGCACAAAAGAACATGACTTCAGCTATATACTCTTCATTTTTATTTACATTTTTAAATCTCAAAATGAAAAATGAGTACTTATTCCTGTGTCTGCACTCATAACTAAAAGTGCAGATACAGAATTAAAAAATGAATCTAGAAGTATCATATTAAGTTTAAGAGAATTTTTGTTTTGTTTTAGGGTGAACCACCGGTGTACTGCCGACTGAACCACCATGTACCCCTACTCAGCATGTACTTAAATGGCCAGTCTGACCTTCGCCCCGATTTTCGTCTCACTCGAACCACCATCACCCGTCTGGTTAGCCACCTGAGGAGTGCTCATCACCAGGGCTGGAGCCAGGACATGGAGGTTTCCTCTTTTGGTTGGCCAGTGGCACCGCGTACCGTGTTGTCCCCAGGGCATTTGACATGCCCCAGTCCACAGTCCACGATGTGATCCACAGGGTGGCCAACCAGATCCTTCAAATGCGTGGCCAAATAATTCATTTCCCTTTCCTGGAGGAACTTCCCCAAGTTGCAGCTGGGTTTCAGTTGCTGGCTGGATCAGCTGCTCTCAATAATGTTGTGGGGAGCATCGATGGCTGCCACATTAGAATAAAGCCCCTTCAAGAAAATGCACAGTGTTATTTTAACAGGAAATTGTTTTATTCTATTCAAATGCAGGCTGTGTGTAATCACCGTGGCTTATTTATTGATTTGTTTGTTGGCTACCCCGGATCTGTGCACGATTCTCGGGTGCTTAAAAACAGCCCCCTCTACGTCCACCGGCTCTATCCCCCAAATGGACACGTCCTCCTTGGGGATGGTGGCTAGCCTTGCCTCCGTCAGCCCATCACACTCCTCCCTCCATACAGAGAGCCTGTTCGGAGCCCAGTGGAAGCCCGCTTCAACCGGCACCATGCACGGGCACGATCTGTAACAGAAAGAGTCCAACCCAACTTTGCAGTCCAGGTGACTGCCTGTTGCGCCATCCTGCACAACATCTGCATCAGCGATGGTGATCTCTGGGAGCCAGTGGAAGAGGAGCCAGGGCCTGATGATGAGCAGGACCAGCATCAGCAGCACCAGCCTGATCAGCAGTGTGGACAGGAGCTGCGTGGACGGATGGCAGCAGCACTTTCCACCCCAAGGGCCAGGCTACCAGCTCTTCGGGACCACGACTATTAATTAAATGTTTGAATAATCTGTGTTTTGGCCTATTTAAATAAAAACGAAAACAATTGAATATGTAAATATCTAAAAAGAAATTATTGAATGTATGTATAGTTCTTTACAAATGTCTAGTTGATTAAAAAAATGTTTGTAAATAGTGTTCATCATTGTATGTCGATATGCATATAGTTCAAACTACACTTATCAAAATATGGCGATGGGCTCCCCTCCTTCTGTCCCTGTCCCTGTCCGTGGCTGTCTGAGCTCCTTAAAACAGTGAGTTTTGTATAATAAATGCTTCACAAATTAGCTTCAAAGAAACAAACCTTGTAGGTCTTTTTCAGGTTCTCCCACTTCTTGGCCGCTCTGGCAGGGCTGATCAGGCGGCTCAGCCCCATTTCCTTTATTACTGCCCTAAAGTAACGATACATAAAAAATTTGAATATGAGTAGACGTTTTTTGAATAAGTATTTATTCATAATGGTCGTACTCCCATCCAGCCGCCGATGCAAATTTTTCACCCGCAGTCAGATGAGTCTCTCCACATCAGTGTCTGTCCCTTTAAAAAACATTAAACACACAATAAATGCTATACATATAACACAAGTGCTTTAATAACATTAATGACTGACCACCAGTGACCCGTTTCTGTAGCGTTCGCTTTAGATGTTAATGTTATGATATGCGAAAATGCTAACACTTTCGCGGCATAACATTGGTACGTTGTTTCGCAGTAAAAGGCAATGGTATTCAAATGTGTATTTTGGCAGCTTATCGTCAACAATATATCACGGTTTACACATTTAAATATTTATGATGATTAAAAACTCACATTTATAGCTCATGTGTTGCTCCTGTTCCAACACGTCTCTCGCTGCCTCCGCCATTTTACTTCCGTCTAGTGACCATCGCTGCTCACTACATTTTCGAGATGCATTGTGGGAAAATTCCAGTGCATTACTTTTTCTCTCTGGACATTCGGACACCCCTACAAAATGGCGTGACCACTATATAGTGCACTATATAGGGTATAGTGTGGACATTCGGATACAGCCTGGGTCTCACACCGGGTCTCACGCACGTGCACAGAGGGGCTCGGCCGCGCTCTGACCAATCAGAGCAGTTCATCAGAGCGGGAGTTAGAGCGAGAGCCAGAGGAGCAGAGTTTGTGGCACTAAATTGTGGATTTAAACAAAACCGAAGGATTTAAGAAGAAAAAAAGTTCAGGATGACAAGGGACACTAAAATCCCCACAAAATCCGATCTTTATTAAAGCTGTAGGTTCTCTGTCAGCTGAGGTTGAGCTGTTTTAATATGCATTGAGTTCTATGGGGAAAATTTCTGGGTAGCCCACGTGAATTTAGTCTGGTTCAGTCTGCAGTACCGCGAGAATCCCCTGAGCACGTGAGTTATTCAGCTACAAGCTATACCCTATCCAGTTAATATAATACATCCATGGCATCTATGCGCACTCTGGCGAAGGATATTGCCCATAATTCTTTGCGGTACACACCAAAACGTCGGGAAAATGCAAATTTTGAAATATATATGCAGTATGTGTGTAAATAAGTTTTGCTATGTCACTTGGAAAGAAGCATAAACGTCTGATGAAGAATTACGGACATTGTGTTTTAACAATTTAATAAATTTTAAAGCAAGCGTTTATATAACATTCAACTTAAACTTTACACTTAGTGCAATAATCTTAGAATGTATAAAAACTGACCAGATAGTTAGTTACCCACATTTAAAGGAACAATATGTAAAAATCTGGCCAAAAGTGGTACTGCAGTCACAGTCAATATTTTGTAGTCCTCTCCCACTCTCCCTGACTCAGGTTGCCAGATTCACACCAAATCCAGCAGCAAACACAGGGAATTATTTTATCAGTTGTTTGTCCGTCTCCATTCACATTGCCATGACAGCCGTGCTAATGCTGAATGAATGTTTTGATTAATGTTTTTTTTATTATTATTATTTGGACATTTGAGATAAAAAAACAAAAACAAAATAAAAGCAATGTAATCATACATAGTTTATGCAAAATAAATAAGCAATTGATGTCCAAAATAGGAGTGGGAAGAATGGATGTTGGAATGTATTTCTTCAGCGTATATCAACATCAGGGTTTTCTCAAGAGTTTATCACCTTTCAATTTTATTTATTCCCTATTTTTTAGACAAACATGTAAAAGTCCCACATCAAAAAGAGACTAACATTATTTTAATTGGGGTATATGTGGTCTTAAATGATTATTTTTACAATTAAGCTATAATCTGTAAAAAAAACGTCTTGACCTTCATCTTTTACCGTTTTTAGAGCAATCTGTCATAGAATGTGATAACATGCAATAAATACAAAAAGACATAGCCCGGGAATCGAACCCGGGTTCCTGCATCGTAAGTGCACAGTTTAGACCTCTAGACCAGGGGTTCCCAAAGTTTTTAGCCCGCGACCCCCATCATAAATGCGCTGCCCCCCCGCGACCCCCCACCTCAACAGTCCTTCCCGTCAATGAGCATGTATTTCCTTGATACGGAGTAACGCAGAGACTCGCGCCACTACTGAGCTGCACTGTCCAGCCCAAAAAAGGAGGCTTGCGTATTTTTACTCACGTAGTGACACAGTGATGGGCTTGGTGGGCTCCCTTCTCAGCAGAAGTGGAGCGCATTTCTTGCGGCTCGCCCTCTCTGTTCTCATACCGCGGTAAAGTGGCCCGGCTTTTCGGAGTCAGCGGTAAAGAGGTCCGCACATAAAAAGCGGGCGGCCGCTTTCTGCTGTTACTTTATGCGCTTCATCCCCGCGGCTTCTTTTTCCAAAGTTACTGTAAGTAACAGCATAAAGCAGCCACCCGCTTTTAATGTGCGGACCTCTTTACCACTGACTCCGAAAAGCCGGGCCTCTTTACCACCCTCTTCTACCGCTGCCTTCTCTCCCTCCGCTGCCCTCTCTCCCTCTCTTCGCACCATCAGCCTGACCTCACATGTGACTTTTCTCTCCCTCCGGGTTTTTCTGTTGTGGATATTAACCACGTTTCATTTTAAAGCAGGTATTATTTGTTTGAAGCCTCCAAACACCTTTAGTTTTAGCAAACAACAGCTGGACACGCTTTGTCGCTGCGTGACGTAAGCTGCGTAACTTGATTTTGATTGACGCTGTCAATGACTGGACAAAATTACAAACGTAATTTAAATATTTTATATTCTCCTAACACAATTTAACAAGTAGTCCTTTTGAATCAAATCAAATGCTAAATCAATATTTAAGGGCTATTAATTAGCTAAATGTTTTTTTTTTTTTTTTTTTTTTTTTGGAAATCATCTTGCGACCCCCCCCAGGGGTTCCCGCGACCCCCCGGGGGGTCGGGACCCCCACTTTGGGAACCACTGATACACTAATAGGGACTCTGTGGAGAACGCACTCAAACTAGAAAATTCTGCATCACACGTGAACTTTTATGCCTTTGAACATATCGGGATGTTCAAAGGCATCCCGATATAAATCCTCGTTTTAGTCTTTGTTTTGTCATTAATGATTTGAGAGTCATAACAAGACCTTTTTTAGTTCTGCGCCACATGTTATTTTACCTCTGAGATTAGTGAGCCGCACGGAGTTCTGGCAACCCGATCACGGACTTACAATACACTTCCTGATTGGCGAAACGGCGGAGGGTAGGTGTCCATAGACATATATAGAATAGACGCCGCATCTACCGCTACTGTCCATTGGCGCCGACGAGCCGTAGCGCCGCCATCTTGGACCGGTCGCTCCTCTCAGAGTAATCTGTTTAGCAGGCGCAGTGACGAGTCAGCATTTAATCAATCATAACTCGCTGAATACTTCACTGATTTTCACACTTTTTTTTACTGTAAACCACACACATGTAGCTATGACACACATGGTTTGGCGTATGTTAATATTCATAGTGGGTTTAACAGTAATAGAATATTTTGATATATGATATATGTGATGTATGACAGGAATGTTGCATAATACACAATGTTGTATCTATACTCACAAAATGTTAGGGACATTTATTCAACAAGTTAAATACTGAAACATACACACACATGTATATATATGTATATATATGTATATATATATATATATATATACATACATATATATATATATGGAGAAACATAGTACTTGACAAGAAATGATATATATATTTGTAATATGTTATTATAACATATATATTATATAATAGAATATATTAGTGCTGACAGCCTTATGGTGATAAACCTACTCTTTGGAGATGAACCGGGAAGCTGAAGATGGATGGAACAACACCATCTCTGAGTCGGATAATCTGTCCTGTCCAAATCTTCCTGTTTAAAATGCTCACTGCAAAGCACGGATGGATCACTGCAGTGAATCTTTCCCTCCTCACAGCCACTTCCCACTTCTTCCTACCATTTCTGTCTCTGGGAAACCTTCAAAATGTAAATACATGAATAAAACAACAACAACAAAAAATATATTACCATAATTCCTATTATTCCCAATTACTTCTTCCCATTTTCCTCCCTCAAATATAGAACATCTCTTCAACAAAACTCGCATTTTGATAATGAACCAAAGCTGCTGTAAGTTAGCTTGTTTGCTATTCAATAGATGTTCTGTATCTGATTTCGTTGGTGACATAAATACAATTCAGTAATATTCCATTAACAAACTAGTACAACCAATAATAATGTTAAATCTTACTTGTGAAAAGTAATCCCACGAGCCCTGTTTTGAATAGTCCGCCTATTTTGACAGCCATACGCCGCACAGTGTTCAGGCATCGCGCTGTATGATGACCGGTCCAAGATGGCGGCCGTATTTCTCGTGCCCGAGCAACCAATGCGGCGTCTATTCTATGGCCCAGTCCCAATACCCACACTGCACCCTACACACCTCTACGAAGTGTGAATTTGTTCGAAGTGCACACCAGGGTTGGAGTGCGCAGGTTACAAGTGTGCAAAAAAGGCGGAATTGGGACAGTGCACACTGAGTGCAGGTTACGTCATCGACTCGTCAAGAGATGGTCATTTTCAGACCTAAACTTTATAAAAATTAAAGGTAACTTTGTCTAACCTTTTGGGAAACAACATGAATTGGTGTACACACGTTAAAATACATGTATATTAGTTGTTTTTAATTAGAGATAGCTGTATAATTTAAAGTTAAATGTGGGTAAGTAACTGTTATCTGGTCAGTTTTTATACATTCTAAGATTATTGTACTAAGTGTAAAGTTTAAATTGAATGTTATATAAACGCTTGCTTTAAAAAGTTATTAAATTGTTAAAACACAATGTCCATAATTCTTCATCAGACGTTTATGCTTCTTTCCAAGTAACATAGCAAAACTTATTTACACACATACTGCATATATATTTCAAAATGTATATTTAAATGCATTTTCCCGACGTTTTGGTGTGTATCGCAAAGAATTATGGGCAATATCCTTCGCCAGAGTGCGCATAGATGCAGGCTACGGCGAAGTGTGGATCAGGGGCGCAAAGGGGGCGGGGCCAAAGACCTCCCTGGAGAATTGGGACACCCTACGCACTCGCACCCTTTATCGGGAACGCGCAAATGAGGGGCGGGAGGGTGGAAGTGCGAGTATTGGGACGGGGCCTATATATGACTAAGGCCCCGTATAAAATATTATTCACAACAAGTTTTGTCTCAAAATCTTCCAGAAAAAGTCCAAAAACAATATTGTCCCATTTAAATTCATTCTGTAGCTGGATTCTTGAGGACAGCCAGTCCCACAGATCGTCCCAAAATGTCCTTGTATAGATGCAATCATAGAACAGATGTTCAGTAGTTTCAATGTCATTTTCACAAAATATACAGTTGTTTTGTGCAATATTAAATCTTATTCTGAGCAGCTCACTGGATGGATAGATTTCATTTAGAATTTTGAAGTGTACTTCTTTTGTTTTAGGGCTAACAGGAAATTTTAAATATTCTGTTCTTATTTTTTTATTTCCTTTAAAGAAAATTTTTGAATGATTGAGTTTCTGTTTGGTTTTATAGGAAATAGGTGATTAGTCAGACATTTTCTGAGGGTTTTGTTTGGTATATTTTTTTCAACAAAGTTTTGCTCATATATTTGCAAAGTTGAAAAATTAGGAGTAGGCAAATTATCTAGAGCCATATTTTCTATCAGAATCTTTAGAGCTTGAGGAATTGATTTTAAAATCTTTTTAAATTCAGATTTCTGACATTTGAGATTGTGAAAAGTGCAGAAGTTTTCAAATGATAACCAGTTCCCTTGGTCATCCAGTAGGTGGCGCAATGACCACACTCCTTTATCCATCCAGTTCTGTAGAAAAATAGATTTTCTATTACAGAGGACATATCTGTTGTTCCATAGTGGTGTTTGGTGAGGGGTGAAATTGTGATTGTACATGAGTTTCCAGCTTAACAAGACTTGTTTGTGAAAGGACGACAACTTAATTGGTAATTTATCAGCGTTGAAATCACACCTAAGGACAAACTCAATACCTCCCATTTTTCCAAATAGACCCCTGGAGAGACAGAACCAGACACTATTTTTTTCTGTTAAAAAAGATCTCAGCCATTTAATTTTTAATACACTGTTTAAGCAGTCAAAATCGATTGCTTGAAGTCCACCTTCTTCATATTCTTTAACAGTTTCAGATTTTTTAATATAGTGCACTTTGTTTTTCCAAATAAAGTTAAAATTTATTTTGTTTATGTCTTTTATTGATTTTTCTGGTATAGCCATGGAGTAGGCTGGATAAATACACCTTGATAGAGATTCCATTTTTGTTAAATATGTTCTTCCAAAGACTGTTAAGTCTCGTTGAAGCCATGAATTTAGTTTAGTTTTACATTGATCGATTTTGGCTTGTATATTTAAAGTTTCACTACTGGCTGCGTCTTTAGTTAGGTTAACACCCAGGTATTTTATACAAGACTTAATAGGGATGTTATATGCTTCAGTGAGGGCACAGTCGTGAATGGCCATAAGCTCACATTTACTTCGATTCAGTGTCAAACCAGATGCTGCAGAAAAAGTGTCAATCAGTTTTATTATTTCAGGAATTTGTTCAATTTTCTTGAGGAAAACTGTTGTATCATCTGCGAGTTGACTTATTACAATTTGCTGATCAAAGATCTGTAATTTTTCAATGTCTGAGTTTTTCAAAAGGATTGCTAACATTTCTACCACCATTATAAATAAAAAAGGGGAAATATTACACCCTTGTTTTACTCCTCGATTTAAGGAGAAGCGTGGTGTGGTTCCAGAGGGGAGTATTACTGAACTTGTGGTATCTCTATAGAATGTATCAATTACACTGCAAAATTTTGGCCCAAAACCATATGAACGGAGCACTTCAAAAAGGAATTTATGTTCTAACTTATCAAACGCTTTATGAAAGTCAAGAACCAAATAAATCCTTTGTCATCAATGTGGTCGTTATAGTCTAAGATATCTTTCACTAATCTGATGTTGTTGTGTATTGATCTTTTATTTACAAAGCCAGATTGTGTTTCACTAATAATAGTATGTAATTTCTTTTTAAGCCTATTTGTGTATATGTATGTGAGTAATTTGTAATCATTATTTAAGAGTGAGATGGGGCGTTGATTTTCTAACATCTTTGTATTTTTGTCTGGTTTTGGGATCAGAGTGATGATGCCTTGTTTCATGCTTGTTGGTAACATCAAATTATTTATGGTTTCATTAAAAACTTGAAAGAGGAGGTCCCTGAGAGATTCCCAAAAGTGTCTATAGAAGTTACCAGTTAACCCATCAGGTCCTGGGGAGCGATCAAGTTTTAAGCACATAATAGCTCTGTCAAGTTCAGCAAAGTCAATATTTTTTTCTCAATCATCCTTGAATTCATTATCAATTTGTGGGATATGTGCTTTAATTTGTTCTAGGAAGCTTTTGGCTTTAGAAGCAGAGTAAGAGGAGGTGTATAAATTTTGATAGAAGTTTGTGATTTCATTTGCAATGGATTTTTCATCAGAGCATTCCTCACCATTAATGATTAAGGATTTTATTGTCTTTCGTTCTTGTCTGTTTTTCTCTAGTCTGCAAAAGTATGTTGTGTTTTTCTCCCCCTCCTCCATCCACTTTGCCCGTGATCTTATGTAGGCCCCTCGAGCTTTCCTTTCATATATATTATCTAGTTTTTCCTGAAGTTGTAAGAGTCTAATCTGCTCATTATCTGAAGTTGTAGAGTGCATGGTAATAGAGAGTATGTCTTTAATGACATTCTCTTCTTCCATGTTGTTTTTCCTTTGGAGTTGTTTGCTATAAGAGATAGAGTATTGACGGATTTTATATTTCAAAAATTCCCATTTTTGGGTATGCGATACTAAAGATTCATCTTCTAAAACATTTTGTATGAGTTCCTTTATACCCTGACAGAAGTCATTGTGAAGTAATAATCTAGAGTTGAATTTCCAGCAGCCATACTTCCTGGAGGTTTGTAGTGGAGGGGTTACAGATAGCTCCACGCAACAGTGATCCGTGAGGGGTGCTGGTGATATTTCACAGTTTAAGATTTGGTTGACTATGCCATCACTGACTAACCAGTAATCTAATCTGGATTTAACTGAAGCATTTGGTTTGAACCATGAGAATTGTTTTTTACCTGGATTTCTTTCTCTCCATGGGTCTACCAGATTTAAGGACTCACAAAAGTTGGCCAATATGGGATTTTCGTGTGTAGAATTATATTTGCTGGGAAATCGATCGAGCCAGTCATCTTTCACCATGTTCCAATCTCCTGCAAATGTAATGTTTTCAGATATATATTTCATTTTCAGTTGAAGTAATACTTCCTTTACTTCAGAGAGGAGATTTCTATTTTGTGCAGCACTGCAGTGACCATATATATTTCCTAAAATTAGAATAGAGTCATCCAATTTGAGCACTGTGATAATCCAGTGGCCATTTTCATCAGATTTTGTGGTGATTATTTTCCCTTGAAATTTATTAAAAAGAATTGCCACCCCAGCTGATCTTGATGTACCATGTGAGAATACAATTTTGTCTCCCCATTGAGTTGTCCAAAATTGTTCATCTGTTGTATTTGAATGAGTTTCCTGCATTAAAACACATTGTGCTTGTCTTTTTTTACAGTACAAGAATAAAGCCTTTCTCTTAACACTGTCCCTTAGACCTCGAGTATTAATGGTTAATAGTTTCAAGTTGCATTTCAGTAACACTGACATTCACACACACACATTCACACAGACAGATTAACGGTAATAAGAAATAAGTAGCTTTTTTACCTTTTAAGTAACAAGAACTTTGGGCAGGTCCCTATGAACGTGAGCATTTTGCCCTTATTGCAGTAATTTATGTATTCATTGAACACAACATTAGATTTCATTGGAACAAACAAATAAATTCAAACCTTCAACTTTTCCAGATTATAGCTCTTATTCAAGCTGTAACAATGCGTCCATCGATGACTGCAATGTGGCCTTTATAAAAGGCCATCTTACCCTGCGATCTGGCCAGTTTTATCTTTGGCCAAAGCTGTTCGCGGGACAGTAGATCTTCTTTGGTAAAGTCCTGGACAAAGCGGACTCCACGCTCCTTGCAGATTGGTGAATCTTTGGTTGATTTCCACAGCGTATCTCGATGAATTCTTCTCACAAACTGCATGATGACCTGACGGCTGCGCCCGATTTCTTTTCTTCCAACGCGGTGCACGGAGTCGACCACATTTCCAATGTTGTCAGCCCACTGCGGGAAGATTTTCAGCAGAAGCTCCTCGATTTTTTCCCTGATGTTTTCCCCTTCCTGCTCTTTAAGACCGGAGAGGCGAAGGTTCCAGCGGCGTTTATAACGTTCAACATCCAGCACTTTTTCTTTGAGAGTAGAGTTTTCTTTTCTCAGGTCATTGCAGTCTTTTTCCAGAGTGTCAACCCTCGAGAGACAGGCTGCCACCGCCTTCCCATTTTCCTCAACGCGTTGAATTAGCTCAGTGAACATATTTGACTGGTCCCTCAGAGTCTCACTGAAAATGTCCACTTTGCTTTCCACTTTCATGAGGATTTTCACCATATCTCCAAATGAGTACTCCGTGCTTTCAACTACTACCTCATTGCAGGGTGTTGTTTCAGTATTTTGAGCCAACTTCTTAGCAGGTGGTAGTTTGGTGGGAGTCGTGTTTAACGGCCGTCTTAGCTTGCCTGCTTTAGTGGTGTCCATCGGGGTGACATCGTCCGGGGCTGCGGTGGCAGAGTAGTTGTGGAAAGCTAGCGAGTTTCCCGCTCTTCCATTTATCTTGTCTTTTATCGCGGACATCGTTTTTTCCTTGTTCCCTTATTCACAGTTGAGTTAGCAACTAGGCTCACTGAATAAACAGTCGTAATGGTGTTCCAAAAGGGCAGTTGTTAAGTGGTTTGGACCAAAAACGAACGGAGCTCAAAAGTTTGCTCGTGCCCTGTCCGCCATCTTCCTGCCTCTCAAAGGTCTGTGGGAACTATGTATTGATATGGTCGGCACTAGATCATATACGGAATCGGGACGAAACCGGAAGTAACACTCGTACTTTCGAATTAGTTTTAGACTAATAAGTCCTTAAGTGGTGACTGGTTAAGTTTTAGGCGTCTGAGTAAGATGGTTAAGGTTAGGGTTAAGGCTGGGTTGGGGTTATTTTATGGGAATAGCTGGTTAAATTTAGGCATTAATAGGTAATTTGTAATATTTACTTCCGCTTCCGTCCCGATTCCGTATATGATCTGGTGCTGATATGGCTCCTACAAATATACTTATGACAGTTCCTCAGCTTTTACAGAAAAAAAAATACTTTTGCACGGTGATAACCAGGCTCTCATCAAAGTGATAACCTGCCCTGCTTAGCTTCAATGTGGCTTCACGTTTTTGCAGTTTTTCTTCTGCAAAAATGTGACAGCTGATTTGGGGCAGCTGTAAAATAAACCAGGGCGCCCTCTGCTGGAGCAAGAGCACACTGCACCCGTACACACAAGCTGCTGTCAGAGAGGAGCTGGTGGCTAATGGCTGTTAGCATCGAAGCTAATGTTCAGTCATTTGTGTACCTTTTAAATGGACGCAGACGAAGCTAGCAGTGATTCCTGAGGTAAGTTTAATGCCCCACACAGTAATACATGTGCACACGGGTCATTTATCCACAAAACCGTGAGATATGTGCGATTATATGGATTTATGCAGCAACAACGAAAGAGGAGCCTCGACATGGGTCTTGATGCTTTTAACATGTAACCTGGCAAATCAGCATCAGTCTATGGAGAGGCAGGGGTCTAAATATGTTTGTTTTTTTAACATATAATAGAATACAAGTTAACGCAATTAAATCTACTTCTGTCCCATTCCTTCCTGTCTTGGCCTTGTAGTCCATATGTAGTGTAATGTCTAGACTGGGGATGTCATTGGGCTCAGTCTAACTCTTGAGACTGAGATGAACATTTTATTCAATAGGCCTTTCATAACAAGTAAGAAATAATGTTAGTTTTAGTTAAAACAAAAAACGTGTTGTATTTGTGGGGCACCTTCACGGGCACTGTGATAAAACATTTTCCCATCAGGAAGAGTCTTCTAAAAGGAAAATGGTGTGGAAGATCAGATCCCAACATGCTTTCGTCACCTTATTAGATAGAACATTACTTTGGAAACAGAGCCCTGTGTGTCACTCTTTGACTCTCTATTTTAAAGTGTGACAGATAAGTGTGCTAGCTTTAATTCATATATTGGTACTATAGGAGTCAAAACAGTGACATAAAAAATATAAAATTAAAGTATTGTGTGATTTAAGCGCATTTAATTCAATATAACAGCATAGTGTGGTAAAATCAATCTAACTAGTTTTCACATGCTTGTATTTTTGGTCTCTGCCGCATCTTTAGATCATCTTTTTTTAGTGGAAAAGAGAGCCCTCACACAGCTCTCTGTAAAAGATGATATTTTTTCTAATACGATGAAGACAGAATGATATGGTCTGATTTGTTCACTAAATATCACTTAAACAAGTCTTTCTTTCTTGGGACAAACACAATGTATTTATGAAACAAAATCAAATTTGGGACACGACACCATATAACTGCTAGTATAACAGTTGCATAACAAATTTGTTCGGAGGAAAGATAGACCGGAGCGAGACCGGAGCGAGACCGGACAGAGAGACCGGACAGAGAGACCGGACAGGCTAAGGGAGGGTGGTCCTCTCCTTTTGAAAGTTGATCTACCGTCTTTATTCCATCAATCGTTATAACCAAACCACTCACATCCACAAAAATATAAAATAGTTTGTTTGATAAAGAGTAGTTAACAGCATGGTCACCACCACTACTTCCTGCCAACAGTTAAAGCTGGGTACCTAACTTTCAAACCACAAAAAGAACAAATTCTGTAGTAAAATATTTCAAACATTTGCATTTCTCTTCGTTTTCCTCTTTCCACAGTATTTCCATCTCTGTTGTCGGACTGAACGTCTCCACGCTGACTAAAACCAACGCATTGAAGATGTAGCTTGCTCCTCTTCGTCTTCTTCCTCCTCCTCCTCTCCACACCTCCGCCATGCTGTTCTCCCTGCGCGAGCTGGTGCAGTGGCTCGGCTTCGCCACGTTCGAGCTGTTCCTGCACCTGCTGGCCGCGCTGGCGTTCAGCATGCTGGTGGCCCTGCGCGCGGACATGCTGGCGCCGTCGCTCTCCTGGTGGCTCGTCTTCTCGCCGCTCTTCGCCGCCGACGGCCTCAGCACCTACTTCACCGCCATCGTGTCCATCCGGCTGTACCAGGAGAACGAGAAGCGGCTGGCGGTGCTGAGGCTGCTGTGGGTGCTCACCGTGCTCAGTCTGAAGCTGGTGTGCGAGGTGCTGCTGTGTCAGAAGATGGCAGAGCAGGAGCAGGCTCGCGATCTGTGGTTCGGCCTCATCGTTTCGCCGCTCTTCATTCTGCTGCAGCTGCTGATGATTCGAGCGTGTCGAGTCAACTGAGCGCGGGACGTAACATAGACATGGACTTATCACGGCTTTGGGACCTGTTCTAGTACTTTCTCTGGTCATTCACACACTCAAAGAGGAAATATTATGCAGAATTCACTTTTCATGAGTCTTTAACCATTGTTCCTTATCAAAAACAGACCTGGGACTGTTTAAATCTACCCACACTTATACCAGGAACTTCTGGGAATGTGTAACTTTTCGCCTTCTCAGTCGAAAAGTTCCAGTCTCATGCTACTTTCATGCGATCTCAAAAGCTCATAGAAATCTTGGAAACTCGGGGAAGTCAGAGAGACAGACAACAGACTGAACGACCCCATTAAAACACATACCTTCCACTTTCCATCCAGAATCTGAGTTGAGCTCCGTTCATTATTAATAGCGAGATGTCAGAGCAGTTTGGAGATTTTTAAAACAAAAGTATATTGTTTTTTTTGTTTCTGCGCATTCACATGTCAGTGTCTGAAGAAAAATAAACATTCCACACCTCCCTCTGGTGGCAGCATAGGGAGTTACAGACAGAAAGCTTTTTTCTCCCATTATACGTAAATAGTCTCATTTTGTAGTTTCCAAAAATGATGCATAATATTTCTTCTTTAATTCATGCATGTTTGATTTACCGTCATAATCACAAGAAGCCATCTTGCTCCTCACTTCTCTGATGGATCTCCCATGTGACAACTGATCTGTAACTGTTGATGTCTCTTGCTCAAGCGTCTCCAACCTATTGCTCACCACCTCTTTACAATCACCAAATCTTACTAACTGGGTTAGCCTTGCGCTCTAACAAATGTAAACAGACGTGTTGCTAACATGGTTGCAAAGCCAAGCTGGAGTTTCTCCCGTGAATGAAAGCATCAATTCTGTATGACGATCATCATATTGGGTTTAAAAATCACACATTATAAAAGTAGTGACATAGTAGTGAAATAGTGTGACATTAACGGTTACTTAGCTTTTCAATAATACCACGGTTACAGCTAGCTCTATAAGCGATGCCAGTCTGTCCCCACCATAGACTGCATATAGATGGACAATGCTAACAATACTATTAGTTAGTTGTTGGGGCTCAAAATTGTATTCACAAAAAAATAATCAAAATATAAACCCCAAGATCACAGAGAGTGCTAAACCACAATTTTTTTAAGTCCAAAATGGTGAGTTAGAGTAAAACATTGAGCTAGCGGGTTAGCATTGTCCATCTATACACCGTCTATGTTTAAACTGTACGGACTCACATATGTTATTTATTTCCTTAGCGGTATTTAAAGGCACCCATGCTTTTCAATGGAAACATACAACCAGAGATCATACTCATTACAATACGGTTTGTCTGGCAGATACAGCAGTCTGTGCGGCCTGCAATGCCACTTGCAGCTCCAATATTTTTTCTTGTGACAGTAATCATTCAGGCGGATGGACCTCTGCTGCATATATGACCACACGTGTGTATGTATTATTTTATGTTCTCCTTGTGATTGCTGAAAGACCGTTTGTTTTCAGCTTTGTACATGACTGTAAATAAAACACTGAAAAACAGGTCGTGTCTCTGTTCTGTGTGAGGCCTCATCAACATGTGCAGTTTAGTTTCAGAAATATTACATTTCATTAGTTGTCTTAATACTATAATTTCCCGAGCAGTCAATGTGTCGGTTTTTGGTATTGAAAATGCAATGTCTCAGCTCATGTACCTTGTTTCTCTCATAGTCTGTAAATATTAACAATATTAATATTAAAATATAACTTAGTGACTTTTTCAGTATGTGTGTATGTTGTTTACTTCTATGAATATGTTATTACGATATCACTTTTCAATTTTTAGGAGTTCTACCTTTGGCTAATGTTAGCGTTATTTATTTTTGGTCGCTGTCTTCTTTTACAGCAGTTAAAGCCCTTTTTCAAGGTACTGGTTCTGACCTGGCAGGGTTCTAGACTGGTTCTGGTCTGGTCTGGGTCCGGGACTGGTTCTGGTCCCGTTTCAGTTTGGATTTCCAGCAGGGATGAGCGCTAGTTACCATAGCAACACGCTAACTGGCAGTTAGCATTTGGTATTTAGCATTAGGTTTTCGACAAACTGATTTAGCTGTATTTCAAGTTTTATTCCCCAATATTGTGCCCATGTCAGACCTCTGAAGTTGTGCAGGGCAGGGCCTGGTTAGTCCTGTGATGGGAGACCTCTGGGAACCTAGGGGCCTCAGTGGGGCGGCTGCAGCGGTAAAGCGCCGAACTGACTGTCAAACTTCACCCCCATTGCCAAGAATGAGTCGCGTGAATGGTTGATGGTGGTCGGAGAGACTGATGGCGCATACTGGTTGCCTCGTTTCTGTCAGTGTGCCTCAGGGCAGCTTTGGCTACAGTAGTAGTTTTTCACCAACGTGCATAGAGTGAAAGAATAATGACATGAAGCATAAACCGATGCATTATTATTATTATTATTCCCGACTTTGGCTCTTAGTAATGGTGAGTAAAGATAAAACATTATAAATTACTTATTTTCAACGAAACTGGTGAAACACTACATATCTTTTGGAGTATTAGTCCGAATTCTATTGGTTTGGAGCAGTCAAAATTGCGGCAAATGTGCACTTTGTGTGTAATGGGCCAGGACTGGTACAAAGGGATTTTAGTCTACTCTTTGTCACCAATATGAAATATAATCCTCAAATAACTGGAAATTATCACGTTGCCTTCACAGCAAGAAGGTCCTGGGTTCAATTCCACCTCCAGGCCTGTCTGTGTTTGCATGTTCTACCCGTGTCTGCTCCGGTTTCCCCTATCTATTATTAGTACATGAGTCATGGAGGCCAAAACTACAGGGCCTCAGCTTCACAATAGAGTCCAGCCATTTGTATGTATTCCAAAGCTCCTAAAAACACATTTATTCACATTATATACACATTTTTTTCTCCCAGGTTTAAGAGAAAATCGGTCAAACACTGTACATTGAGTCAAAGGGCTTCCTCACACACACACAGAGACACACAGACACACACACACACACACATTCATATATCCTACACACATTCTCAGTGCTATCTCGTGCTGGTGGTTGGATAGCAGCTGTTCTGGGACGGCTCGGCTGCACCACGACCCTTCTCCAAAGCACAAAACATCAATATTGCAGTGGAATTCTCCATGAGAGGCGTGGCTCCACCCCCAGCCTATGGTATCGACCCAAGTGGAATCGATACTTCCGTGTTGCAGACTGCTGTGTTCTCTCGATCCCCAGCCTAAAAAAAAAAAATACTCGATTATTTCACATTTTTCGTCTTTTTAACCTCGCACTGTCACTGCCATGGCCACAGAGGCTATTCGCGAGTCTGTGCCACAACTCAACGACTGTGCATATTTGGAGCCACTTCTTCCAACGCCTGTCATCAAAGTCAAGGGGGAGCGCAAGAGAAGCGTGGCCTGGGACTATTTTACGCGCCAGGGCAGCGGAGAGGCGAGCTGCAACGTGTGCCTGAGCACCGTGAAGAGCTGCGGGAACACCACCAACCTGGTCCAACATCTGCGCGTCAAGCACAGCGCGGAGTACGAGCGTCTGAGAGCGCAGAGGGAAGAGCAGGAGCGCGCCGCGGCCGCCAGAGGGAGCCAGAGCGGGGAGGCGGCGGTGTGGAGGAGCACAGTGAAGGAGGAGGAGCAGGAGGCCGTCTATGGTACTGCATTACTGCTATTAACCCTCTATACATAGACTGTTTATAGTCTAATAACGGTCTATACTCAGCTATCACACCTAAATGCATGTTTATTTCTGAAATTGCAAGTGTTTTTTCCCCTTTATGCAATGCTTCCAGTAACTGTCATGGTGTGGATTTTATTTTTGTACTTGTTTTTTTTTTTTTAGTTTGACTTCCTGTTCTCCTGTTGATTGTCTGCCCCTCCCCAATGTGTCTCATCTCTCTCTCTCTCATGTACTCCTCTCCCCTTGTTGCTGGTCCATTGTATTGTCAGTCCTGTTCCTCGTCCTTTGGATTTTTTGTTTGTTTTTATCTTGGACTTTTATTTATCACTATCATTAAATCTTTATTTTTGACTTTTCTGCATTTTTGGGTCCTCCTCCTTTCCACCTTGTGACAGTAACTGCTGTTGTTCAATACATTAGGCCTCTCTCACTGGTCTCTCTCTGGCCTCTCTCCCTCTGGTATCTCCATCTGGTCTCATGTCTGGTCTCTCTCTAGTCTCTCTGGACTCTCTCTGACCTCCCTCTCTGGTCACTCTGCTCTCTTTCTCTGGTCTCTTTCTTTCTGGTCTCTCTCTCTCTCTCTGGAGTCTCAGATTTTTTAAAAGAGCAATAAAGGGTTAAATATAATAATGATAATAATAATAATAATTGTGTATAATAAATATATGTATGAGCCCTATATGAGTCACAGTGATGTATTGCTTTGGAGAACACATGCATGACTATTTGGGAAGCTGAGACACTAGTTATGGCCTCTGAGGCCTCATTTACTCTCATTATAAGTGGGAACATCCTAAGCAAAGAAAGACCTCACTCTGCAGTTTTCTGTTGGGTTTTATTTTTATATGTTTGATCTAAAATGGACAGATATCATGTGTCGATGCAGCTATCACAGTGTCAAAGACAAGTTTATTTATATAGCACAGACAAGGGTCTGTGCATGCCAGTCCCTAGAAGGGCTTGCAACAGATCGAATGTCTAACCAGCAATATTTAGGTTTTGCACTAATAAAAGCTTTGCTAAATACAGTTAATATGGCTGGTTAGACAAGTAGAAAAGTTTTTTTGCCATTTGACATTATTCTCTTGTCTCTCTCTGTTCTGTCTGGTCTCTCTCTCTGGGTTCTCTTTGGTCTCTCTCTCTGGTCTTTCTCTCTATGTTCTCTCTGGTCTCTCTCTCTGGTGTCTCTCTATAGTCACTCTATCTGTCTCTCTGGTCACTTCTTTAAAAAGAAACGGGTCTTTATGATTTTTGTTTTGTACAGGCCTCTCTTTTAAAAGCATTAATTATATTTGTTGCGTATTTTTTCCAAACCCGTGTACACATATATTACACAAAACAATAAATAAATAAATAGTTATACACAGTTTGACTACATGGAATGGAAGCAAAAACAATACCTGTATTTTCCTTGTAGTTCAGGAGGCGGGACTTGCATCTGTCAATCAGTGCACTACAAGCTTATGTGGGAGTTTCTCTGTGAATCCAGGCCTTTTTCAGTTCTTTTTTAGCTAACTGGTCAAATCATCTGAATAAAAGTACAATATACAACAATAATAAACTACTTATGATATCAACCGTCATAATAAAACTTACAAGTATAGCTCAAAATCTTCCTTTTGTGTGTTTCTTGAGGACCGTTGTATTGGTTGTCCTCACAGATGGGGGCAGGGATATTGATTGAACCGTATATTGAAATTCCAAAATCAATCTAACAAAGAAAAGCACACAAACATGACCACTGACCACAGCCATCTCTGCTTTAAACAGATATACCACAGCGTTAGCCTTAATGTGGAAGAAGCCAATTTGAACATCCAGCCAATTTTTTATGGACATTTTTTCAGTGTTAGTTTTGCGCCGTAATAGGGGCAGATGTGTTGCTAAGATGGTTGCTAAGGCAAATTGGAGTTTCCCCCACATATGACGGCTTCTAATTGGTCAATCTATATATGGGTCGTATCGGGTTTTAGTCAAGAGTTGTAGCAAAACTTTGTCCATGAGCACTTCCCTGTTGGGCTTCATTGAGATAGAAGGTTAGCATTGTCAATCTACATCCTATGGCTTTAATACATAGATAGATAGAATAACATCCAGCATTACTATCCATATCTATATCTAGAACTGTCGCCTCACAGCAAGAAAGATTCCTGAGTTTCAATCTCAGTCGGAACAGGGACTCTCTGTTTACGTGTTCTATATTTACAGTCTATGCTTCTCCCTGTGTCAGTGAAGGTTTCCTCCAGGTGCTCCGGTTTCCCCTACCGCCAAAAACACATGCAATGAATGTCACTGTGCATGGATTATGTGAAAGAAAAACCTCTGAATATGATAAATACACTATAAATAAATAGCTATTACTCGGTTAATAATAATAATATGAATTGACTTGTTACAGGAAACATGGACATTGGCTTTAACTCTTTCAGCATCAGCCAAGTTTCCCCTCGAGGTGAGTCCGAAAAATATAATCACGTCATGACACAATATAATTTATCATAGAATTTGGAAGTAACTAAATACTATTACCAGCTTTGCGTACTAACCGCGGCAAACGTGTTGCTAAGACGATTGCTAAGGCAAGTTGGAGTTTCCCTTATGAAAGAAAGCATCTAATTGGTCAATACTTACAGTGGAGAAATAAGTATTTAGTTCTCCCACTTAAAAAGATGCAAGATGCCTATAATTTTCATCATAAGTAAACCTCAACTATGAGAGAAAACATGAGAAAGACAATCCAGAAAATCAAAATTTGTTAAGAATTTATTTGCAGATTATAGAGGAAAAAAGTAATTTGTCAATGAGAAAAGTCCCACGTCAATATTGTGTGTTACATACCCTTTGTTGGCACTGACAGAGGTCAAACGTCTTCACAAGATTTTCACACACTGGTTATGGTATTTTGGCCCATTCCTCCATGCAGATTTACATTTAAATTGCATTTACAAAGACAATATCATAATTTAAACACCAGGATCACAGAAACCACAGTTTTGTGATTTGGAGCAAAACCTCGTCCATGAGCACTTCCCTATTATGCTTCATTAAAATATAGGGGTAAGCATTGTCCATCTATATACAGTCTAAGGTGTGAACAGTTATTTTCTAATCTGCTATTGGTGAGTCCTTGATCCAATTATTATCCTATTACTATTAAATATAGTTTATTATGTGAGTCCTACAAATAAACAAAGGAGAAACAAACTAAGCAGTCTCTTTGTGAAGCAGTGAGGAGGGTCCCCAGTGAGCGGAAGAGGAGCGTGGTGTGGAGGTACTTTACGCGTCAGCTCAGCGGAGAGGCGACCTGCGACGTGTGTCTGAAGACCGTGAGGAGCTGCGGGAACACGACCAACCTGGTGAAGCATCTGCGCCTCAAACACAAGCCCGAGTACGAGAGCTACTCGCTGCAGCGCTCAGAGCAGCAGCAGGGGGGCGCTATCCCCTATGGTAACTATTACAGAGCACCGTCTGACCTTAAAAAATAAAACAGAAAATCCAAGAGTTATTTGTCAATGGTTTGTTCTCACAGACCAAGCACTGATGGGGGACGACTCCAATTCTTCTGCTGTTTTCCAAATCTCCAGCCCAGGTAAACACTAATATAACGTTAAAATGCTTTAATAATAATAGTAAGTAATCTTTATTTATATACCGCCTTTTCACTGCACATCGGAGTCTCAAAGCGGTTTACAATTGTGATTTTTGGGAGTGGGGGTGCCAGTACAGGAGGCACATGCCAGACCTATTGTACATATTTTTAGTGGTAGGGGAAACCGGAGCACCCGGAGGAAACCTACGCAGACACGGGGAGAACATGCAAACTCCACTCAGAAAGGCCCTGGTCCAACGGGGATTTGAACCCAGGACCTTCTTGCTGAGAGGCGAGAGTGCTATCCACTCAGCCACCATTTCAAGTATTATAATAATAATACTTGAAATGATATGTGTTATTGTGTTATTTTTGAACATTAAATACATAATCTTGAGAAAATCTACATTCTTTTCACATGAATGCTATACCCATGGATCTATAATAATAACTGCACCTCAACTCAAACACAAATACATCACTTTATCAATAATTTATGGTATTCATTTTGCTATAATAATGTAATAAAGTTTAGACGAATATTTTAGGCTTGGGCCATAGACTGTAATGTTTGGACTTTCAGATCCATGACTTTTACGGTTGAAACTTGTTCTCGCTTTTGATTGGTCATGTTGTGTGTCCATCAAACATCGTGGAAAGCAGAAGGGGGCGGACTTCAGAAGTTTAAAAAAAACAATTTTTTTTTTATATATCGTGAACGAATCAAATTTGTGAGGAAAATTCTATAAAAGTAAAGCCAAAGAAGTGTCATTATTATTAAATTGACAGTAATAGATTTATTTTTTATTTTATTTTAAATCTGGTTCTGATATAATTAAAGCAACAATTATTGACAACATGTAATTAGAAAAATCCAGGGAATAAAAATGTAAAATTACGTGGTTAAATAAAAAATATTGAAATTCAAATACGAGCAAAAAAGCTAGCTAAATGTTAAAAGCTAGCTAAATGTTACGTAGGCTAACAGTTCATACCACACATAATTCTCAGCATATGTATCAATATTGCTTGCGTCTAAACCATGGATCTATAATAATAACGGTCTAAAACAGCATAGACACGTGTGAATAACATTATGGCTTTGTGTTTCGCGTAGATGTGTTGGAGGCTTCGGTCGCTCGGGGGCGGAAGAGGAAGAGCTCTGCCCCGGACGGAGTGATCTTCTTGGACAGTGTGGGAGCCGAGTCCGCGGAGAGTCACTTCTCCTTCAGGTGAGTGGGACCTTCTGCTGCCGACAAAATAAACACTAAACTCACACAAAACACACACAGAACACCGCATATCACTGCTTTTTCGTGTCGCTTTGGGTTCGATAAATAACTACTTTCTCTAGTTTTATTCGCGAGTAAATGAAAGGACCTCCTGTGATTGGACTAAAGTCATGTTAAGTGTGACAGCCTGGTTCAATGCTTGTTTTAACCTAATATAATAGTGTTTTCATGCACAATATGGAAATTCAATGAAACAGAGACTTTGGATTGATATTGCCTTTTATTTCTGCTGTTATTACCACTAATAGCTGCAGTAGATGAAGCACATGATAAACATAAAGTGTTATTTAAAGCTCACATAACTCACAACGATATCACACAAAACTCACACCAAACCCACACAAATAACACACAAAACTCACACTAAAAACATTCAAAACTCACTGAAAACACAACACATGTCACTGCTTTTGAGTGTCTCTGTGAGTTTCCCAGATACTTTTTTTTACTTTTATTTGCTAGTGAATGAAAGAAGCTTGTGTGGTCAAACTTAAGTCATGCACACTGGGAATTGTATGAAACAGGGTCTTCGGATTGATATTGCTTTTTATTTCTGCTATTCTGCTTTTTCTTCCTGTGAGTTATTGAAAAGATATTCATTAACTTCATTAGCTTATTTTACTCATTGAGTATTCTTTTGAGCATTACCTTTTGATGACTGAATATTTAATTATATTTCATAATATAAGTATACTCTGCTGCCCAAAGTCAGGTCTTGGGGAGGCAGTGTTTCAGATCCATGCAGCTCACATTTGGAACCGTCTTTCTGAAAATGTGAGACAGGCTTCTACTCTGACAATGTTCAAATCCAGGTCTAAACCAGTTCTGTTTCGCTGTGTTTACAACTGAAGGATTCTGTATTCACTGTTTACTCTTTTTAATTTAGAATGATTATTTATGATTTTAAAGACCTTATGCAGGGTTTGTATTAATTAGACATTTTATATTGGAAAAGAACTACCAAAGGTTTCAAAATCATGTTTTTTATCCAATCCCGCCAAATTGAGAAAAGACCATAGCAACGCCTTAGAAACGGAAAAAATCAAACCAGCGCCTCTCCCTCGGTGACTTCACTGCGGGAAACCGTGTGAACCGAAAGTACATGTCCTCCATGCTGTCACGCTTGTTTACATTCTGTTAGTCTATTTTTCGCACTAAATCGATGGATATTCAAGATGACAAGATAATGTGTTGCACTGCACTGCTCACAGACACACAATAGACTTTATGACCAAAGGAGAAGAGGAGGTTTTCGGCGGAAGAGGAGGAAGACTACACGTGTGTTGAGGATGAGGAGGATGGACTCGATCGCAGCCTCGGTGAGAACGGCCAACAAACTTCAACGAGTTGCAGAAGAACGGGACCCTCTCTGTTTTGTTCATAACTATGTTACTCTCACGGAGACTTTACATTTGCTTCAGTGGAAACATTACAGTGAGCGGTGCTAGGATTAAGACCGCTGCTCTGTCAGGGGACAGGACTATCAGACGGCTGCTCTGTCAGGGGAAGGTGAAATACGCGTGAGTCACTATTAAAAACTTCTAATGTGTTCGACCTTTTAAATTGATCATTACAATGAAAACGAGTAACTTCTAAAAGTTATCACATTTATCTATGGGAAAAAATTTATATTATACAAATGTTTGAGTTTGAAAACAGCCTTTGTGTTAAAAGTGACATCCCTATTAGCCTGTTAGCCTTAGCCATCCATAAACTACAGTCTCTTATTTCCCTACAAGTACGAAATGTAATGAGTACGATACAGTAAGACCATAGACTGTAGACATTGGTGAGACCAGGCTGAATCCCTGTTACTCCCTGTTTAGGGAACGTGCATGAATCCAGTTTGTCAGAATTGCACTATATAGACATAAAAACCACTGATTTGATTACCAGGAAAACATTGTCAGAGATGTGAGAACTGCTTTTTGGAGGTTGTTATTAAACATTTTTTTCTGGGGGAGGCCCGTAGAACCCTCTTTACCTCGCAGTCTCACTGGTCGGGGTTTGAATTGAATTTGTCTGTAATCAGTTCGTTGTTGTTGATGTTTTTTGGAAGACTTCTTCTTATAACTCGCTTTGCTCTTCATCCGTTGATACTTGTTTTTTTCGCATGTTTCTCATTCGCTGTCTGAATGACTGTTCATATTGAATGGGGCGGTACCCGCTGTGACGTCACACTTCCAGGTGTGAGGCTGAGACAACGCAAATGTTTTAAAAACATATTTTTCAATAAAATAAAGGATATTTTTTGCCGTAATCTATTTCAGATCGGTAATTTCGATATCCACAAATTATTGAACAAACCTTGCATAACGTCCTTTAATATTTGATTTATTTATTGATTAGTTTGAAAAAATATTTGAGTGGTTTAATGGAAACCATTTATGTAGAAACGTCTAAATCAGTGTGTGTCCTTCAGCCCTGTTGGCACAACGCAAAAACAACTTTGTGGAACAAGTGCAGGAATTAGTTCTGCATAGCTGTGTTTCTATGGACGGAGCCAGGTGTCTGGAGAATGGTGGCTTTAACTTTCTGTTAGAAGTATTGAAAAAGGACTTCACTTTGACTTTGCCCAAACTCCTTGTATAGTCGGTAGCAAAAGAACCAATACAAAAATGAATCAATACTAAAGGATAATAGTAAAAATGTAGAACAATCCTGCCAATTATTAAATTAGGACACAGCTATATATTCAATTTAATGTATTTTATGTAGCCCTAAATCACAACAGCAGTATCTCAAACTGTGAACACAGGAAACACAATAAAAACACATAAGAGCCATTGGTCCAAAGAGAGTGGGATGACCACCATAAATGTTAATAAATGTCCCATCCATCCATCCCTCCATTTTCTACCCTTAATCCATTTCTGGGTTGGGGGGGTGGCATTCAGAGATGCCACCCAAGTTTCATAGCACCAGCCCCTTACTGATACTCCTGCAGGTGGTATATTTCTGTGTATTTTTCAAAATCCATATATTTTATACAGTCCCTCTCCTTGGCATAACCCCCGCCAGTAGAATTTGCTGAAGGGGAATAATTGGACCAATGGGGAAGGGCCCTTGTTTGTGTACAAAGAATTTGAATTGATTTTGTCCATTTAGAAAGCAGTGTTAGTGGGAATGCGAGTATAACCGATCTCTTGCTCTCTTCACAATTCAAAAAGGAACAACAATTTACGTTAATGGAAAGAGTAAATCGGTCCACTCATTGTTGATAAAATAATGGTTAATTACAGCCTCAGAAGTGTTGTCCGCAGAGCTCCTCACGCGTGCCTGCTCCTGTTTCTCGCTGGCTGCGCAGACGATAACAGAATTCCTCCATTGTTCCTTAAAACCACAGCGGCCTTTATCCCGGTTCATGGTTCTCTTTTGGCCTCTCTCCTCAGACTGAACATGCAGACGCCGGCAGAGTCCGTTCTCCACAGCGGATACTTCCACCCCACACTGCGGCGATGGCAAACCTGCAACACCGACCTGAAGCCTGATAACCTCGTCTACCCCATATTCATCACGTAAGTATCACTCGGACTAAAGCTGGGGTTCCTGACTTTAAACCACAACAGCATCTATCTATCTGTCTTGTTCCTCGCTCTCCAAATAGTTTGATTCTATCACTACTTTTCATGTATTTTTGGTCTCTGTCACATCATTATATTAGGTTTTTCAGACGGAAAAGTGAAAAAGAGAGGACCAACCACTCTCAACCAATCATCTCTCAGCCCCAGGAGTCAAATTAATCACAGGGCTTTTTCTTACACAAAATAATAATTCATTCTAAATACTGCTTTTTTTGGCACTCAGACTCTTCACTTCATACAGTGGTGATAGTTCTGATATAGTGCATCAGTTTTAAATAGTGCTTTTCTGGGCACCCAGACACGCTAAACATGATAACCTACCCCATGGTAGCCACAGCTGCCCTGGGGCACACTGACAAAAGCAAGGCAATCAGTATATGCCATTGGCCCGTCCCACCACCCCCAACCATTCACACACAGAGGTCTCCCATCACAGTACTAACCAGGACTTAGCTAGCTTTCACCTGTATGTGGCGATTATAAAGATGATGATTTGTAATAAGAGGAAGGCCTCAGATCTACTTTTACCAGACTCATTTGTGGATAAACATGAGAGAAAATAGAGAAATATTTTTAATCTAAATCCAACATGGCGTGGTATAATTATTAGCACACCGTTGTAAAGAAGGTGATTTAACTGTAGACTGTGCCATAACTTACTTTGAGGGAAAACTACTCTATAATCTCCTACTAAGGTGTAATGAGTTAAAAGCGTTTGGACAGAAGGGAGAGGGAGCAATGTCTTTGGCGAGGAACAAAGTCGTAACATGGTTTATAAATGAAAAAAAAGTACAGTTTATTCTCTGTAGGTGTCCTCGGATTCTGTTGGTCATTTTGTTATTGCTTTGTATCCACAGAGACAACGAAGATGGAATTGAACCGATCGGAAGTCTGCCAGGACAAGCCAGGTAATCGCAGTGAGAGTGGATTTTAAATTTGGAAGAGTTATTCTAAACAAGAACTATAGGTCGGAGTGCTTAATACCAGGAAAGACACTGCAGAAAGTCACAATAAAACTTTTTACAGGTAGAGACGCATTCAGAAGTCAGCAGGAGAGAAACAACTAAGTCTTTAGTTTTTTCTGTCTCTTTATTAGGTTCAATGTTCGTCCATGAGCTCTTCCCTTTTAGGCTTCTGTGTCATAGGCAGTGCGTTCCATTTACAAGGAGCATCAGGAGAGAAAGATACTGATACTATTTTAAATGTTCACACAGCGAGAAGGTAGAAGTCAATCCAGGCCTGAACTGTAGACATTCAACTTACTTTTTTTGTGTGGTCAGAATCCAACTTTTTCACTTTAAATCACACTTGGATATTTTTCCTCTCAGCGACTATGACAGAAAAGGTCAGTGTTGTGTTGTGGTGTGATAGGAGGTGGAGTCCAGGGCGCGACAGAGATAAGACAAGAACGGTTACTGCTGCTGTAGAATCACAAACCTCCTGGTGTCAGTGCTTCCTGTACTCTCACCAAGTCACAAGTTTGCATTAAAAACACAGGACTTGTTCACAATTTGTCAGTGGAAATCATGTTCAAACTTTTTTGCAAGTCTGATGCTCTTTGGTTCGTCAGACTTGACCTGAGGCCGACAACCTGAATTTAAAAAAATAGATTTTAGCTGGATTGACTGGACTGGACTGGTCCTTATTGATTCACACCACAGCTGTATTTTATTTGGAATGTTGTGATAAAGTCAACGACTGGATTCCAGAGTGTCTGAGATTTACAACAAGGTTTAGCGTGACTGTATTGATGGAGCTGAAGTTGGTTGGATAGCAGCACAGCCTCATAAAATGACCCAGAGGGCCGCATTGGAGTTTGGACATGCCTGCCTTAGACCCTCCTGCGTCGGCGAAGAGCCTACGTGGAGAGAGGGATCTGCTCCCTCAGACGGACAGGCTGTAGATCCAGAACTCTAAATAAGTAAATTTTGTCTTTTGTCCCAAGATTATGAAGCTCTACTCAGTCTTGACTTGCAATAATTCTCAATATGCAATGCGTTACATTATACATTCATTTCGCTCCTTCCTTCCTAAAGGAGGCTCCTTAGAATATATTTACAGTGGCGTCAGTTTCAGTTGGAGCTACACTGTCGTATTGTGATTTTCAGATATGGGGTGAACCGAGTGGAGGAGCTGCTGGGGCCGCTGGTGCAGAAAGGCCTGAAGTCTGTCCTAATATTTGGGGTCCCTGCTAAAGTGGAGAAGGTCAGTGGAACAATGCTTGATCAAATATTTCATCGTCATCTCTGTCCTCCGAGAAGGTAAAAGTACCGCCATCACGTGGGTTTATATAGGCTTAATGCTTTAATTCAATTCCATTTATTTCCACTTTCAGGAATTGCTTTAGTGATTTTAAAATAATTATGGAAAACCACCAAAAATAGTTAGTTATAAATGTGATTTGTGAAGTTTCCAGCGTGTATAGCTTTAAAAAGTGCTTTGAGAGTTAGGGGATGTAAATTCAGTTCATTTCTATTTCTGTCCATCTCGTCAGGACGAGCGTGGATCCGGAGCAGACGCGGCGGACACTCCTGTGGTGCTCGCAGTGAGGAAGATCAGAGCCATGTTCCCTGAGCTGCTGGTGGCCTGTGACGTCTGCCTCTGTCCCTACACCTCACACGGGCACTGTGGTGAGAGACACACACACACACACACACACACTCACACACAGACATATACACACACACACGTACAACATAACATAACAAATACACACATGGACACTGGTGAGAGTCTGACACACACACACACACACACACACACACTTACACAGACAGACACACGACACACACGGACACTATGGTGAGAGTCAGACAGACACACATACACACACACACACACACACAGACATATGCATACACACCTACACAAACACAACCACATACCCCTACACACGCATCCAACATATCATAAATATACACGTGGAGACTGTGGTGAGAGTCAGACACACACTCTCATACACACACGATGCAAGCTGCACTGATGGAACACAAAACGTTTAAAGAAAAATAAATATATATATTTTTTATGTTTATTGCATTTTAATAGATCTACAAGCACTTAACACGTCAAGTAAAATGAACATTCCCCCACAACAACAATATATTGCGAGCTCAAAGTCGCAGATTAGATTCCACCAGCTCCAGAGAACAAGGTGACTTCTGCCCCCTTGTGGCCAAACTGCGGTAGTGCACTGGCTCTGCAGACAGTAGTAGTTGTAAACGGCTGTTTCGTGGTGCAGGGCCCTTGTGCCTTGAAGGAAAACCCCAGTGTTGTAATGTTAACTCAGACATGTTTTGTTGTTGCAGGGATCCTGAATGAAGACGGCGCTCTGAACAATGACGCCAGCTGCCTGCGTCTGGCGGAGGTCGCTCTGGCCTACGCTCAAGCAGGTCATCATACTTTTCATACTCAAGTATCAGAGACCAGAGAGAGAGACCAGAGAAAGAGAGAGACCAGAGAAAGAGAGAGACCAGAGAAAGAGAGAGACCAGAGAAAGAGATCACAGAGGGAGAGCACAGAGGGAGACCACAGACGGAGACCAGAGAGGGAGACCAGAGAGGGAGACCAGAGAGGGAGACCAGAGAGGGAGACCAGAGAGGGAGACCAGAGAGGGAGACCAGAGAGGGAGACCAGAGAGGGAGACCAGAGAGGGAGACCAGAGAGGGAGACCAGAGAGGGAGACCAGAGAGGGAGACCAGAGAGGGAGACCAGAGAGGGAGACCAGAGAGGGAGACCAGAGAGGGAGACCAGAGAGGGAGACCAGAGAGGGAGACATCCACGCTTCATTGTCTGTCTGGTAACGTGACTAAAAAGCGGACTCTCTGCCACTGCTGCAGGCGCTCACATCATCGCTCCCTCGGACATGATGGACGGACGCGTCAGGGCCATCAAACAGTTCTTCCTCGCCAACGACATGGGAAACAAGGTGAGCGACCACACATGGCTAAACTCTGGATCTTTAACACTTAAAAACACGATTTTCAATTGGACATTTTCTCCCTGCAGGTCTCTGTTCTGAGCTACAGCGCCAAGTTCGCCTCCTGTTACTACGGACCCTTTAGGTTTGTGCTGTTTGCAAACGACACAACGTTCTGTCGACCTGCAGAACTCAGAACAAAGTTAAAAGTCATATAATTACTGTTCACTGGCTGCATTTCATCTCCTATCTCTTCATTAATCTCCTTCACTGGGTTTGTTTCCTTTTTCAAGTCTGCTAAATAATATATACATGTTTTTAAGGCTCAGATCTTCAAGTTATGACACAAAAGAAACAGTGAGGAAAAAAATAAAGAAATCTAGGGGAGCTCCACAAAGAGAGAGGGTCTGCTAACAAGGACAGACAGGCTGTAGATCCAGGACTGAGGCTGTAGGTCCAGGACTGAGGCTGTAGGTCCAGGACTGAGGCTGTAGGTCCAGGACTGAGGCTGTAGGCCAGGACGAAGGCTGTAGATCCAGGACGGAGGCTGTAGATCCAGGACAGAGGCTGTAGATCCAGGACGGAGGCTGTAGATCCAGGACGGAGGCTGTAGATCCAGGACGGAGGCTGTAGATCCAGGACGGAGGCTGTAGATCCAGGACGGAGGCTGTAGATCCAGGACGGAGGCTGTAGATCCAGGACGGAGGCTGTAGATCCAGGACGGAGGCTGTAGATCCAGGACGGAGGCTGTAGATCCAGGACGGAGGCTGTAGATCCAGGACGGAGGCTGTAGATCCAGGACGGAGGCTGTAGATCCAGGACGGAGGCTGTAGATCCAGGACGGAGGCTGTAGATCCAGGACGGAGGCTGTAGATCCAGGACGGAGGCTGTAGATCCAGGACGGAGGCTGTAGATCCAGGACGGAGGCTGTAGATCCAGGACGGAGGCTGTAGATCCAGGACAGAGGCTGTAGATCCAGGACGGAGGCTGTAGATCCAGGACGGAGGCTGTAGATCCAGGACGGAGGCTGTAGATCCAGGACTGAGACTGTAGATCCAGGACTGAGGCAGCTTCCAGGCAGGGGGAGAGGGGGGTGCAGCCTATGAGTCCAGATTGAGGGAGACCATGTCAAAGTCCAGGTCAAAGAGGCTGAATTCAGAGGTCCCATATTGTACGTAAATGCCAAACTAGGGACAAAAATGACGAATAAGACTTGGCTAAAGCTATGCAACATTTACTCATACATATTTGTCTCTATCAAACAGACCCAGTGTATGAATAAATGGATGAATAACTAACATAATCCAGGAGCTAGGATCATGGAGCTGACGGCTGTGTTTGTCCCACAGAGACGCTGCTCAATCGAAGCCTGCGTTTGGAGACAGACGCTGCTACCAGCTTCCCCCTGGAGCCCGCGGACTGGCACTCAGAGCTGTGGTAAGTGTGCGCGCGTGCGGGTGTGTGTGTCATGTGTGTGTGTGTGTCATGTGTGTGTGTGTGTGTGTACTGCAGGAGCGAGATGTGAGAGAAGGAGCTGACATGGTGATGGTCAAACCCGGACTGCCGTATCTGGACATTGTCAGAGAGGTCAAAGACAAGGTAACTGCTTTAAACCAGGGAAGTTTGAATTCATTATGTAACTGAGAAAAATACTGTAAGAATGCATCATTCCTGCAAAATAACCCAGTGGTAAAGAGAGAGAAATCTCAGATCTGTACATCCAGGACTGAGGCTGAAGATCCAGGATCTTGGATCTTTATAATCTAATCTATTATACTAGTTCTATTTCATATTGACTGTTGGGGCCATATCCAGGGCACCAGTGGCTCCCTGTAGCTGCAGTCCTGAGAGCAGCTGGCCGGTTTGTGCCTGCGTTAAACCCAGAGGAAATGGATATTTTTATGTCTGAACTTTGAATTTTGGATTCTTGAGACGTCCCCTGAGATGAGAGACCTGTGACCTGTTTGTGTCAATGTGTGAAATAATCCCAGTCTCTACTCTACTCTACTCTACTCTACTCTACTCTACTCTACTCTACTCTACCCTACCCTACCCTACCCTACCCTACCCTACCCTACCCTACCCTACCCGGTTGTGTTTCCATTACACTTCCTTGGTAGCCGTGGCTTCCAGCAGCTCTCTGCCCAATTGTTGCTGTCAGGTAGAACACAGGACCTGGTACTGGTTACTCAGGGACAGTGGAAACGCTCCCAATGAGTAGAGTAGAGTAGGGTAGGGTAGAGCAGATTATAATAGGGTAGGATACGACAGGTCCAAGTAGGCTACTGGATCTCGGAGTTTGACAAAAAATATATTTATAACTTCCAGTCCTGTTACATACAGCCAAAGATAAAAACATAATGGTACTAATATAGACTCACACGTGTCTCTCTCCTGCAGTTCCCGTCTCACCCGCTCGCCGTTTACAACGTGTCGGGGGAGTTCTCCATGATGTGGCACGGAGCTCAGGCCGGCGCCTTCGAGCTGCGAGCCGCCGTGATGGAGGCCATGACGTCCTTCAGGAGAGCAGGTACCAGGAGGCTGAGCAGTGGACTGACCCAGTGTGACATCACCACAGCGTTAGCCTTAATGCGGAAGAGGCCGGCTTGAACATTAGCTAGCAGGAGCCAATTTCCTTATATGGTTATTTGTCCCACAGTGGGGATATTTCAGTGTTGCATCACCAGTTACAGAACAGTAGGAATGAGGATCACACAGCACAAGATAAGTGAGAGATCCCTGAATAGAACAAAATATAATAACATCTCTGACTTGAGCATAATGAAGAAGCAAGTATAACATTTCTAACTTTTGGCATTATATAGAAGCAAAAAAAAAAAAAATCATGTAATTCATGACAAAATATGCAAAATTTCAGGTCAGCACTTATGAAGCTGCTCCTGTTCAGGATAAAAACACAGGAAAATGGGAAATTAAATTGGGACTCTGAGTAGCACAGGGACTGGCCTCCTGCTGGTGCTTAGAGTCAGAACTAAACATAGGGAAGCAGAATTTCAGATTTATGCAACACCAAAAAAAGTCTTCCTGAAAATGTGAGACAGGATTATTCTCGGACAATATTCAAATCCAGGTTTAGCCACAACAACTGAAGTATTGTATCTCTACTCTTTTTAATGTTCTGTGATTATTTATAATTTCAATGCTTGTCTTTTTCAGCATTTTGAGTTTCCTTGTGTATGAACTGTCTATACTACTGAGTTATTTAAAGCTGGGGTACCTAACTTTCAAACCACAAAAAAACAGTAGCTCCTCGCTCTCAAAAGAGTCAGTAGTTTTCACCTGAATGCATTTTTTTGGCCTCTTTCACGTCTTCAGATCAACTTTTTCAGACAGAAAAGTGAAAAAGAGAGACCCACCCTCCCTCGGCCAATCAGCTCTCAGCTCAAAGGGTCAAATAGTGACTCATAGGGCTCTTTCTTACACTAAAGATAACGTGTTTTCTAATATATTGTAGACTGATAACTGTGTGCTGATTTTGCATAGCTCTGTTAAAACAAACACATAAATAGCTAATAGTAAATCCAGGTACCCCAGCTTTAAAAGAATATATTTCAGTAACTATGATAACTTCTGTTATAATTCTCAAGTATATTTTTCTGTGCTTTTCCAGGAGCCGACATCATCATCACCTACTTTGTGCCTCAGCTGCTCGACTGGCTCCAGCAGTGACCGGCGGCGCTTATGCATTTATTCAACACATTCTTCTCATTATTCTAGAATTTTCTTTCACAAACAAACTATGCTGTGACTTTAACCAATGAGATTAGAGCTGTTTCTGTCACATGTCTGTTAAGGGCTACTGTTGTCGAGCTGTGAATGTGTCTTAGTCCAACACTCGTATTGTCGTCATGATTATAGCTTTAATCTTTTGGAAGAGAATGGGCCTGTTTTGTATAAAGGCAAAATAAATAAATTTGAGTCTGAATTATTGTCTGTTTGTTTCTCATTCTGATGCTATGTATGAATGTATTTTCTTTTTTGAATGTATGAAAAGTTTTTATAAATGCAATAATACAACAGTGGACATGTCTGGGATATAAAAAATGTAGAAATATTTTTACAAGTAAAAAATGTGATAAAGAAAAGAGCCTCAGTCTGAGTGACACGTGCTCAAATCCATTCATGAACCTTCATAGACTGCGTATATTAAATACATTTCTCTCTTTAAAACCAGGTGAGAGTCACTCAGAGGCTGCTGTTCGCGGTGTCGCCCGCAGGAGGCGCTCACACTCCACTTATCAGACGCGTCTCAACAGAACTTTGTTTGACTTTAACTTGAGTGGATCTGAGGCGCTCGCGGAGGAGACTTCTGTTTGGCCGTTATCCCAGAGGCTCGCGCTGATCACGCTGTCTGCCGTTCTCCTGGAGACTCTCCCGGAGACTCCGTGGATCATTCTCTGGTCTCGTGTGGAGAGACCGCACGGGTCTCGCGCAGTGGGCTGGTGCGCGTGTGCGTGCGCGTGTCTGTGGGAGTGTCCAGAGTGCACAGAGGCACGCGCGCACTGGACTCTCTCACGCACAGGACTCAAGACTCCGTGGCGCGTGGGGACGGATGGCTCCAGGATCGTGGTAACGCACGCACGTCACGCACGGACAGGAGCTTGTGTGAACGGCTCGTGGCCCGCGATCCACGCGTGAAATGTGGCGAGTGGGAGTGCGGTGCTGGCTGTTCATGGGGCTGTGCTCGTGCGTGGCCCGGTGCTCCGGGAAGAACGTGACTGTGGCCGTGATGCTGCCGGACAACCATCACAAATACGCGTGGGCTCAACCGCGCGTGCTGCCGGCACTGCGCATGGCGCAAGAGGACCTGGCGCGGCGCGGACTGCTGCTCGGACGCACGGTGATTTTACGGAACTTCAGCACCGAGAACCCGGCGGTGGGTCTGTGCGCGGAGAGCCGTGCGCAGGTCGTGGCGGTGGACGTCAAAATGAACTTACGTCCGGACGTGTTCTTCGGACCGGGCTGCGTGTACCCTCTGGCCTCCGTGGGCCGTTTCGCATCGCACTGGCGCCTGCCGCTCTTCACCGCGGGCGGCTCTGCATTCGGCTTCGACAACCAGGACGAGTACAGCACCATCGTGCGCTCCGGTCCCTCCACCACCAAACTGGGGGAGTTCGCCATCGCGCTGCACGCGTACTTCAACTGGACGTCACGCGCCATGGTGACTTGGTACGACTTGCGCCTCGTGGACGACCGGCCGCATTACTTTCTGGCAGAAGGGATTTACGTGGCGCTGAAGGAGCAGAACATCACCATGGAGGCGCAGCCGTATCAGAACGACCACAAGTACTACCGCGAGCTCATCAGCTTCATCCGGGAGCACGGCCGCAGTGAGTACTGAGCACTTTTCTGCACTTTATTTTACACTTTCTCCTGTACCTCTGTGCTCCTGTGCTGAGTCTTCAAACTTCTCCTGAGTGCGTGTGTTTGTGGAAGGGTTAAGGAGTCTCATGCATCTATTAATGTGTCTGTGCGTGTGCGGGCTGAAAACTCCCAAAACAAAAGTTAGTTTTGAAGTTCAGCCTCTGGAAACCTCTGGAAACCTGTTTGTGCCGCTGCTCCGAGGCCTCGCGCTCTATATGAAGTATAAACAAACATGAAACAAAGAGTATGGTGAAGGACAGATCTCTGGTCTCTCTCTCTGGTATCTCTATAGTCTCTCTCTCTGGTTTCTCTCTCTGGTCTCTCTCTGGTTTCTCTCTCTGGTCTCTCTGGTCTCTTTCGTGCTGAGGCTCCAGCGCGCTTCTCAACATAAACTTTTCTCATGAATCAAGACTCCATGAGAATCAGATGTGACACAGAGACTTTAAAATTAATCTACGGTGGACATGAGATCTGTCAGTTTTGGGCAAAAGTGAATAATAAATAAATAATATATAAGTTAATAATTACTGTTGTTTTGTTGTATGTTAACAGAATCCTACACAAATGTGTCTGCTACTATATACATTTGGCCAATTCTGGTAAGGCAAGTTTCTTTTGAATAGGACAGTTATAATTACAGTTACACGCTGTAGTACACATACACAGAGGGAGCAGAGAGAGACCAGTGAGAGAGAGACCAGTGAGAGACCAGAGCGAGAAAGAGACCAGAGCGAGAAAGAGACCAGAGCGAGAAAGAGACCAGAGCGAGAAAGAGACCAGAGCGAGAAAGAGACCAGAGCGAGAAAGAGACCAGAGCGAGAAAGAGACCAGAGCGAGAAAGAGACCAGAGCGAGAAAGAGACCAGAGCGAGAAAGAGACCAGAGCGAGAAAGAGACCAGAGCGAGAGAGAGACCAGAGAGAGAGAGAGACCAGAGAGAGACAAGAAAGAGAGGCAAGAGAGAGGCTGCTGAGACGAGAGACCAGAGTGAGTCCAGGAGTGAGAGACCAGAGCGAGAGAAACCAGAGAGAGAGAGACCAGAGAGAGAGACCAGAGGGAGACAAGAAAGGGAGGCAAGAAAGAGTGAGAAACCATAGAGCAGGGGTCACCAACCTTTTTGAAACCAAGAGCTACTTCTTGGGTACTGATTAATGCGAAGGGCTACCAGTTTGTTACACACTTAAATAAATTGCCAGATATGGCCAATTTGCTCAATTTACCTTTAATTCTATGTTTTTAATAATAATTAATGATATTTATTTTGTGGAAAAACTTTTATATTTTGCACATTTTTCAAATTTAACAAATGATCACTTCTAAGACAGTCCCATTTAATCGCAATTAATCACATTTTAATCGCATATAAATATTTGACCTGAGAACAGTGAGAAGTAATTTTTTTCACATGGATTTTAGTTTACCATTGAATAATGACTGAATACATGAGGCTTAAGCAACACATGTTAATATGGAGTTTAAGGGATAACTTCTAAACATCAAATAACGTTTCTGTCATTGCTTCCACACTCTGACGACAACATACTCTTTTTAAGCCCAAAATCCACTGCACACGCTGTGAGCACTAAAGCTGGGCATGCGCTGTTTGCTAAAGCTTTTATAATACGTTTTTGATGTGTGCATTCGGAGTAAACATCAGCATTAGCAGCTCACACACCTGTGTCTCGCTCCTCCTTCTCCTCCTCCTCCGCTCACACAGGAGTCACTGCTCCTCCTCCTCACACACAGTCCATCGCTCCATACACAGCGCTCATTCCCGTCTAATTTACTCGAATTTAAAGTTGGTCTCTGCTTGTAATAATGTACTTTTGAACAAGAAAAGTCACGGAGCTCCGGTTGGTGCGTCAGTTCAATTGGTCCGTCTGAAACTTATTCAGTGAGGAACGTTCCGCGGTGCAAAAATACATACAATTAAAATGCGTAATTTTTTTAACGCGCTTTTTTGTGTGTAATTAATTAATCTTTATTAACTTGTTAAAGTCCCGGCTCTAGTTTATATGCCATTTGTAAGTTGCATGCAAGTATGATTTAAACAAGAATAGCACTGGTAAGTGCTGCCATTTGAGCTATTTTTAGAACAGGCCAGAGGGCGACTCATCTGGTCCTTGCGGGCGACCTGGTGCCCGCGGGCACCGCGTTGGTGACCCCTGCCATAGAGGGACAAGAAATAGAGGCAGAAGAGAGACACCAGAGAGACCAGAGTGAGTTCAGGAGTGAGAGACCAGAGCGAGAGAGACCAGTGCGAGAGAAACCAGAGAGAGAGACAGACCAGAGAGAGACAAGAAAGAGAGGCAAGAGAGAAACCAGAGAGTGAGAAACCATAGAGGGACAAGAAATAGATCGCAGAAGAGAGACCAGAGCAATAGTACAGCGCCTAAGACCCATATCCAGATGTTGATGCTCTTGGTCTGGACCAGAGCTGGAGGAGAACATGCAAACTCCACTCTGAAGTTTGCATGTTCTGAGTGGAGGGTTCCGACCGGGATCCGAACCCTTGTTGCCGAAACGCTAACCACTCAGATAAAAAAGGAAACTCAAAACGAATGAATGTCATAGTTTCCCTTCATCTGTTTTTTCTCATTGATCCGAAACCTGAGCCGCTCCTGAAATATTCATCAGTCGCCACAGAGAAGACTGGACATTTCTTTTCACTTTTTTAACCTTTGAGTGATTTTGGTGTTAAACTTTCGTATAAATTAGTAATTAATTAGTAAAAAAATATTAGAACCCAACTCAAAGTTCTTCGCATCAACGTGGTCATTGTACCACTGTGATGAAACTGATTTGGATCTGTGTTTTTCCTTTCAAAATGTCAAATTAGGATTCAAAACAAATTCTACTCCTCCCTATGATGGTAGCAATGATCACACTCTGGTCTCTCTCTGGTCTCTCTGGTCTCTCTCTGGTCTCTCTTTGGTCTCTCTTGTCGCTCTCTGGTCTCTCTCTGATCCTTCTATCTTGCCTCTCTCTCTCTGGTCTCTCTCTTATCTCTCTCTGGTCTCTCTCTCTTATCTCTCTCTGGTCTCTCTCTTATCTCTCTCTGGTGTCTCTCTTGTCTCTCTCTTGTCTCTATATCTTGTCTCTCTGGTCTCTCTGGTCTCTCTCTTCTTGTTCTCTCTCTGGTCTCTCTGTTCTCTCTTTCTGGTGTCCATCTGGTCTCTCTTGTCTGGTCTCTCTCTGGTCTCTCTTTGGTCTCTCTTGTCTCTCTCTGGTCCCTCTATCTTGCCTCTCTCACTCTCTGGTCTCTCTTTCTCTTTGTTTAATTCCAGGGCTTAACCAATAATGTGTATGTGCATTTAAATACCCTCCCTAATTTCATCACAATCCCTGTAACAGTTTTTGTCTGTCAGATTTCTAATGTGCTAGACCATGTTCCGACCTTGATGGTCTCTCTTCCTGGTCTGAGTTTGTGTACAGTATGTGTGCGAGTGCTGAATAGGCGTCTGTGAACGGCAACGCAGATGCTTTGATGTCTGCGGCAGAAAAAAACCACTATACACGAGTTTCTTTGAGGACTGTGGGTTGCCATAGTAATTTCCAGTCGTTGCAACACAAAATATATCTGTTAAATTGACGAAAAAATTCTGGTCTATCAAACCAGCAGCGGATGTCGCAGAGAAACATGGAAGAGAGAGATGAAAATGGTTTGAAACGGTCCTGAGATTTCACTTAGGAGAGCCTGAAGTGATTGAGTCATGGTTGTGTATAGTTTGTGTGTAATTTATTTGTGTGTAATTTATGGTATATTTCTGGACTCACTCACTGCTTTCTCTCTCTGGTCTCTGTCTCTCTGGTCTCTGTCTCTCTGGTCTCTCTCTCTGGTCTCTCTCTCTGGCCTCTCTCTGATCTCTCTCTCTGGTCTCTCTCTCCCTGATCTCTCTCCCTGATCTCTCTCTCTGGTCTCTCTCTCTGGTCTCTCTCTCTGGTCTCTCTCACTCTAATCTTTCTCTCTGGCTCCTCACTCTGGTCTCTCTCTCTGGTCTCTCTCTCTGGCCTCTCTCTGATCTCTCTCTCTGGTCTCTCTCTCCAGTCTCTCCCTGATCTCTCTCTCTGATCTCTCTCTCTGGTCTCTCTCTCTGGTCTCTCTCTCTGGTCTCTCTCACTCTAATCTTTCTCTCTGGCTCCTCACTCTGGTCTCTCTCTCTGATCTCTCTCTGGTCTCTCTCTGGCCTCTCTCATAGTCTCTCTCTCTGATCTCTCTCTTGCATCCTCTCTGACACGGCTCAAGACACATGGTCCACATCCTGCCTGGATCAATGGTTCTCACTGCAGACTGGTGTCAGGTTGCACCAGAGCAGGCTCCGGTGGTCAGAGAGGACGAGGGTTCAAACACAGAGAGAAGGATATTTTCGGCAGATCCATGTTTTAACAGTTTACGGCTCTCACAGTCACAGATTTGACCCTCTGACAGATCAGAGATGGCTGATGGGAGATTTACCATATTATATATTGGTTATAAATGTGACCATTCAATAGTATTGCGATACATGGGCCATGTTTCAATATTATCCAACCATCCATTTTGTTTCCCTTTGTCCATTTCTAAGTTATCAGCTGCTGATCCTCCTGCAGGTGGGGAGTCCAGAGGAGGACAGCTGCTCTGTCAGTGAGAGCATAGCCTTGATTTTTCGGCGGAGGGTTCAGGCAAAGTCAACTCAAATGTTACATTTATCATGGTCTGCACATAAACTGCACTTAGACACATGAGGGAAGTGCAAAAACTTTATCCTTGAACATTCAGGTCACAGGACCTAACTACAGACAATACAAAACAATAAAATGTATTCTTGTATCGCCCTAAATCACAACAGTATCATCTCGGAGGACTTAACAAAACCATTGAAATCACCAACACAGATCAGAGAGTAAAAAGTTAAGACACAGAAAGAATATAGAACACATGTAGATAAATGTCATACATGTTGTAGAATGTTAAAAGTGTCCTGGATCATCATCACAGTCCTTCTAGTTGGACACTAACTGTCCAACAGACTCTCCTGCATCTGCAAGAAAAACTCCAGTGGGGAAAAAAGTGAAAAACCTCGGGGAGACCCACAGGCTAAAGATCCAGGACCTAAGCTACAGAACGTGGACCAGGGCCACGCAGCGGCTGCAGGACATGGACAGGTCTGGTGCAGGACTGAGGCGCTCCCAGGCGGGTCGGGCGGGGCAGTCCGCAGGTGCAGACAGACGTCATTATGAAGTGAATAGACAATCTCTCACGTGAATATTTGCTTACATAATTAAAGTCACAAAAAGCTGACATCATAGTGGAAGAAAAACCCCAGATGTAAAGTACCAGAACTCAGAGAAAACAAAAGTAAAACAGATCATTGTGAATACTCAAACTGTTACTTTCTGTGTAGTGCAGAACTTTATGAAATTAGTTGAAAGTTTTTGATAGCCCCTTTCTTACAGAGAAGCTCATTTTTGTTATGTACGTATTATGGGGGTAGGATTAAATACGTTTTCTTCTTCCTACTCCCTTTCAGGAAACTATTTTGATATTTATTTATTTATTTTTTACGCATGTTAGCAATACTTTATTTATTTTTTTGGAAACTATGATGGACAAGAGGTGACTTGTACCTTATGTGAAATGCATGAAATGAATAAATAAACACACAAACAAACAAACAATTATTTAATGAAATATTGAAACACTTTTATTTACTGTAATTATTTAATGCGTGGACAAAATATTGCAATACTGAACAGATATATCCAAAACTTATGTTATGTTATTATTTTCACTGCAACATCTGCTTTTTGTTTTGTTTTTGCAACTGGACACGCTGCTTTTTATCAATGTGCTGACCGGCTGCAGCTGTCGACCATCGTAGACATTAAGAAATCTGTCGAATACAACTTAACCATAAACAACAGAGGAGGGAGGAGCGCCTTCACCACAATTTAGTAATAACATTTACAAAGACAGTATTAAACTAAAGACCCCAGGATCACAGAAAGCGCTCACCATTTTTAAAGCCCAAAATGGTGTGACACAAACGTTTACTGAGCTGGAGGAGTTTACTCTTACACAGCACTCTTTGGCTTCATTGAGCTAGCGGGTTAGCATTAGCATTGTCAAGTTATACACAGGCTATATGAGACTGAGACTGCTACATTTACAATAGACCATCATCCACTTTGTAGGAAAGATGGAGAATTCCTGGATCACCTGTGAGTGTTTTCTGTCCGCTGAAGATAGCTGTAATTAAGATCCTTTGGTCTCTCTCTGGTTTCTCTCAAATCTCTCTCTATTCTCTCTGGTCTTTCTCACTAGTCCCTCTCTGGTTGCTCCCTGGTCTCTCTCTGGTCTCTTTCTCTAGTCTCTCTTTCTTCTCTTTAGTCTCTCTGTTCTCTCTGGTCTCTCTCTCTTCTCAGTAGTCTCTCTCTGGTCTCTCTCTCTTCACAGTAGTCTCTCTCTGGTCTCTCGCTCTTCTCTCTAGTCTCTCTCTGGTCTCTCGCTCTCTTCTCTCTAGTCTCTCTCTGTTATCTCTCTAGTCTCTCTCTCTGGTCTCTCTCTTCTCTCTAGTCTCTCTCTGTTATCTCTCTAGTCTCTCTCTCTGGTCTCTCTCTCTTCTCTCTAGTCTCTCTCTCTGGTCTCTCTCTTCTCTCTAGTCTCTCTCTCTCTGGTCTCTCTCTTCTCTCCAGTCTCTCTCTGGTCTCTCTCTAGTCTCTCTCTTCTCTCTAGTCTCTCTCTGTTATCTCTCTAGTCTCTCTCTCTGGTCTCTCTCTAGTCTCTCTCTTCTCTCTAGTCTCTCTCTGGTCTCTCCTCTCCAGTCTCTCTCTGTTCTCTCTCAAGTCTCTCTCTGGTCTCTCTCTCTCTCTTCTCTCTAGTCTCTCTCTGTTATCTCTCTAGTCTCTCTCTCTCTGGTCTCTCTCTAGTCTTTCTCTCTGGTCTCTCTTCTGTTTTCTCTCTAGTCTCTCTCTCTGGTCTCTCTCTCTAGTCTCTCTCTAGTCTTTTTCTCTGGCCAGCCATCCCTTATGAAAATTCCCAGTTATTATTTGCTGTTTATTCCCAAATGTTCCCTTAAATCCCATTTATTCCCATGACAAGTTTCCATCGTTGCAACCCTCGCTAGCGAGTCCAAACAACATACACACGACTGAATCGCCGTGACCTTAAAATCACTTGAATATTATGTCTTGCGTTTGTGCCATTTTGCGGGTGCCAGATTCCACAACACTCAGCCCTAATATTTGGTCTTAATAAATAGTATTAGTCCTCTCGGTATAATCACCACCAGTGGGACTGTTTTATTACTTGAATCAGAGATGGCTTTTGCAGATGAAGTACAAAAACTGCTGTTCATATAATAATTACTTGAAAATTGTCAGAGTGTACAAAATAGAACCACATGTGTTACTGTCACTTTACACGTACAGATGTAAATACACAATTATACATAACTTGCACTAGAATATACAACATTTATACTGTACTTGCTCCTTATTAGGCTAAAGTCAGGGGTTTTTGGACTTAAGTCTTGTTTCTTCATCATGCTGAAGTTGGAGATCTTGGATTTCTTTCCTTATTATGCTAAAGATGTACTTTCTGAGGCGACTGGCATAATTCAGCGTCTGTTCAAGCTTCTGTACGTATTTTATCAGTCTGTTGTGTCTAGTTTCCTCGATGAGCGCTAGTGCTAAGAGGGACACTGGACTGGCTCTTTTAAGAAAGTGGGTTCTGTGGTTGGACTGGGCCTGGGTTCAGTGGAGGAGGTGGTGGAGCCTTGTCTGATTGGACCAGGGCGATCTTGTCCAATCAGAGCCATCCTCTTAACTCGGTCTTTACCCGTCAGAGAAGCACCATGAGCTCCAGACTCTTCTCTCTGTGACGCTCCAAGGACAGACTTAAAAACTCCTTTGTCCCTAACGCCATCAGGCTTCATAACAAAGCCACTTCAGGGACGAGCAGAGGAGGAGGAGAGAGGGAGAGGTCTTGAATTATAATTAATAAATACATCCTTTGTATGTATTTATTGTCAGTTTTAATGATATAGATACTTTTAACTTAATACGGCTATGTTTGTGCAAATTTGAGCAAGGGACTAATGCGCAATTTCCTTCAGTTCATTAAAGTATTTACAATATCTATCTTATCTGCTTTTTTATGCTCGAGTTAGAGATTTTATTTTATTTTGTATAAAGTTATTATTCATAACACTGAAACAAAAGGATTTCTTAATGTTAATTTTAAAAACACATTCCATAGAGATCCAATATGCTACAATAAGAGTCCTGTATTACACTACTCAAAAATAAATAAACGTTTCCATTTCTTCCATTTAACAAGAGCTTTTGTCCATTCGTGTTTTGTTAATGTCCAACTGTTATTACCTCTTGATATTTTCATTGGGTTCTCTCCCCGCGTCACTGCCGTCTCTCTCTGGTCTTTACGGTCAGGACGGCATTCCTTCCCCGCCGCTCTCGGCCCTAAACTCCCGCTGACATCATCATATCTGCAGGCGATAAAACCCTTCCAGAACGGGGAATGTGTGGAATGTGTTTGGGACATCAGCTGCAGGTCTCTGTGTGCTCACAACAATAACACGTTTTCAAATGCAACAGATAAATACATGCTTTTTCTCTTAAACTAGTTTTACTTTTGGTCGGATTTAACTGTTGATGAAGACTTTTACCCGGATTTAAATTAACAAAATGCTACCTTCATCTTAGTAGAAATATTGGTTACTCTTTGGGTTTCGTGCTGATTGGCCGAGTGAAAGTGAAATTCTCTTTTTACTTTTTGGTCCAAAAAATCTGATCTAAAGATCTGACCGAGGCAAGAAATACATGCAGTGGAGGAAAAAGCCTTAAACTAACTATGAGGCGACAGTGGCTCAGTCATTGGCCTTTGAGCCTGAAGGTCATGGGTTCGAGCAACCGACTCCCACTCATGTCTGCTGTCCTTGTGTTCTTTGGCAAGACACTTCACCCACATTAGAATGAGTCTGGTGTGTGTGTGAATTGTTGGCGGTGGTTGGAGGGGCCAATGGCACATACTGGTTGCCTCGCTTCTGTCAGAGTGCCTCAGGGCAGTTGTGGCTACTGTAGTTTATCACCAGTGTATATGAAGCGTCTTTGAGTGTCCAAAAAAGCGCTATATAAAACCGATGCATTATTATTATTAAGCTGATTTGAGCATAAGCTAGCTGGAGCCACTTTTCTTCTTCCGCATCGTAGACTAACGTGTCACGTGGGTGAAAAACAAATGAGGCCCAAAAGGCAAAAACTGCAAAATGATGGATTTAATGAAAGTAATACAAATCAAAACCTACCAAAAACACAGGGAACAGACAGAACTAAAACAGACTAGGAAAGACAATGACGGAACAGGGAGTGAAGGAACACACAGGGCTAAATACAAGACTAACGAGACACAGGTGAGACAGATGAGGGCAGGGCAGGTAATCAGACAACAGGAAGTACAACCAAAGAAGACACAGGAATAACACATTTCAAAATAAAACAGGAAATAAACTCAAACCATGACAGTACCCTCTCCTCAAGGGACGGATCCCAGACGTCCCAAAAACAAAACCAGGGAGGGAGGAGGGGGACCGTAGGAAGGACCGGGGGGGTGTAACCGGCACGTGAAGCCGGGGCCGGGACGTGGAGCCGGGGCCGGGACGTGGAGCCGGGGCCGGGACGTGAATCCGGGGCCGGGACGTGGAGCCGGGACGTGGAGCCGGGACGTGGAGCCGGGACGTGGAGCCGGGACGTGGAGCCGGGGCCGGGACGTGGAGCCGGGGCCGGGACGTGGAGCCGGGGCCGGGACGTGGAGCCGGGGCCGGGACGTGGAGCCGGGGCCGGGACGTGGAGCCGGGGCCGGGACGTGGAGCCGGGGCCGGGGCCGGGACGTGGAGCCGGGGCCGGGGCGTGGAGCCGAAGAGCTGGAGCGGAAGAGCTGGAGCAGGAACTGGAGCCAGGACTGGAGCCAAACGGGTACAGAAGGCCCCCTGGATGGAGAACAATATCCAGCGGAGCCAGGTCAGGAACGGAAGCCTGCAACCACCCAGGACGGAGCTAAGTGTCCTGCAGTGGTCCAGGACACAGACAGACAGACAGGGAATGCGTCCAGCTCCTGCAGCAACTGTCAAGACCAGTCGGGGACAAAGATGGGCCAGAGATGACAAAAAATAAAAAACAAAAATAAAGCAGTCTGCTTGGGCCTTGAGTGGTTCCGTCATTCTGTCACGTGGGTGAAAAACAAATGAGGCCCAAAAGGCCAAAACTGCAAAATGATGGATTTAATGAAAGTAATACAAATCAAAACCTACCAAAAACACAGGGAACAGACAGAACTAAAACAGACTAGGAAAGACAATGACGGAACAGGGAGTGAAGGAACACACAGGGCTAAATACAAGACTAACGAGACACAGGTGAGACAGATGAGGGCAGGGCAGGTAATCAGACAACAGGAAGTACAACCAAAGAAGACACAGGAATAACACATTTCAAAATAAAACAGGAAATAAACTCAAACCATGACACTAACGGTTGCTAAAGCGAGCTGGTTACCCACTTGAAAGAAGGCATCTGATTGGTCAATCCTTTTATGGCTCATATCTGGATTTACAGTGAGACAATAATACAATATAAACACCAGGATCACAGAGGGGGCTAAACCACAGATTATTTGTGACTTAAATGGTTACTGAGCTAGAGGAGTTTACTTTTACATGTAAATCTATAGGATCCAGAGCGACTTCCCTAATAACAATAATAATAATAATAATAATAATAATAATAATAATAATAATACATTGGTTTTATGTAGAGTTTTTCTGGACAAAGACGCTTCACATTTCATTGTTCATTCACTCCTTAAACTATAAGCTACTACAGTAGCCACAGCTGCCCTGGGGCACACTGACAGATGTGTGGCATCCAGTCTGTGCAGCTGTGTTGCTCCCAATTGTGTGTTGTTTACAATTATAAATATACACATAAATATATACATAATTATACACCTATATGTTACTTTTTCTGGTAAATAGTATTTGTCACGTGACAGCCAAAGCTCGCGTGACATGGACTTTAACACACACACACAGGTTATATGGGATTGTAATACATAGCTACATTTGTCTGTGGTTTAAAACGTATGTTCCTCGGCTTTAATAGACTCCATCATCCACTTTGTAAGAACTATGGGCTGAGAATGATGCTGTTTTCGCACGTGTTCCTGGATTGTTTTCTTTCAGCTGCAGATGGAGAAACGTACAGCAGGAGATCCAGTGCATCACAAATATGAAACTATAGAATAAACTTGGCAGTTCTTTTTTGCCGGTAACACTTTAAATCACACAGCAGACGTCTGGATGGTCGTTCACATATTTCTCATAGTTTCCTTTCTACAACTGGGGTACAATTGAAACCAGATTACAGGCATCAGTCAGTCTTTTTTTCTCTTTCTAATTATTCTTACGTTGAAGTAAGGCTTTCGTAGGTAAGACTCATATGTTATATATATATATTTTTTAATTTGGCCACTTATTTTGTGTTGGTAAGATTCATGCCTGATTGTGAGGCCAAAAGAACCCAGTATTTTCACCCCACAGTCATCTTCACCCACCACCAATCGATGGTGTACTGTTTACGTTCTAAAGCTGTGCATTAATTGTAAAATACAGCTGCAGAGGACACCGGAGAGACAAGAGATAGACCAAAGAGAGACCAGAGAGACAGCACCGGAGAGAGACCAGAGCGAGACTAGCAAGAGACCAGAGAGCAAGGTCAGAGAGAGACCAGAGAGAGAGAGGGCCACTGGCAGACTGCGGTAGTCTGGTTTGTGTTAATAGCTTTATTTTGTAATTTACCCAGTTTTTATTCACTCTTAACAGTTGGCCTCAGTCTGGTGAACTGTGATGGCCCGGTTAGTAAAATGTTTTGGACCCTATGATTTCGAACTACAATGGTGGCGTCTGATTGTCTTGTTGTCCTTGTAATCAGACCTAACTTCTGTCCCTGCTGATTACCTCCTTCTACAATTTCGTATGAAATGCAAAGAGAGCTTTAGTCCGTCTCTCAGAATCAGAATCCTTTGTGCCTCTGTCAGTCACATGAAGTCACACACTCTGGAACGATTGTGGCTCCCAGAGGTCTCCCATCCCAGTACTGACCAGGCCCTGTTGTGCTTAGCTTCAGAGTTCTGACAGGATCTGGCTTTCACATCCAGGTGGCGCCAATGAGAGCCAGAGATTCACCGCAAATTTGTTTTGAGTGCTTTAAAATGAAATGGTTTATTTTTTGTATATTTTTTTTATCTCACTTGGACACCCATTTTGAAGGCTCCCCATCAAATCAATGGAATTCTGTAAAGATCGTCAAAAAAATGAGGTTGTGTTTGGGGCGATCAGTCCTCGTGCTGTGGCCTCGGTCCTCGGTCTGTAGCCTGATTCCTGGATCTACCGCCTGTCTGTCTGTGGGAGCGGATCCCTCTCTTAATACGGGCCTCCCTGAGTTTTCTCACTGCCTTTGTGCGGTTCGTCGCTGATGCTCGAGAGACAGAATTGATCCAGGACATTGACAGACATTTATTAACATTTACGAACAATGGTCGTCCGCCTCCTATAAACCAATGGCTCCTTTTTTTTATTTTTTTTATTTTTTTTTGTGTGTGTGTGGATGGATGTGTTTTTGCTGCTACTTGACAACTGAATTTCTCCTACAGGGATCAATAAAGTATCTATCTACTAACTAACTATCACTATTACTATTACTATTATCATTATCAATCCACAACATTATAAAGTCCTCCCAAGACGACTTCTGTGGTGATTTAGGACTATACCCAAATACATTGAAATAAATAGTGTTAATATTATTCCTCAAATCCGCAGTAGTTCCTTATCCCTGCTCCAGGCTAATACCACTTTCTGTTGACTATTGATCTCGCTGTTAATTTGATTCAAATGTTATGCATTGCTTTTGTTCACGTACGCGGCGATAACATACTTCTTGTGTTGAGGTCCACTCTCGGTCTCGGTCTCGCTCCTCACCAAAGTGTTTTCTGTGTGTTTTCTCAGGGCATTGATTGGAGTGGCGGAGAGTGTTTCCTCTGATGGAAAGACATGTCTGATCACTGTAATCACTCCACTCCCACGATGCACTGGGGCAACAGAGTATGCTTACCCGCTAGCTCAATGTAGCCCAATTGGGAGTAGTTTTTTTTGTTGGCTCCAACTCGCTCTGGCTCCTATTAACCGTTTATGTCACACTCACCATTTCGCACCTAAAATGGTGAGTTGCATCCATGGTTTAGTCAGTGCTCTGTGATCCTGGTGTTTATATTGTATTGTATTTGCAAATCCAGATATGAGCTATGTAAGTATTGACCAATCAGATGCCTTCATTCATGGGGGAAACTTTAGCCTGCTTTAGTAACCATGTTAGCAACCCTGTTATGGCCCGAGGCTAACACCATCAGAACGGAAGAAAATTGGCTCCAGCTCGCTTATGTTCGAACCGGCTTCATTACAACCCCATCATCTTTACTCATTTCACAGTGTGCGTGATAAGAGAGATTTTCGTTCATTTTGAAGATTTTGCCTTATCTGATCTCTCCGTGGTCTTTCTCTCTGGTCTCTCTCTGGTCTTTCTTTGGCTGTCTGGGTGGTGCAGTGGTTAGCACTTATGCTTCACTGCAAGAAGGTCCTGGGTTCGATTTCACCCATAGACCTTTCTATGTGGAGTTTACATCTTCTCCTTGTGTCTGCGAAAGATTTTCTCTAGGTGCTCCAGTTTCTCCTACCATTAAAAACATGTACAATAGGCATCCGCTATACTGGCGACCTTGCTCATCTCTGTCCAAAATGCCTACATCAATTGTAAAGCGCTTTGTGACTCTGGTCTGAGAAAGGTGCTATATACAGTAAATACAGATTACCTCCTTTACTACTTTACTCTCTGGTCCCTCTTTGGGCTCTCTGATCTCACTCTCTTTGGTCCCTCTCTGGTCTCGCTCCTGTTTCTCTCTGTTCCCTCTCTCACCCCAAACATCCAGTAAAAATCAAATCAACCAGTGGTTTTCTGCTGCAGATCCCCCATCCTTGTGTTCCTCTGATCTTCATTGATCTTGCACTTGTATTGAAACTGTTTGTTGATCAATTTCCCAGCGTCAATTGATTCCTGTTTTGTATTTTTTTTTCCTGTACTTTTAACCTTGTTTTATTTATGTACTTGTCTTGTGCTCACTGGCGACTTTTGCACATGTATTGCATTGTGGTTTTACTGCAAATGGTAAATAAAATGAATCTGATTCTGATTTTGCTGAGTCTCTCACTTTCTCCTTCTGTTTCTCTCACAGTCATCTACATTTGTGGACCCCTGGACTCCTTCCTGATGATCATGAAGCTGTTCCAGAGCGAGATCAAAGATCCCGAGAACTACGCTATCTTCTACCTGGATGTCTTCGCCGAAAGCCTGAGCCAGCGCCGGCCCTGGCTCAACGCCGACCCGGACTGGGCCGATCCCATCCAGTTCTTCAAGGTACAGGCTGAGTTGACTCTGCTACTGACGAGGCAACCTTTGCTAACCTAGTGTAGCCTTTGACAAGTTCACCGTGTCATCCAGCCAACTTCAACTCTACTAATATAGGCATGTTATACCTTGATGTCAGAACCTCTGGAAACCTGTTGTTTACTTAGATAGTGTAGACTGACTATGACTGTGGCGCTAATTAAGCTCTTTATGTTTCTCTGCTCTCTCTCTGGTCTCTCTCACGTGTCTCTCTCTGGTCTCTCTCTGGTCTTTCACTGGTTTCTCTCTGGTCTCTCTCTGGTCTCACATTGGTCTTACTTTGGTCTCTCTCTTGTCTGTCTCTGATCTCTCTCTAGTCTCTCTCTGGTCTCTCACTGGTCTCTCTCTGGTCTCTCTAATCCCTCTTGTCTCTCTCTGGTCTCTCTGGTTTCTCTCTACTCTCGCTCTGGTCTTACTCTGGTCGCTCTAGTCGCTCTCTGGTCTCGCTCTGGTAAATCACCGGCCATTTTCTGGCCTCTCTCTCTCTGATCCATACATGGCACTAATGAAGCTATGGTGAAATAGTTCACGCTAATAAACTACTGGTGCCCGACTGCCCGGAGTTGAGAAAATATGAGACGGGCCTCCACTCTGACATTATTCAAATCCAGGTTAAAAACAGTTTAGTGAGTTGCCTTGTGTATGAACTGTGCTATAGTGGCCCTCTTACTAAAAGTTTGGACCAAAAGTTTGCCCCAATCACAGACCAGAGCCACAATGACCTCCTCCACATCGGAATAATGAACGCTCTAAACGCAGCACTTAGCAAATGTCTCAGCACACTAATCGAAGCACTCTGACTGTAATTCAGGAACAAATCTTAGTCCTAAGAGCTAAAAGTAGATTCTATTTGGATCCCATTAAGAACTGAAAATATGCTGATTTTAGAGATTCAGCCTATCCCTTGTGTATTTAGTGACCAGATCAGTCTCAGGTCATAAAGATGATTTACATTTCTGAAGAAAACATATATCTGCTCTCTCTCTGGCTCTCTCTGTTCTGTCTCTGGTCTCTATCTGGTCTTTCTCTCCAGTCTTTCTCTCCGGTCTCTCTCCGGTCTCTCTGGTCTTTCTCTGGTCTCTTTCCCTGGTCCCTCTCTGGTCTCTCTCTGGTCTCTCTCTGGTCTCTCTCTGGTCTCTCTCTCTGGTCTTTCTCTGGTCTTTCTCTCTCCGGTCTCGCCCTGATCTCTCTCTGGTCTTTCTCTTCGGTCTCTCTCTGGTCTCTTTCTCTGGTCTTTCTCTCTGTCTCTCTCCGGTCTCTCCCTGATCCCCCTCTGGTTTTTCTCTCTAGTCTCTCTTTGGCCTTTCTCTCTGGTCTCTCTCTGGTTTCTTTCTCAGGTCTCTCTCTGGTTTTTGTCAATAGAACAAGTATCTTTGGTCTTGTTGTTGGCAGAAGCATAATATTATCATTCCAAACTTTTTAAAACATACAGGGAATCCAGAATCGTAATCTCAGAAATATTCCACCTTTTCTTCTAACCTGGTCTCTCTTGTGTCTGGTTCAGTCCGTGTTCGTGATCACGTATCGGCCTCCGGATAACCCAGAGTACCAGGCCTTCCAGAAGGAGCTCCACGCCCGCACCTACCAGGAGTTTGGGGTCCACCTGGAGCCCTCACTGGTCAGTACCCAACAAGATAATTTCTTTTAAAGTTTTGTCAATGGAAAAAGTATCTGTTTTTTTTTTGTGTGTGTCTCTATTAGAGATTGGTCTCCCTGGTCTTCCTCTCTCTGGTCTCTCTATAGTCTCTCTTTGGGCTCTCTGGTCTGTCTCTTTCTGGTCTCTCTCTGGTGTCTCTCTTGTCTCTCTCTGGTCTCTCTCTAGTCTCCATCTCAGATCTCTCTGGTCCTTCTCTGGTCTCTCTCTGATCTCTATCTTGTTTCTCTCTTTGGTTGCTCCCTGGTCTCTCTCTCTAGTCTCTCTCTGGTCTCTGTCTCTATAGTCTCTCCCTGGTCTCTCTCTCTATAGTCTCCCTCTAGTCTTCCTGTAGTCTCTTTCTGGTAAAATGGGTTATCAGCAAGACATAATCTCACAACAATAGTAATCGGTTTAATTATTCCCATGCCTTCATATTTATTCAATTTTCTGTCTTCCCCTTTATTTTTATTGTTGTTTTACGATAGATATCAGTAGCAAAGTCGGCAACAGCAAAGTTCTTTTATGTGAGCACAAACTGGAGTGTGTGCGTAAGCTAATGACGAACACGGCGTTAGCATTTACTACACTGGTGATTTGTGTTTTCACGAGAACATAATGTTTCACTAACAATGGACTAAATGTGCGGCTTCAGAGCTGTTGGCCTCAAAGCTGCTTTTCCACAATAAATGGAGGAAAAGGCAGTTTAAAACTATCTTTAACATTTACTTTATCTGGTCCCTCACTTGGTCTCACTCTGGTTTCTCTCTTTCTGGTCTCTGGTCTCTCTAGTATCTCTAGTTTCTCTCTAGTTTCTCTCTGGCCTCTGCTCTCTCTTTGGTGTCTCTCCAGTTTCTTTTTGGTCCTTCAGGGGTCTCTCTCTGATCTCTTTCTGGTTTCTCTCTCTGGTCTCTCTTTGGTGTTTCTCAGGTTTCTTTCTGATCATTCAATGGACTCTCTCTGGTCTCTCTCTTGTCTCTATCTGATATCTTTCCAGTCTCCTTTAGGTCCTTCACCGGTTTTTCTCTAGTCTCTCTCTGGTCTTTCTCTGGTCTCTCTCTGGTCTCTCTCTGGTCTCCCTCTGGTCTCCCTCTGGTCTCTCGCTGGTCTCCCTCTGGTCTCTCGCTGGTCTCTCTCTGGTCTCTTGCTGGTCTCTCTCTGGTCTCCCTCTCTCTGATTTCTCTTGTGTTTCTCTCTGGTCTCTCACTTGGTCTCTCTCTATAATTTAAGTCTAACTTAGTGTTTCTGGTGCGCACAGATGGATCTCATCGCCGGCAGCTTCTATGACGGGTTCCTGCTATACGCCATGGCGCTGCAGGAGACGTTGGCCGACGGTGGTGCTCAGAACGACGGCATCAACATCACCATGAGGACCGCCAACCGCAGCTTCTGGGGTAGGAACCGCTGGGACTCATTCACTCTGTGTCAAAATCACAACTTTAAAGGCCTAGATTCACAGAGAAGAGCAACTCACCTGAACACATGGAGCGGAATATGACAGTGGCCCATATTCTTGACTGTGAAAATAATTGGTAAATGTTTCATTGTTGAAGCATTTTCTTATTGCTGAATTCCCAGGGATAACACAATGTACTCGTAACAGTATTCGGTATCGGCAAGTATTCAATTTAAGGTACTAGTATCGGCTTTGAAAAAGTGGTGTCGGTGCATCACGAATAAATATATATCTATCTACATTTTTTAAAACAAATTTAAAAAAATTCTTTCTCTGGTCTCTCTCTGGTTTCTCTCTGGTCTCTCTCTGGTCTCTCTCTAGTCTCTATCTGGTCTCTCTCTGGTCTCTCTCTGGTCTCTCTCTGGTCTCTCTCTGGTTTCTCTCTGGTTTCTATCTGGTCTCTATCTGGTCTCTATCTGGTCTCTATCTGGTCTCTATCTGGTCTCTATCTGGTCTCTATCTGGTCTCTATCTGGTCTCTATCTGGTCTCTATCTGGTCTCTCTCTGGTCTCTCTCTGGTCTCTCTCTGGTCTCTCTCTGGTCTCACTCTGGTCTCACTCTGGTCTCTCTCTGGTTTCTCTCTGGTCTTTCCCTGGTCTCTCTCTGGTTTCTCGGTGGTCTCTCCCTGGTCGCTCTCTGGTCTCACTCTGGTCTCTCCCTGGTCTCTCCGTGATCTCTCTCTGGTCTGCGTCTTTGCGCTCTCTCTGATCTTTTCCTGGTCTCTCTCTCTCTGATCTGGTGTAGCACACACACATGCCTGATTGGGTTTTTTGGTTGCCAAGTTGTTTCTAGCGCTGTTTTGGACTCCATATTTCCTCCCATGAAGCCTGTTTCAGTACCTTAACCCTTTTCCCTGAAGCCAAGCACAATGGTCAGTCCACTTCTTGTTTATTGACCTTTCTCCTTGTGTCGGACATGTTTGGAGGCTTGTCACGACCCAAGTATCTAAAGCCACTTATGCCCCATCCGGCGATTACTGCATGGCTAATTCATTTGAAGCGGCTGATGTTTACTGTCAAAAGAATCAACCATGGAACCAGTGCTCAAAAAAAACTGTACAGCTCCGTTTAAATCAAGTTGGAGGAGATTCATTCATTTTCTTTCATTTCTTCATTATAATAACAATTTTTTTGCATTATTTGTGTTGCGTTTATTCCATTATACTTTGACATTATGTGATTCGCCTTTCACAGACCAGAGTCACAAAGCGGTTTACATTTGTGGGCACTTGTCTCTCCCTCCACACAGAGATGGGAGCAGGGCCAGTACAGGAGGCACATGCCAGACCTATTGTACATGTTTTTAGGTGTAGGGGAAACCGGAGTACCCGGAGGAAACCTACGCAGACACAAGGAGAACATGCAAACTCCACTCAGAAAGACCCTGTTCCGATCAGGATTCGAACCCAGGACCTTCTTGCTGAGAAGCAAGAGGGCTAACCACTGAGCCACCGTGCCGTTTATTTATATAAGCACATTTTCCAGGCCAAGGCCAACCAAAGAGCTTTACAATGTTCCGAAATCAGACATATTTCTTAGTCGTAGCTTCTTTGATCTTAATTCACATTTTACAAAAAGAAATAAAAGAGAACGAAGGAAGTGCTCATTGATGAAGTTTTGCTCATACAACAAAAACATAGACAAATATTGAATAACTGTTTTGGCTAAAGATGAAGTCCTATCTTTTGTACAAGTCAATAGGCAATCGGAAAATAAAGTACCCGGCACCATAGACTGTGTACAGACGGCAATGCTAACCCACTAGCTTAATGAATAACCACCAGGTAAGTGCTCGTGGACAAAGTTTTGCTCTTATTGACTCACATGTAAAAGTAAACTCCTCTCGCTCAGTAACCGTTTGAGCAACACTCACCATTTTGGTCCTAAAAAGTCGAAGTTTAGCACTTTCTTTCTCTGTGTGATCAAAAACAACATTTATATAACGTGTGTCCTTCATTTAAAAACCGTTAAGAACAACACGACTACATTTCAAACCATGTGAAGAAAAACCAACTGAAAATCTCTCGTCGTTTTCCCAATGTTTCGTCTCAGTCCTGACCCTGAACTGTTTTGAAAAAGATGCTAAAGGTACTTTTGATAAAGAACGTCTAATGAATCCCCTCCGCTCTCTGGGGCTGCTTTTCTTTCTTATTTGACATTGAATAATTCCGCAAATAAAATCTCTTGAAATCGTCCTCAATACTTGTTGCGGTTGCTATGGAGACAGCTTGACGATGGAGCTGTCCTCGTCTCCGTCTCTCATTCAACCAGCGACAAAAAACTTTAGACTCGGAGAAAAACACAGACCGTGATCTTTCTCTCAAGGCAACGTGAAGGGACCGGTTCTAAAGGCAGTTGTGTTCTGCAAAATCCAGAAGCCACAGCAAGACACTTCACCCACATTAGAATTAGTCTGATGTGTGTGAATGGTTGGTGGTGGTGGGAGGGGCTGATGGCACAGCCTGGTTGCCTCGCTTCTGTCAGTGTGCCCCAGGGCAGCTACGGCTACAGTAGTAGTTTATCACCACTGTGTTAATACTGTGAAGCGTCTTTGAGTGTCCAGAAAAAGCGCTGTATAAAAAAAACAATGCATTATAATGTGCACCATGTCTTTAGAATACCACTAAAAGGCCATCTTATATTCATTAATCTTGTTTATTCATATATTTCTACCAGTAAGAAAGTGAATGCTAAAGTGCAGGGCCCGGGAGCTACCAGTATCTCACCACCCCCTTTCAAGAAGCTCCCCAAAGGATACAGAGAATTTAAAACAAGATCCTGAGTGATTCTCTTTTTACATATCTGTTTAAACTATAATTTTTGTATTTATTATATTGCGGTTTATTGGTGTACTTTGCATTTGTGTTCTACATGATCGGCTGTAGTTATTAAACAGACTACAATAGTATTACGTTTCCTTAAGGAGTAGCTCTCTACCATTTCTGTTTTGAAAAAGTAGCTCTCCAATCGAAAAGGAGTACGTATTAAATTTGTTTCTGGCTTAATTGAACAGAAACAAATGTAACTCAGGCTGAGAATGATCCAAACTGAAGTCTTATTAACACATATTATAATGTGTATATTGTCGGTGCTTCTTGATGATATGATAAAGATCAAATCTGAGTTTTTTTTTTGTGTGGTTTGTGTATTTTTCCCTCCCACATGTGAGTGCATCTGTGTTTCAGGAGTCACTGGGATGGTGACGACGGATGAGAAAAACGCTCGGGACACTGACCTGAGCCTGTGGGCGATGACCAATCAGGAGACGGGAGAGTACGGGGTGAGTGCATTGACAATAGGGAATTTTGCTCTAACTCACTCTGGACTGGCTCCTATTGATTTACATGGAAAAGCAAACTCCTCTAACTGTGTCACACTCACCATTTTGGGCCATAACAATCTGTGGTTTAGCTTTCTCTGGGATCCTGGAGTTTATATTGTGATATTATATTTGTAAATCGTTGTTCCACATCCTAATACTCTTAAGACCAATTCTTCTAACACTACATATAATAAAGTAGATTCTGGCGGCAGTTTTGGAGTATGGTATTGGACTGACCCAGTAAACAAGAAGAAACGTACATATTTGTGTGTTTTGTAGGCGTTGAATGGGCCTGGTGTGTGAGGTGCTTGCCCGAAGGCACAGTGTCAGTGTGAAGAGTACAGTGTTACAGCCGTGTTTACGTGACCCTCAGCGGGACCCACTCTCAGAAGCCCCAAAATATCTGCCCTCTGGGGTCCGGTTTCACAGCACAGATCTACTCAGTCGGGCTACAATCCCCCCCCCCCCCCCTCCTCCTACTCCGTCTGCTGCTGCCAGGAGACAACAACAATCACACAACACAGAAAAAAGATTAAAACGTTAAATCCCTCAACTCTACTCAACTATTCTACCCTCATGTAGTGACTCTACACTACCCCAAAAGGGAGTGTTTCCAAGAGCCCTGTTTAACCAGTACTTTGGGCCCTGGTTCTATCCAGGCCGAGCTGCGACCAAAGTGATAAGATAAAATAGACTTTATTGATCTCACAGTGGAGAAATGTACAGCTCACATTTGGCACAGATAGAATCACTCGGATTGTGCAAAAGACAGAAGTCTGCAACATGTTAAAGGTTAAAATTATAGTCTGTGCAGGATATGATTATGTACAATAAAAAGTGGAAATAAAGGAAAGATTAACCAGAGTGCTACTGGAAGCCATGGCTACCAAGGAATTTCCCCCGGGTAGTGGTTTGAAAAAGTAAAAAATTACTGTATTTTTTTCTCTAAAAAGAAAGTTCCCAGCCCCATAGACTGTATGTATGAATTAATGAATGAAGGATAACTTTAATACTTCGGTAACATTCAGTTACACACAGACAATTCTAACCCGTTGGCTCAAGGAAGCCCAGTAAGCAGCACGGTGGCGCAGTGATTAGCGCTTGTACCTCACAGCTAGAAGGTCCTGGGTTCGATTCCACCTCCAGGACTTTCTGTGTGGAGTTTGCATGTACTCCTTGTGTCTGCGTAGGTTTCCTCCGGGTGCTTCGGTTTCTCCTACTGTAGTGATTTCATAACACATTTGCAGGAGCCAGTAGCCTGGTTGTACCACACCTTAGTACAAATTACATTTCATACTAAGGTCTGGAGGTGCTTCATAGACTCTGTTTACAGGTGGGAGGGGTTAACTCCTTTTGCAGATTGAAACAATTGGAACCAAGTTTACCGTGACGTATGTAGTGCGCCCGAGTGTGTTGTTAGCATTTAGCATTTAGCCTAGCCATCTCCTTTGCTGCTAACGGAGCCCGTGGGGAGTTGCGCCACAATCTTGACCAGCGATTACATTTGCTAAACATTCCTCTTGCTCCTGCTTCAATTTCTTGATAGAACCAGACCGGATTACTTTACTATCGCATTTTTTGCCATTGCCAAACCACAACCTGCCCGTTCGGCGCAAACTCTTGACGTCACCAGCACCGACCTACAACACCCGCCTTCCGCGCTCTCTGAGTAGCCGGTCGAAATACGACCGATTGTATTCGCTAACCCAGGGACCAGACCCAGACGTTACATGCAGTGAAATGATGATTGAGCGGAGTGTACGGATGGCTAAGGCCAGGCTAAGGAGCCAGCACTATTCCATTGTTTTGTCTATCTGAAGGCAAAGCTACTGGCATCGCGGCGAAAGCTGATTGGACGGTGTTCATTCCTCCATGCTATATTATCACTTGCAGTTTGTAACATTCTTTGTTCGTGTTCTTGTTCGTTCTCCAACATCAACAATAAAACATGTCTTCTGTCTGAATTAAAGACACGATCCCAGACTTTGTCATCTTCTTCACTACGACTAAAAATATGTGAGGTCTGGCCTGCGCCTCCTGTTTGGTGACACCCCTCCCATCTCTGTGTGGAATGAGCAGTGTTGGGCACGTTACTTTGAAAAAGTAATTAGTTATAGTTACTAGTTACTTCTCCCAAAAAGTAACTGAGTTACTAACGGAGTTACTCCACTATAAAAGTAACTAGTTACCAGTAAAAGTAACTATTGCGTTACTTTTTCGTTTTGTTCTGGAACATAATGTGCACCCGACGTGCGCATTTGTACCTTTAACAGTGCCAATATTTCCATCTAGAAAAGGCTGTTTTGCTGCTGAAGTCCTGTTCACTCTTAATCTCTCTCTGTGCTGTAAAGCCCGCCACTGTGAATGTGGAAACACCGGTGAAGCACTGACTTCAGTCCAATCAGATGAACATATACATCATATAAATCAAGTGGACAATTTGTTTGGCTACAGCAAAATATGTTTTATGCCTGCATTGTGTGTTCATACAAAACGCAAAACTATGAGTTATGGGTCTTACCTTATAAATGACCTGCACAGTCCACTTCGGTTCAGACCAGTTCCTTGTTTAAATCCAGTGAATGGTTTGAGCGTAGATATGTAATCCTCCATTTGTAAATGAGTCCAATGAGTTTTAAAAAGTAAAACAAAACGCGTGTGTCCTCCGTAAACTCCTCTGTTTTGCTGCAGCCGGCTGCATCCAATTTCTAAAATCAACCGTCTTACACTTCACCTCTTTCTTATCATTCCTATAGTAATTGAAAAATTACCCTATGTGCATTTTAGATTATGTAAAAATGTGTTATATGTATGTTAGCCAAACCTGTTGCTGTCCTTAGCAGATAAACCAGGAAGAGAAAGGAGCTTATCGATGGAATTGTATGCAGCCGACTTCTGCGCTCACATGCGCTCCTCTGTGGCTGACCTCACGGTGATACAAGCCGTGGTTGAGCGCGATTAAGACCCATATTTGTTTCAAAAACACAATTTATGAGCATCCTCTCAACTGTAGACATGTAGATTGTAAAGGAAATATGTTTTACATCAGCCAATAATTGCTGAGAGGTTTTCTCATCCTCCCTTCTCTCATGACAACACGTTCATTGTGCGTCTTGAGTAACGCGCAGTAACGGGATGTCGGAAATGATAACGGCGTTATAGTTACTGTCAAAGTAATTGGTTAGATTACTCGTTACTGAAAAAAGTAACGGCGTTAGTAACGCCGTTACTAGTAACGCCGTTATTCCCATCACTGGGAATGAGATACAAATGCCCATGACAATTGCAAAGCGCTTTGTGACTCTGGTCTGTTAAAGGTGCTATATAAATAAAGAAGTCTTGCTTACAAAAGGGAAGGGCTCATGGACAAAGTTCTGCTCCAACTCGCTCTTGCTCCTATTGAGCTAGAAGTAAACTCCTCTAGCTCAGTAACCGCTTGTGTCTCTCTCACTATTTTGGGTTTAACAAATCTGGTTTTGCGCTGTCTGTGATCCCGGTGTTTATGCTTTGATATCGTCTTTGTAAATCTAGATTTCACTGTTGTGTTGCAGGTGGTGGCGAACTATAACGGCTCCACCAAAGACCTCGTGTGGTCTCAGACGGAGCGGATCACGTGGCCCAGTGGGGGGCCGCCTCTGGACAACCCTCCGTGTGTGTTCTCATCAGACGACCCCTCCTGTAACGACGGTGAGGACACACGCACAGATGCGCACACACACACACACACGCACACGCGCACACACGCGCACACGCGCACACGCACATGCACACGCTCAGTCCTAAGGACTCGGGATCCAGAACCTAAAACATGGAGAATTCTAAAGTCCTGAATTACATACAGATTAATATAAACCAATAGTGTTGTACCTTTCATCCTAGTAACATATAAACTGGAAGTTTCAGAGTCTGAGGGAGAGATGGACGAAGGACACTCACTATTGAAGGCTTTATAACAGTTATGTAAGACGTTATGTCACTGTCGAGCCATTGCAATTAGTTTAATTCCCTGGTCCGGCAGGTTTGTAATTAATGTAAATGCAACTAACAATTCTTAGTAATCAATAAATCTATTTAATGTTTTTTTCTTTCTAGAAATGTATAGCAAATATCACTATTCTTATGAACTAGGCTACTTTTCCTTTCCACTACAGAAATCGGTCACATACCCTGACAATGTTCAAAACTAGGCTGAAAACATTTTTCTTAGCGGTGCATACAACTGACTGATTCTATTTTGTACTACTAACTTTTATTGCCCTTTTTAAGCCCCCTTTTTAATACATTTAAACCCGAGACTGCTCTATTTTAGTATGAAATAATTGTATTTTTTTATTGGCTTTTGAATGCATTTTGATCTGCGTTTTAAAATTTCTCCAGTGAAGTACTATGAATTGCCTTGTACATGAATTGTGCTATACAAATAAATGATTGATTGATTGTTCAACCATGTTTACAACGTCTTTCCCGTCATCAAATGTCACCTGGAGATCTATTCATAATTTCTCCAGTCAAACAATGAACTATCATCTTCTTTAGTAAGGAAAACCCCATGCAATAACTAGCATAATTCACCTAGCTGAACTGCCATACAATACCGATATTTGTATATTCTGAAGCTGTGTTCTTATGGTTGACCACTTTATTTTGTTTGCGGTGCGTTCGCAGACACTCAGTTGGCCTCTGCTCTCTTGTAGATCAGCTCCCTGTGTTGGGAATCGTGGCGGTGGGGTCTGGTCTGGCTCTCATCATCTTTGGCATCTCCAGTTTCCTCATCTACAGGTGAGTTTGAACACACCACGAGAAGCACCACGGATCCATCCACACATTTTCACATCCAACAAAGGTGTATTTTTACAAAAACTCAAATGCTCTGGTTAACTGCTTGCACTATTTTGTTGTTGTGGAAAAAAGGTTGGTGTATTTGGAATCATTTAAAACAATCACCCTGGGACAAAATATGTGCTATTATTATGTAGAGCACAATAGACTCTAAGAATGGGAAAATAAAACCCAGCAGCGATTGTTCTTTCACAGGACACATGACAACCGGACTAAAACAGTTTGCGTTTTGCTGGATACTAATTTGCTGCTAACATGGATTCAAAAATGGTTTGCAATTATGAATTCTGGATCTCTGCCTTAAGCTACTGCATTCATGGTGTTTGATGAATAGCTGATGATAACGGCTTAGTCTGATTTTATTATGTAATTAACTCACGCTTTTCAGAGACCCACGGACAAAAAGGCTCTAGATCCAGGACTGAGGCTGTAGCTCCAGGACTGCAGCTGTAGATCCAGGACTGAAGCTGTAGATCTAGGACTGAGGCTGTAGACCCAGGACTGCAGCTTTATATCTAGGACTGCGGCTGTAGATCTAGGACTGCGGCTGTAGATCTAGGACTGAGGCTGTAGATCTAGGACTGAGGCTGTAGATCTAGGACTGAGGCTGTAGATCTAGGACTGAGGCTGTGGATCCAGGACTGAGGCTGTGGATCCAGGACTGAGGCTGTGGATCCAGGACTGAGGCTGTGGATCCAGGACTGAGGCTGTGGATCCAGGACTGAGGCTGTGGATCCAGGACTGAGGCTGTGGATCCAGGACTGAGGCTGTGGATCCAGGACTGAGGCTGTGGATCCAGGACTGAGGCTGTGGATCCAGGACTGAGGCTGTGGATCCAGGACTGAGGCTGTGGATCCAGGACTGAGGCTGTGGATCTAGGACTGCGGCTGTAGATCTAGGACTGCGGCTGTAGATCTAGGACTGCGGCTGTAGATTTAGGACTGCGGCTGTAGATCCAGGACTGAGGCTGTTGATCTAGGACTGCGGCTGTAGATCCAGGATTGAGGCTGTAGACCCAGGACTGCAGCTGTATATCTAGGACTGCGGCTGTAGATCTAGGACTGCGGCTGTAGATCTAGGACTGCGGCTGTAGATCTAGGACTGAGGCTGTAGATCTAGGACTGAGGCTGTGGATCCAGGACTGAGGCTGTGGATCCAGGACTGAGGCTGTGGATCCAGGACTGAGGCTGTAGATCTAGGACTGCGGCTGTAGATCTAGGACTGCGGCTGTAGATCTAGGACTGCGGCTGTAGATTTAGGACTGCGGCTGTAGATCCAGGACTGAGGCTGTTGATCTAGGACTGCGGCTGTAGATCCAGGATTGAGGCTGTAGACCCAGGACTGCAGCTGTATATCTAGGACTGCAGCTGTATATCTAGGACTGCGGCTGTAGATCTAGGACTGCGGCTGTAGATCTAGGACTGCGGCTGTAGATCTAGGACTGAGGCTGTGGATCTAGGACTGAGGCTGTGGATCCAGGACTGAGGCTGTGGATCCAGGACTGAGGCTGTAGATCTAGGACTGCGGCTGTAGATCTAGGACTGCGGCTGTAGATGTAGGACTGCGGCTGTAGATGTAGGACTGCGGCTGTAGATTTAGGACTGCGGCTGTAGATCCAGGACTGAGGCTGTTGATCTAGGACTGCGGCTGTAGATCCAGGATTGAGGCTGTAGATCCAGGACTGAGGCTGTAGATCCAGGACTGCGGCTGAAGAACCAGGACCGAAGCTGTGGATTCAGCTCTAGATCCTGGATCCTTTTTTTTGTTGTTGAGATAATTCTAAAGCCCTGAATTACATGCAGTTAGATCTGAGCCAGTTGATTTGTTTTCGTCCTGACTGTCCGGGACTCTAAGTACAGGTAGTAGGTAAATATTTTACTCAAAGCAACTTTTGTGCTTTCAGCTCTCAGCATTCATTGAACTAAACTGAAGGGTCAGATTAAGAGCTTTGAGCTTTTGAATTGCAGACATAGCCACTGATACGGCTTGGATTGGCTTGAATATTGTCAGAGTATAATCTTGTCTCACATTTTGACTGTTGCTCTCATACCACTCTTGCTCCACTCTGATCAGCAGCGCACTCTGGTATCTCTTACTTTGCTCTCTCTGTGGTCTCTCTCTGGTCTCTCTCTGGTCCCTTTCTGGTCTCTCTCTGGTCTCTCTCATGTCTCTCGCTTGTCTCGCTCTAATCTTACTCTGGTCTCTCTCTGGTCTCTCGCTGGTCTCCCTCGCTGGTCTCCCTCGCTGGTCTCCCTCGCTGGTCTCCCTCGCTGGTCTCCCTCGCTGGTCTCCCTCGCTGGTCTCCCTCGCTGGTCTCTCTCGCTGGTCTCTCTCTGGTCTCTCTCTGGTCTCTCCCTGGTCTCTCTGGTGTCTGGTCACTCTCTCTGGTCTTTCTCTGAGTTGAGTTCTGCTGCTGTAGTGACATGCATCAACCACTGGGGGAGCCAAACCCACCCTTTATTTTTTTCTACCTCAAAACCTTTTCAACCGTGGGGTATTTACAGCCGTCTTCATGGTATCAGCTTGACGGGTGCCATTGTTAAAACGACGTTGTTGATTTTCTCGCACAGTCGGGCCAAACATCCCCCGCTGCACCGTGTTAGCTTAGTTGTAATTAGCCTCTCATTAGCAGCGTGGTGCAACGGAAATGGCAGCCCTTTGAATAATTGACACTGTTCTTATGTCAGTATTCTTTAAAAGTCAATACAAGGGAAGTGCACATTAACAGGAGCCTTTTATTAAAGATGTATTTGTTTGTGGTTGAGTTTTTGCGGAAATTTGCCCCATCTCCACCAGCCCTAAATGGTTCTTCTCTACTCTTCACTACTCTTCTCTACTCTTCTCTACTCTACCTGGTTGTCTTTCCATTCCATTCCATTGTATCTGGTATCGTATCCAAGCAATCTACCCTACACTTTTGACATTTTACTACAAATAGGATAAAATCTTAAGCCTCAAACCGTCTGTGCAGTTTGCCCTAACTGCAGTTTTAACCGTTTTGCATTTGCTATTTCTACCAAGCCATGTGCTGAATCAAAGAGGAATGTTTTAAGCCTGGCCTTGAACGCAGAAACTGTGACCGCTTCCTTGACTTGGAAGATTACAAAAGCTTGTATACAGAGATTTTTAAAATGCTTACTTGGTCTTGCATTTCTGTTGTTACAGTATGAGCCGCTTTATTGTACAGGGGTGACTTTAGTTTAGTGACAACGTTGTATTCATTTCTATTCAAAATTTTTTCTTCTTCAACTCCCAAGATGGCTGCCACCGTCACCCTTACAACCAAACCCAAACCTGGGATTTAATGGTCCTAAAGTCTAAAATGTCCAGTTTGTACGTCCGCACTCACAATGGCATGTCAGTAATTGCTGCCTTTAGTATAAATATATATTCACCTATTTCCCTGTAAATGTCTCAGGAAAAAAAATAGAATGTGAGATCTGCCAAAATAATCCAATGGTTTTAATGTTGTTCAGAATGGTCTGTATAAAAACTTTTATGTTGGCGAAACGTGTTTTTTAAAGCGACATATTGCAGTCATTTTGATGGCGCCCATTCAAATTAATGGCTTTTTTTACTACTTTTATTCAAATTTAGCAATGTATATGGATTTTATTTTTAATACGTGCTATAACTGTTTAAAATAACTTGAAATACAGAAGAGATAGTTTGTTTAAAGGGTACTAAATGCTAACTGCAGCAAGTAAACAGTGAGTTGGTATAGTAAGCCTCGGGCTGAGATTACTCCGAACCAGTCTAGGACCAGCCTAGGACCAGTCTAGGACCAATCCAGGGCCAGCCCCTCGAGAATAGTTGTTTGAAGTGCAATAAAATGTTGGTTTGCCAAGAGACTAAAAATCTGGGCGTTAAAGGTAGAAGTAGAAAGATAATTTTATACAAACAGAGACAGTCACATAGTATGAAGACCAATGTACACACGAAATTACACTTCCAAAACAAAAAGCCGTGGAAAAAGTATTTGAACGTATTGCATTCGATGAAGCACGGTGGCGCACGATTAGAGCTGCTGCTTCAAAGCAAAAAGGTCCTGGGTTCGATTCCACCTCTAGGCCAGTTCTGTGGAGTTTGCATGTCCTCCCCGTGTCTGCGAAGGTTTCATTTGGGTGCTCCGGTTTCCCCTACCACTAAAAACATGTACAATGAGTCTGGAATCTCCATCTCTGTGTGGAGTGAGCGACAAAACGCCCCAATAACAACAAATTGTAAAAGCGTTGTGTGACTCTGGTCCGTGAAAGACGCTATATAAATAAATATTACTTACTACTTTCTTACTTGATTTTGGTTTTTTTCACCGCCTGGACCGATCCATTTCCAATCGCGCTGTTTTTCCCCCCTGCTCCAGTTAAACTCTGCATGTAATGACCCCCAATGACTTCTCTTCAGACTGTCAGCCCCAAACATTGTGCTTTTGACCTCGAGCTTATTGCCCCAAAGCCTCAGCAGCAGCCAGTGGCCACAGATCTGAAGAGGAGCGTCCGCGTTGGAGGTAAAGCTTGTTCATTAGATGCAGAGTTTACACGCGCCACACGCATCACTCACGCAGCTCTCTCTCTCTCTCTCTCTCTCTGTCTCTCTCTCCGCAGTGCACTCTTCAGCAAACTGGGACTTCTGCCCAACTAGCCCCGTTGACGCCCTCGGCCCCGGGGTAAGTCCTGACTCAGCAACTTCATACGTCAAAGTGTAAAAAGTGTTCTATATTCTCTATTAAAATGACAACGGAGACTAATCTTCCAACCCTGATTAGAAGTTTCCATCCCCCAGTTCTCAACGTCATTGCTCCGCATCAGTCACAGACCTTAAGTTGTTTTTAGCTGTATCCACGCCAATATCAGGAACATGTAACTCCACCCCGTCCGTCTTTAATTCATTTTGGTAATTTCTTAAGTGAAATTTTTTTCTTTACAATCACATGTCTGTGTTTGCAGCTGGTAATTTGAAAAAAATAAGTAACCGTTGTGTTTTATTTATTGCAGACTTTTCAGCGATGGCCACAGACACCCGTCATCACTACTGGACCAAGCACCACTATCAAGAACACACACACACACACCTAAAGCTGGGTTACTGTACCTAACTTTTCTGATCCTAGATATGACATTTTATTCTGTTTATTCTATTCTATTCAGAAGCCAAAAAAAGTGAAAGAAATATTTAGTAGTTTGAAAACGAGGTACCCCAGCTTTAAATACTTTCTATTGCTTTGTTGTTGTGCCTGTTAGATATTAGCAGAAAGATCATCATGGAAACTGGAGAGATTTTGTTTGTATCCTCTATCAAAAAGGCCTTGATAATTGGCTTTATTTTAAGTTCCAATCCAATGTACTGTTGTTTTATTCCCATGTTATGAAACAAACAAATGTGAAAAAAGTCTCATATTGCAACAAATATCAATGAAAGTTTACAATCAGTGACTTTGGTGACAAGGTTGCATTCATTTCTCTTCAAAGTTTCTCTTCATCAACTCCCAAGATGGCCGCCACGGTTACCCCAGCAACCAAACTCAAAACCTTTTGATTTTAGGTTAGGCCTTATTCAGGCTTTGATCAGCCTGAATAATGCATTGTACAGGACCTAAAGTTTAAAATGTCCAGTTTAAATGTCCGCATGCACAATGACATGTCAGTTATCTCGGCTTTTAGTATAAATATCCCTGTAAATGTCTCAGGAAATAAAAAAAATCCGATATAGAATGTGAGATATGCCAAAATAATCCAATGGTTTTTATGACGTTCAAAATGGTCTGTACAGAAACGTTACTGTCAATGAAAAAGTCTTTATTCTCTAGTTTATTATTCCTTTGCTCTGAAGATCCCCTGCTGTTGCATCATCTGTGATTAAAAAAACAGTTGTAACAAAGTTGGGACTTGGTGCAAATTGTGAATAAAACTTAAAACATTTTATTGATGGGACGGAAGTTGAGAATCAGCTTTTTCTATTAACTCTGTACATGTCGCAAGTATATTGATATTATTATAATTTGCTGTAACTATAGCCTTGTTTCCACCAGCCCAACTCAGCCCTACTCTACTTGGCTCTATTCTACCTTGTTCTGTTTCCATTACACTTTAGAGAACAGAGCAAAGAGGGAACTGGAATAAAGTATTGCCCATATTTTTTGGCAATTTCTCAGGTGAATTTACGTTCTTTACATTCTTGACAATCACATGTCTGTGTTTGCAACCAGTCAATTCAAATAAATAATTAAATTTAAAAAAAGTCTAATTCTTCCTCTGGTGGCAGCATGGGGAGTTACAGGCAGAAAGCACTTTTTACCCTTCATGAGTCACCCTGTATTGTCTGCTTAAGATATTATTCCAAATCGTAAAACATGAAATGACAAAGTAAACTGTCTCATTTATATTTTTATGTTCAAAACTAATGCGTAATATTTCTTCTTTAAAGCCTAATTAAAAGGGTTTTGACATCAGTATTATAGCTGAAGTTATGAAGCAGGAATGGGAAAGAATTCAGAATTGGTTTTGTCAGTTCCCAAATGTTTATTTGACACTTATTAAAAGAAAAGATTACATAACACTGAGAATTGTCGCAGGAATCTAATAAAAAAATTGTTTTATTGGCCTGGAATTATGTCTTGTTTTTGAGGCATATTCCACTAAAACTGTCCCAACTTCATTGCATTTGTGGTTGTGCATAGATCCGGTATCATGCAGGCATTTTGGCACAGATGGGAACAAAAGCCCCCCGTTTCCACCAGCCCTACTTGGCCTTGGCCTTACTCTTCCTGGTTGTGTTTTCACTTTAGTGTCTGGTACCGCATCCTAGCAAACATACCCACAACAAACCACTATTCTGGGAAACTTATTGCAATAGCCATGGCTTCTAACAGGCGCATTGGAAACGCTCCCAATCGGGGTAGAGCCGAGCCGAGCAGGGCCAAGTAAGCTCGGTAGAAACTGGGCTAAACTGTGATGTGCTGCTATGTCGGCACTTTGTTGCTTTGTTATAACTACAGCAGACCGCAGCACATTTTGTCGTCTTCAAACACAGTCTCACTTTAGTGTTTGTGACGGCTACGTGACGGGTTCCAGAACATTCCTCAGATGTATTTTCCGATATATATGTATTTATTTTCTATAAAAGTGTATTTTGTAATGAGAGAATTCAGAAAAATATATCAGATGTTTTTATTCTCATGTACTTTAAGCTGCTTTTGTGCCAATCGTCCATCACGGTGGTTTTAAATGCACACTCTGTATTGAATGTGATTTAATAAAGACAAACCTGTGTAACGAATTACATTGTTTGATTCATTTTGCTCAGAAAGCCACTGTCCTGGATTTCACTTACTTTCTCTCTAAATTTTCTCTTCTAAATTTGTGGAAGATTCACCAGTCTCGCACGGCTATTTTTTCTCGAAGGACAAAAATAATTCTATTGCAACTTTGCTCCGGAAAACTTATCCGGGGCTAATAGCAAAACGGTTGTACTTAAAGGTACACTCGGTAATTTTACTCCCATCTATCGTTGAGATCATATGTTGCAGTCAACTCTCTCTAGGGCCATGCAGTTCACATTAAGTTTTACAGCTACGGTAGCCTCAAAGGACAAAATGTCATCTATAAAATCAATACGGCACCACTCCAGCGATCAAGTTTACCCGTTTCATTTCTATTAATGGCCCAATTTTAAGTGCATGAAATGACATAGTAAGACGACATTTTATTGATTTAAATTTGGTGTTAGCTTTGCCCCATAACAGGGTCGATGTGTTGCAAGGATGTGTTTTTATTGTACGTGTTTTTAGCCGATTTCATGGCTCATATCTGGATTTACTAAGAAAATATCAGAATATAAACACCAGGATCACAGAGAGAACTAAACCACAGAACTTTCAAACCCAGTTACTGAGCTAGAGGAGTTTACTTGTATGTAAGTCAATAGGAGCCAGAGTAAGTTAGATCAAAACTTTGCCTATGAGCACTTCTCTATTGGACTTTATTGAGTTAGGCCCTGTCCACACGAAGTCAAGCTCAGGCCTAAACGCAAAAATACTTTATCAATCCAGTGTATCGTCCATACGAGGCCGGCGTTTTGGGGGGGTGTAAACGAACATTTTTGAAAGTAGGTCCCAGAGTGGAAAGATTTCAAAACTCCGTATATGCCGCTCCGTGGTTACTGCCTCTCCGCAATGTATCTGAGACGCTTGCGTCATCGCCCCGCCTCTTGTTAAAGCACGCATGCGCCGCACTCAGAAAATAATGACAACAACAATGTAGCTTGTTGGTTTTGTAATCCAGTGCGACCCGAAGCAACAGTTCAACCTCATCGTCCGTCCATACTAATGTAGTACCAGCTCGCCCACTCGCCATGTTGTCTGTTTACAAAATTCTGCGCATGCCCACGGAAGTTTGGGCTTGATCCCGTCATTGCGTCACAGCGCCACCAACAGGTCTGGCATAGTTTCACAGCGTTTTCAGGCGTATTGACTACATTCATATGGACGCACACATTTACTGAGCTAACTCCGTGTTTACAGAAAAAGTTTCTGAAATTATAAGCGTTTTGTCTTCGTGTGGATATAGCCTTAATTGGTTAGCATTGTCCATCTATACAGTCTATGCCGTTGCCACAATAGCCCTGGGGCAGACTGATGGGAGCGAGGCAACTTTACAGTACCATCTCCAACCACCAACATTCATTCACCCTCACACCAGACTCATGTGGGAGAAGTGTCTTGCCTAATGACACGACAATTGGCACTTTAAAGCTGGGGTGTGTAAGTTTCAAGCCACATCGAATCGAGCTATGTAATAAATCCATGTCACTAGTTCCTGGCTCTTAAACAGTTTTGGTTTTTGGTTACATCTTTAGAGCAGCTTTTTCAGACTGAAAAGTACCAGAGGACCACCCTCATTCAGCCCAAAGTGTCAAAAAGTGACTCACAGGGATCCTTCTTACAGCTGAGTGAAGACAGCATGTTGTGGTCTTATTTTACCACAACATCTTCCTTCCACAAGACTTTCTATGTTCACATAACCATATTTCAACAGCATTTCTCCCGATTTCCCCATCTACTAATGTCTAAGCCACGGTGCCATGTTTGTGCTAGCATGCTGAGCTAGCATGCTGAGCTAGCCTGTTCCCGCACGCTTTCTCAGCCTCAAACTTGACGGAAAAAGCAGCGCAAGAATTCTAACAATCCGTCGAAAGAATGCGACGCAGACAAATGGAGCGAAGGAAAAGCCGCATGTAGTGAAACTAGAGCCTTTATACCAGATACGTGTGTGTTTGCTTTCACGCCGGGTCGCCAGGTTGGAGAGTTTTAATGGGTCAGGGGGAGGCTGGGAGGGGGCTGTTCACATGTGGGACCGGCCCGAGACAATGGAGACAGTGTGGAGCGGGGTTTGAAGCATTCTGGTAAATTGATGTTTTTCTCATAGCTGTTATAATGCTATTACGCTACAGGAAGTTTTTAAAAGGAGAAAAGTTAAGTTATCCACCTGCTGTGTATACATTTATTTAGACATTGGTCATCTGACCCTTATGGACCAATGGCTTTTTTCTGATCTGTTGTTGGCGAATCGACAGATTTGTAAAGTTCTCAGAGATTACTACTGTTGTGATTTAGGGCTATACAAAAATAAATTGAAAGGAGATGCATTTTTCAGAAGGAGTAAAAAATAGTTCCTTCACTGTTTGTTTGAATTAAACCAAAACTGGACCAACGGTGAAGAAGACTCGATATTAGTTTCATCTATATTATATATCATTTTTTAAAATAATTTTAAGATGCATAACCAGAGATATCAAACATGAAACTAGTGCAAACTACATTGAAAGAGGTTCACCATGACCTCAAAGACCTCATCCCTTGAATATTGTTTCTTGCGTTTGTCCCAAGTCCGAGTCGTAAAGGCCACCATCCAACATAGCTTCAAAATTAGGTATAACATGCCATGGCAGCCATTTTAATACATCAATGTACTTCACGAAAGACAATACTTCGCTTATTGTGATGAAAGGTAACAAGAGTGAAGCTCTTTACAATGGATAATAATGATAATAATAATAATAATAATCCATTGGGTTTTATAGCGCAGCTGCCCCGGGGCACACTGACAGAAGTGAGACCATACAAGAAATGTTATGGTCTGAGTGAAAAACAAATATCCGCATATACAAATAAAATTAACGGCAGAATTCCAAAGGGTCTGAGCTTCACAACAAGGTAGACGAGGTAGAGCATGTATTTATTGTTGTGTTGTGATTATGATCACAATGGCTAATTTGTTCCCGGGCCTTAGTTTGGACATAACTGGTCTATGGTTTCCTCTACCCCTAAAATTCTTTAAAAAAATGTTGCTTATTTTTGTCTCAAGTATTAAACACACTTCATAGATATAGATAATCTTGTTAAATTTTGCATCCACAACCGTGAACATTTAATTGTACCATAGAGCTTGTTATGTTAGTGCTGTATACATGGTTTGGTTCCAGCCTCTTCCCCTCAGCCTCCTCTGCCCCTCAGCCTCCTCTGCCCCTCAGCCTCCTCTTCCCCTGAGCCTCTGCCCCTCAGCCTCCTCTTCCCCTCAGCCTTCTCTTCCCCTCAGCCTCCTCTTCCCCTCAGCCTCCTCTTCCCCTGAGCCTCTGCCCCTCAGCCTCCTCTTCCCCTCAGCCTCCTCTGCCCCTGAGCCTCTGCCCCTCAGCCTCCTCTGCCCCTCAGCCTCCTCTGCCCCTCAGCCTCCTCTTCCTCTCAGCCTCCTCTGCCCCTCAGCCTCCTCTTCCCCTCAGCCTCCTCTGCCCCTGAGCCTCTGCCCCTCAGCCTCCTCTGCCCCTGAGCCTCTGCCCCTCAGCCTCTGCCCCTCAGCCTCTGCCCCTCAGCCTCCTCTGCCCCTGAGCCTCTTCCCCTCAGCCTCCTCTGCCCCTGTGTTCTCTGCTTCCACCCCTCTCCTCCATCTGGAAGTGCTTTACACCTGATGGAATGTGGCTCAGCTCTGCCGCTTTCCCAAAGAACATGGAAGTCCACTTTTCCCGAGCCAAGAAAGTTAGAACAAAATGCTCTGTACATTAAACGGGGTTAAGTTGTTTACAGCGAAGGTCCAAACAACACGCCAATCTTTCCCACTGTTGCCCCGGGTTGACGTGCTATTTCAAAACACCGGTCTGCAGTAGATATTGAAAAACACATATTATAATCCAAATACATTTAAACCGTCCACTCTGGCTTCATATCTATTGTGGTTCAATTCTCTCTCCAGGCCTTTCTAAGTGGGGTTTGCATGTTCTCCCCGTGCGTGCGTAGGTTTTCATTTAACGAGTGAGTCTGTAGTTTATTCTTGTTTAGTTTGTCATTTGTCAGTTCCATTCAGGAGATGGGAGAAAGCTGCTTCTCCTCCTTTCAGTTTTACACAGGGAACAGAGAGGAGGTCGAGCTCCGAGGTTCTCAGTGGAGTTTGTGTTCTCCTCGTATTTGTGTAGGTTTCCTCCTGGTGCTCCGGTTTCCCCTACCACTAAAGACATACTGTATACGATAAGCCTGAATGTCATGAGACATCAATTCCAGTGTTTGGCGTCTCGTATCAGTCATGTGGCCATACTTGCATGTGAAAGCCAGATCCTGTCAGACCTCTGAATCTAAGCAGGATATGGCCTGGTTAGTACTGTGATGGGAGACCACTAGGAACACCAGGTGCCACAGTGGATGGCTGCGGTAGTAGTTTATCACCACCGTGTATGGAGTGATAGAATAATGACATGTGAAGCGTATTTGAGTGTCCTGAAAAGCACTGTATATAACCAAAGCAATATTATTATATTATTAGTCATCACTGTGTGGAGAGAACGGAAGAATAACGGTACTTTAAACTAAGCTGAAGCTTTTTGTGCGACCTTGGTCTGTGAAATGCATTATATAGAGATGGATTACTTACTCACTTATTTAGTTTTTGACGTTTATAAGGAAAAATAGGTTTGTGAATGTCTGTATTTCTCCATGTGGCACTCCCCCTATGGACCAATACTGATGTCCAACAAGATGGATGTGGTGATGATCCAGGACACTTTAACATTCTACAACATGTATGGACATTTTCTTTTTAACATGTGTTTTATATTATTTTTGTATTTGAAGTGTTTGATTCTCTGATCTGTGTTGGAGAATTCAGTGGTTTTGTTAAGTCCTCTGAGATAACTACGGTTGTGATTAAGGGCTATACGAGAATACATTGAATTGAATTATTGTATGTGTGAACGTATGCGCAATGCTCATGTACGTATATATGTTTGTATCATGTGTTTTTTGTAAATGCTGTGGATTACATTAAATCATTCCTGTTTATAAGTTTGAAATAAATAAATAGAACCAGAGCCTTCCAGAGTTTTGCTCCCTGGATAGAGGAGACCGACTGTCCCAGCGTTGGTTTCCTGAGGTACACTTTCACATCTCGAAAGTCCAAATACTCTTTCCTCATATCCTTTAGAATACCTCATTTCCAGTCACTCTCCAGAAGTTCAGTGTTGTGAGTGTGTTTGGAGCAGGCAGTTGTTTTGGTGCAGAGATCAAGGTCAGGTTTGCAGCGAGGAGCACGAGTGGGAAGAGCCTCCTCAATGTTTTCGACTGACATGAATCATCAGTTTTGGTGCTTTTGAAAAGAGAAGTAGAGAAATGTCATAGTGAGTAAGCCTCAGTGCGGGTAATTCAGAATGTACAAAAGGTGTGCGACTTTAGCGTTAGCATTTTTCATATGACTAATGTAGTGGACGCAAGAATTTTACATAAACTAAATGCGTAAGAGACTGATTTGAACATACAGTAAGCTAGCTGCAGCCAATTTCTTCATATGGGAATTTAGGACAACATGGTGAACTACGCGCTACAGACTGTATATAGATGGACAATGCTAACCAGCTAGCTCAACAAAGCCCATTAATCCTTTACGGTTCACTCCTGGTAGAAATGTAAGTTTTTCTGTTTTGGATTTTCTGAGATGTAGGACACTAATAACACAAATACGTTATATATATTTCTTTTTTAAGTAATAGGTCTTAAACGGTTGTGATGCAGTATGACGGTAAAAGTGTGAGATGCCCCTAAGAGGTGGATTTTAGTTTCAAGCTTCAAGTCAAAATAACGACTCAGAAAGTGATCCACCAATGGTTGAGGAAACCGTTAAAGGGTTAAGGAAGTGCTCCTGAACAAAGTTTTGCTCCACACTCTCTGGCTCCTATTGACTTACATGTAAACTCCTCCAGCTCAGTGACCATTTGTGTCACACTCACCATTTTGGGCTTAAAAAAATGTGGTTTAGTGCTCTCTGTGATCCTTGTGTTTGTATGGTGATATTGTCTTTTTAAGTCCAGACATGAGCACCTGAGGAGCCTTTTGTGATGAGAGATTATCAAAATATGAACACCTGAAGTAGAGAGACCTTCTGAAAGACTCATGGGCTTTACTCATATTTTCCAAGTTAGATTTATTTTATTTTATTTAACAGTCGGGACATGAAAACAATTCAATTAAACTTTTTCTTGTCTAGCCCTAAATCATAACAGTAATAATCTCAGAGAACTTTACGAAGCTGTCGATAATCCAACACAGATCAGAGAATCAAACAGAAAATGCAACAATAACAAACACGCAACGCCACTGGTCGTTAATGGGCGGATGACAAATGTCCATTAATAATTTACAGAGACATTTGCATTTGAGACATCCTCATTGAAATGTAACGGTTTTTATAGTCTGTAATTGTATGTCGCTGTGTGTAACTTTTGTCCAGGACTCCCTTGAAAAAGAGGATCTTAATCTCCATGGGACTTTCCTGGTTAAAAAAAGGTTAAATTAAATAAAAAAATTAATATTGTTAAACGTCGGTTGTCCTGGATCATCACCCCTGTGAAAAAATTAGACTGAATACATTTCCGTGAACATACTGTATGATCACAAACTCAGCCTTGACTCAGTCCGACCGAGAAAAGAAATCACTCGTGTAATAATGTTTTATCAGCTTTGTCCTGAAACATGTCTGTTCCAGTAAGCGTTGGTCTAACCGTGGGTGATTGGATCTTTCTGTGGATTTTGTGTGTCTTCCACATGGAGGACGTGAACCGAGAGCTTGTGTAAACTGTGTTAAATAAATAACCCGTCGGTGCGTTTCACTCTGCCCCGAATGTGCAGCGCCGGAACGCAACAAGGCTCCAATCAGAAAGCTTCTCTGTACGTGTCGGAAAGTGTGAGTTTTGACCAAGACGAGGAAATGTAGAGGATGAGGAGGCTGAGGTTTGGGGAAGAGTAGGTGCTGAGGAAAAACAGAAAGACTAATTGGCTAAAGCAGGGGTGTCCAGACTTTTTAGTAATAAGGCCACTGCAGTTGACCAAAACTTGTCCAGGGACCGACAAGACAGAGAACAGCTTTGACTGGATCAGGCTGAGATTTAAAACAAGGAATAATAGATGTTTGCTAGCTTACTATCACACCAGAGCTACCCTAGCGCCATATAAGAGATTTAGGAAGTCAAAAACAAATGTCAGCATATATAAATACAATAACGGCAGATTTCTAAAGGGTCTAAGCTTCATGACGAGGTAGATCATGTCTGTAACGGTGGAGCTGAAGTTGGATGACTGTGAACTGTTAATGATCCCAATGGCTAATTTGGGTTAGCAAGGCAGAGGACCACATGACATAACACAGAGGGCCGCAATTGGCTCCCGGGCCTTAGTTTGTCCTTAAACCATGATCTAGGTTTCTGTGTTCTATCTCTGCATCATTAGAGAGAGCCAAGAGGTCTGGATCCAGCCACAGTGCATGTTTGGGGCTAGTTTTCTAGTTTTCTGCCATTTTCAAGCATGGGCCAATATGCACAGGTTATTGACTTAAAGTGGAGACACTATTACATTTTTATTGGCCATTCAAAATTGTAGAAAGAGAAAGGCCCAGTCTGAAGGTGAAATCGAACCAAGGATCTTCTTACTGAGAAGCGAGTGTTCTAACCACAGGGGCTGGTAGAACTCCAAAGATACCTGATGTTAGCATAGATGTAGCATAGATAATCAATGACTCCTCTGGCCACTCTGGAAAAGCCATGTTCCAGCTTCTTCCCTCTGGCAGAAGGTATTGTTCTTTGAGATGCAGCACATCTCGTTTAGCTTCTTTCCACAAGTTATCAGTTTAAACAGAGCACTTTGATAATCTCGCACTTGTATTGAAACTGTTTCTATCACACGTGCTTTGAACCGATGTGGATGTGTTGCAGGAAGTTGAAGCTGGAAAAGGAGTTGGCTGGGATGCTGTGGAGGATCCGCTGGGAGGATCTGCAGTTCGAGAGCCCCAACAAGTTCCACAAACGAGCGGGCAGTCGGCTCACCCTGTCCCAGGTCAGGAGGCCTTATTTCTGTTCAATTTGGCACTGGACTGACTCTGGGAATCAGCAGGAGGCCGGTCCCTGTGCTCCTCAGAGTTCCAGCAGGAGTCCAGTCCCTGTGCTCCTCAGAGTGAGAGTTGGTTCACATGGCTCTAACATTTTCTCAGATGTACTTTGGTGCGAGGCCATGGAGAGACTTGTAACAAACAGAGCTGCTTTAAAGTATTTTCTCTGAGCCACAGAAGCCAGTGCAGAGACAAAATCAAGATAAATGTTGTTTAATTCAAACAAATATTATCACAATGTTACAGTATGGAAAATCCTGGTCTTACTATACCAGGGTGCAGCTCAGACTGCCACCCCCCTGGCCCAGAAATGGATTAAGGGGAAGAAAATGGTGGCTGGATGGATGGCTAAGGTCTGGATTTGCTCCATTGAGCTCTGTAAACAGGTGTGAAGGGTTAACTTCTTTTTCAGATTAAAACGATTGGATCTGAGTTTGCCGTGACGTATGTAATGCACCTGAGTGAGGAATTTAGCATTTAGCCTAGCTTTAGCCACCTCTTTTGCCGCTAACGAAGCCCGTGGGGAGTAGAGCCACAACATCTTTGCCAGCAATGAAATCTGCTAAACATTCCTCTGGCTCTGGCTACAATTTCTTGATATTTGGGGTTTACAGATGGCTAAGGCCAGGCTAGCTATGCAACAGTTGAGCAAAGAAGGCTTCAATCTGAAAAATGTTTTATTGCCTCAACATTATCCCTTCCAGCTCTGGGACGACACAGCTGAGTGCTTTTGTAATACTTTGTCGTCTTTGGTTTGTTTTCTGTTGAGTTGTGTTGTAAAATCCTTTTGGGAGATTGGAAAGTTTGTGTGCCGGCTGCAGGAGGCTGTTCTCGTGTTTTTCTCTGAATAAGGGGAACAACTCCAACAACGACCTCGTTCTGAACTCTGAAGTCTGAGGAGAAACTAGGAGAGACTGGCATGAGAGGCGCTTAGCCACCCAAATACCTTTAATGAAAAAAAACTATTTTGGAAAAAAAACACTGGAATATTTAGTGATTAATTTCATTCATTAAAAAATAAATATAGTTCATTCAAAGTGACACACAATCACGATAAAACATATTGGTCTTTAGGAGAAACCGGAGCAACAGGAGCAAACCTACGCAGACATAGGAAGGAACATGCAAACTCCACTCCATATCTGGCTTGAATATCTATTTTTCACATTTCTTTGGCCTCCCTAACACTAAACAACTGTAGGATTGATCTTCAGAGATATTTGTACAGCCTCAGTATTCCCCCAGATGAACTGGAGAGAGTCTCTTTGCTCAGACTGCTGCCCCCCTGACCTGGCAATGGATAAAGCAGAAGGAAAAACAATAAAACAATGGACAGACAAAAATATCCACGGATGGCTAATTAGATCTGTAGTCTGACCGTAGACTGTATATATTAACGAACGTAGTCACGCTTATCTCCGACGTTCTAACTAATGGGCCAAAAATTGGGCTTTTGTGGAGTGATTTAAAATGGCCGCGGGGGCTGGAAAATGTGAAAAAACACATCTGCGCATGCGTCAGCCGGCACAGGCCCCATTCATTTAAACGAGTGACTTCAAAACTTCACAGCAAGTAAATGAGACTGGTCCAAAAAAATTCACTCCCCTCAGGATTGACACACATGTGGAACGGAGCTTTGGGCCAAGAGCCAACCTTTGGATCATCCTGTAAAGACGTTTTTGAGAAGTACTGCAAGCATGTCAGCGCCCGTCATTTTGGCCACTTTAAGTCTGACACAAGCTCTTCAACCATTTTAACATTGACAACACCCGGTACGGTCTTGTTGGATTGATATTGAGATTAAAAATGTACAAATGATGAGACTATAGTTCAACAATAGCAGACAGAGGCATGCTTTGTCTTCTTTACAGTAATCCTTCAGTTTGATTCGAAATGGAGTATTTGCTTAGGAATACACTCGCTAATATTATGATCTAATTTGGGTTATGGGTAGCGCCTCTTTTTATATTTTATTTTATGGTTTCTGTTCCTAGTTTTATTACTGTGGATGTTAATTGTGTGATTGAGTTGCTGTTTATTCCCACTTATTTTTGTATTTTTTTGTTGTCGAATATTATGATGATGTTAATGAGGACTACACTTAGAACAGTTAATATTAAGAACATATTTCTTGGACGGATTAGTTGTGAGAATGTGAGTGTGAATGGGTGAATGTATGAGTTTGGCTGGGTGGGTGGAGAAGGGATGGATAAAGCCTGTTTCATTTTGGTGTGTTGCCTGTGTTGCTTTTCGTTTTGTTTACAAGAAATCCAAACAAAACAAAATCCTTCAGTCGTACAGAAAATGACCATCTCTCGCCTAGTGTGGTTTCGCTCCTGTCGTGTCCTTAAATCCTCCCGTTCGCTCCACACGTTCGAACGTTTCACCATTCCGCACATCTGCAGCCGGAGAATGTGTTGTCAGCCTGATGGTTTTTCCAGCGCTCGTGGTCCAGAGCCAGACCGGAGTGTGAAGCAGCCTCCGAGAGAGAACCCGCGCTCACACAAACGCATTCTGGCACATTCCAACTCCTTAAAGACCCTTCAGAGTGTGTTTTAGGAGATCTTTGTCCATTAATAACGATAATGGGACTGTTCGCCTTGTTTTAGAATGTGGTGTAATATCTTCAGTTGAAATTATATGGGGAAAGGAAACATGTATGAAGGGTAAAAAATGCTTTACTGTAATTCCATATGCGGCCACCAGAGGGAGAAGGAGAAGCCACGTGATTGAAAAGGCTGTTATTTCAATTACCGAACAATTTATAGCACGAGTGTTCAAAGATTTCAGTAAGAGGGTAACTTTAGCTTGGCAAAATTGTCCAGGGGTCGAGAGAGAGACAAGAGACCAGAGAGAGACGAGAGAGACCGGAGAGTAGAAAGAGACTAGAGAGAGACCGGAGAGTAGAGAGAGACTAGAGAGAGACCAGAGAGAGACTAGAGAGAGACCAGAGACCAGAGAAAAACCATAAACCAAAGAGAGACCAGAGAGAGATCAGGGAGAGACCAGAGACTAGAGAGAGACCCAAAAGACTTTAGAAAGAAACCAGAAAGAGGGTCCAGAGACCAGAGGGAGACCAGAGAGCAAAAAGAGACCAAAAAGAGACCAGAGAGGGACCAGAGAGAGACCAGAGACTAAAAAGTGACCAGAGACTAAAGAGTGACCAGAGAGTGACCAGGGAGAGACCAGGGAGCGACCAGAGAGAGACCAGAGACTAGAGAGAGACTAGAGAGAAACCGGGAGAGAGACGAGAAAGAAATCAGAAAGAGGGACCAGAGACCAGGGAGAGACTAGAGACTAGAGAGAGACCAGAGAGAGACTAGGGAGAGACCAAAAACAGACCAGAGACTAAAGAGTGACCAAAAAAGACCAGAATGAGACCAGACATTGGAGAGATACCAGGGAGAGAGATGAAAGAGAAACCATAAAGAGGGACCAGAGAGAGACCAGAAACCACTGTCCATTATTGTTAATACATTTCCCTTAACGTCATGTCTTCTGCTGATGCACATCCCTCATTTAAAGCCGGTCTCTGTAAACTTCTCTCCTCTTCCATGTTTCCTGCAGAGAGGCTCCAGCTACGGCTCCTTGATCACGGCTCACGGGAAGTACCAGCTTTTCGCCAAAACGGGCTATTTTAAGGTGAGTCGCTCTGACAGACTCCCACACACGACGACAGAGAGCGCACAGCTGCAGAAACACCTTTCATTACAACTATTTCTGCTGCGAAAAACAGCAGAGGACTTTACAAAGTTGTCGATTCCTCAACGGCAGATCAGAGAATTAAAACGGTTCAAACACAGGAAGTGCACCAATAACAAATACAGAGCCATTGGTCCATAGGGGGCAGATGACCAATGTTGATAAATGTCCATAAATATCCTGGATCATCTTGTACCCTCTTTACATTTGACTTTTATACTTACATTTGCTTTATACTGTGTCACAAAATGGCCCCACTGTAGCTGTTGTGTGAAGAAATATGGACATTATTAACAGTAGTAGTATTTTAATTTGAGAAGTTTTACAATGGTTTTTTTTTACAAGCACACATAATTCAAGAAAGCAAGAAGGCAGAAGCAAAAAGCTTATAGGAGCCTTCCCCATTATCTATAGGTGCCTTCCCCATTACCTCGTGAGAGACAAATCCCCAAAAATGGAAATTGTAAAGCGCTTTGTGACTCTGGTCTGAGAAAGGCGCTTTATAAATAAAGATTACTTACTTATGTAAATCCAGTAAAAGCAGTTTTTGAACATGAATCTGTTGAAGGGTTACCCCAACCCTAACCCTCTTTCAAATGTTTGGGCACCCCTGGTCTATTATACAGTCTATGTCTCTGCTGCTTTATGTACATGATATATTAATGTATGTTTTGTTGTCGCACAGGGGAACTTGGTGGCCATCAAACACCTGAACAAGAAGAGGATAGAGCTGACCAGGCAGGTTCTGATGGAGCTCAAACATGTAAGTGGTCGACGTGTCTGACGGCTGTTTATTTTTATACTGTATATTTATATGACCTTGATATTAGCGTGGCCATACCTGCAAGTGACAGCCAGATCCAGTGGGGTGGCTGCGGCTGTAAAGTGTCAAACAGCCCTTATCACAAGAGGCTGGGCATGTGCTGCTCTTTCCTTTATAAAGTTGTCGTTGTGAAAAATGTGTTTGAAAATGTTTGTCTTGCTCCACGTGGAGGAGGAAAACTGTAGAAGTGGTCCGTCCATGACTGAGAGCTACAGTTTGAGACCTCAATATTAGCGTGGATGAAGCTAGAAATAACTCAAAGTCTGTTTTTAATGAGAGACAAAATCATATCATTGTCTAACCCTCAATGATTTTTTTGTTAAGATGTTTTTTCTGGAGCGGATTCAGGAGCTGCTGCAGTTCCATCTCCCACCGTGTTTAATATGGCTTAAATTAGAGGGTATGTCTTCCACCGCAACAATGGTGCTGACAGGATTTGGTTTGGATTATTATAAGGCCGTAAAACACAAAATGTCAAAGTTCTCCAGATCGGGACTCGGGCCATCGGCCTTTGCCTCGCAGCTCTTGAGTGTCTAGTGTCGTATCTTTCCCTGAGACATGGAGAAGCAGCATCTGGGAGCATTTACTCGCTTCCTCCTGTCTGTGGTGTGGAAACTGCTGCGGTCGCTCACAAAAAAACTCTGTGGAAAGAAACTTGTGTTCGATTTCCGCCAATTTTACAAAGACGTAGCGTGGAATCAATGGATGCTTATAAGGTCTTTCAAACCTGACATTTACTGCGGACGTAGCTTTGGTTAAATGCATGGCTCCTCTCCCCACCACCATCGCCACCATCACCAAAGAATGCATTAACAGAAATCAATCCAATCAAATGGCGGTTTACCGAGGTCTGAAAGGGATTAACTAAGGTCTCTCTCAACCAGGAGCAAAGCAGGACACGGCTAAACCAGAGTGACGCCTGGATTTCACCATAAGCAGCACAATATTGTAGAACAGGGGTCTCCAACCTTTTTCAATTGGAGAGCTACTTTTATACAACAGAAGAGGTAGAGCGCTACTCCTTTTTGCAGTCATTATAGAATCTATGTATTAATGACAAGAGAGAACACATATGGAGGGCACATGTAAAATATTCTGTAATACTGTATAACCCTATATTCATACTTATAATAAATATGCTTTTTTCTATAGCACAGTTCCTACACAGGCAACTCAAAGTGAAGAAAACAAAACAAGATAGAACCATAAATAATCAGAGCTTGAACATTGTCAAATGCAGGTTTGACAATGTTTTTGTAGAGTGTTTTGTAGGTTTTAGGTTCATGTTTTGGACGTCAACAACATGAAGTATTGAAGTGAATGAAGCAGGAGCAACCGTCACCTGCCGGCTCTGTGGAGGAGGCCGCTTCCCCAGCGCTGGCCTCACACTCACACCTCCTCACACCTGGGACCTCTGCTCCGGCGGAACACTGGCTCTTTCACTGCACACACACACACGCACACATACACACACACATATATACACACATGCGCGTACATATACACACACATACATAAATATACACACACACATACACTCTCCCACACATACACACATATATGCACACTCACTCACTCTCTCTCTCTTACAAACACACACATACACAAATATATACACACACACACAGACCGGTGCCCCGGACAGGAATGCCTCTCTCACCTACTCCCTGTAAATATAGACATTCTGATGAGATTCTGCCAAAAAGGAGAAAGTTAAAATAAGCAGCGATGAGGCCAGACTTCTTGCAGAAGTCTTCATACCCAGTGTACTTTTCCACATTCTGATATTAAAGAGAATCTCTCTGGTCTCTGTCTGTTAATGCAGATCTAAAGATGTGATTGAGAGCGAACGAAAAGAGAACGAGACCAGAGAGAGAGACACGAGAGCGAGACCAGAGAGCAAGACCAGAGAGCAAGACCAGAGAGAGAGACCAGAGAGAGAGACCAGAGAGAGACCAGAGAGAGACCGGAGAAAGAGACCGGAGAAAGAGACCGGAGAAAGAGACCGGAGAAAGAGACCGGAGAGCGAGACCGGAGAGCGAGACCGGAGAGCGAGACCGGAGAGCGAGACCGGAGAGCGAGACCGGAGAGCGAGACCGGAGAGCGAGACCGGAGAGCGAGACCGGAGAGCGAGACCGGAGAGCGAGACCGGAGAGCGAGACCGGAGAGCGAGACCGGAGAGCGAGACCGGAGAGCGAGACCGGAGAGCGAGACCGGAGAGCGAGACCGGAGAGCGAGACCGGAGAGCGAGACCGGAGAGCGAGACCGGAGAGCGAGACCGGAGAGAGCGAGACCGGAGAGCGAGACCGGAGAGCGAGACCGGAGAGCGAGACCGGAGAGCGAGACCGGAGAGCGAGACCGGAGAGCGAGACCGGAGCCGTAGCACAGCGTCCAGAATGCTCAACTATATTCTGGGAAATAATTCAGCGTCTCTTGAGTCCAAACAAGTATTAGGTCTAAATGAGTTGAAAACCCTGCTGTAGACCGAGCTGGAGACCGTCTCTGACCCGCTGGGCCCGGGTTAGTAATAACGAATGCATTTGTTCCTGTGTCATTTTGCCACAATGCCCCATTCACGTCGGGGCAGATTGGGAGCAGACAGCAGAGTAAACCAGGCCACTTTAAAAGCCCCTGGTGCCACTAACATTTCAAGCATAAATGGAAAATTGTGTTGCCTACTTTTGCCTGGACGCTGTTCTCGCCCAGGAACCTGCGCCAACGGCTGACGCTCCAGTCTGTGTTTTTATAATTCAGTTTGTAAAAGGAGAACGGAGGACAGAATATGGAATGTAATAAGTGTTGAGGACTTTGGATTAACTTTCGCTTACGGCTTGAGTGCTCGAGTGTAGGGTCTAAGGACTGTGGGGATGGTCCGGGACTTCCAAGGACGTCTATGGACATTTATTGACATTAATGGATATTTATTGGTCAACCACCTCTTATGGATCAGTGGCTCAATATGTCGTTTTTTTATTGTTGTATTTCCTGTGTTCGAGCGGTTTGATTTTCTGATCTGTGTTGACGAATCGACAACTTTGTAATGTCCTCTGAGTTAACTACTTTTGTCATTTAGGGCTGTACAAAAATACATTGAATTGTGTGTGTGCACGCTTGGCTGTGTGTGTCATAGACTGTAAAGGTGTGAATGCGCATGTGTGTGTATCTCTATGTGTGTGTGTATCTCTGTGTGTGTGTTTGTGTGTCTGTGTGTGTGTGTGTGTGTATCTTTGTGTGTATGTGTGTGTGTGTATCTCTGTGTGTGTGTATCTCTGTGTGTTTGTGTGTCTGGGTGTGTGTACAGTATGTGTGTGTGTATCTCTGTATGTGTGTAAAGTTGAATGTATATATTGTTCTATGTGGGTCTTGACAACAGGTCAAAAGCACGTTGTGCTGCATTTTTTGTATGAAAAGCACTTTGATTTGTTAAATTCCAGAAATCCAGTGATCAGAAAATTGCTGGTACTGTTTTTATTCACTTCTAAAGTCGCATATTGGAGGTTTTTAATCCTGTTTAATTAATTACTAATAAATAACCAATTATTTACCGTCATTTTAAAATTATTTGTTTTTCTGTCCAGATGCGAGATGTCCAGTTCAACCACCTGACGCGCTTCATCGGAGCCTGCATCGACGCTCCCAACATCTGCATCGTCACAGAGTACTGCCCCCGGGGGAGCCTGCAGGTACTGCACCACACTGCAGACACCACACATACAGCTGCTAAAACAACATGACAATTACTTTTATTTAGAGGACTCTCTCTCTGGTCTATCTCTGGTCTCACTTTGATCTCTGTCTCTCTGGTCACGCTCTTTGGTATCTCTCTCTGGTCTCTCTCTGATCTCTGGTCTCTCTCTTGTCTCTCTCTGGTCTCTCTCTGGTCTCTCTCTGATCTCTGGTCTCTCTCTGGTCTCTCTCTGGTCTCTCTCTGGTCTCAATGAGCCCCTCAGTGTCCTCTGCAGCTGTATTTTACTGTGTATGCACGGTTTTTGACAGCTGCAGCAGCGCTCAGACCTACAACTGACCGGTTTGACAGGTTTGATATCTCTGAGTAAATGTGGTTAGAAAAATTTATATAGTGTGTGTGAGAGGTTTTACAGCCTTAAAACAAACAGCTGCTACTTAAATAATTTCATGTATTGCCGTTTCGCACAGAACACATAAGAGTACAGCGCCTGATGCTTAATATAATGCAGGACCATGTCCGGTTTTATAACATAAAAGTGGACATTCCTTTATCATCGGAACGTCCCACGCTCTTTGCCAACTCACCGGGATCCAAGGCAAATCTCCAGGCACTTTGCTGCTGGGAATGAAAACTCTAACCTAAGAATCTAAATTTACCAGAAGTGTGTGTGTGTGTGTGTGTGTGTGTGTGTGTGTGTGTGTTCTGTAGGACATCCTGGAGAACGAGAGCATCAACTTGGACTGGATGTTCCGCTACTCTCTCATCAACGATATTGTCAAGGTACGACGCCTCAACGCAAAAGACATTCTGTTGTGGTTATTTATATTTATAATTATATTCTTATAGTTAATGTCAGTATGTATTTTTATGCAACTGCCCGTAAGACCTGCCCATAGCTTCTTGATTAGACAAAATGAATTTGTTGCCATTCGTCTAACTCATGATAGTCCAGGGTCATTTCTAAATTTACCGTCTCAAAAATTCTATTCATAAAACTTTATTTAAAACTTGTGTCGTGCCGCACAAATACAACCATAGCACATATTTAAGAACTGAAGGCTTAATTAGGAACTGCATAATTACCACCCAAGCCTTGGTAAACAGGACTAGACCAGTTTCCGTAGTCGCTCTAGTTGAGGGTTGACCAAAGAAAGACTATGATGGATAAGGAGTCCGTGCCCCACAGATTGAGAAGCATGTCCTAGACCTATTCCTCACCAGCACCACACGCCATCTGCAGTCCATATATTCAAGTCGTTCTCTCCCTGATGTTTTTTGAGGTGCGTTCCCTTTAGTCCCAAGGGAACTCTAGTTACACGCCTTCAGAACGATTTCAGAAATAGTTTTGTCCCGTTTAGATCCATAAATTGCTCGTTTTCCTCCAAGAGTCTCAATGTCTCCAGGCTGAAAACTGGAACCCTAAAGAAACATGCTCGGCTCAGTTGGTCACGCTCAGGCCTCACAGCAAGGCGAGGTCGCAGGTTCAAATCCCGTGGTCTTCCTGTGTCTCGATGGCTTTCCTCCGTCTCCTCCTGTTAACCCACAACAACTCCCAAAACATGCAAAAGTAAATAACAAAGTAAAACAAAATGAAGTTCCAGATTATTGTGGCATCAAAGCCTTAATCCTAACCTGAGATTATAGATTCAATACTTTGGTTACGTAATTTTTTGCTGCTGGAAACTGCAGTGAAGCTAATATTTCTGGTGAAACCTAAGGGCATCTATGCAATTGGTAGGATCTCGCTTGATATTGAAGGTATTGAAGTGAGTCCTTCAGAGATCGTTTTCTTTCTTGAACCTGGTTTAACCTCTTTTTTAGGAATGACCATTTCCCGCGTCTACTGAGATGTGCAGCTTGTTCTCGGATCCGAATGATCGTTCTAACTGCGTAGTCGTGTCAGTATCTCTGTCTCGGAAGTTATTTCTCAAGGCTATCTCCTCTTGTTGAGTTGACTCTAGGTTTTGAGCCCCAGAGCGAACTCATTATTCTCAGTCTAAAGTCGGGACTTATCTATCTCCGCCTTCGTCCTGCATCGCGCCAACTCCTCAAGCAGTTTAGTGTCCTGTACTATCCTGGATTTACCACGCTCGCCATCCTCCAATTTATCTTTTAGTTTTTGCGTGGCATCTGCAAGAACCACGCAACAACTTTCAATCCTCAGGTGATCACCAGTTGGTCCAGTAACAAAAATCCACATACAACAAAACCTCACATTTGAATGAATTAAACCAGGTAAATAAGTAGTCATACGTAGCACACTTATCTGTGTTGCAGTAGTAGTATTTTTAACCGGGTTCAGACCAAATTCAGACCAAAAATCGGACCAAAAGAATCAGAATCATTTTTATTGCCACGTAAGTAACAGGAGGTCACAGACTAGGAAATTGCTTTGGCTTAGTGCAACAGTCAAAAAGAGATAATAAAAAAAAGAATAAAAAACACTTCTAAAGAATAAATTTAAATTTAAAATAGAGTTACAGTTACTATTTACAATATACAAGTGCACATGGTGCACACAATGTAAGGTGACAGTAGTACAGTGAAGTAAAGTGACGTATGATGGGCAGTAAAGTGACTTTATAAAGGGCGGGGGGACAGGTTAAGAAGTGTTCAAGAGTCCAACAGCAGAGGGGAAGAAACTGTTCTTGTGGCGGGAGGTTCTAGTCCTGATGGACCGCAGCCTCCTGCCTGAGGGGAGTGGTTGGAATAGTCCATGTGCAGGGTGAGAGGGGTCGGCTGTGATACGACCAGCCCGGCCTCGAGCTCGGGCGACGTACAGGTCCTGCAGCGATGGAAGGCTGCGGCCGATCACTTCCTCTGCAGCGCGCACAATGCACTGTAGTCTCTGTTTGTCCCTGACTGTGGCTCCAGCGAACCACACGGTGACGGAGGAGGTGAGGATGGACTCGATGATGGCCGTGTAGAACTGCACCAACATCTGTGCAGGCAGCTTGGCTTTCCTGAGCTGCCGCAGGAAGTACATCCTCTGCTGGGCCTTCTTGATGAGGGAGCTTATGGTCGGCTCCCACTTGAGGTCCTGGGTGATGGCGGTGCCCAGGAAACGATAGTACTCCACAGAGGTGATGGAGGAGTCCATCACGGAGGGTGGGGGCGGGGGGACAGTGCTCTTCCTGAAGTCCACAATCATCTCCACTGTCTTCTGGGCGTTCAGCTCCAGGTTGTTACCACTGCACCAGGACACCAGCCGGTCCACCAAGCGGACTAAACCCGATTATCAGACCTGAAATCTAAATAAACTCACTACCTGTGGTGCTCTATGTGTATTTGTTTGAGTGTACATAGTTCATGTATTTATATAAAATGTTTCATGTCCTTCCCAAATAGTAATTAATATATATTAATATTTTGTATTCTTTTCTGACTCAAGTCATACTGGTGATCTTGTATAGTTGTATTGTAAAAACTTTTTTTTAAATTGTGAAAGGTAATGTCACTCCCGTATTCGTCCCGGAAACCGGATTCGTCCGGAAGTTCAGTTTGATCCAATGAGCATACGCAGCAGTAGATTACGTCACGGACTCTGGACGGAAGCGGAAGTAAATATAAAAAACTACCTATTCATGCCTAAACTTAACCAGCCATTCCCATAAAATAACCCCAACCCAGCCTTAACCCTAAACTTAACCATCTTAATCAGACGCCTAAACTTAACCAGTCACCACTTAAGGACATATTAAACTTTTTGACATGCGCAAACTGAACTTCCGGACGAATCCGGTTTCCGGGACGAATCCGGGAGTGACAGGTAACACTGTCACATGTTCTTCCTGTCATGTGACTTGCTTTGCTAAGAGGTACACCTGAAGGTGATTATTTATGCCCTGACGAAGACCGCTGTTGGTCGAAACGCGTAGGCAGTCCATTTAATAAAGGACTTTTATTTTTTCACTATAACAGAGTGCCTCAGACTTCTTTTCTTCTTTTTGACATTCTAAATCTGCTAGATTGCCCCGTCTTTGAAGAGCACCCGTTATTTATGCCTTCTACTACTCATACCCTCTGCAGCACTCACCTTCCTTGCTTTAAACTAAACTCACTAACTTTTCCCAAATTCATGTGATGTCTTGAATTTGGATAATGACTTTTACTATAAGTCTTGGCTCTCATCTTTTCTTTTGAAACAAAATTCACAAAAATAAGTGGTCAAACACAACACCGAGTAGCAGTAGGATTATTAGTATTAGTAGTATTAACAGCAGTAGGAGACAGAACATGCACATTCATCAGACTTTTTCCCTCTGTGACTAAACGCACAAGTATTTGACTTTGTGTACACTTTCCATTGAGGTCGCTGGCATCAGGAGAGCTGCTGCTGGTTGCTACAGTTACGGTGTTTGTGAGAGAAGGTGGAGAGAGGTAGACCAGTGAGAAAGACCAGAGAGAGAGAGACCAGAGAGAGGGAGAGATACTAGAGAGAGAAGGACCAGTGAAAGAGACCAGAAAGAGACCAGAGAGATACTAGAGAGAGAGACCTGCCTGAGAGTGACCAGTGAGAGAGACCAGAGAGAGATAATAGACCACAGAGAGAGAGAGACCAGATAGAGACACCAGAGAAGAGACCAGTCCCAGTGATAGAATGAAACTGAAGCAAGGATCTAGTTATGTTGCATTCAATTATTCTTTAGTTTGGAAGTTAGATACCCCAGCTTTAACACAAACATCATGTATCCTATTTTTGGCAAATATGGAGTACACTTTTGTCTGTAATCTTTGAGTTATCTATTATTTACTGATGCTCTAACCCTCGCCTCTTGTCTCTAGGGCATGAACTACCTCCACAACAGTTACTTTGGTTGCCACGGGAACCTGAAGTCTTCCAACTGTGTGGTGGACAGTCGCTTCGTCCTGAAGATCACGGACTACGGCCTCAGCAGCTTCAGGTCCTCCAGCGAGAACGACGACACACACTCGCTCTATGCCAGTAAGCCGGGCCATATTTTTTATACAATCAGAGGCGTCTTTGTGGCCATACTGGTTACACTGGTTTGTTTTTTCAACAATTTACAACATTATTCTCATTTTCACTGAGCAAAAACCGGGGAATTTCAGCCAAAAATCCTAGGTCGTCTCTGCCTTACACCGTGAGCAAGACTGGCTGGTCTGTGGTCTCACTCTCTAGTCTCTCTCTCTCTCACTTATATCTCTGGTCACTCTTACTGGTCTCTCTCTCTGGTCTCTCTGTAGCTCTCTCTCTCTCTCTTATCTCGCCCTGGTCACTCTTACTGGTCTCTGTCTGGTCTCTCTTGGTCTCTTTTTGGTCTCTCTCTGGTCTCTCTCTTGTCACTCTCTCTCTAACTTGTCTCTGGTCTCTCTAAGTCTTTCTTTGGTCTCTTTCTGGTCACTCTCTTTATCTGGTACATTCTCTCTGGCTTCTCTCTCTGGCCTATTTTAGTCAAAGTTATCTAAAGTTAATTTCGACACCCCCTGTCTTCACTGGGTCCAAACAACAATTGCTCCCACTGTTGTCCCAGAGTCTACAGTATGAAAAACACCTAAAGCCTCTAAACCTGTGGCATATATTCTCAATTTGTTGTATATTAAAAAGTATAAATGCAAATGTTATGCGACAGAAAAGCTGTGGACGGCTCCGGAGCTGCTTATCTACGACCAGCACCCGCCTCAGGGCTCACAGAAGGGAGACGTCTACAGCTTTGGGATCATCCTCCAGGAGATCGCCCTCAGGAACGGCCCCTTCTATGTGGAGGGGATGGACCTCAGCCCCAAAGGTACAACACACAGACAGACCAAACTCTGGAAACGTTAACAGACACAGTGACGACTATCTCCGCTGTTGAAACTCATGTGTCATCACTTTTCCCTCCTGCCGTCTTTTTCAAAATGGCCGTAAGTGTCTCCTCCTGCATAAACATTTGAAAAAACCCATTTGCCCAATTGTTAGCCGGAACTAGCCTCATTCATTTAGGGAGTGCATCCAAAAGTCCACAGCGGCTAAACTAGAATGGTCCAAAAGCAAAAAAACTCCCTTCAGCCTCTGGAACGTAGTGTTGAGCCAAGAGCCGGCTTTTGGACCATGGTTTTTTAAAAGTTTTTGTTAGAATGCATTGGATAATTCTGTTTCCGGGTACAACACCTCCGGCAAGGAGTGGGGAAGAGTGGAGTGGAGTCAGTATACATACAGACCTCTCTTGTCTCAGTATACATACAGACTTCTCTTGTCTCAGTATATAAACAAAGACAAGAGAGGTCTGTATGTATACTGAGACAAGAGTGGAGTCAGTATACATGCAGACCTCCCTTCTCTTAGTGTATATACAAAAACTAGAGAGATCTGTATACTAAGACTAGGGTATGTATACTGAGATGTCCCTGGTTTGTTTGGTCTCTGGCTCCTTTCTCAACCATCGTCCCTACACCTGGTTTTGACGCACGCTCACCTTAATGTCACACTTCATGTAATTATTCCTCTAATACTGAGTGTAGAGCTCTTCATATGGAAATGCTGCAGCTGTTCATAGAGGGCTCGATTCTCCGCTAAAGAACACGGATACCATCAACAATATAGTGTGACGCAAACGGAGACTGAGCCAGAGGAGTTTTATTTTTACATGTGAGTCAATAGGAGCCGGAGAGAGTTGGAGCAAAACTTCGTCCATGAGTACTTTCCTGTTGGGCTTTTAATGAGCTAGCGGGTTAGCACTGGCCATTTACGTACACTGGCCATTGTAAACCTTACTACCAGTTTTCGCCTCTTTTCTATCTACACAACATTGAAAGATGTACTTTTTTTTTTTGTTATCTCATTGACTGGCAGCCGTTTTTGATGATTTCACTGACTTTGAAGACCCACAGAATATTATGTGCTATGATTATGTGAAATATGAAACCTGAATCTGAATCTGAAACCAGATTCTGAAAGACTGGACTGTCTACTTTCATCAGCAAAAATATGTTGGTTTCTTGCTAGTTTTGTTCTCCTGTAATCTCCACTCGAATAGAGGGAAGTTTGACAGAAATCACAAATACGTCAATGGCAGTTAATAAATTTTTTTTTTTTTTTTTTAGATTAAGAGATCTTTTATTTGTTCAGATTCAATAAATGTACAAAAGTCCCCATGTGCACCAGACAAATATACTATACAATAAAACAAGCTAAAAAGTACAAGAAACAGTTGTCGCTGTGAAATCAATCAATAAAAACAGTTTCAATACAAGCGCAAGATTATTGAAGGGCTTTGTTCGGACTGATAACTGAAAGAAACTGTTAGCATAGCTGTCCTGCGTCTCAGCGAATGAGATCTGCCAGCAGAGGGAAGAAGCTGGAACAGTGTCGTGACTGTGCTGTGGTGTCTGTGCAGAGATTGTGCAGAAGGTGCGAAATGGTCAGAAACCGTTCTTCAGGCCGAGCACAGACTCCCGCTGCCACTCGGAGGAGCTGACCATCCTGATGGAGGGATGTTGGGCCGAAGACCCGCAGGAGAGACCGGACTTTGGACACATCAAGATCTACGTGGCCAAGCTCAACAAGTCAGTGCAAATGCGTACACAGCACACACGGCAAACAAGTGACCATTGGAGTCTTTCTGTCTCCAATGGTCTCTATCTCTCTGCTCTCTTTCACTGATCAATCTTTCTGGTCTCTCTCTGGTTTTTCTCCACTCTCTCTGAAATCTCCGGTCCCTCCATTCGCTCTCCACTCTCTCTCTCTCTACAGTAATTCATTCTTTCATGTAGATTTTTAAAGTGCTCATTTACATAATTATTTTCTTTGAAATGCTTCTAAAATTGCATCCTATTCATCATAATTACCGGAAGTGCTTTGAAGAACTTGCATAATCATTGCATAATTACTTGTAAAACTGACTTGTGTCGTGTGTTATTCAAGAAAAGACTGTTTCCATCTTCTCTGTTAAATCACTGAGACTCAATGTGGTCAAGGCAGGTCAAATTTATCTATATAGCACATTTAAAAATCACTTTCAACTAAAAGGTCTTCAACAACAGATTAGAGACTCAAACACAGGAAATGCAATAAGCGAGACCAAAAAGACGAGAGAGACCAGAGACCAGCGAGACGAGAGAGCTATCAGAGAGAAGAGAGACCATAGAGAGATCAGAAAGAGACCAGAGAGGAGAAAAAGAGCAGAGAGACCAAAGAGAGATCCGAAGGAGACCAGACCAGAGAGAGACCCGAGAGAAGAGACCAAGAGACCAGTGAGACAAGGGAGCAATTGAAGAGAAGAGAGAGACCACAGAGAGAGTCCTGACTGACCAGAGAGAGAGAGACCAGACCAGAGAGGTACCACAGAGGTCTCTCTCTCTGGTCTCTGTGGTCTCTACCACAGAGACCAGAAGGAGAGACCACAGAGGGGCTATATGGAGACCAGAGAGAGAAAGAGAAGAGACCAGAGAGACCACACAGCCCAGAGAGAGATGGGAGAACAGAGAGAAGAGAGATAGACCAGAGAGGGACTAGCTAGAGACCACAGAGCCTTCTCTTTGGCACAGCTCCGGATCATCCCCTTCTTGGACCTTTTACAGAATGTTTTCGTCTTGTTTGTTTACTCTGAGGATTCACTTCAGCCGTCGGCGTATTTTTAGCGGGAATATTTAGCGAGTGTAAACAAGGAACTGGAGGTCACAGTTTCCACAGTCCATCCATCACTCGCATTTAGCCTTAATGAAAGTGAGGCGTGGGTCCTGGTGCTCCGTCAAAACCTGCGTTATGGCTGGGGTCATGCAGAGAACACAGAGAGAGCAAACACACAGAGCAGCTGTTTGACTCCGAGACGGCCCAGCTGTGAAGACGCTCGACAATCTATTAGAACCAGAGAGAGACCAGAGAGAGACCAGAGAGAGACCAGAGAGAGACCAGAGAGAGACCAGAGAGAGACCAGAGAGAGACCAGAGAGAGACCAGAGAGAGACCAGAGAGAGACCAGAGAGAGACCAGAGAGAGACCAGAGAGAGACCAGAGAGAGACCAGAGAGAGACCAGAGAGAGACCAGAGAGAGACCAGAGAGAGACCAGAGAGAGACCAGAGAGAAACCAGAGAGAAACCAGAGAGAAACCAGAGAGAGACCAGAGAGAGACCAGAGAGAGACCAGAGAGAGACCAGAGAGAGACCAGAGAGAGACCAGAGAGAGACCAGAGAGAGACCAGAGAGAGACCGACGGCGACAGCCCAGTTGTAAAGACACTCGTCAATCTATCAGAGCTTACTGGACTTTGGCACGTTTTTACGCCTTCTTCTTTATGGCCTATCTGTGGAATGGAACCAGAGACAGACTAGAGAGAGATTAGAGAGAGACCAGTGAGGGACCAGAGAGAGACTAGAGACCAGAGAGAGAGTCATTCTTCTGCTGTTCTTCTTTAATTGGAAAGAACCCTATGGTATGAGATTTCTTTGCCATTTAGAGATAAAAAAGGGAACCCACCACATAATTACACTTGTCTTACTTTTGGTCCAGTTTTGGTCCAGTCCAAGGACAAACCTGCTGTTCATGTCTCTTCACCTTGGAAATGTGGGCGTGGCCTGACAACCCTTGCAAAGGGTCGATATTGCAATGATTTCCAATATTGTGCAGCTTTCAAATCCATTTAATTTATTTTTGTAGAGCCCTAAATCACAACTCTCGTCTCTGAGGACGAAATGGTCATTGCTCCAATAGGAGATCAGAAAACCAAACAGTTCAAAGGTAAATGTCCATAAATGTCCTAGATCGTTACCATCGCCAAGGACCCTCCTGCTGCCAATGGAAAACACAGAAGAAAAGAAAAGACTGAAAAGGCAAAAGAGAGACCAGAGAGAGGGACCAAAGAGAGATGAAAGAGAGACCAGAGTGAGACCAGAGTGAGACCAGAGTGAGACCAGAGTGAGACCAGAGTGAGACCAGAGTGAGACCAGAGTGAGACCAGAGTGAGACCAGAGTGAGACCAGAGTGAGACCAGAGTGAGACCAGAGAGATACCAGAGAGAGACCAGAGATGGATCAAAGAGAGACAAGAGTAAGACTAGAGAGACGGACCAAAAAGAGACCAAAGAGAGAGACGAGAAAGGGTGATCAGGGAGAGGGACCAGAGTGAGACCAGAGTGAGACCAGAGTGAGACCAGAGTGAGACCAGAGTGAGACCAGAGTGAGACCAGAGTGAGACCAGAGTGAGACCAGAGTGAGACCAGAGTGAGACAAGAGTAAGACTAGAGAGACGGACCAAAAAGAGACCAAAGAGAGAGACGAGAAAGGGTGATCAGGGAGAGGGACCAGAGTGAGACCAGAGTGAGACCAGAGTGAGACCAGAGTGAGACCAGAGTGAGACCAGAGTGAGACCAGAGTGAGACCAGAGTAAGACCAGAGTAAGACCAGAGTGAGACCAGAGTGAGACCAGAGTGAGACCAGAGTTGCTTCAAAGAGAGAGACGGGGAAGAGTGATCAGGGAGAGAGACCAGAGAGAGTGTCAGGTAATTGTGGAGCTCCTTCTGTGTATTTAATGCAGTGGTCGACTTAAAGTTGGATGCGTGGGAAGTGTGGGAGGTCTGTCTGACTCAGAGACGCTCCCCTTATACAACAGCATTATGTAAGCAGAGAGAGAGCAGGTGTGAATATGTGAGAGACTGTAGTCCTGCCAAAAAGGACGCCTCATAGTACTATTCATTACCATGTGGTCGTACTCCAGTTTTTACAGTGTGCTTTGCTGTTTTGTTTTGTAACTTGTGCTCCAAACCATATATATTGTTATGAGCAATACATTATGAAAGAAAGAAAATAATCCAAATTTGATTTTTTTGTGCAACAAAGAGAGAGACAAGAGAAGAGATACAAGAGACACAAGAAAGAGACCAGAAAAACCAGAAAGAGACCAAAGCAAGACCAGAGAGATACCATAGACCAGAAAGACCAGAAACAGACTAGAGAGAGAAACCAGAGAGAGACCAAAAAGAGACCATAGACTAGATAGACCAGAGAGACCAGAAAGACCAGAAAAAGTCCAGAGCGAGACCATAGACTAGAGAGACCATAGAGACCAGAGAAAGACCAGTGTAGAGACAAGAGAGAAACCAGAAAGATACCAGAAAGACCAATATTGAGATTTCAATATGAGCTGATTCACTGTTGTGTTTGTTTCCAGGGAGGGCAGCACCAGTATCCTCAACAACCTTCTCTCCCGCATGGAGCAGTACGCCAACAACCTGGAGAACCTGGTGGAGGAGCGCACACAGGCGTACCTCGAGGAGAAACGCAAGGCTGAGAATCTGCTCTACCAGATACTACCACAGTGAGGCACTCCTTCTGCTCTCTCTCTCCAACAGTCAGGACAATCAGTCATTATGTCTGGTTTAGAAGGACAACCATAGTGTACATCTTACATCTTACTGTGTCTTTCATAACTTTGTTCTAGCTTAATGTTCAAATACATTTATTTTTGTGGATCCCAAAATCAGAGCAGTCACCTTGGAGGACTTTAAAATCGGAAAGGACTCTACTGTACCCAATAAAAATCACAAAAGAAAAAAAAAAACAAGACCAGAGAGACAAGGGAAAAAGACCAGCGAGAGACCAGCGAGAGACCAGCGAGAGACCAGCGAGAGACCAGCGAGAGACCAGCGAGAGACCAGCGAGAGACCAGAGGCAGACCAGAGAGGGACCCGAGAGAGAGAAGAGAGAGAGAAGAGAGAGACCAGCGAGAGACCAGCGAGAGACCAGCGAGAGACCAGCGAGAGACCAGCGAGAGACCAGCGAGAGACCAGCGAGAGACCAGCGAGAGACCAGCGAGAGACCAGAGAGAGACCAGAGAGAGACCAGAGAGAGACCAGAGAGAGACCAGAGAGAGACCAGAGAGAGACCAGAGAGAGACCAGAGAGAGACCAGAGAGAGACCAGAGAGAGACCAGAGAGAGACCAGAGAGAGACCAGAGAGAGACCAGAGAGGGACCAGAGAGGGACCCGAGAGAGACCAGAGAGAGTAGAGAAAGAGACAAGAGAGAGACCAGAGAGAGTAGAGAAAGAGACAAGAGAGAGACCAGAGAGAGACCAGAGAGAGACCAGAGGCAGACCAGAGAGGGACCCGAGAGAGAGAAGAGAGAGACCAGAGAGAGTAGAGAAAGAGACAAGAGAGAGACCAGAGAGAGTAGAGAAAGAGACAAGAGAGAGACCAGAGAGAGTAGAGAAAGAGACAAGAGAGAGACCAGAGAGAGAGACCAGAGAGAGACCAGAGAGAGACCAGAGGCAGACCAGAGAGGGACCCGAGAGAGAGAACAGAGAGAGTAGAGAAAGAGACAAGAGAGAGACCAGAGAAAGAGACAAGAGAGAGCCCAGAGAGAGACCAGAGAGAGACCAGAGAGAGACCAGAGAGAGACCAGCGAGAGACCAGCGAGAGACCAGCGAGAGACCAGCGAGAGACCAGCGAGAGACCAGCGAGAGACCAGCGAGAGACCAGCGAGAGACCAGCGAGAGACCAGCGAGAGACCAGCGAGAGACCAGCGAGAGACCAGCGAGAGACCAGCGAGAGACCAGAGAGAGACCAGAGAGAGACCAGAGAGAGACCAGAGAGAGACCAGAGAGAGTAGAGAAAGAGACAAGAGAGAGACCAGAGAGAGAGACCAGAGAGAGAGACCAGAGAGAGACCAGAGAGACTATTAAATATTTAACAACAATCCAATACTATTATAATGTAACGTTTTCCAAATGTAGCAGACAGGAGTGACTTTTTAATAAATTAATCAAATCAAATGAAAAACAAACTGTGGTGCTCTATGTTCACGTGGGTCGTCGCTGGTCATCAAAGATTTGTGGTAGAATCCCAAGAATCCGATGTGGAGGATTTTGAAGTGTTTACCGAGAGAAGCAGGTCAGGCAGAGGCCCACCACTCATTGTGTTTGATGATTACTTCTTTGAAAAGGGTTCCACGCTTTGGCCTCTTGCTCCTCGAACATTTCCTTCAACCGCAGAGTTCAGCAGAAGTTCATCCGTTCGTCCAACGAGAAATAATTTCAGACGGACAAAATAGTCAGGAATCAGCGGGGGTGGAAGTGGGAGCATGAAAACCTATATTATGAAGAAATATCATTCTTTATGTTTGGCCATTAAAAATCATTTATTCATCCATCCATTTTCTTTCCCTTAATCCATTTCTGGGTCGGGGGGTGGCAGTCAGAGCTGCACCCAGTACACAGAGCACCGGCCCCTCACTGATCCTCCTGCAGGTTGTGACTCCACAGGAGCCTTGATTATTCAGCGGGGGCTTCAGGCAAAGTGGGGTCAAGTGTCTTGCCCAAGGACACAACGACAGCAGACATCAGTGGGAGTCAGGAAGTAGGTCTTGTGGTGTGCTCAAACCCATGACCTTCAGGTTTTATGGCCAATGCTCTACCAACTGAGCCACTGTCGCCCCTAAAAAAAAAATTGTTTATACAAAGTTAAAAATAGCATGAAACAAGTATGAAGGGGGAAAAAGCTGTCTGCCTGTAACTCCCTATGCTACCACCAGAGGGATGAGTAGTTTTGTGAACTCAAACAGGCTCCAAGGGCGATTTGAGGATGGCATCGCCCGAGCAACCAAAGAGCGATTGGGCGATTAATTAGAAAAATAGTGAAGAACAAAAAAAAGATTTTACTTTGTGAAGTCAGAAAGGCACTCATAATAATCCATTAGACTTTCCTCGTCTCTTTCTGCCTCATTCTCACTGGAGTTTCATGGTTTAATAGAAGGAAAGAGAAAGAGCAGAAAGTTAACACCTGTTATTAGCGTGACACATAATTCAGAAAAACCAAGGAAGCGATGGAAGCAGTATCAAGGACTCGGAGCTTAGAGAGCGTCTGTTGGAATGTTGCCAATTCATTTTGATGAAATAGACTCAAATAATAATTGTACCATCACATACTTAACCCTGGTTTCCGTAACCATTTGGTGGATCACTTTTTGAGTCTCTATGTCTTGAAATCTACCTCATTGGTGCATCTCTATAACTTGGTTTGAGGCAGTTTTACCATCAAACTTTGGTAAAGGCCCAAATCCAGGAAAATACCATCCAAACAAATTGTGTTTTTATCAGTGCTCCTTCATTTCAGATAATCAAAAAGATAAATATTTAAATTGATTTCTTCAAGGAGTGAACATTAAAGTATTAATATGGACCAGGGGTGTGAAACCGGTCCTCAAATGGGTTAGTCCCTAGTTGAGCAGAAGCAAAACCAGACCCCACCCATTTGCTCAGGTGAGTCTAACCTGAAGATTTGAGGAAAAGGGTGGAGTCTGTTGAAGTTTAGAACAAAAACCTGAAGCCACACGGGCCCTTTCTGGAACCGGTTTGACACCCCTGATGTAGATGGTACTACAGGGTCAAAACTATCAAAATGAAATATACTGGAAGTTGCAGAGATCCCCTTTAAACACTGCTGTCGTTGCAGGAGGGTCTGTTAGACTGTTAGAGAGTCTAGCTCAAAGGACTGTGGTGATGATCCAGGATACTCCACATTCAACAACATTTATGGACATCGGTCTCTGCCCTTTTATGGCCTTTTATGGACCAATGACTCTTGGTGCTTCTGTCTTTGCATTTCTTGTGTTTGAATATTTGATTATCTGATCTGAGTTGGTGAATTCAGTGGTTTTGTTCATTTCTAGATAAACTACTGGTGTGATTTAGGGCTATACAAGAATACAGTGAATTGAAATGGAATTGAACTGTCTCTGTGTGTGGTCAGCTCGGTGGCGGAGCAGCTGAAGCGCGGAGAGACGGTTCAGGCCGAAGCCTTCGACAGCGTCACCATCTACTTCAGCGACATCGTGGGCTTCACATCACTGTCCGCAGAGAGCACACCGCTGCAGGTAAATACATCCTCTGCTTGTACTTCATTGACTTGGATTGATAGACAGATAGATAGAGAAAGAGGAGATAGATATGTAGCTCCTCAACATGGACATAGAGAAACAACGATATTGGACCAGCAAAAAGGGGAGAGTAGCACAGGTACACAGAGACACAGGTACGTAGAGACACAGAGAGACGCAGGTACGTATAGACCAGGGGTCGGGAACCCAAAAGGTTCAAAGAGCCATATTTGACAAACAAACTAAAAACAACATCTGTCTGGAGCCGCAAAAAAATAACAGCCTTGTATAAGGCTTATATGAAGGCAACACAGGCTGCAAGATGTATTAGCTATATTAGCCTAATATCTAAATGACAAAGTAAAGGCTACAAAACACATAATAATCATTCATGATTATCAAATGTGTATTTTCACTGCAGAGTGTCGCACCACGCGTGTCGTGAATGATGCACCACGTGACGACTTTGCTTTAAGTTTAACTTCAATTTTTTTGCCTTCATGCAATTATAGAAATACAGTAAATAAATCTGCTTTGGGCTCAGAGTCACACACCTGCATCACTGTCTGTTCATATCGATCACGGTCACAGGCTGAAGTTTGCTGGAGCTGAATTAATGTCCTTACTGGCCTTTTCTTTCACCGTCTTTGCGAAGGTTTTGAAGTCTGAAAATAGGTGCTCTGACTTTTTGATGAAAGAATCCTTCACGTAATCACCGTGAACGGTGTTTAGCGCTTCATTGTTCTTCGTGTTGCAACAAAACTTCCCATTACATCGCAAACATAAAGCAGTCCTTCCTCATTGACTGAAAGCAAATGTTCATTCTCATTCTTAGTCCAGTCTTATTATCGACTTTCTCTTTTAGCTTTGGGATCCCTGCGCACATACAGTCTATGATTCGCACACGCCGGTTTGTTTACAACAGCGCAGGGCGCGTCACAGGATATGACACACTACGTTGACAAAAATGTTGAAATTAAATATTACTTATACACATTTTTACAGCATGTAAAAATTTTTACTCCTACAGAAACCACATTCAAACTAGAAATAAAATATAGCCCTCCCACTCTATTTTCAAACATTTTTGAAAAGGCTTTAGGAGCCACTCCAGGAGCACTAAAGAGCCGCAAGCGGCCCTGGAGCCGCGGGTTGCCGACTCCTGGTATAGACCAGTGGGGGCGGGTCCCAGCTCAAAAGTGGCCAAGATGACGTGCGCTGACATGCTTGCATTACCACCCCGGGCCGATGGGGGTGGACCCAGAAGAAGAATTAGCCAATGCTAACATATAGCATTGGCAGGCCTCTCAAAAACGTCCTTACAGGATGGTTCAAAAGTGGCTCTTGGCCCAAAGCTCCGTTCCACATGTGTGTCAATGCTGAGGGGGGTGGATTTTTTTGGACCACTCTAGTTCACTTGCTGTGAATTTTTGAAGTCTCTCGTTCAAATGAATGGAGCTGCGCCGGCTGACGCAGATGCGTTTTTTCACAATTTTCTTGTGGGCGGGACCACTCGCGGCCATTTTGGATTGCTCCAGTAGAGCACATTTTTTGGCCCATTAGTTAGAACGGCAGAGATAGGCGTGACTCTGTCCATTAATATATACAGTCTATGGTATAGACATAGAGAGACGCAGGTACATATAGACACAGAGAGACGCAGGTGAAACAAATCAGGGAGGAGCAGACAATCAACAGGGACAGGAAGTAAGTAAGTAAGTAAGTAATCTTTATTTATATACCGCCTTTCACAGACCAGAGTCACAAAGCGGTTTACAATTGTTATTTTTGGGCACTTGTCCTCTCACTCCACACAGAGATGGGAGCGGGGTCGCCGAACAGGAGGCGCATGCCAGACCTATTGTACATATTTTTAGTGGTAGGGGAAACCGGAGTACCCGGAGGAAACCTACGCAGACACGGGGAGAACATGCAAACTCCACTCAAAGGCCCTGGTCCAGCCGGGATTCGAACCCAGGACCTTCTTGCTGAGAGGCGAGAGTGCTATCCACTCAGCCACCGTGCCGCCACACTAAAGTAAAACTAAACTAAAACCACAGAGAAATTAAGTCAAAATAAAACAAGTACAATAAAAAAATCCAACTTGTTATGTTTCCGCAGGTGGTCACGCTGCTCAATGACCTCTACACGTGTTTCGACGCCATCATCGACAACTTTGACGTCTACAAGGTGAGTTTGATCTACACAAACCTGTCTGCATATTTACCAAAGCTTTGTGAGAGTGCTTTAGTAATCAGCAGTCCTTAACACTGGATCAAACTGATCTGTCTTGCACATATTTAACATATCCCATAGATTGTTTACAAGGAGTGGACTGACCGAGTGTGACATCACCATAGTGTTAGCCCGTCCGTCCGTTTTCCTCCGCTTCATCCGTTGCCGGGTCGTGGGGGCAGCAGTCTAAGCAGAGACGCCCAGACTTCGCTAGTGTTAGCCTTAATGCCAAATTGAACATAAGCTAGCTGGAGCAATCTCCTTATATGGGCTTTTGGTCCGATTGATAAGGCAAGCTGGAGTTTCCCTCGCAAATGAAGGCCTCTGATTGGTCAAACCTTAATTCAGCTCATATCTGGATTTTCAATATAATTTTCCATTTCCCTGAATCACATTACCAGTTTGTTTCGGAGGACTTTACAAAGTCCAACACGGATCATTTCAAGTTTGAACACCGGAACTACAATGATAGGAACGACATGGAGCCATTGGTCCATAAAGGGCAGGTCAATTATACAGATGCCAGAATCACAAAAGGCACTAAACTGCAATTTTTAAGAAAAAAATTGTGAGTGCAGAACTAGGATCACATGGACTTTCAATAATTTTTTACCTTAATTTAACCAATAAAGCAATACTTTGTATCTTGTTTTCCTGTTTGTACACACCTGCAGGTTTGAAATGAATAAATAAATTAAATGAAATGAAAGTCCCATTGAGACTAAAAACCCATTATTCAAGGGAGTCCTGGACAAGAGGCAGCAAAAGTCACACACAATTACTTAAAATTACAGATTATAAAAACGGTTACATGTCAATGGCGACGTCTCAAGTGTTAGCCTTAAAAGCATTCAATGATTTTCTAGTGTTTTAAAGTTAGATACTCCAGCTTTTGAGTGTCCCTGAGGATGTTCTTCCAATCAGAGCTCTGTCCCTGATGTGAATGATCTGTTACCAGGTGGAGACGATCGGCGACGCGTACATGGTGGTGTCGGGGTTACCGGTGCGAAACGGGAAGCTACACGCGCGGGAGATCGCCAGCATGTCTCTGGCTCTACTTGAACAGGTCAAAACCTTCAAGATCCGGCACCGGCCCAACGACCAGCTGCGGCTCCGTGTCGGCATCCACACAGGTATGGAGAGACTCTCTCTCTGGTCCTTCTCTGGCCTCTCTCTCTTGTCTGTATCTCCGATCTCTCTCTGGTGGTTCTCTGGTCTCTCTCTCTGATCCTTCTCTTGTCTTCCTCTGGTCTCTCGAGAACACAACCCAGTTTTGAGCAATAATGTGCAAAAGTCCAACTACAATATAAGTATTGCGTATGATTTTCTGGTTCGTTATTATAATAGATCCACGGGCAGGACGCGGGTCCGTGTCTTCTGCAGGTTGCTCTGCAGGTTGGTTTATTGACAAACTGATATTCTCATCGGCGTTTAGCCTCAGCTCTGCCGCAGCCGTGTTTGCTCTGTTCAGGGCGAAATCCTGGCTCTCCCGGTCCCTCTGTCTGTTTTCTTGAGAAAGGCGTTCTAAGTATATAGTTACCAGAACAATGTATTCACCTTCTTTCAACCATCTACCGCCGTAGAGGGTTGAAAAACTAAAACAAGTTGTTGTGCTACACGTATTAGCATTTTTGTTTGTTTCTGTTTATCACATTAACGTGTTTGCACCATAGACTATAATTGACGTCTCATGTATCCAATAAGAAGACACGCTGCTAGCAGGCCCTGATGAAGCAGACTTGACACCAATTGGTTAATCCCACAGGTTTGTTTTCATTGACTTTAAGTTCCCACGGGCAGCAATGTAGAGTCTGAAGGCCTAGAGGCAGATTTTGGGCCATAGCAACACATGATGCTGAGTAATGATTGGATAAAAACTCTCAGACCTCAAAAATATATATTATACATATTATATATATATATGTTTGGTGGCTTAAACAAAAGCCCTTGCAGGCCTTGAGGATGCACCATTGCTTCTCTCTAGTTTTGTTCCAATCACAGAGGCTGGACTCATTTTGTTCATAGAAATAAATTGAAATATATCCATAAATGTCCATAAATGTCCCGGATCGTCACTGTCCTCTGACCCTCCTGCTGTAAATCCAGGAGATAATCGTTAGCCTGTTTGAAACACAAGATGGCACGTCATAAAGCTGTGTATATCGTGTTTATAATCTACAGCGGGTTTGACGAGACCCATTACAAATACACACCACTGGATCCTTCTTCTGTTTAAACACTCTTATGGTCTGTCACATACTCAGCTCTGCAGATATAAACAGACAAATGGGAGAATAGTTTTCCGACAAGCCCAGCGATAATGATGCCACTGTAGTTTGCCAAGTGTGGCTCGTCTAGTCACTATTAGTCTCTCTGCCTGGTCTCTCTCTCTGATCTCTCCCTGGACTCAATCTGGTCTTTCTGATCTCTCCCTGATCTCTCTTTCTCTGGTCTCTCCCGGATCTCTCCCGGATCTCTCTCTCTGGTCTTTCTCTCTGTTCTCTCACTTTCTCTCTCTTTCTCTCTATTTCTCTCTCTCTCTTGTCTCCCTCTGGTCTCTCTCTCTGGGTCGCTGATGGTGTTGCTGCTCTCTCTCTCTTCAGGACCAGTGTGTGCAGGAGTAGTGGGACTGAAGATGCCTCGGTACTGTCTGTTCGGAGACACGGTCAACACAGCGTCACGGATGGAGTCCACAGGAGAAGGTGAACCTCTACTCTGTTCTTTCTTTCTTTCTTCATTGCTAAAAAAATTTTGCACAGAGAACGACACTCTCGTTCTCATACTTTGGTCTCTCTCTCAGATCCCTCTGGTCTCTTCCTCTGACCCCTCTCTCTCTGGTCTCTATCTCGGCTCTCTCTCTCTGGTCCCTCTGGCAAGAGTTTACATGTTCTCCCAGTGCCTGCTCCGGTTTCTTCTGGGTTAAAATAAATGAAAATGGCAACCACTTTCCCCAGTGTGTTTTGGACCTCACACGTCTTCTCACAACACATCATCTGTTGAGGAAATTACCCGCTCATTCTCACTAACAATGTCACAGAGGTAATGGATTAAACAGATCTATTCTTGTACAAATATGTCACTAATATGATAACACGTCCATTAGAAAGGAACCAGAAGACAAACAGAAGCCTCCATGAGTGTAATTGATCAATTGTGGTGACTGATCAATTACACTCATGGAGGCTTCTGTTTGTCTTCTGCACACCAATGTTTCCTCCAGAACAGACTTTTGTTATTGCAGTCCGTTGCGTTTATGCAACATCATAACAATGAGTCCCAGAAGTTTAAAATGAAGCTGGAGAACCAGTCCCAACTCCATGGTTGGATTCTTCAAGAGATGGGAGACATGTTTTTTTTATTTTTTTATTAAGACATTAAAATCAAAGTTCATTTGTATGCACAGCTGAACAGAACTGTTTTTAACCTGGATTTGAACATTAGTTTTTAGCTGCATACTTCTGAAACATTGCCTTCCCACTCCTCACTCTGGGCACCAGCAGGAGGCCAGTCCCTGTGCTCCTCAAGAGTCCCAGCAGCTCAGAACCAGTAAAAACAGTTTTATGAGGTGTGTTGTCAGCCCCTGGACAGTTTTGGCACGGTAAAGTGGCCCTCTAACTAAAAAAGTTAGGGCACACCTGCAATAACAGGTACAATACGGAATACTTTACAGAGATCAGCAGAGTTTTCGTTGCCACGGTAATGCTCATTAGCCTGCCGCTTCGGTGTGGTGGAACCTGACTGCTTCTCTTGAGTGTAGAATAATGTAAAGGTCAGACAAGCGTAGAATAACAACGCAATTATAGCCTGGTTTAACCACGCTGTGATCGTTCAGAGTACAAAAGCAGTAAGTGAGCTCTTTATCACACCACACAGGCTAGAATCACTTGAAAAGAACATTCCAAGAAAACACATGAAAAATAGATATAGATTTCTCACGATGTGTCCTCGTTGAAGAAGCACTTTAATGATGGGATCCGTAAAACAAAATGACAGATGTTTTTTATTGCTAAAATACAGTCTCTGGACCATGAATGAACCCGTCTCCACACTAGAGGACTAGAGGCCACCCGCGGTACTTCAGCCTAATTCAGTGTGAACTAAAATGTCTCGTCCTCAGCTGACGGGGAACTACAGCTTTTACAAACACGATTTTTATAGGATTTTAGAGTCTCCTAAACTTTTTTTTTCTTTTGAAATGGTTTGGTTTTCTGCCACAGTTTAGTGCAACAAACTCGGCTCGCTCTTGTACCCGCTCTGATCTGCAGCATGTTGATTGGTCAGAACGTTCTGGTCCTTCTCTAAGGTCTCTCTCTAGTCCCTCTCTGATCTCTCTTTGGTCTCACTCTGATCCCTCTCTCTGGTTGCTCACTCTGGTCTTTCTCTGGTCTCTCTCCGGTTTGCTTTCTCTGATCTTTCTCTGGCGTGCGGCCACGGCACCTACTGCATAAGATCAGGAGAACCAGAGCTGGCCAGAGCACGTCACTTCTGCTAATGTTTGGGAAGTCCATGGCACGAGCATGAGCCAATGAGCATAGGCCACTGATCTAAATGGGCAGACATCTTTATACATTCACTCAAACCAGGAATAACCAACCAGGATAAACTTTTTTTCTTCATAAACATTGCATATTTGAGTCTTGTAATGTATAATGATTTACTCAGATCACAACATGCAGTTTTAGATTGCTTTTAATATTTTGCATACTTAGAACGAGACCTCTGAGTCATTATATGACTCTTAGCTGATTGGCTGAGTTAGAAGTGATCCTCTCTTTTGAACTTTTCTGTTTGAAAAAGCTGATCTAAAGATGTGACAGAGGTCAGAAAAAATGAAAACTCATGTTAGAACCAAACTGTTTTATAACCAAGAACAAGTGAGAGTGACTTTTGAGAGTGACAACGGTGTGCTGGCTCTGCTCTGCTCTATGTGTGGCTGATGGATGTATTGATCCTGGGTTTCCTGTACTGTGCCGCTCTGGTGAATAATTGATGGAGCTCGGAGCAGACGAGGCTCCGGTCTCTGCTGGGTCGGCACTTCTCTCATCTCTGTGTGGAGTAAGAGAAAAATGCCCGAAAAGAACAATTGTAAAGCGCTTTGTGACTCTGGTCTGTGAAAGGCGCTATTTAAATAAAGATACTTCTACTACTGCACAGAGGACTAGGATCCAGAACAAGGGCTCTGAAGGATCCTACAGGTTGGACACGGGACAGATAAGAGAACCTTTATTGGTCCCACTAAAAGGGAGACAAAAACGAGTCCACTGAGGATCCAGGACTAAAGGCCCCGATCCTGCTCATATGAGTTTTGAAAAGTTGAAAAAACACAATATGCAACTGGCCAAGTGCTACGGCCGTTTCTACAGTGACATTGGGAGTTTTTGGCCCAGAAATTACATTCAAAAGAATTAGTTTGTAATAATCATATGTGTTAAATGTATTAAAACCAGAGACTATCTATTATGTATTTGTCTCGTTATACTAGCCTAGCAGTGTTTCCGCCAGGAATTTTTGTGAGGGGGGGACCGCGAGGGGAGGGGGAATGTGGAGGTCCGATGCCCCATAAAAAATGTCACGTACGTTTATTGCAATGATTTTTGTTAATACTTTTCACGAGGAGTTAGTGGACATGTGTGCCTTTAATATGAGCGGCCTTTGTGGGAATGGTTATATTCAAAGAATTAGAGTAAAATGAGTTTGTAAAACACCTGCAGAGCCGTAGTTCTGAGCGGAGCTAGAGCAGAGCCAGAGGTCTTCAGAGATCTGAGAAGTATTTGGTCTGTTACTGGCTCACTCACATTCAGAGGAGGAAGACACGCAGGTGTCCAGTGAAGCAGATAGACATTGTTAGTGACAGGATAGTCACTAACAGGATAGTCCTCCGCGCCATAATTGTCCCCAGTCAGCCACAGTTTACGTCCTCCGTGGGGCCACCGCGGTAAAGAGGTCCGGCTTTTCGGAGTCAGCGGTAAAGCGGTCCGCACATTAAAAGCGGATGGCCGCTTTATGCTGTTAGTGTTAGGTCTGTTTCACACCGCACACAAATTCGTGAACGAATTCGTCTTCGAAACCCGCTCACGTGCATTCGCAAGCTGCGCTTCAAGTCGCGTCCTGTTGTGCAAATGAGAAAGCTCTTCTGTGTACAGACCGGCGCTGAGGCGGCGCGCAGGGAATCGGCGCGCGCCGCTGCCGCCTCCGCTCCTGAAACCAAAAATGGAACTCGAGCGCATTTTTTCTGCGTGTAGGCTGCGCAGCGAAGCGGCTTTCAGCACGAAAATATTCAAAAAATAACTTTTATAAAGCAATTTCACGTTTATCTAATCTCATTATTGTAATGCATAAGTACATATAAGTTTATTCTTTTAATTACACAATTTTCCATGTCATACTTTTTTTGTATGCATAAAATATAATTGTAACATATATTATATATATAATAATATATATATATAATATATATATATATATTATAATTATAACCTAACCTTAACCCCCATGGAGATCCAGGCCTTCCCCACACCTAACCTTAACCCACATGGAGATCCAGGCCTTCCCCACACCTAACCTTAACCCCCATGGAGATCCAGGCCTTCCCCACACCTAACCTTAACCCCCATGGCGACCCAGGCCTTCCCTGCTCCCATCTCTATGTGGAGTGAGAGACAAATGCCCAAAATTAACAATTGTAAACCGCTTTGAGACTCAGATCGCCTGGGGCGACCCAGGCGACCCTGCTCCCATCTCTATGTGGAGTGAGAGACAAATGCCCAAATTTAACAATTGTAAACCGCTTTGAGACTCAGATCTGCAGTGAAAAGGCGGTATATAAATAAAGATTACTTACTACTACTACTACTACTACTTCCCCACACCTTATAATTAACTATGATAATGAAACCACAATCAAAATAGGCTATAAGATACATTATAAGGAAATGTTAGCAATTTATTTAAGGTCTACATGTGCTATTTTGATTTCTGACCTGTTATTTCAGACAACATATGTAAATATACAACATGTTTATTAGTTTGGAGTACAATACTACTCCTTTTGTGCGTCGGCGTCAGTCTGAATACATGCGCTCGCCGCGAGGTAGTTCGGCTGGAAAGGGCGCTCTGCTCTGCGCTCGGCGTGCGGTGTGAAACAGGCCTAAAGAGAAGCCGCGGGGATGAACCGCCACAACCACAATGCACTTTTTAACATCAAGCGGACACCCGCTTTTAATGTGCGGACTTCTTTACCACTGACCCCTGTTGTGTTTGCAGCGTTCTCTTGTGCATTTCCTTCAACAGACATGGTTAAAGAGGCACCGACACGTATGATCTTTCTGTCACTTTATTTGCAAAGTGAAGAGCGCACATCCGTGCTGTAAGTTTCGCGCTTCTCTCAATAAAAGCGGCAACAGGAATTAAAGGCATAGAGGCATAAACATACATAAAGGCATAGTTTGGACAGATCTGGTCTTTTGCCTGTGAGCCTCTCATATGGTGTACTTTTAGTTCTGTTATTGTAACACCTATTTCGAGTATGAGCAGCATTTTGTATGGCGTAAGGCCACAGTGATTTTGGTAACCCTCTTTCTAGCAACAGGCACCTCCCCATCTCAAAGAGTGTTCTCCATTGTCTCTCAGCTGTGCCATTTTGATGAGGAGAATATGGCGCAGAGGTTTCATGTTTTATACCCCTTTCTCTTAATAATTGCTGAAAGGAGCTACTGGTAAATTCAGTGCCATTATCTGATCTAATGCACTTGACATGGCCATAAGGTGCACTGTCCGCTAGGAACATTTCTGTTGCAGCTGTGGCTTCATTCTTGTGTTTGAGGAAATAGACTGACACTGCCCCTGAAAAATCGGTCAGCACTAGATCATATACGGAATCGGGACGGAAGCGGAAGTAAAAATAACAAACTACCTATTCATGCCTAAACTTAACCAGCTATTCCCATAAAATAACCCCAACCCAGCCTTAACCCTAAACTTAACCATCTTACTTAACCACTTAGCAACAACCGGCGCGCCGGCGGCCGTTTTTATGTTTTTAAATGTTCTGCTGGCAATAGCAGATGTATTTTGAACACCAAACCCCAAAAGCTGTATATCATTTTAAAGCTTATTTTCCTATCTACATTTATATACAAGTGTAAACTACATCAGACTTTGCATTCAAAAGATATAACACATAATGTGGGCACAAAATAAATCAATTCCGAAATAGTTTTTTACCTTTGGGCTTGTGCTGTACAAATAAATCAGCTCTCCTCCCAGCTTGCAATACATCATTCTCTCTGGAACAGTCCAAAGGAAAATTATATCCACTTGTATTTCCCAAAGTAAAATCCATTCTGCAGAAATAATCCAAAAATGTGCATTTATCTTTAGCGAAAAAAACGAAAAAAAAGAGCACAGATGTTACTCTTTCACTTGTAACGGACTTTTAGCTTTGTTTTTCACCCGAACATCTGGTATCTACGTGTTCCTTAGCTCCTTATCTTTCAAATGAGACTACTCCCGAAAAGCTAGACCAATTTTTGGGTCTGCAATAGGTCCCGCAAATAACGCTAGTGCTGCTGTTTGCGCATTGGTGACTGATCTTTTGTGGGGTCCCAACTTGTTTACGTTTACTTCCGGGATTTACGATTGACATGTCCTTGTAGCCAATGAGGAAAGCTTTCGAACAAGGGGTGGGACAATGGTGTCCTGTCTTATGTTGGGCCTGGACAATTGTGCGTACTGGAAGATAAAAGACGCTCTCGAATCTGCAATGAATTTACACTCATAAAAAAATAACTTTGACATTTAAAAAAGAAAAACACACATAGATTAGTAACTTATAAGTACCAATAATAAAAAATATTGTTTTTATGATGATTAAATGTAAGTAAAGATATTTGGCACAATTTGGCACACTTGTGCCAAATTGTGCCAAATGTGCACTACTTGATGAAAAGGAGAAACTGCATAAAAACTATAAAACTTAGAAATCTGAAACTTTAGACAGTTGTTGTCAACAACACAATGAACAGAGGGTTTGAATATTGTGAACTTACAATGAAGTATGCCTTTTTTAGGGCCTTTAGAAATTGAAAATGTTAGGCGAGGCTAAAAAAATTTGGTTTTTTTCCCTAACTTCAAAGGATGCAGAGGAAAATAGGAATGACAAACATTATTTTAGTGTTTTTTTACATAAACTAGAAGGCTCTAGCTTTAAAATGATGCATCACACAAGCATGTGAGATGTAAGATGTGTTTTTAAATAAGCAAAGACATTTGGGTATGCCCAACCATTGTGCACGAGCCAAAATGAGGCGGATGTTAACTTAACCAGTCACCATTTAAGGACGAATTAGTCTAAAATGAATTTGAAAGTAGGATTGTTACTTCCGGTTTCGTCCCGATTCGGTATATGATCTAGTGCCGACCCTGAAAAATCGTCTGTGAAGAGTATAGCATACTTATGACCACTGTGACCATTGGGATCAAAGGGGCCTGCTAAATCTGTATGCACTAATTCTAAGGGCGCTCTTGCTTTTGGGTCACATTTCCTATTTCTGTCATTTGTAAATTTCCCTTCTGTGCAAACGTTACATTCTAGTTTTGTATTACCTGTGATTTTCATTCCCTCTACAACAAGGGTGTCAAACTCATTTTAGTTGAGGGCCGAAAAAAAATTAAAGGGCTGATCAGGGGCCGAAAGAAGTGGGTTTCATTTATTATAATTTTTTAAAATACAAAGGTATCTATATAAATGATTTGTTTCACATTAGGTCGATTGGATATTCTTTTCTGATCGACTTAGTTCAGTTACTGTGGACTCAACCAAAACTGGACCAAATATTGAAGGTATATGGGAAGATTTTCGGGTGGATCATCAAGAATATTGGTCCTACCAAAGGTCAATCTTCATTCATTCATTTCAATGAATGAATGAATGAATGAATGAAGATTTGTTCAAAAGGTGGAGAGGGCGGTTCTTTCCTAAAAAAATAGGGGAAATCCTCCTTCATATTTTTGTGAAGAAATGTAATTAAAGACTTGTAATAAAAAACATAACAATACTAACTTCTCATTACATGTTGGCTTAACATTTCTTATGGAATTAAATGTTATGGTTGTTTTCTTGAGAAAATTAGTAATGGATAACATGCCATTGTCGCCTATTACCATCAAGGTTGCTATTTAATATAATAATATAAATTCGTCTCAGGGGCCACTGGAAATGGTCTTGCGGGCCGGATCTGGCCCCCGGGCCTTGACTTTGACACCTGTGCTCTACAACATCTGGTAACTTGCAAATGTCGTTAACATTACAGTGGCCTAAGATCTTGTGCCATGTTTTCACATCACATGTCAGATTTACACTGTCACAAGAACCCATATCCTGAAATGAAGAGTCATTGTTTACCGTTTTCAAGTAGTAAAGTCGATTGTATTCTTCAATGCTGAATGCATTTCCATCTTTGTTGATGAGTTGGTTGTGCCCTTTCTTGAACACTACCTGGGCTCCGAAGGCAGTAGCTGCTTTTACAGAGAATATGCTCTGTGGAAAGGATGGGATGAAGAGGGCATCCTTCAGAGTGACGTTGATCCAGTTGCCCTGCTCGTCCTGTAGAGCAAAATTGGCGTCCCCCCTCTTTAGTGCCACATTGTTTGTCCTGGATCCATCGGCGAGTTCCATGTAGTGTTTCTCAGGGTCAAAGGTCTTATCAAACTCCATGAACTTATTCTTTTCAGTAATAATGTGGGATGTGGCTCCACAATCCACCATTAGTCTTTCTTTCATTATGTCTGTGGGTGAAAGTCTATTACTGACTTGAAACACAAGGGTTTGTTCTTCTTTCTTGTCTTCTTGTCTCTCCGCTATTTGTTTAGCATCATCTTTGCTTTTATTCTTCCTCCTACATGTCTCATCACTATGTGTAGAACTTCGATGGTAGGTGCACCACTTTGGGGCAGCCTTTTGGGGGCAGTCTTTGGCAATGTGCTCGCGGTTTCCACATCCATAACACGTAACTGATGTTATGTTGACTTTCATAACATTATCTGCTTTTGGTTTATTTTCAAACCTCTCTGTCTCTTCGTAGCTCCGTGGGTTACTCTTGAACTGCGTGAATGTAATGTCTTCTTTGCTTTGCGCTGTATGAATGGCAAATGGCTTGTATGCTTCTGGAAGTCCTTTTAGAATCATTGTAATAATAAGACCGTCGCTGATGACTTCATTTGCATTTCTTAGTGCTGTTACGGACTTTTCAGCGCGTATTATGTAGTATGTAACAGGTTCATCTGATCTCTTTTGCAGGGATGTGAGCTCGGTGTACAGCGCGATGATTCTGGGCTTACCCTTGCTAGCGTAATGGTCCCGTAAAATCTTAAGGGCTTTCCTCCCATCAGCTGCATCCCGCATGATCAGGGACAGACTTGTGTCGTCAAGAAACTGAATGAGTTCAGCATAACATTCGTCATTTTTGTCGGCATCAGGGTCGGTGGTTGAGAGTATAATATTCTTCAGCCCGATAATGCGTTGGTGGGCGAGAAATTTTACTTCCCAAAGTTCGTAGTCATTTTCATCGCCGCTGAACACCAACCTTTGCCATCTTCCTCCGTTGTCGCGCCTGGGCCCATAACCTGTTGTGTTTACAGCGTTCTCTTGTGCATTTCCTTCAACAGACATGGTTAAAGAGGCACCGACACGTATGATCTTTCTGTCACTTTATTTGCAAAGTGAAGAGCGCACATCCGTGCTGTAAGTTTCGCGCTTCTCTCAATAAAAGCGGCAACAGGAAGTTAAAGGCATAGAACACTTTTAACAGGAAGTGCCAAAAATAAAATAAGGGCTCTTCAATATAAAACATACACTGACAACAATTCAAAGTGCATTACATAACACAAGACGATTACAGTTATGAGAACACTGATTTTAACAACCCCGAAAAGCCGGGCCTCTTTACCGCGGTGTGTGACCGCAGTGGAAACATTCACGGGTTAGCAGGGCATTTATGATGGGGGTCGCGGGCTAAAAACTTTGGGAACCCCTGGTCTACACAATAAACAAGTTCTGAGCCCATTCATTTAATCGCTCTGTTTCTAAACGATGAATTATGGAGCCTCATTTCCACTGAGACAAACAGTATGCCACTAGGTCTTTTGAAAGGGTAATATTGAAACCAAAGTGCAGATTTCATGACTGGTAAACTATAAGCAGTGCCATCTTGATCATTGACTGTCTAATACATAATAAAAGTTCATATGGCCGCTGACCAGTGCTAAAATATTCTATATAAATTGGATCTGTGAATTTATTTCTATCCCAAATTGTGTTTCATACTAAAGATAGTTCACATTGAATGAAACACACTCTCAAACTACAGGTTTTTGAAATCTTTATACAATAATTTACATTTTCCAACATGGCCACTTTGATGACGTCACAATATGCAAGTTAGATGACGAATCAACCTCCATCCCAAAGTTTGGTTCATACTGAAGATATTTCTGATTTACAATATGCCTTCATCTCAAACCACTTTAAAGTTATAGCCTTTTGAAATCTTGAAATCAAAATTGTAAATTTTCTTGAAAAAAATGGGCTTAGTGCTGTGTGAAAATCCCTCGCCAATGGCCTGGGCTCCGCACCGTGCTCCTCTTTGCTGTCATCGTTTCAACATGTCCAGAAATTCAACTTTTTAGCACTAACCATGTTGTGGGTTTAGTCCATGGTTTTTTTAAGGAGAAAATTAGTATACAACACTTACAGTCACACTGCTAGCAATCAGACATGGATTCACATTTGTCAGGCTGAATGCTGTGATGCAGGAAACATGCCACGGAGATTGCCCCTTAGCCAATCAGGACGCAGAACACAATACGCTGGTTCTTCCTTAGCCAATCAGGATGAACACATCAAGTTCATATACAGTGAAAATAATTCTGAAAATAAATCCGCAAGACCGCAAAAAGTGTACATGTAATACATCATAGATTAGATAGTATTCCAGATCAGGTGTATGTTTTTGCACTTTTTGATGTGAGATACATGCATGTCTAAAAAAATTGAGGGGGGGATATCCCCCCCTAGGGCCATGGCTAGGGGGGACTGATCCCCCCCATCCCCCCCTCTGGAGGAAACCCTGCTATATTATATATTAAGAGATAAGATAAGATGTGCTTTATTTATCTCACATAGGAGAAATTTACATGTCACATTTAGCATGGATATAGACACTCAGATTGTGCAAAAGGAGGAAATGTGCAAACATGTTACATGCAGGATATATATGTACAATAAAAGTGACAATAATTATGTACAACAAAAGTGACAAGTGTCAATTGGAAACAGTGTCAGTGTCATAGTAGTGCAGGTTTTCACACAGTGATCATTTAAAGTGACTTATTGTACAGTCTGACAGCAGTGGGGATAAAGGCCCTGTGGTAGCGCTCCTTCCTACACTGAGGGTGTCTCAGTCTTCCACTGAAGGAGCTCCTCAGCTCCTCTACAGTCCTGTGCAGTGGGTGGGAGGTATTGTTCATGATGGAGGTGGCTTTGGCTAGCACCCTGCTGTCCCTCACCTCCTCCACAGAGTCCAGGGAGCAGCCCAGAGTGGAGCTGGCCCTCCTGACCAGCTTGTTCAGTCTGTTTCTGTCCGCTCTGTGCTGCCCGGGGCCCAGCACACGGCAGCGTAGTAAATGGCAGAAGCTACCACAGAGTCATAAAAAGTCCTGAGCAGAGGCCTGCTCACTCCGAAGGACCTCAGCCTCCTCAGAAGAAAGAGGCGACTTTGGCCCTTTTTGTGCAGGGCGTTTGTATTATGGGACCAGTCCAGTTTATTGTTAATGTGAACACCCAGGTACTTGAAGCTGTCCACCAGCTCAATGTCCTCCCCCTGGAAGTTCAGCGGCGTGTGGGAAAGTGGTTTTCTCCTGAAGTCGATGACGATCTTCTTGGTCTTACTGGTGTTCAAGCACAAGTGGTTGCGCTCACACCAGTCGACAAATCCTTGATAACCGACCGATATTCCAGTTCGTTCCCCTCAGACACACAGCCCACGATGGCGGAGTCGTCGGAGAACTTCTGCAGATGACAGCTGTGTGTGTCGTGTGTGAAGTCTGAGGTGTAGATGAAGAGAAACGGTGAGAGGACAGTGCCCTGAGGGGTCCCAGTGCTGCAGACTACCACCTCAGACTCACAGCTGCGCAGCCGCACGTACTGTGGTCGGTCTGAGAGGTAGTTGATGGTCCATGCAGTGAGGCTACTGTCCACTCCCACGTCCTCCATCTTCCCCTGCAGCAGTGCCGGCCTGATGGTATTAAAAGCGCTGGAGAAGTCGAAAAACATGACCCTTATATTGTTTGAGTAAATTCAAAAGACCACAGATAGTGGCCAGAAAGAGAAGAGATGAGACAGAGACCAGAGAGAGATGAGAGATATACCATGTTGAGACCAGAGAGAAAGACTTGAAATAACAATAACTGTCATCATGTTATACTAGCTGTTACAGTATATGGTGTTTTTGGATTTCAATAATGGGTTGGTTGCGAGTGATTGATTAAACTTGTTCCAGCGCTTGCCAATAGTTGCTTCTGATTCATGTTTTTCAGCTCTAAGGATCCACATGTCGTCTACCACCAAAGAAGTCCTGGATGAGTTCGGATACTTTGATTTGCAGCTAAGAGGAGACGTCGAAATGAAGGTAACAGCCTTTTCACTTTGTTTAAACAGGACATAACCGAAAAATGTACTTTTGTTAGCGTTTGGCCATATCCTAGTTGTTCCCCCTGGTCATTTACAGCAGTATTTTCGCGCATATCATGTATTTTATCAACACACGCACGCTGCCATTGCTCTCCACTCAGTCCTCTGACCACCACTCCAGAGCTTCCCCTGGGATTGACACTATTTATTTATTTATTTATTTGTTTCAATTGTGGACAAAAACAATACTACACATATTACAATTACATTTCAAACACTATAACAACAAAAGTATAACCCCTATATTAGTTTTGGGCAATTTATCAAGTGAAATAACAAGTTTTTTTCACAATTGCACATCTGTGGAAAAAATCCACTCCCTCTGGTGGCAGCACAGGGAGTTACATGCAGAAAGATTTGTTTACCCTTCATACATGTTTCTCCATATATTTTCCATTTGAGATAGGAATTCACATTCTAAAACATGAAATTAAAAAGTAAAAAGCCTCCTTATCATTTTGAATGGACAAAAAAAATGCATACTATGTGTCCTTTTAGTCATCGTGCTGATTCTAGCTGCTTCCAGAGACCGTATCCTGTGACAGTATCGATGTTTTGTGCTCAGGGCAAAGGGAAGATGAGGACCTACTGGCTCCTGGGGGAGAAGAGCGACGTCTACGTTATCTGAAGCTTTATTAGCTCCTAAATCAGGAGGTATTTTTAAATATTGTAAAAGTATTGTTTTGTATGAAGGAGCAACGTCCCAGTACTTTTCACAGAGGAGAACATTATTTTTTGTGCTTTCTATATTTAGAATTTGTATTGTATTTGATTGTGAGAATATTTCCTGATGTAAAAGTTTTAGGAGGTTTTTGGAGGCACAGTCCGACTGCAAGGTCACACACTTTGTATATATGTATATCCAGGAATCTGTAAGATATTTTGTTCAATAAAATCTGTCTTTTTCCAGTCGTGGGCCTTGTTTTTATTCATTCCATAAAGACAAATACAACGGGTGAAAATGTGTTGGGTACCAGATATTTTTTTTACATATATATAAATAATTGTTTTGTTTGTCTTGTCATAGTATTATGAACAAATCAGACCAGTTTAAAATTGGCAGAAGCTTTGACTGGATAAACTCACAAAACTACTTCAGTTGTCTAGTACTTTGTTATGGTCAATCTGTAATTTTGTGATTTTGAACATACCATGTGCAATTTTGTTATTATTAAGACAAAAAATGAGGCTAAAGCAGAGGTTCAGGTAAACTGGAGAAACTACTTGTGCACAAGCTCACATTGAGCGTTCACATCGTGCAGCAACCCTCCTCTTCGCCATCACCGCCTCGTCAGCCAGACCAGCTCACCCTTTATCCATAATTGTAAATATTAACAGACGTAGTGACGCCTATCTCCACCGTTGAAATTTATGTCTCATACCACTGGCAAGGAGTGAGATTGCAAGTATGTCAGCACATTTTACAGACCAAAATGCTCTGCAAGGTTTTTGGAAGTACAGATATTTTTCCATTCACTCCACACCCAGTGATGACAGAAGCAAGTTGCAGGACACACTGGCGCATCAAAGCCCCTGACCCACACTATCCGTTCACTCATTCAAATACATTGAGACCTATTGTTCATGTTTTTAGTGCTTGGAGAAACAGGAGCACCCGGAGGAAACCTACCTCGAAAGGCCCTGGAGGTGGAATCGAACCTTAGCCACTCCGCCACCATGCCCCAAACAAACAACCTTTTATCTGTGTGAGTCTCTCCAGATTGAACTAGCAATTTGTCATTTGGGAGAAAGTGAACTGTGCAGGGAAAAATACACTGAAACAGCCCGCATTAGCGTGATCTCAATTGGATTAGCAAATATACTCAAATGAACATAGATCTGAATCGTCCACCGCTCTAGGCAGTTTATGGCATATTATTTGGTCTGAGCGTAAACACTGGCTTAGAGATATATGGTTTAATAATGAAAAAACAAAATGAATCTTCCCCAAAAATGCCGTTTTCCATTAAGACAAAATATGAAAACAGTTTAAATCCACCACAAGCAAAGAACGGTAAATACTCAGATTAGTTTGATGATTTCTTCCTGTTTTGGACTCTCACCCACACACACTGGAGCCAAGGTGAGTGGAGTGGTTTGCCTAAGGACACAACATGAAGCAGCTGCCAGGAAAACCAGAAAACCAGCTCAACTCTATGAGAAGGAAGCAGTTTTGGAAAGAAATGTTGAAAAAGACAATGTCCTGTTTGTTTTCCCAGATCATTATTTGACAGTGGTTACATTCACAAAGCCGACACAATTATGTCTGAAAGTCCTTTTCTACAGGAAATCATCTTGTGATAATAATGTCACCACTTCTTGACACCTTTCTGAGAAAATAATGAGACCATACTGTAATTGAGACCAGCTAGAGATCAGAGAGACCAGAGAGAGATAGAGCAGAAAGAGACCAGAGACAGAGACTAAAGAGAGAGAGACCAGGCAGAGAGAGAGGGAGCAGAAAGATACCAGACAGACAGACCAGAGAGAGAGACCAGACAGAGAAAATGAGACCATAGTTGATGTATGTGCAGACATGTGGAGCTTTGTGGATGTTTTTGTTTAATGTGGATTGTTCCAGAAATTACAGAGAAATTAGCTTTAAGCAAAGACTGGAGTCTTTTATTCCGCTGCCTTCCACTACAACATGAAACTATAGGCTCTTTTTAATGTTGTGGTGTCACATAAACGCAACCTATTTGAACCGATAAAAAATAAGGTGTGGAAATACGACTACTAGATTTGTTTTTTTGTTTATTTTATCAAAAAACATTTAGGGTAGAGATGTCAATAGTTTTACTTGTATCTGATACAAAACTTCCTCCACGAGCTCTTCACTATTAGGCTTCATTGAGCTAGCGGGTTAGCATTGTCCATCTATATACAGTCTATGATCTAAAGATGTGACACAGGCCAAACATATATGAATGTGGAAACAGTGTTGAACTAGACAAGGTACATGGATTATCTTAAATAGCATTTTTTTGTGGTTTGAAATTTTGGTACCCCAGCTTTAAACCGTAACTATGGTTAGCATCTCTGTCATGATAAAGTCGTAATCACTTCTAGTTGTTAAAATCCAGAACAAATACTATTTCAAAACTTGTACAAGGGCTGGAAATGCAATGACAGTTCCCCTTTGGAGTTCTTTGTTTCAATATAATGCCATAGTTCAATAAATCGTATCTTCTCCATCTTTTTGAACCTGTAATTATCCCATTAGAACACCGCAGTGCGCCGGCGTCCTCCCACACACGCATGTCACTATTGATCGGGACAAAAAAAGGCAGTGGACCTGGCTGTCAATCAGCTCTTTTTGCTGTGGTAACTATGACGACGCACCATTCTAGCGCCTGTCCAAACATGCCATTATCTCTGATGGATCAGGCTAGCTAACGAGAAAGTCATACTCTTGTCATACGCAAGAGAGATGCCCATAAGACTGAGCTCAGGAACGACAGTTTACAGTCGACAGTAAAATAATACGGTGGATCAACTGCAACAACACACGACAAAAACACATGACTTAGGACTTATTGATCCTCGTAGGAGGAAAATAAAAATAAAATTGATCATTCTAAAAAGCGAAGATAATACTGCATATATCATTTGAAAGTCAAATTACATAGTAGTACAGTATGTATTTAGCTGTTTCTGTGGATGAGGGAGGTTGTGTTTAGTGTGTGTATGACATATCTGTATATGTATGTGTGTATCAGCATGTGTTGTTTCACACTGGTGAATATTCTCATTAATTGTTGCTGCTATTTATTTATGTTGATCACAGAAATGACAAAATAATGTAAATAACTGTAGCTCATGTGTGTATGTGAGTTTTGTATGTGTGTGTTTGAGGGGCGACTCAAAGGGAGGAGGGGGAGGTGATGGGGGTAAGGGGAATTTTACTTTATCTTTTTAAGAGTGATTGTGCTTGAAAGTTCTGTAACATAATATGTAATAATAGAATCCAATAAATATTTGATCATAAAAAAAATCTGTCTGAAAAACGAGGAGTTACTGTTTGGAACTGTTGAGATGGTTTAATTAAAAACATGCTAAAATGTGAAATAAAGCCCTGAAAATATAATATGTAAATTCTTTTCCTTCTACATGTTAAATTACAAACGACTACATGAGGTGTTTCTGTTCTGTTCGAGTGTTGATGACCTTTAGTGCGGACAAAAAAGCTTTATCTGTTTTTTGCAAACCACAGTAAATGACCCAAACTTGACGATTCAAAATAATCATTCTGCATGTTTCTTTCCCTCCATCATAAACTGGAGACCGGTTCTTTTGCTGATAAAGTCTTTGCACTTGGTTCCTCACTGACCGTCACCGCGTCGCCGTTTGTCACCCTCAGTCCTCGAGGGGCGGAGTCTGCTCATCCAGCCTCTCGCTGATTGGTCGACTGAACTGGGAGCACTTCTTGAACGGTTCTGTGGCGGATCGCACTGGTGTCACCCCCTGAGAGAGAGACTACGACTAAAATATACATCTTACACCAGAGCGACTCTAGAGAAAGAGAGAGACCAGTGTGAGAGAGACCAGATATACAACAAAGAGAGAAAGAGAGAGAGAGAGACACCAGAGAGGGAAAGAGACCAGAGAAAGACCATAGAGAAAGAACAGAGAGGAACCAGAGAGAGAGACCACGAGTAAAATATACGTCTTACACCAGAGAGACACTAGAGAGAAATAGAGACCAGAGAGACACCAAAGAGAGAGAGACCATAGAAAGACCATAGAGAGAGAACACAGAGAAACCAGAGAGAGAGAGAGAGAGAGAGACCATGACTAAAAAATACAAAAACATCTTACACCAGAGAGACACCAAAAAGAGAAAGAGAGTGAGAGAGACTCTAGAGAGGGAGAGAGACTAGAGAAAGATCATAGAGAGAGAACAGAGAAAAACCAGAGAGAGAGACCAGAGAGACACACCAGAAAGAGACCAAAGAGACATGAAAGAGGCCAGAGGGAGACCTGAGAGAAACAAGACAGAGTTGCATCATAGCGACCTCCTCATCCACACGGAGAAAAATAGACATTTTCAAGCCTATTTTAAACAAGGACAACTTTACAAAGGAGCTCAACCAGTGATGTTTCAGTTGGGAGCAGGATCTGAACCCACAACCTTCAGCTCAGAGCTACTTCTGCTAAAGAACTTTTTATTTACAGATGCAGTGTTGTGTTTGGTCTCTAGCTTGGGAGCAGTGTCAGATGGGGTTCTCTCTCTCTCTCTCTCTCCCGCTGTAAATGATCTCCTTATAAAGAGCTGAGGATCTGCTGCCTGCTGACATTTCACACACTTCCACAGAAGACAGGACGAGTGCGTGAACATTCTCTCATGCCTGACTCTCTGTACAGTCGTGTCTCAGCCGCAGAGACACGGATCATGGCAAAGAACTGCTGTCGTCACAGTCCAACGAACCAAGTGTGAGTTTCGTGGTTTTGAGGCAGAGTCTGACTAGCCATGTTTCCACCAGCCCTACTCTGCTCTGCCCTACTCCAGTCTACTCTACACTACTCTACTTTAGTCTACTCTGCTCCAGTCTACTCCATACTACATTGCCCAACTCTACACTACTCTACTCTACTCTACTCTACTCTACTCTACTCTACTGACCTGGACTTGCTGGCAGTTCTCGCTCCAGAACGTGATGCTGTTCTCGGATCTGTAGTCGTGCACCTGGACACAAAAAACTTAAATTAAGTAAATACACTTCCTCAAATTGACTGCTGTGGGAGTTTTGGAGTTGGTCAGGGCTCCATGGACCAGTGTCTCTGCAGATTGAGTTGTGTGTCTGTGCAGGTTGTGTTGTGTGTCTGTGCAGGTCGTGTTGTGTGTCTGTGCGGGTCGTGTTGTGTGTCTCTGCAGGTTGTGTTGTAATACTAAGAAGCAAGTAAGTTATATATAGCGCTTTTCACAGACCAGAGTTGCTTTACAATTGTGGGCATTTGTCTCTTCACTCCACACATAGATTAGGGTTGTGTGTCTGTGCAGGTTGTGTTGTGTGTCTGTGCTGGTCGTGTTGCGTGTCTCTGCAAGTCGTGTTGTGTGTCTGTGCTGGTCGTGTTGTGTGTCTCTGCAGGTTGTGTTGTAATACTAAGCAAGTAAGTAATATATAGCGTTTTTCACAGACCAGAGTTGTTTTACAATTGTGGGCATTTGTCCCTCACTCCACACAGAGATTAGGGTTGTGTGTCTGTGCAGGTTGTGTTGTGTGTCTGTGCAGCTTGTGTTGGTTACAGACCGGTGTGAGTCGCTCCCACAGCGGCACGAAGCCCTGGACGGTGAAGCTCTGCTGTGAGGTTGAGCAGAACTCGGACTCACAGACGGCAGGCTTCATCTGCTGCTCTATCTGCTCCCTGGAGCAGCAAACACACAGAAAACTGAACCAGAGCAGAGAAAATGGTCCGACCTAAGCAGGCTGATGTGACCTAAAGTGCTGTTGCATTTTATTACTATTGTTAGCTACTTTTTGACGGATGGATGTTTTCTGCTGCTACTAGACACCTGCATTTTTCAACAGAGATCAATAAAGTGTCTATTTATCTATCTATCGCTGCCAGTGTCTCTCCAAGACATCGCAAAGTACTGTACATCTGTGACATGTTAGTGCCTTGTGTTGTAGAGTAATGTCTCTTCTCTGCTCTACTCTACTCTGCCCATCTCTACTCTGCTACGCTGCCAGTGTCAAATTTGTATTGCAAGTAGAACAAGAAATCCCCAAAACTGTGAGTGCAATGTCATAAGCCCCATTTTCACCAGCCCGACTTGGCCCTACCCTACTCGGCTCAACGTGTCTGAGCAACCCACCCAAAACCAACCAGTATCCATGGACATTCCTTGCTAACCGTGGCTTCCAGCAGCACTCTGGCTAATCACTGTCAGTTAGAACACTTTAGTACCAGCTCGGCCTGGACAGAACCAGGGCCGAGTAGGTAAGGTAAAAGTATGTGGTACGATGGAAACGCTGCTAATAGGAGCAGAGTTGAGTCAAGTATTAGGCAGCAGGGCTGGTGGAAACAAGGCTATAGTGGCAAAATGACATCACACTAGTACAGCACAGATACAGGAGAGTGTTATTTTTGCTCCTGTTTGTGACAAGAATGGTTTTTTGCTCTTGTGCAATTGCCATAATCAATGAATGATGTTTTTGTGCATTAAGAAGCGAAGAGCTCACCTGGTGTCGTGAGCGATGAGTTTCTCCAACAGCTCGACTCTCCGTCCTGAAGCAGAGGAGACCGTGAGGCACAAATCCTTCTTGTATTCATTTATGCTTCAATCACTCAGATAAACACGGAGGCTTCTGTTCCACTGCGCTACTCAACAAATAATTGCCACTCCACTTCATTTTCTCCAGTGAATGGGATCAGTGCAGAGCAGTGGGCCCCGCCGTGTACATGTCGCTCTTTTTCTTTTAGTTTGGTCAATCAGACACGACCGAACCAGTGTATCTGCTCTTTTCTTTTCAAATATGTCTTAATTGTGTTGTTTACCTGTTTCTTCTGCCTGTGTTTTGATTTTGGTTGCACCCAAATTCAACAAACACGTCTCGATGAATACAATAGGAATCAATACTTAATCAAAACTTAATATACATCTTTGTTTCAAACTGTATTTATTTTCACTGGACAAAAGATGTATCATTAAGGTTTTTGTAGAACAAGGAAGAAGGATGTGAATGCAGACCCAGTTTTACACAAATAATTATTACAAATTTACACATATTTTTAAACTCCTGATTATCATTTTGTTTTTTGTCCAAACTATGGCCCCCAGCAAAACAAAGGCCTTTGAGCATTCACTTTTGGCCCCAAGGCATTCTGCTCAAGTCGCTACAATCAGTAAAAATATGTGCATGTTATCACCATTTTACTCCATATTTCTTATTCTAAAAGCTTTTTAGGGCTTTTAGGGCGACAGTAGCTAAGTTGGTAGAGCATTGGCCTTTGAGCCAGAGGGTTGTGGGTTCGAGCCCGACTTTCACCATCAACTCCCACTGTCTGCTGTCGTTGTGTCCTTGGCAAGACACTTAACCTCTGGGAACACCAGGTGCCACAGTGGGGCGGCTGTAAAGTGCCAAACTGCCGTTGTGTCCTTATGCAAGACACTTTACCCCCATTGCCTAGAATGACTCTGGTGTGTGTGTGAATGATTGGTGGTGGTCGGAGGGGCCGATGGCACATACTGGTTGCCTCGCTTCTGTCAGTGTGCCCCAGGGCAGCTGTGGCTACAGTAGTAGGTTATCGCCACTGTGTATGGAGTGAAAGAATAATGACATGTGAAGCGTCTTTGAGTGTCCAAAACAGATAAATTATTAGTATTTCTTCTTTCATTGTTAAAGCTGGGGTACCTCACTTTTTGTTCTGTTTGTCCCAACAGAAGTAAAAGACATGCTGTCTTTACCCTTTGAGAACACTTGTAATATTTTGTGACCCCTGTGAGTCACTATTCCAATCCAATCCACTTTATTTCTATGGCACATTTAAACAACAGAACAGTTCTGCAAGTGCTGCACAAAAAAAAAAAGAAAAGTACACAAAAAACTCCATGTAGCTCAACCAGTCAATAAAATAGAATAAAAAATAGTCATCACAAATGGTATAAATAATTAAAATAGGAAATATATAATCAATTTATAAAATCAATAAAAACACTAAAAAGACTATTTGGCTCTTTAGCGCTAATTAGCTGAGTGAGGGTGGTTTGTCTTTTTCATATTTCTGCCTGAGAAATTAAATCTAAAGATGTATCAGAGGTCAGAAATAGATGAAACTAGAGACACAACAAAACTGTTTTAGAGCAAAGAAATAGATTGTTTCTGCCAGTACTATTCTGGCAGAAACAATCTGCCAGAATTGGCAGATAGAGTAGGTTGTCAGGTTACTGACAACCTACTCTACTTGTTTGACATTCCATTACGCTTTAGTATCTGGTACTGTATCCTAGCAACCTACTCGCAACAAACCAGTATCCGGGGACATTCCTTGGTAACCATGCCTACCAGCAGCTTTCTGGCCAATCACTGTCAGTTAGAACATTTTAACTCAGCCTGGATAGAACCAGGACCAAGAGGAACAAAAGAAGGACCTGTCACTGGTTAAACAGGGCTAGTGGAAATCCCAATTGTGGTAAAGTAGAGTAGAGTAGAGAAGGACCAAGTAGGGCGCTTGGTTTAGGTACCCCAGCTTTAAGCGTGAATACATTATTTGCAAATATTACTTTACTGACAACCTTTCATCTTATTGCAGAGTATGAGAGAGAGAGAGTGTGTTTGTAAATAGGTGAATGAATGCGAGTGCAGGAGTCTCCCCGACCCTTCAGCCGGACCCCTGGGCTCTGGTGGTGGATGTACGTGGCCTTCACTGTGGTTGTGTCCTCCATCTTGGCTCCGGGCTCCAGGGACAAAAGGCCGGGGTGTCCGTGTCGCTGTATCTGCCGCTTCTGCACACAGCCGTCATATAAAACTGATTTATCACATTGGTTTGTCACTGGTTCATTAATTTATAACCCCTTTATCAATCAATTTCTGGATCAGACGGGCAACCTTCAGAACACCAGCCCAGGAGGGACACAGGAGGGAGTAGGGACACAGAAGGGAGGCCGTGGTCTCTCAGCAGGGAGCTTCAAGCAGAGTGAGGGTGAGTTTCTTGCCCAGGGACGTCAGTGAGAGTAGGTGGAGTGGAGGTATCAGATATTTTAAATTAAGGTCAAATTTCCCGATGTTATGATCACACTTTATGAACTGTGTTTACATAGGAATTAACACCTTTGCGTTTTGCTGTTCTACTCTCTTCTCTTTTGCTTTGTCATTTTGATCTTCATAAAAAATTAGCACAATTATAAACTGTGTTGCTTCATGTCAAAACTACAAAAACAACAAGAGAATACGCCCCTCCCCCCAAAAAATCGGCTAACGTTCAAATAGCCGTAAAAACTAGCGCGCTAACTTTTAACAATATGAATAGTGTTAGCAATATTTCTTTCAGATAAAAGTTAGAAAAACACCCCTACCTCATCTGCAGAGTTGGAGGAAGCCACGTTCTTTGCTGCCTCGGGTTCACTCATTCTCTAATATTATTAACACTTTATTTCAGTGAGAAACCGCAGCTGATTCCACGCGCACAGAGGAGAGACGTGAAAGATGTTTACCTAGCAACAGCTACGGAAGTGTCGCCGTGGCAACCGTCAAACTTTTCAGACCCGAAGTTCAATAAATGAATTACTAAAAAGGTACAACATGATAAAAAATACTATATAAACATAAATTATTCAACCAATATATCTCAGGTGTATTTATTATTTATTTTAGCTTTATTTCCCCCTTAATTAAAATTCTTCACACTATTTCGAAGCTGCCTTATTTGTACTACTTCTTACTCCACTACAACTGCTCAGCTGCAATTACAACAACAACAACTACTACTACTACTACTATTGCTACTGCTGCTGCTTCTACTACAACTACTTCTTGTACTGTTTCTGACCCAGGTTTTGGCTTGTAATATTTGTGGTTATTTCTCATGGTATGTGTTTATATTTTGTTGTATGTACTGTATGCCTGGACTGTGGACAGCTGCATCTACTTCTCTGCATTATTGATGATGTGCATCCATCTGGCATCAGTGATAAAGCAGGTCCATGATTTGCTGCTTCTGCCACATGAACACTGTTTTATGAATGAGTGCCAGAGGACAGGTTGAATATGGAGACCCAGGGGCCTTTGGTCTGAGATGATGCCATCCAGCTGACAACCATTAACACTAAAGCGGAGGAGGAGAGATACACACACACACACAGGCACGCACACACATATACACACACACACTCAGAGCCAGAGGTAGTGTTTGTTTTTGACTTAAGACACAAGCTCAAGAACTCAAAACATGTGTTGAAAAACCTGCAACACTCTGTTTGGCTCTCCACTATTTACCAAGGCCACAATGGATCTATTCTACTCGGCTCTACTCAGGTCTACCTGGTTGTGTTTCAATTACACTTTAGTATCCAAGCAACCTACCCACAACAAACCAGTATCCGTGGAAATTCCTTGGTAACTGTAGCTTCCAGCCGCACTCTGGCCAATCACTGTCAGTTAAAACACTTGCGTGCAGCTCAACCTGGATTTGAACCTGGGCCAAGAGTCGAAATGCGCCCAATTGGGGTGGAGTGGAGTAGAATATAGAGTAGAGTACAGTAGAGTACAGTAGGGGAGAGAAGAGTAGAGGAGAGTATAGAGGAGAGGAAAGTATAGGGTAGAATAAAGAAGAGTATAGAGTTGAGGTGAGGAGAAAAATAGTAGGGGATAGGAGAGTATAGAAGAGAGGAAAGTAGAGTAGATTATAGAAGAAACTAGAGTAGAGGAGTGTAGAGTAGAATAGAGTAAAGTAGAGTAGAGTAGAGTAGAGTAGCGGAGAGCACAGTAGAATAGAGCAAAAAATCGAAACAAGAGACACAATCTATTCCAGAGTTGTTTACGACTGCAAATGGCAAACAAATGTTTTCCGATTCTGCTATTCCACACACGGGAACAGCATTATCACCGCTTCTTTTATTCATATACAGTTGGAGCTAAATTTTTCCATCTCTTGTTTCCGTGGAAATGACCAGAAGCCAATACAGTTGCTGAGATACTGAAAGGCTGCGGCTCCTCACTCATCACGGTCTCCCATCCACAAACCTCTGTCCAACTCAAAGAGAGCACTGTCGTCTACTGAACGGAAGTATTCTGAAATGATATGTGATTTTATAGCAATTTAAAGCAATGTTTCAGCAACTTCACCTTGATCTTACACCTCAGAATGTGCGATATGAAACTATACACGTGTCCACTGTCACTTTACTTTACTTATTTGTGCAATAATCTACCCTTGCTTCTTTATTATGCTAAAGTTACAGATGTTTTTAAAATTTTAGTACAGAGTTATTGTTCATTTATCTTGTGTTGTGTGGTCCTCATTCCTACTGTGGGACGAATAAAGATTGTAAAGATTGTGGGAGGGGCCAATAACATAACACTAGTAGTAGTAGAAGTATATTACCACCGTATATGGAGTGAAAGAATAATAGATAGATACTTTACTGATCCCTGTAGGAGAAATTCAGGTCTCCAGTAGCTGCATCCATCCAAACAAACAAAACAAATGAATTGATGATTCTAAAAAGCTCACAGTAATAATAAAAGAGGTGGAGAAGGCGCTTGGTTGGGACTATTTTCTCTGCTCTAGTCCAAAGTAAAATGCTGAATGCTTCATTAGCATTTTTCAAAAATTAGCATTCCTCCAGTGGATCTTTGTCTGAGCCGCTGGGTGTGGAATATGAATTCTTTCTGCTCTGGTCTGGACCAGTGCAAAACCATGAACACTGTACTGCAGCAACAAAAAAGCAATAAAAAAAAAAATTGTAAAGCACAAAAACAACAGCTGTTTCAGGGACTTCCTACCGTTTCATTCAAAAGTAAAGACATGTAAAGCGTCTTTGAGTGTCCTGAAAAGCGCTATTTAAAACGAATGCATTATTATTATTACTATTATCATCATTAACAGTATAAGAATTTTGCTAAAATCTTGGTAACCGCTGTAATAAACATTCCGATGAGAATTTTTAAGGGGTGACCATTCCTGCGTTTTCCAGTGAAACCTAATTGGCGTTACTGGCTCATCGGCACACACTAATTATTACATCCACAGAACTTGATGTTTTTGATGTTGGTCTCCATGGGGACGGCTTCAGTGGTCTTTCCTCTGCTCTGTTCTCCACATGAGGTGACCAGGTTTTATGTGCAGGTCCAATGCCTCTAAATGTGGATATTATCGCCCACATCCATGTTTATACGCACAAGAGATAGAAAACAAACAAAACATAACAAGTTTTTCCATTTTTATGCTAAATAGTGCTAAATAGTGGGTTAGTTTTGGTGAGACCACAGAGAGACCAGGGATAGAGCAGAGACCAGAGAGAGGCAGACATTTATTGATTTGTCCATGTCTTCATATTATAAACATCATACATCATATATATGTATTGTCAGGAGAGACCACAGCAGAGACCAGAGATAGAACAGAGACCAGAGACAACCGAGAGACTTTTTCAAAACGTATTACTGTATATATTAAACACAATATTTTACGTATCCCAGATTTTACTACATTTTAAAACTCTGAGCCCTGTGAGAGACCAGAGACCAGAGATAGAATAGAGAGAGACCAGAGAGAGGTCAGAGAGAGAGAAACCAGATATAAAATATACAGAGACCAGTGAGAGACCAGAGATTGAAGAGTGAGAAACGAGAGAGAGACCAGAGAGAGAGATATCAGAGACCATTGAGAGAGCAGAGATAGAACAGTGAGAAACCAGAGAGAGACCAGAGAGAGACCAGAGATAGACCTGAGAAAAAATAGAGAATTACCAGAGAGAGACCATAGAAAGACCAGAGAGTAACCAGAGAAAGAGAGAGACTAGCGATAGACCAGAGCGAGACCAGAGAGAGACCAGAGAAAGACCAGAAAAAGACCAGAGAGACCAGAGATAAACCAGAGAAAGACCAGAGACCAGAGAGAGACCAGAGAATGTTAACATTTCAAATCAACAGCCACATTCACACATGCTTCGAACTGGACAGAACTCTCAAATAAAACTCCTCCACGACGGGTAACACTAGAGCTCCAGCAGACCAGCAGTGAGTCGGTCCCAGAGGTTGTTGACTCAGCTGGGATGGGTGGAGGTCTGTGGCCCCTGGTTCACACTGGGAGCCTGGTGCTGTTGTGGTTGGCATCCAGCAACGAGGGCTTGTAATCTGGACATCTCTCCCGCAGACGTGTTGTACTAATAACCTGCAGGGACATGTGGGCCGACTGTGAAAGTGAGTGTTGACTCTGCTAATATTCACTCTCGAGCTGTCACCAAGAACCAGATTTATTCCACTGTTTTGAAGTCGTCCGAAGTGTTACTCAAGAGTTTTTACATTTTATGCTGTAACTTAACTCAATGAGGGCGTTTTCAAATAGTGGGTTAAAGGCTGGTTAGCACTGGTAAGACACCAGAGAGAGAGACCAGAGATAGAGCAGGGATGAGACCAGAGTGAAACCAGAGACCAATGGCAACACTCCCAAACAGGGTATAGTAGGGTTGAGTAGAGTATAGCAGAGTAGAGTAGAGTAGAGTAGAGTAGAGTAGAGTAGAGTAGAGTAGAGTAGAGTAGAGTAAAGTAGAGTAGAGTAGAGTATGGTAGGGTAGAGTAGAGCACAATTGAGTAGTGTAGAGTAGAGTAGGGTAGAATAGAGTAGGGCAGAGTAGGGTAGAGTAGAGCAGAGTAGAATAGAGTAGAAAAGAGGAGAGCAGAACAGAGCTGAGTAGAGTAGAGTAGAGTAGGGAAGGGTAGGGAAGAGTAGGGTAGGGGTAAGTAGGGCTGGTGGAAACGGGGCTACTCAGTCAGAGCCAGAGCGAATTGGAGAAGAACTTTGTCAGTGAGCACTTTGTGTTTCATTGAACTTGCGGGTCATGCTACATGCCTTATGCCTTATACCCACCACTGTCAGACTGTACAATAAGTCACTTGATGACCACCTGCACTTTGAGTGCAAAGTTTGCACTGCCCCAGTCACTTTTTAAAAGTACATCATGTGTATTTTTTGCACATAACCCTTTAGCTTTTTCACTTTTTAACATGTTTGCCCAATTCCTCTCTTTGTCTTCAATAAGATCACTCAAAGTTTTTCAACTTATAGAAGACAAATGTATGTCAACTTCTTCACAGTGAATCTTATCTTATCAAGTCCACATGGATACATTGAAATCATAGCATGAAAATAAAAAGGTAGATCTCTGTCTTAGTGTTGTATGTATTTACAAAAGCCAACTTTACTCATTAACAAGAGCTTTGTCGTCTCTCCTGCTCTGAGGCTCTTCCTTAAACTTCAGTATTATCGGTTTCCACTTGTGACGGAGCCGGGTCATCTCCAGAGCAGCCTCCAGCCTCCTGTGTTCGTAGGACCACACCGTCGGTCCTAATCCCACGGTAATCTCTCCACAAACAAAGCAGCGTGGCGGATTACGCGCTGGAAGAGGCTTTGCAGGTGTTTAATCCCCTGGGTTTGTCTAAAAGGGCGTTCATTAAAGCTTTGTCTTCACTTTTCAAAGAGCTCACGGAGTTTGAGGATCCATGAGCTCCGGAAGTCTCTCATTTGCTCTTTCCGCCGAAGACACTCCAAACACAAACGTATTATAGCTCTGTCTGAGTCAGTGGGAAGTTTTTAATACTTTACTCTTTGTGACATTCAACTTTCTACTAAAACAACAAGAAGGAAAGGATAAGACACATGTACCCAGTGTAAACCTTCCCAGCTTTAAAAACACATATGATATGTGTTGTATATGGATTTAAAACATGATAATCAGACTGTTTACTTTGTCTTTTCATGCTAGAATGTGAAATAATCGTGGCGTGACCACGAGCTTTGTTGCGAAGCAAGGCAGGGCCTGGTCAATACTGTGATGGGAGACCTCTGGGAACACCAGGTGTGACAGGCGGGCCAAGTGCAAAACTGCTGTTGTGTCCTTTGGCAAGACGCTTCACCTGCATTGCCTCAAGTGAGTCTGGTGTGCCTCAGGGCAGCTGTGGCTACAGTAGTAGTTAGGGTGTTAGGGTGTAGGGTTAGGGGTTGTTCTAACTGTTTTTGTCTGATCTGCTGTTGTCGAATCCATAACTTTGTAAAGTCCTCCGAGAAAAGCTGCTGTTGTGATGTAGGGCTACGTAAAATTGAATTGAACCATCGCCACAGGACCATCTAACACCAACCACGTCATCGTTTTCATGTTTCGACTTAAGAGAACTCTCCATTAGGATTAGATCTTCCGGAGACCTCCTGCTGCTTCATTCACGTTAACTGATGAGTCTATTGTACCAGGCTGATCACAGATTTCAACAAAGACAACGCAAAGCTCTCTTCAAAACCAGCAGGATTTTCCCAACACCTTTTTTAACGTAAATAATTAAATGAGAGAAAATACTTCCGTCCACGCGTCTGTCTCTCTCGCTATAAAAGACCAGGACCGGGAACCAGGAAGCATAAAAGCCAAAGAAACCTCCATCTCAGTCCAACAGATCGAACTGGAGCCAGAGTCGAGGATGATGGAGAAGTGGTTGTCGTGGGTCCTGGTGGCGGCTCTGATCCTGGAGTGCTGTAACGTCTCTGCCGCTGTGCCCATGAGCAAGGACGACGGATCTCAGGAAACATTGGCCTCTCTGCTGGGCGACGACCTGAGCGAAACCAACCTCAGCGAAGTGGAGGTGAGGCCCAGATTACTCTGCTCTACTCTACTTTACTCTACTCTACTCTGCTCTGCTCTACTCTACTCTACTCTACTCTACTCTGCTCTACTCTACTTTACTCTACTCTGCTCTACTCTGCTCTGCTCAACTCTACTTTACTCTACTCTACTCTACTTTACTCTACTCTGCTCCACTCTGCTCTACTCTGCTCTACTCTACTCTGCTCTACTCTGCTCTGCTCTACTCTGCTCTACTCTACTCTACTCTGCTCTACTCTGCTCTACTCTACTCTACTCTACTCTACTCTGCTCTACTCTGCTCTACTCTACTCTACTCTGCTCTACTCTACTCTGCTCTACTCTGCTCTACTCTGCTCTACTCTACTCTGCTCTACTCTGCTCTACTCTACTCTACCCTACTCTACTCTACTCTACTCTGCTCTGCTCTACTCTACTCTACTCTACTCTGCTCTACTCTACTCTGCTCTGTTCTGCTCTACTCTACTTAACTCTATTCTACTCTACTCTACTCTGCTCTGTTCTGTTCTGCTCTACTCTACTCTACTCTACTCTACTCTGATCTACTCTACTCTACTCTACTCTACTCTACTTTACTCTACTCTACTCTGGGCGGCACGGTGGCTGAGTGGATAGCACTCTCGCCTCTCAGCAAGAAGGTCCTGGGTTTGAATCCCGGTCGGACCAGGGCCTTTCTGAGTGGAGTTTGCATGTTCTCCCTGTGTCTGCGTAGGTTTCCTCCGGGTGCTCCGGTTTCCCCTACCACTGAAAATATGTACAATAGGTCTGGCATGCGCCTCCTGTTCGGTGACCCCCGCTCCCATCTCTGTTTGGAGTGAGAGACAAGTGCCCAAAAATAATAACAATTGTATACCGCTTTGTGACTCTGGTCTGTGAAAGGCGGTATATAAATAAAGATTACTTACTTACTTACTTACTACTCTATTCTACTCTTCTGTACTTGGTTTGACTCTACTCTACTCTACTGTACTCGGTTCGACTCTACTCTACTCTACTACTCACTCGGTTCGACTCTGCTCTGCTCTACTCCACTTTACTCTACTCGGCTCTACACCACCCCACTTGGCTCTTCTCTATTCTATTTACCTTTGCTCTACCCGATTATACTCCACTCTTTAGTATCTGGTATTGTATCCTAGTAACCAACCCAAAACAAACTACTGACACTGTTAGAACAGTTCGGCCTGGAAAGAACCAGGGCCAAGAGGGACTACAGAAGGACCTGGTATCGGTTGAACAAATCTATGGTTATGGAGAAATGATATTGAAATACTTACATAACAATATAGACAGAGAGCGTACAATGTTGAGAAAAAATACAAACCCACAACATGCTTCATCTTCATCTTATCAGAAAATGGTAAACTTGTAAGAATACGTACCTGTGAGTCACTATTTGACTCTTTGGGCTGAGAGCTGATTGGCTTAGTGAGGGCGGTCCTCTATTTTTGCACGTCTCAGTCTGAAAAAGCCAATTACGAGCTCATGACCAAGCTGTTTTGAGAGCCAGGAATTTGAATGGATTTTATTACATAGTTGACATTTCTGTGGCTTGTAAATTAGGTTCCCCAGCTTCAAGTTATTACGAGATTCAATTTACTTCTTCCATAATTATAGCTGTTTTTTTGTGCTTGTAGTCGACATAGTTTAGTTCTAGAGTCAGAAGATCAGGCAGGTCCAGATAGCATCCTGATCGTGCAGTGGACAGACACATGGTTTTGGGTTTTAAGTCTCCACTCATGGGGCATAACGACACATAGACTGTATACAGAAAGACAATGATAATCAGCTGGCTCAATGAAGCCCAATAGGGAAGTGCTCATGGACGAAGTTTGGTTCAAATTTGCTTTGGCTCTGGTTCTCCCGGTCTTGTGCAATAGGTTTGCAACGGTTCTACTTCTACTTCTGCTCCGACCAATGAGAGCGGGGGAGAGAGACCAGAGAGAGACCAGAGACACAGATCAGAGAGAGACCAGAGAAAGACCAGAGAGATAGACCAGAGCGAGACTAGAGAGAGACCAGAGAGAGACCAAAGAGAGACCAGAGAAAGACCAGGGAGAGACCAGAGAGACAGATCAGAGAGCGACCAGAGAAAGACCAGAGAGAGACCAGAGAGAGATCAAAGAGAGACCAGAGAAAGACCAGAGAGAGAGAGACTAGAGAGAGACCTGGGAGAGAGACTTGAGAGAGACCAGAAAGAGACTAGAAAGAGACCAGAGAGAGACCAGAGAGAGACTGGAGAGAGACCAGAAAGAGACTAGAAAGAGACCAGAGAGAGACCAGAGAGACCTGGGAGAGACTGGAGAGAGAAGAGAAAGAGACCCAAGAGAGTTTGTTACACTAAAGTGGGGTTTTATAGAAAATCAACGGAAGTTCTAACGACGAGACATCCATGTTTATCATTTGTCTTTTTCTTTGGCAGCTGAGCACAAAGCCGCGTCCGCCCAGGGTCATTGTGGTGGGAGACCCCGGCTTGTGGCAGGGGCTCCGGTCGCTCCACACTGGGACAGCTCTGTTCAAGAGGAGGGCGGAGGAGGAGCACCAGGACCTCAGCATCCCTATCCTCAGACGGGACACGATGCGGTGTATGGTGGGGCGTGTGTACCGACCCTGCTGGGAGGTCTAGCCCTCGCTTCTTCCTCAGTGTAAAATAATCCAAAGAGCTGTTGTTGTACATGAATAAGAGAGAGCTGTGAATAAAGTCTAACGTGATGAGACTATGGCGTGGCCCTGTGTAAGTTATTATGAGTGATGTCGGTGACCCAAAATGCAGGAATGCAAAAAATGACTAAATGAAGACAATTAAATAAAAAGTCCAGGAAAAAAAAAAAAAAAAAACAGTAGAAAGTAAGTAAAAATCCACACTATGACAGCTTAATTTCTGTTTCATTTTTAAAGGAATGCTTATTTTACCCCTGTTCTTGCACGATAGCATACCGTAAGCAAATATTAAAAGTTAAAACTGAATTCTTTGGTCCAAGCCATCCGCCTCTTATGGACCAATGGCTCTACGTGTTTTTTGTCATTGCATTTCTTGTGTTGAACTGTTTGATTCTCTGATCTGTCTTTGTGAATGGACGGTTTTGCGAAGTCCTCTGAGAAACTAGTATAATAAAAAAATATAATTTGTATTGATGAACTACCACTCGTAAGATATGCAAAATCTTACATAAAAAAAATCTTTTATAAATATATTTAGTTGACAGGGACATTGCGCAATAAATGTATTGTACAGATCGGACAAACAGTGGCCATGAGCTCATTTTCATCCCTGTTTCCTGAGGAGAGGCAAAGTGAGAGCAAGTTTACACGGGGGCAAAAAATCAATCCAGAGAATGACCTAGTTAGCATTTTAAATACAGATAAAATGGTCTAGCTTAACTACAAATAGACACAATATATAACACACCTTGAATGCGGTCACTGTATCAGACTGTGGTGAAGAGGGAGCAGCGTCTGCAGTCAGAGCTAAGTCTACAACCCCACCCTCAACTCTGGTCCTGAGTTATGGGTAATGATCGTACGGACGAGAACGCGGATACAAGCAGAACACATTAGTTTCCTCTGCAGAGTGGCTGGACGCTCCCTTAGAGATAGAGGGAAGAGCTAAGGCACACGGTAGGAGCTCGGAGTAGAGCCGTTGCTTCTCCACATTGGCAGGGGACAGTTGAGGTCCCAACTGGAGGAGTCCGGGGGAAGACCCAGGACACACCTGAAATAAATGTGTCTCTCAGCTGGCCTGGGAACACCTCCGAATTATCCCTGATGAACTGGAAGAAGTGTGTGTGGAGAGGTAAGTCTGGGCATCTCTGCTCAGACTGCTGCCCCTACAACCCGGCAACGGATAAAGCAGAAGAAAATAGATAGATGGACAATACAGACTTACTGTACTTACAATCTGCCTAATAACTGCACCCTTGATTGTTTTTGATTTTCAAGCAAGTTATCTATTGTCTATTTACAGTATATTCATGCCATGGCTTCAACACATGTCTCCAGCAGCAAACTCACATTTTTCCATGTAGTGTCCACTTCAATGTGCTGAAACCCCAGATTCTGTGGCCCCACATTCGAAGACTGTGGGGCTGACATTTTAAACCCTCATCTGGCACTACTTACCGGGGCACTCGTCTCCACTTGCGGTTTAGAACAAGCAGTCTTTGGATGCGAGACGGCCGCTGGAAGCACCACGTTCTCGAGATGTTTCTGTCTGAACCTGGCTGTTTGTGTTGGTGTCTGGGGCCGAGCTGTGGCTTTGGTCTTATCTAGTCTGGGCTGAAGACCCGAGAAGGCCGGGGGAGACTCCGAACATCTGGAGGAGAGACGTCGATTATGAAAACAACAGAGAGTTTGATGTAGGTGCTGACTCTGGAGCAGAAATAACTGTAAGGAATGAAAGTGGAAGGGGATTATCATTCTATATGTTTTAGAATAGAATTTAGAAAAGGCATTTTTTTAAACATAAATTGTGCAAGTAGGAGACTGGGAGACAGAGCTGATCAGTGCAGGGGGAGGTTGGAAATTGGTTTATTGACTTGAACCTCAATTAGACAGAATGCCTCATAAAAGTAATGACTGCTTTTAATGGGCTGTTTTCATGAGCGAAGCTGAGTTTGCAACAACGAAAGAAATGTCCAATTGTTTCTGCGTAATACTGACCACAGTGAAGCACAGTGATTTATCGTAAAAACATTGTGCGTTCTATTTTTCATCATTGTGCGTTCTATTTTGTTATTATTGTGCGTTCTACAACAGATACTACTGACCCTGATCAGAACTCTCCATCCCCCACTTCTCAACAGCATTTGATTCCACTAACCCTCACCCATCTGGGACAGCTTTTTTACTTCATCCTCTCTGGTCTCTCTCTTTGGTCTCTCTCCTTGGTCTCTCGCTGGTCTCTCTCTGGTCTCTCTCCTTGGTCTCTCTCTGGTCTCTCTCCTAGGTCTCTCTCTGGTCTCTCTCTGGCCTCTCTCTGGTCTCTCTTTGGTCTCTCTCCTTGGTCTCTCTCTGGTCTCTCTCCTAGGTCTCTCTCTGGTGTCTCTCTGGTCTCTCTCTGGCCTCTCTCTAGTCTCTCTTTGGTCTCTGGTCCATCTCTGGTCGCTCCCTCCCAGGTCTCTCTTTGGTCGCTCTCTGGTCTCTCTCTCTAGTCACTCCCTCTGGTGTCTCTCTGACCTCTGGCTGGTGGTCTCTCTCTCTCTCTTTAGTCTCTCTCCTCTCTCCTTCACCAACAACAGATCAGAGAATCAAACAGTTTGAACGCCAAATTGCCAAAATAACAAACACATAGAGCAGAGCGGGACAACGACTGACCACAAATGGCTGTGGATCCAGAATTGAGGCTGTAGATCCAGGACTGAAACTAGATCCAGGACTGAGGCTGTAGATCCAGGACTGAAACTAGATCCAGGACTGAGGCAGTAGATCCAGGACTGAGGCTGCCTTTAGAACTTCAGGGGCCTCAGCACGCAGCCTTGGGGGATCCCTAAAACGTGTCATTGTCTCCACTATTCCTTCCAAAATCACACACAGTTTTATACGTGAAATACTCAGACATCTGATTGAGCCATTACACGTCCAGGCTGAGTTTTCTCCATGGGAAAACTGTTACAATCAAATCAACATTAGGAGTCCATTAACTGTTAACAAGACGTTTTCTCATACAATTATTCCCGATGCTGACTTTGGCTGCTGTTTTAATCGCTTGTAGACTGCAGACGAACCAGCACACACTCATTATTTGAATAAGTCCCAAAGGACAGAGATGGAAAGTATAGATTTTTATGTGGGATGAATGTATGCACAGTAATGAGGAGGTAAATAAGGGAAATACGAGCTTTGGGAAACTGGACAAGAGGCTGGGTGCTCCTCAAGCTGTTGTAGCTAACTTTCAAACCAGAAAAAAATGAAATATGTCATAAAAAAGACCAGAGAGAGAGAATAGTTGGAGAGACCAGTTAGAGAGACCAGAGAGTGACCAGAGCCGAAGTGCAGCACCCAGGACCATCTCCAGATGTTGATCCTCCAGATCTGGATCAGAGCTGGATGATTTTACCTTTTGTACACGTTTTTAGTAGTAGTCTGAATTGTAACAAATTATACTATATCTGCATTACTTTTAAGTTACTTTTGGTTCGGCATATAAAGTGCACTGTTCTGTTCCACATCTTTGACTCCTACAAAAATACCCAGTCCAGAACTGGCCCAGAACTTACAGGCCCCAGGTAGATAATAAATTAAGCCGTTTGAAACTCGTGTCGTTTTTCACCAGAGGAGATCTTTTTGTTTTATCTGTACATAACAGCTACAATTGGCACTTTTTCACCACTGCTGAGATTGCGGTGGCATAGTATTAAAAAAGTCTTCTGGGTTAAAATGCACTGTAGCGCAAATTACTGCCCTTTGTACAGAGTAGATATTACCCTTTTTAGTAATGCCTTACATTACTGCGTAACCGCAAACATTACAGTACACTACTCCCAACAGTGCTATCTCTCTGGCGCTGTTCCCTCAAAGAGACATGAGGTTCTCCAGAGCCGTCCATCACTGCCTTACATGGTCACAGAGCCGGGGACATTTGGAGATGACTCAAAAATGTTTTGACGATCGTTGAAGATCCTTAAACCTGAGAATCCAGAACATTCCCATGGACCAGTGATTGAGAAAAACATGTTTATTTGTGGATGTAAAACCAGCAAATAAGTTCAGATAAAAAATCACAATCCAAATTGTGAGTGTGACACAAATGGTTTCTGAGCTAGGCGATGGGAACCATAGACAATGGGAACCATGTGTAAGTTATATTCATTTGTCTGTTGCTGATGCAGGAGGGTCTAAGGACAGTGGTGATCCAGAGAAATGTATGGACTTCATCAACATTTATGGACATTGGTCCTCTGCCTCTTATGGACCCTTGGCTCTATGTGTTTAAAAACAAATCAATTTCTTGTGTTTACAAAACTGCTGAATTTGCCAACACAGATCAGAGAATCAAACAGTTCAAACACAAGAACCTCCGAGGAAAACTACTGTTGTGATTTAGGGCTTTACAAACATAAGTTGAATTGAACTGAAGAGATTTGGCTTCTGGTGTACTGGTTAAATGCAGAGCTGACAGTCTTGGCAATGGTTCATTGTATATAACATTATAAGCGGCAGAAGACATGTCCATATAAGGAAATTGGCTCCAGCTTGCTTATGTGAGAAACACTATGGTGACGTCAGCACTCGGGTTAGTGTTAGCAGTGCTGGGTCAGAGGTCCCAGTGCGACAGACAGCTGCTACTGCGACCACAACTGGCCCTGTGTCTTTAGATTCACTCTCCTGTCGGCAGATCAGAGGAGCAGGGACAGAAACTGAACAGCGGTGCAGAGGTGAGAACGGGACTCAACTCGTAGGGTTCAAAGCGAGGCCAGGATGGGGAGGGATTTTTCAAACATTCTTGAGAAAAATGCAAACAGCTAAAAGAAGAACACACACTTTCCTTATTCTCTCTTCAAACACAGACCTTACACAAAAACTGCGTACGATTTTGGAAGTTTTCTCATTGAAAAAACTTGAGGCGGAGGTGACACATTTCAGCAACATCAGGGATCCCCCAAGGCTGTGTGCTGAGGCCTGTGAAGTTTTAAGTCTATTGCACTAATACATGTATAACTATCCTGCTGCTCACCCTCTCCCCTCCTGTGCATGGGTAGAGTTCTGGAGCTGCTCACCTGCTCATGGTTTCAATCGTCCTCCTACTTAAGCTGTGCTCTGCTGCCAGTCGATGCCAGATTGTCCGTCATTGATGGTGATTTTTCCAGTCGGCCTATTTGATCTTGAATCTGTTTTTTGTGAACAAAAACGTACCTGTTTTTCCTGTGTTTCTAGTCAGCCGTTCTGCTCCAGTCTCTACCTGCCCTTTTTGTTCCCGCTTTGTTCCAGACCCTGCCTGCTGAAGTTCCATTTATTCTTGTAATAAATACTTTTTTGAAAGTCTTGCGTCTCCTCTGGGTCACCTCCATTACACCATGACAATAAAAAGACTATTTTGAGTTGTTTTTAACTATAGGTACATTTTCAGAGAGAGAGACCAAAGATGGACTAGAGAGAGACTCGAGAGAGACCAGAGAGAGACTAGTGAGAGACCAAAGAGAGAGACCAAAGAAAGACCAGAGAGAGACCAGAGAGAGACCAGAGAGAGACCAAAGAAAGACCGGAGAGAGACCAGAGAGAGACTAGCAAGAGACCTAAGTGTGTTTCTACATCCATCCACGCTAATATCCCGAACCTCTGGCTTAAACGTGTAGCTCCGCCTCTTCTGTCTAAAAGCTCCTGTCTCAGTCCTGTAATAGTATGATGTCATTGTACCACAAAAGTATTGCTCCTAAATTAGTTTGGTCTATTTTGGATATTTTATTTTTATAACACCTTTGAAGCATTTTTGGTTTAATCTGAGTTTGTCCGTCTGACTATGCACAAGGCAGTACTTTTCCACTTGTTTTGGTTTTCTCAAGCCGAAGCCAACTGAAAGATCAAGGCTATGCCATAGAGCAGCCGTCCTCCTGTGGACTCACTGCCCCCAGGAGGATCAGTGAGGTGAGCTGTGTGTACTGGGTGGCATCTCTGGCCACCCCCCGACCAAGAAATGGATTAAGGGGAAGAAAATGGATGGATGGATGGAAGCCGAAGCTACTGGCACCGTGAGCTCTCCATTCCTTCATGCTGTGTAATATCACCTGCAGTCTTTGAACATTTGTCTGTGTCTTGTCACCCCCCCCCCCCCCCGGGGGGGGGGGGCCTAATAAAAAACCCCCCCCCCGGGGGGGTGGGGGGGGGGCCCCCCCCCCCCCCTCCCCCCCCCCAATTTTTACAACCCCCCCCCCCCCCGGCGGGGGGGGGGGGGGGGGGGGCCACCCCCCCCCCCCCCCCCCCCCCCCCCCACCACACACCCCCACACAACAAACCCCACCACACCCCACACCACACCCCCCACCCAAGGGGGGGGGGGGGGGGGGGGGGGGGGGGGGGGGGGGGGGGGGGGGGGGGGGGGGGGGGGGGGGGGGGGGGAAAAACCATAAACAAAAAATGGGGGGGAAAAAAAAAAAAAAAAAGTGGTGAAAAGGGAAATTGGTAAAAAAAAAAAAAAAATAAAAAAAATAAAAAAAAAAAAAAAAAAAAAAACAAAAAAAAAAAAAAAACCAACACAAAAAAACATAAACTATAAAAAAAAAACCAAACAAAAACCACCCAAACACAACAAACAAAAAAAAAAAAAAAAAAAATAAAAAAAAAAAAAAAAAAAAAAAAAAAAAAAAAAATATAAAATGTTAAAAAAAAAAAAAAAAAAAAAAAAAAAAAAAACAAAAAAAAAAAAAATATTTAATTTGGGGTGTTGTTTTGGGGGGGGGGGGGGGGGGGGGGGGGGGGGGGGGGGGGGGGGGGTTATTATAGTTGAGGTATTGATTATTGTTTGGGGGGAGAGGTTGGGGGGTTTTGTGGGGGGGGGATTTGATTGGGGAAGGGGGGGGGGGGAATAGGGGGTTGTTGGAATTGGTTTTGGGTAGTTGGGGTAGATTGGGTTGGGGATATGATTATATGGGGATGTCTTAATCAGGAAATTGCTACAGACGTTGCAGCTATATTGATCTCATTAAAGACCTTCTAAACACTGACGTAATGTTCCCATCTGCTACGGCCACTTTCCGCTCTGTAAGACGATCCCGGTTCCCCTGGCATCACATCTGTCACATCTGTCACATGACCCGGGCGCCAAGAGTCCAGAAGCGGTCAGATCAATAACTCCACACACATACTTAGAACACAAAACAATGTTTATTTGTGTACAGCCCTAAATCCCAACAGCAGTTGTCAAGAGGACTTTACAAGTTTTGGATTCACCAAAAACAGAGTAGAGAATCAAACAGTTGGAATCAGGAAAGAGGCTGTAGATCAGGAATTAAGGGCTGTAGACCAGCGACTGAGGCTGTAGATCAAGGACTTAGGCTCTGATTACAGGTATGAGGCTGTACGATCCAGGACTAGGGCTCTAGATCCAGGACTAAGGCTCTAGATCAGGACTAAGGTTGTAGATCCCAGGGACTGAGGCTTTCGAACCAGGACCTAAGGCTTTGATCCAGGACTGAGGGCTGTTAGATCCTGGAATCAAGGCTGTTAGAAGGGTTTTTAAGTGCATTTGTCATGTGTAATATGACAAATTGAAAACTCATAGTTAACACAAAATCTTACTTTTAAGTGGGGGCTTCCTACATTTTAAACATATGTAAGTAAGTAAGTGATCTTTTATTTATATAATGCTTTTAACACAAACCAAGGTCACCAAAAGCGCCTTGATCAATGTACACATACGGTATTGTGACCAGATCAACTCTTTCCCGGTTTCATAAAACAGTATGTTTTCCATCACTACATACAAGAGTTATTTGCAGGGGTCTAATCCCAATTGTCGCTTGATAGTCTCGGTGACAAAACACTATCAAAATGCGCGATCGACCGCACAATGCGACACTAATGCTCTTGCTCGTACATCAGAATCCACTTTGATTTGTTGATCTCAACTCCCATATAATGAGTGTACAATTTGTTGTCCCCAGCCGTGTTTGAAGCGCCGGTCCTCGAGCGTGGAGGGTCAGCTCTCAAACCACTCAGACGGTGAACTGCGCTAACATTATTCCACTCGTGAATCCAGGTTTTTGCATTTGAATCAAAAGAGGCATGTTGTGTAAGAATTTCTCTTGATCGCAAATAGACCTGGAGTTGGTGTATTATCCGTCCATCCACACCAAAATCAGGAAGTTCTGGCCTAAACGTGAGGGAAGAAAGCTAAAAAGAGACAATAAAAGATACCTCCAATTTGAAATGTATCAAAAATGGGATTCATGGTTTTTAATTGTGATTGTTCTTTTTATTGGCGTACATTTGAATGAAATCTTGTTAAGAAAGGTTAAAACTTATTTTTAAGACAATAATATGTGCAAATTGTCAGCCACTTTAACCAGTACTAATAGGTTTTTTAATGCTCTACAAATGCTCCTATCTTCTTGCCATGGGTGCTCTGCATGTTGTCAGCCAATCAGTTGATTTCATGCGACATCACAACAATCCAAAGACGCTATAGTGTCACATCGTGGTCGAGGGTAGCTGATAAATCTCTCCTGGTAACCATAGTAACTTTGGTAAGTGTATAATGTCCGATTCTAGCGCTTGTGCACAGCACAGAAGGGTCAGGACTAGTAATAGAGGAAAATTGGGACGGAAGCGGAAGTAAAATATGATCAAAACTTCACATAAACCAGGACGGTGTCAAACCGGTCCTACAAAGGGCCGAGTGTGGCTGAACGGTTTTAGTTCCAAGTAATCTTTAATCTTAGAGTTTATTTCACAAACAAGGTCACCCAAAGTTCCTCGCAATGTTATACAATGAGATTTAGGACCAAATATGACCTGGAATCTCAACTCCCCGGTGTTGAAAAGTGGATGCACTCAAGGGACTGGATGATGTGGCTGAGTGGAGGACAGGAAAGAGTTTTATTGTCTTTCTTAGTTTTGTATTTATAGATAATGTATAAATCTCGAGAGAAATAGCTCTTTTTTTTAGCTCTTTCCCGTGGGAGGAACTGCATATGCTTCAGGACAAACATCGATTGCGGTCGCCATAGAGAACCCTAAGTGCTCAGGACCGGTCAATTATATCAGAAGGGCTCCGCCCACTGAGGCCAACAGGAAGATGAAGGGGGGAGCCTGGGTCCTGTGACTAATCATCAGGAGATCTGCAGAGGTGTGAGTGTACGAGAATCACAGCAGGTTCTGGTTCTCTCACATTATCAGTCTGTTCAACGAACGCTTATTTATGGAATTAGCACCGTTTACCACCAACTCCACTCTACTCTACTCTGGCCCCTGTTATAAAACAGTAAATGTGTCCTTATTTTCAGTCCCTCTTGATTCCTGGTTATACCTGACTGGTGCTAAAGTTAAACTGACAGTAGATTGGCACAGAGTGCTTTACCAAGGAATTTCCCAAAAGATACTGGTTTGTTTTGGGTTTGTAAGTGTTTCCTAGTCGATGCCAGAATGGATCTAAAGACTGTGATGATCCAGACCATTTATTAACATTATTTTAATTATTAACTTTCCCTGCTATGACCAAAGGTTTTATGGGTTTGTTATTATTGAGTTACCAGTTTTGTCGGAATCGAAACTTTGTAACGTTTGCGAGACAACTGGCTGGTGTTATTTAGGGCGACAAAACAATACATTGAATTTGAAAAATGATTTATGCGTGTAAATCCCTTTTGCTACCACAAAGAGGGGAGACTAATTTGGTTTTGGAAACGCGTCCATTCACTATCTTTAAGGACAATACTTTGGTTTTAAAAAGTCAGAAAAATGATGAGTGCGAAGACGATGTGGTACGATGACATCATAACAGTTACGGGGACTGGGACAGGAGCTTTACACAGAAGGGGTATTTATACCTCCTGATATTAGCGTGGAATAAGGACTAAACACAAACTACAGGTATGTGTACAGAGAACAATGTAGGAGGACAAAAAAAGAGCGATCTGGCAGAATTAATTCTCCTTTATGGGGTAAATATTTATTCACTCAGGCTCAATGCGTTAGCTAAGCTAAAGGCCGGATGTGCATCATCGGCTGCAGAAGTTTGTATGGACCGGATTGGGCTAAGTAATAGCTCCCTTGCAGGCTTGCTAATAAGTTATTTCCTGATCCAAGAAGAATGAATGTATCGTGGTTACAGAAGGGAACTCCAGTCATACATTTCATTGATAGCATAGTAGACAGGGCACCAATGGGAAAGGCCGCCGTGTAGTTATAGGACCCTTGGTCTTACTCTACTACAGGTTTTTGAAGACAGGCGCCCTATGTTCAAAAACATAACTTCCGAAATTAAACTTATGGACTTCTACAGTTACAGTTCACGGACTCCAGACCAAATTCAATCAGGTTATCTTGATCAAAGAGTAGATGTAAGACAAGAAATCGAGACCGAGAGGGCAGCACATTTTTATTTGGACCAAGGCGTGATAGTGGGGGGGGGGGGGGGTGGGGGGGGTGGCAATTTTTATTAAAGTTTTCATTAAAAGAGGTTACTTTTGTCTTAATTTGTTTTGAAAGTGACATACTCCTTATTCCGAAGGATATGAATGGCACAGTGGGAATGTTAATTATGGAAGTGTGTAATATGGTTTTATACTAGTGTTGATAACTGATTTAACTCGATCTCAGTGTCACTCGTTTCCAGCGCTTTTTATTCCAGGGGGGGGGGGGGGGGGGGGGGGGGGGGAGGGGGGGGGGGGGGGGGGGGGGGGGGAGGGGGGGGGGGGGGGGGGGGGGGGGGGGGGGGGGGGGGGGGGGGGGGGGGGGGGGGGTAGGAAGGCTGTACTTTTAACCTTGTTTTACCTATGGAATTGTGTAACTCCATTGAGGTTATTATTGAAAAAGTGAATGATTTTAAACCTGTAATAGTAACCATGCTTCTAACTTCACCCTCTGTGTGCGACTCCTGACCTTGCACCTGAATTAGATGAAATACTCTCACTCAGGGTCCTCACATAACAGCTCAAATTACAGATTTAGAGCCCATCATAGGCGAAATGTCAGAGCAAATGAACCATACAGCAAATTTTACGCAAAGGCCATTTTAATGGAGTACAAAAGACACGTGGTACCATGTTCAAAGCCCTACTTTTCATGCTGTATTAACAAAAGCCAATTGGGACCTTACCATTTTACCCTGCATCCAGAAGTCTGGACTCGTAAAATTATGCACAGTTATGGATCAAACTTAATTTTGAGTTAAGAGTCCTGCACACAGCTATTGCTATAATATCATGAGTTAGAGTAAAACTCATTTGGTTTTTGAAGCGTACCCCCATTTCCAAAATGTCCTAAATTTTTTAAAAAATATTATTAACTGAACGACAGGACTTCAAGTAGTAAGTGCACCTACAAACATACCGAAACGAGTCCATCCTCAAGCACATATAAACAACGCTTCTAGACTTCATCTGTAGAAAAGTCCCGTCTTTTGCTTGTGGGGCGTCTGCCATCTACTGGCTCAGAATGGCGACATTTCACAAAAGGACCAGTTCTTTTGCTGGACACTAAAGACAGGTTAGTAGCAATAACCATTTTGTAGAACTGTTTGAGGTGCCCAAATTTACTTTGTCTTTTGCATTATATTGTAATTTCAATATTTTACACGTTAGATTACCCATTTGAGCTTAATATATGCAACTAAATCACAGGAAGCTCGTCGGTCTTGTCCTAAATTGCAGTTAAAGATGCAGTGAGATTGTCCATGATAGTAAATGAGAACAGGCCAGGTTGCTTATGGTCTTAAACAGAGCACCCCTAGTCTAGTCAGCCATGTACTCTAAGCTACAGAGGCCTAGTTTACAGTAAAACCAAAAACAAGATTTGGATAAAAATTTAATTCAGAACATAACAAACAAGCTGTACATTTTACACATTCACACATTAAAAGTCCAGGAGCTTCCGCAGACTTGAATCCAGTCTTTGCTCCAGTGATTAAAAATAAAAAAAAGTGTTACTCGTCCCGGTGCGATCACAGTCTGTACAGTGGAAGAATCCTTTACTTTGTGGCTTTGGCTGCGAACTCTTTGATGACGGATCCTTTGAGCTGTGAGATGGTGGCGATCCGCATCTGTTTGGCTGTGGAGTACTTTCCTTTGACGGCCTGAGGAGCAGGAAACAATTACCAGAATGTAGAGTGCAAACACAAAACTTTTAGGCAGTAGATGAGGTGCTTCTATTAGTGTAAAGCTGCCATCTTTCATAAACTGGACTCTTGACAATTTAAACCTTTAACTTCCACTACCTGAAAGACGCAAATATTTAGACGTAAGCACACTATAACTCATTTCTCTTTGGAATGAAATTATAGGCCTCTACCAAATAGTTGAGCCTATGATGGTAAAAGGGCCCAGAACTGTACATTCCAGTTCCAAGTTTGCCTATAGTGATTTCCTAGAAGGTAGTCTACCAAATAGTGGCTGAAACTAAACACCAACTAGGCTGATCTCTCCTTAGCCCTTTAATAATCAGTAACATTCCCCCTGCAAACACATTGAACTCTCCACTAAAGATCCCCCAAACTACTGCCATGTTTAAATCAGCTTTTAGATTAGAAAAAACTGGAAACCACAAGTCTGTACAAAAACTATGGTCAACTTAATGCACCATTTCATATCAAGTCATTTATATTTGGACCTATAAACACCAATAAGTTGATACAAACATTGAAAACACTCAAAATATGCAGCTATCAGGTACAAGGCTAAAGACAGTGGGAAATATTGACCATTTACTAGATCAAATTGATGTTTGAGCGGAGAGGTCCGTGTTAAAGTAACATCAGTCCAGTTCCTTTTAGAGTATGAGACCTACCATGTGCTTTGTCAGCCCGTCGTTCACCTTCACCACGTTCTTGGCGATCAGAGCCATCACTGGGACCAGGCTTTCCGCAGAGTACTCCATGTAGTGAGCCAGCGTCGAGTCCTGAACCAGAGACGCTCAAACAGTTATCGATGCAACCTTCACAAGGACTAACACCAAAGTCTACACAATAAAACTTCTGGCTCATTGGTCCTCTGCACTCACCCACTCTCCGGCGTCCAGGACCTTGATGGTCAGAGCGAGGGCGGCGCTGGCCACGATTGAGGGAGGCAGGTGGACCATGTCGTAGTCCACCATCGTGAGCTCCAACAGGTACTTTGCCAGAGTGTGCTGCTCTGCGGTGACCTGGAGAGGTGAGAATTTAGCATGGTGCTCGATATCATTTCAAACACATTTTATTTCACAAGTTAAAGCATTTTTATTTGTAAAAGTAAGGTGCCACATGATTTGAGAGACTAAATTATAGTAATTGGCCCTAAGAATACCATGTTTTAATTAGAATGTAAGTCCTTTTGTTTTCTCCCTTTCCCATCTACTAAACTTAGCTCCTGTACCTCATGGATCTTGGACGCCCTGCGGAGGAACTGCAGAGGCACCGGTCGTCCCAGCTGGAACTTGAGGGCGCTGAGGATGCTACGCTCCGTGCTGCGGATCTGAGCCGTGGTGTAGGCGCTGTCTGTGACGAAGGCGAAGTCGTTTATCTCTGGAGGGTACATCTCCTCGAACTTTGAGGCCAGGAACATGGCGGTGACCCCCACGAGCTGCAGCTGCTTCTTGGGGACGGGGTTGTCCTGGGGCCCAGAGGAACAGATCAGAGGGAATGAGTCAAACTAGGCTGCCAAACCCAGGAGTTTGACAGAGACTAGAAATGCACAACGATCTTAACTTTTACAATATTTTCAAAACTATGCAAACTCTGGAGGCCGGTGTTGTACCTGCAGGTATCTGTCGATGATTGCCACTGTCATATACATGGTCTCCTGCAGCAGTCTGAACTTCAGGCTCACTTGGACGAGCCAGTCCACCAGGATCGAGCGCATGTTCCCAGTCACCTCTGTTCCCTGCAGGTAGTTTGGCCTAATGTTCTGCTCCACCTGCAGAAGGACCAGAGAACAGGTGTACTTTATATCATAAAGTACAAATAAAAGTCTAGAATCAGGAGCAGACAGGTAAGCCATCGTCCTGGTTTGGGCAAAGTGTAGAATATATAGAGGCATTTTCATATTGAATGAGGTGAATGTCCAGGTATTTAAGTGATTAACTGGAGCTAAAGCTTTAAAGTTTAAGGGTGTATTCAGACCTGAAAAGTCCTTTGCTCCGCTTGCTTGATCTGAATCAAAAGCGGACCAAACTTTTTTCTTTTGCTCCGGTTTGTATTCAGACTGTCCTTTTTGCAAGTGAACTTTTTTTATATGTAAAAATGCATGTGACCTAACTGCAAAGATTCTCAAATAACTTTACAGGCATTGAATCTTTAAGCTTCACCTTTTGCAAACTAATCTATAATCTGTACATTTCCATAGCATTGGGACTGAAGCAGACGAACGCAATGGAGTCCAACAGGAAAGTGCTCATGGATCAAGTTCAGCTATGGCTACCATTGGTATTTAAAAGTAAACTTCTAGCTTGGCAACAGCCACTCACCATTTGGCATCATGGCTTTTATATTTTGGGACAGTCCAAGGCCATATATCGGACCTTAAAAGATTTTGTATTCTTTCCTTTGTAACCATCTTAGCAACCCATATACCCCCCTTTAAACCATCCCTGTAGGAACAAGTGCCCATGTAAGGGTATAGGCTCCAGTTAGCTTATGTTAAAATCAGCTCATTACCAATACAAGTGTAAGAAGGCCATGTATAGACTCATTACTGCATTCTTCTAGTTTAGTCCATGCATTAACAGTCGTATACAGAGAGCCCTTGAGCCACGCACCTCGAGCACCCGCAGATACTTGTAGATCTCCTTGACGTACTCGCTGCAGAGCATGGGGTTGTTGTAGTCGTCAGAGTCCACGTCCCTGATGGCCGTCTGCAGGATGACGTCGGAGAAGGCCTGGCACAGGTCACCGGGCTCACAGCCGGAGGTCTCCATGGGCGTGGGGGAGGCGGGCAGGACCGGCACCTGGGAACAGCAAGAACCCACTCACTCTTCCCACTGGGGGCCTCCTTGCCGATGCGGGACGGTCTGTTTATTGTCTTGTGAGGTCTGACTAAAAGGACTGGTGATGATTCAGGACACTCACTTTTGGACATCTGCCTTTTTTTATTCTATGATTGGGTTTGCAAATTAAATGGTGGTGTAAAGTCTGGATATATTTTATTTAGGACTATAAAAGAATAATTTTAAATTTAACCCAGGCTAATACTAGAACAGGGTCTACCAAAGGACATTTCTGAAAGCTTTGAATTTGAATCAGGGATATTAACAAGCAATAGCTAGATGTACTGGGATTCATCCCTTTTGTTTAGGACAGAGTTGCCTTGTGCCATTTCAAATTAAAGGAGATTCAGGTTTTGGCAACAATACAAGAGTCTGGACAATTTAAGAGATCATATTGTCAGGACCATTTGCTTAAATCCATTTCTTAGAGACAAGTTGAAAATGAAAACTTTGGGCAAGAGAACATACGAGATATAAGACAAGTATACAAGTTTTGATTCCAGTCCTCACCTTCACCGCCACCTCTGGCTCTGGCTGAGGCGCGACAGCCAGGGGTTTTGGTTTGGCATCAGCCTTCTGGACTTTTGTGGCAGCTCTGGTCACCACCTGCATGAACAAGACACGTGTGCACATTTAAATCATGGGACAGGGCACCTCAGTGTCACACAGGACAGATCCTGGACAATTTAGAAATTGCACACTTTAGTAATTTTTGCCATCTCGCTAAAATGTTAAACAGTAAAGTGATTTAAAAGCTTAATACTTAGAAGGCTCAAAGGTATCGGGGTATGTTTAAAAAGCAAGAGTGATTTGTCCCTTGTCCTCATGTGGATGATGTGATCCCCTGTGGTATACCATTTATCACACAATGGAGAAAAATTTACATGTCACCCTACCCCCCCTTTACCCGCTGTTACCGAGGTCACTGATCAGTCGTGGAGGTGTGACATGAGCATTGTGGCAACTGGCCAATGACAGTTATGCAGGGTCCAAAGCATGTCCTGCAGACGGTCATTAAATAAGTTTCCCCTCATGTATTTTTATTCAGTCATTGAAAATTAAACATAAGGACAGGAGCTGTACATGTTCAACCTCTGGCCCTACACGCAAGTCAGTATATAAGTGGACTGATGCCATAGTTTAAGCCTTAAATGTGGAAGAAGCCAATATGACCATAAGTTAGCAGACAATTTCCATATAGCCATTCCTTTGGTGACGTTTGCTTTACGGGGTGTCACCATCAATAAGGGATAAGATTTATAACTCTTTCAATGGCTCATATCTGGATTAAAGTGATTTTAAAACAATTTCACACCATAGTGTATTAAGCGGTTCTGTACCTTTTTCTGGGGGACTGCCTTCTCTGGGATGTTGCCGATGTCTCCCAGAGCAGCACGCGTCTGCAGAGACTGCGTTCCGGGCTTCACTGCCATCTCGGTGCGGGTGGAGGCCAGGCGGTTCTAAGAAGACAGTCATTACTTCAAAAACATTTTCAATGAAGTACATATTATCAATACAAATTTAAATGTGTGACAAATTGTGTAAAGCCCAAAACAGGTAGATTTAGCACATCTATGCCATTGAAATACAAGAAGCCCTTATGTGATGCCAGAACTACAGATTTTCCAATGAACTCCAGATAACATTGTGAACTACTGCAACCATTTCATAATAGCAGACTGTTTTAAAGGTTTGTCTTTAGATCAATACCAGAAAGCCACGATCCTTCCTAGGCCTGGTCAGAAGCATCCAAATATGTAACACCCATTGTAAGTTGTATAAAGTGCATACACAATACTAATGCATAGACACTTTTATTAACCATTTATTGCAGCACTAGGACAGGACCAGTAAGATTATTGCTCAAATTAGGATAATTTTAGCCTTAAGATCTTGTTGATAGGCCAATAATACTAGATACTGAAAAGAAACTTATGACGCAATTAAATTATGTGCAAACGACAATGCCAAAACCCCATTATAAAAGCTGTAGGTAAATACAGATGCTTATAAAATTGAAACCTTTCTAATCCAAAGACAAAAAGAACTGGTAGCCATTTTATGGACACGAGACCGCGTCAAATCCCATCACGATAATACACAAACGCATTCAAAACGTGTGATTTAAACAAGCTATCACTATATTCTAAGACAATGGATAGGTATAATATTGTTACTTACGCGGGTAACACGGAGAGCCATGGTAAAGCTGCTGTAGTCGCTGGATTCACAGAGAGTAGATGCTTTTGGTCTGAGGACGAGAGTTTAAAATATGGACGAAGTCGCTAGGTTTAAATCCTCGTTCGCTGCGCTCTGATTGGCTGCTCTCCGGGAAAAGCTGGCCTCTGATTGGCTTAACCCAGCTGTTCCGAATGCGTTACCAAGGCAATCATATCAGCTGCGGAAAATGAAATATCCTATTTCCGGTGTTCTTCGTTTAAAATATGTATATGTATATTTGAATAAACTAATAAACAAATGGAAACATAGGGAAACACATGAACACAAACAACTGATAAATACAATATGTTTACGCGTTTCAAAAATCCTGGTGGTTTTTTCCCCCAACGCAGTCTACATACCAAAATATACTGCACAAGGGATTCCTGACGAACTATTATCACTATCATGTAAAGCATATGAAGAAAAAAATAAAATCAATGAGATGGCGAAGTATGCTCATAATTTGTTAGCTTAAGTGGGTTAGGCGGGGAAATTAAACTCCTCATTCTAATTATATTAATGGACGTATGTGGGATAAAATCTGATACAAATGCCTATATATGTTTTAATGCTTATGATATTTCACGTAGCCAACCCTAGAGTTATATTGTCTCATATAAAGATCAATTTTAACACAAGGAAGGATAAGGCAATGTATTTGAATGCAGCCATGTGCTTTTCAGTGCAAAATATAAAACATAAGATGAGACAAAATAATCTTTATTCTTTTTTTTTCTACAGTAGGGGAGATTGTGAAGTTACAGCGCACACAAGGAACACACAAAATATACATTCAAAGTAGCTGCAATACTAATACTAATAAGAGCAGAAACTAAACATCAACAGACAGAAAGAGAGAGATTTATAATTGGATTTGTTGTAATTTTGCACATAAATCATTGCATTGTTTACATTTTTTTTTTTTCAGGATCCAGTATTGTAAGTGTTTGAGCAAGATATTAAAACTAAAATCATTCTAATCTCAGCTATGTAACTTGTGCAACATCTGAAGAATTACATCTTTCTTTTTAATGTGTTATGGTTTTAAGTTGCTTGTGTATGAACTGCGCTATACAAATAAACTTGCCTTGCCAAGCTTCACTATAGCTTCATTTCTTATTCAGTTCATTGACGTAAAATACAGTGAATTTCCATTTTAGGAATAAACTGAAGTGTATACTCAAACATATTTGGAATAGCTTTATACAATTTGCATATTTGTTTGGCAAAAGAATATTGTTTTTTAATTGCCCTATAAACATAAAACTACAAACAACAGGTTAGCATTGTCCTTCTATATACAGTCTATCACTTCTCCACATAATTGACACTGAAATGTTGTTACAATTAAAATATATGACTATTTTCAACCAGACCCTCTTTATTCTACTCTTCTATCCCGATCGGGAGCGTTTCCACTGGCCCTGTTTAGACTCAAGATTCAGTTAATTAGCCATTTGCAGTAAAACCACATTGGAATATCTGTGCAAGACTACCCCAGTGTGAATCGACACCAGGTCCTTCTTGGTTCTGGTTCTATCCAGGCCAAGCTGGTACAAAAGTGTTCTAACTGACAGTGATTGACCAGAGTGCTGCTGGAAGCCATGGTCGCCAAGGAATGTCTCTGGTTTGGTGCTGGATTGTTGTTGGTAGCTTTCTAGGACACAGTACCAGATACTAAAGTGTAACTGAAACACGACCATGTAGAGTAGAGTAGGGCTGGTGGAAACGGGGCTGTTGTCTTGCACTTTACAACACGCACACAAAATAAAACCAGGAGAAAAGTCTTACATGATTAAATTATTTTTATTTCTTGTGGCTTTGGAGACAATTCAAAGATTGGATTGTAAACTACTGCCTTTTTTCCATTATGTACATCACGCATACGACTCAATATGTCCAATACTTACAAGTACAAAAGAGCTTAAGCATCAACCGATTGACGGACTAGCGAAAGTGGGCGGGGTATGTAATGTGTCAGGGGATGCCGATTGGACAAGAGGAGGGGAAGGGGCGGGGCTAAGTCTCGCTTAAAAAGGCACAGGGGTACAGGCGAGACGAGGTAGAAAGAATTTAAGTTCACGTGGGTTTTGCGAGTTCACACAGGACTTGAACGTAATAGTTATGACAGACGAGACGAGATTTCAGTACAGAGTTTAAATAACACACGTTTAACACTAGGACTCCCAGAGCGTTTTAGAAGTGAATCTATATGTAGATAATTTCATACAAATAAAATATGAAAAATCTTCTCACCAGAGAAAATACAGCGTGAGGTTTATGTTATTATTGTTTTGTATTGCTTCTTTTTTTTTCTTCTAGTAACCAGGGACTGCAGACGGATATTAGCTGTGTATCTACAGTATAATCTAGTGCATATCTTTGAGCGTACTGTTACTGGACACTGTCCCTTTCAAATAAAGACTGAACTGTGTCGCTAGTTACCATAGTGACAGTTAGCATTTGGTCTTTAACATTAGCATCTCAACTGTTTTTGTTATATTATTCAGTTTTCGCACTTATCAAAAGTGAGTAAAAAACAAACTAAATCGTATAAATTACTTTTAATAATCTGGTGGACATTTTTCTAAGAATTCCACTCCAGTCCTGGGAGTTCTAGTGTTAATATAAATGGTTTCTAAGAATAGGGAAAAAAATATGTAGGTTAACTGTTGAAATTCCGAATGAACTTTTCGGTCAGGTGTTGTTTTGCAGTGTAGCAAGTTTTTGGAAGCACGATAAAACAGAAGGGAAAATGGTGGATATTGCTTGTGTACACCCAAAATAAAATGTTAAGGATTGGTTGAATCTGCATAAATTACGATCAAAATTCTCAACACCTAAACATATGTTTTTATTCCTCTGCGCTTTCAAAAACATGGAACCAGTGCTCAAGGGTCATCTGCATTGGAATCCATGGTAGAAGCCCCGCTCCCACTAGCCCTAGTCTACTCCACTCCGATCAGGAGCGTTTCCACTAGCCCTGTTTAACCAGTACAAGGTCCTCCTTTAGTCCCTCTTGGTCCTGGTTCTTTCCCGGCCGAGCTGGTACTACAGTGTTCTAACTGCCCGTGATTGGAAGCCATAGTTAGCAAACAATTTCCCCGGATACTGGTTTGTCATGGGTAAGTTGCTAGGATACGGCACCAAATACTAAAGCGTAATGGAAATGCCACCAGGCCGAGTAGAGCCAAGCCAAGCCGGACCAATAGGGAGAGTTTTCTAATTACAGTTCCATTGTTGTGCTGTGAAAGTTACATAGCCCAGCTTTAAATATGTGTCTGCTACATTTAACGCACATAATATATTTTGCAGTCTAGATTACAAATGGTAGCTTATTACCATTTTATTTTGAGTGTACAGAAAAGCAGGGAAACAAAAAAATGTTTATGTGTGCGTGTGTATACAAAAATAACTTTTAAAATACAATTTACAAAAACAACTGTGGTTATTATTAGCATTGTTCATATTATTACAGTCCTCGATAAGAGCCTGCGGTCGCGGCGTTCCATCATCTGCAAATGTATTCAACAATATCTTTCAAAAGCAACTCACAAACATATAAAATAACCCTGAAATCTTTGCAAAACTCGCAGAATAATTTACAAATAAAAGAAGTGTGTTGTGGGATCATGCTTTGACTTTTTTACATCTCGTGAACATAGTGGATTATATTTCCAATAATCAAACAGCCCTGTACAGTTAGAAGTGGGACTCGTGGTGCCTTTGTGCGCTCAGAGAATCAAGGGAAATAATAAGAGAAGAAAGAGCAGTGTGTGTGTGTGTGTCTTTCTGGCAGAAGGTTGGTGGTTCAAAGCTCCGATTGTTGATTGCTGCTGTGTGTCTTTGGGCAAGACCATTTTAAGTTTGAGCCCTCAGTCCTCGATCTACAGCTTCAGTCCTGGATCAACAGCCTCGGTCCTGGATCAACAGCCTCGGTCCTGGATCTACAGCCTCGGTCCTGGATCTACAGCCTCGGTCCTGGATCTACAGCCTCGGTCCTGGATCTACAGCCTCGGTCCTGGATCTACAGCCTCAATCCGGGATCTACAGCCAAGGTTTCTCCCATTTTTTTGAGTTGTTCCTGGCTGAGGGTCTAAAGATCCAAATTCTAAAGTCTAATTTTACATACATAATCAGGTAGAGTAGGGTCGAGTAGAGTAGAGTAATGTAGGGTAGGGATGGTGGAAACAGGGCCATAGTTTTACTCAAGACAACAAAAACCCTTGAACACAACACACTGGTCATTTCTAGTTCTCTAGTCTTAAAGGTCGTCTTTCCCAGAGCACACAAAGGCAGCACGAAGCAGGAAGCCCCCCAGAAAAAACACATTTTCGCACGACTTTGCGGGGACAGAAAACAAAAGTTGAGAAACGGCATCAAAAACTGGTGACAAACGCAACAAAAGAAAAGAGTAGAGTATTGGCAGAAACAGCATTCGTTCTGTTCAAAAATCCGATTGAATTAGCGTTGACAAAATCTCAAATTTGATTACATCTTTGGCTCAACTTAGCAGAAATAAATAACTGTTGATAAAGGTGCACTGCGTAACTTAAGTTAAGTTTTTTTAACTTCAGAAGAGCTAGCTTCTCGCATTCATTCAATTTCTAGGGGGCAGCTATAGGAGATATTCTCTCTCTCTCTCTGGCCTCTCGCTCTCTCTCTCTGGCCTCTGGTCTCGCTCTCTCTCTCTGGCCTCTCTCTCTGGCCTCTCTCTCTGGCCTCTCTCTCTGGCCTCTCTCTCTGGTCTCTCTCTCTGGCCTCTCTCTCTGGTCTCTCTCTCTGGTCTCTCTCTCTGGTCTCTCTCTCTGGTCTCTCTCTCTGGTCTCTCTCTCTCTGGTCTCTCTCTCTGGTCTCTCTCTCTGGTCTCTCTCTCTGGTCTCTCTCTCTGGTCTCTCTCTCTCTGGTCTCTCTCTCTCTGGTCTCTCTCTCTGGTCTCTCTCTCTGGTCTCTCTCTCTGGTCTCTCTCTCTGGTCTCTCTCTCTGGTCTCTCTCTCTGGTCTCTCTCTGGTCTCTCTCTGGTCTCTCTCTGGTCTCTCTCTGGTCTCTCTCTGGTCTCTCTCTGGTCTCTCTCTGGTCTCTGTCTGAAAAAGTTGATCTAAAAATGTGGCCAAATATACATAAAGGTGAAAACTAGTGATGGTAACAGATATTTTTGAGCTTCGATGCTGTTTGAAAGATTGGTACCCGAGTTTTAAGAACAATAAATATATCAGCTTCAACTACTGTCAAATTTAACTAGATCGGAACAAAAGGTGATTGTCTTTTCATTTACAGACGACATGTTGATGCATCCCTACTGTTTTTATTGCTTTTTCATTCATTCTAAGTTACACGTTGCACCTTTATTGATTGAACTGAACAATTGTCTACGTTACGAGTACAGAGGTCCCTGGTTACGACGAGGGACCACGGTACCTGAATGCATCTATGGCTTGAATAGAATCATAAAAAGCTATCAAGGTACATTTACCTGCTTCCAACAAAGACGGATCCCATTGGAAACAGCAAAATAAAAATACATTAAATCTCGGCTTCAATTTTGTGTAGCACCAGCAAAGATGGGAAAAGCACCTGGACACGACACGGAAGGCAAAGAGAACTCCTGATTCATGAAAACAAAATGGCTACGTGTAACTAGTATGGGAAGAATGGCACGGCTGGAGTTGGCTGATGATTTGGAGGCGGGACAAGCATTGACCTTAATACTACATTTAGCTTGGCCATTAAAAAAGACAATGAGGCTATTTGTTTTGTCACGTCATGGTAAACAATGTGAAATAATATCTTTAGTAAAAAACGTATGGTAGTGAAAGTGTGAAAGGTAAGAAAAAATAAAATTGACAAGTTTTACCATCTGTACTATGACTTTTACAACGTTGGCAAATGTAGATTTTTTTAGTTTTATGCATCAGGAATGATCTTTGTCTTCTTGGACCAGCTCCATGTGTGTTGAGAAAAGACAATAAGGTTTGTGGAAGTGATATAGAGGAGGAGGAGAAGCGAGGGGGGAGATCCATAGTGAGGGGGGAGATCCACAGGGGGGGGGGGGGGGGGGGATCCATAGAGAGAGGTGGTCTGTAGGGGGAGGCGATCTGAGGGGAAAAGTCTCATCCTGGGTCCGTTTTCTGATGCGCAGTGCGTGTGGCGGCCTGTAGGGGGCAGTGTGTGTGGCGGCCTGTAGGGGGCAGTGCGTGTGGCGGCCTGTAGGGGGCAGTGTGACAGTGAAGAGAGTCTTTGGAGGGGCCGCTCATGTCCACTCCAGCGGGGGCTCTCGGGGGCCTTTGGGCTGAATGCAGCGGTTACCGAACCCTGAAGGAGAAAAAAACACGGTTATAAACATAGACTGTGTGTTAGGAGTGGGCTGACAGTGTGACATCACCATAGTATTAGCTTTAATGCAGAGGAAGACAATTTGAACATAAGCTAGACGGAGCCATTTTCCTTTTACACACAACCAAAGTGCTGTAGTAGGAGCAATGGCAAGCTAATGTGTTACTAACATGGTTGGTAAGGCAAGCTGGAGTTTCCCCTGCATATGAAGGCATTGATTGGTCAAACCTTATAGCTCATATCTGGATTCACAAAGACAATATCACAATAAAAACACCAGGATCACAGACAGCGCAAAACCACAGATTTTTAAAGGCCAAAAGGGTGAGTGCGACACAAAAGGTTACTGAGCAAGAGGAGTTTACGTTCCAAAGTATGTCAATAGTAGCCAGAGAGAGTTGGAGCAAAACTTTGTCCATAAGCACTTCCCTATTGAGCTACATTGAGCTAGCGGGCTAGAATTTTCCATCTAAATACAGTCTATGATTAGAGCTTTGAATACAGATTGACCAAAGCACTAGGCTGGATTTTTAAATTATTGAAATCTATCACAACTTTTTCCCATCAGGCCCTTATGCTTCAATGGCATGTTATACCTAATCAAACACATGGGGGTAAGGACAATAAAGTTGTTGTATTGATATGTGTTTTCATTGTGACTGTTTTTCACTTCTCTGCACTTCACTGTGGTAAGCCTGGGTTGAGCTTGAGCGTGCTTTACAAAAAATTATTAATTTGTTTGATAATAATAAACCAACAAAACAATGTCTGCTCTGGATTATGTGCATGTGAACGGCATGGAGGGAGCACTTACCCCCCCAGCTCTGCTCTGCTGTCTGTAGTGTCGGGTGGAGACGACACCGATCCATCTGCAGAATCAGAGCCGAGAATTTTTTTTTAGAAAAAAGTTACGCCTCCGTTCGCCGACATGATCACAAACAAGTCATCCTTGCGGTCCCCAACACCACAGTCATAGATCGCACTTCGGGCCAGTAGAAGGCAGCTCGAAAACATATTATTTAACACAATAATAGCAGTGTTACCTTTGTGTGAGCTGCTCCACTCTGCGGAGGCGTTCTTGATCTCCGGATCTGTCAGAGCGACGGAGACAAGAGTCGATTAGGAGCTGAACAACTACACGTTACACTACCTACACCGGACCCCCTACTCCTAATACACTGTCTGTTCTGGAGAAGAGTAGCTTCAGTGACAGACTTATTCACCCTTGCTGTGTGAAGGAGAGGGTCCGCAGGTCTTTCCTTCCTGCTGCTGTCAGACTGTACAAAGAGAACTGCTGAACTTGTACATGTCATTCATCTGTAAATAAGTAAATATTGCACAGAATGTCTACTTTATCTACTTATCCTGCCCTACATGTATATAACTTAGAGATAGAGATATATTGATAAATTATTGAAGCATTTGTAGCTAGCCAAGAAACATAGCAGCTACTTATATTTTCCCACTGTGAGGTGAATAAAGGTTCTCTCTTATATAAATCTGTGATATAAGAGAGAACCTTTTACTAGATACATTTTGACCAAACAGCAATTCAACGCACACTGACAGATCATGGCCCGCTGGTTGAGAAACACTGATCTGAGGCCTGTTTCACGCACCAATTAATAATATTAGTAAAAAAATCCGTGTCAAATGGCAAAGGAGGGTCTGCTTCCAGCTCACAACAGACAGCTCTCAGCTTACAGCAAACTCTGCTCAAAATGTACCAATGTCAAGTGAAGACTGGACAAAGGTAGCTCCATGTGCGTCCAGTAGATGGCGCCACAACATCAGCAAATTCAAGCCAGTGGCTGCATCTTGCAACACACACACACATCACACTTACAAAGATACACACTCTCTCTCTTAAAGACCTGTCACACACACCTACGGACCTGTCACGCACACACACGCATATACTTACGGACCTGTCACACACACACGCACACCCACACACTATTACAGACCTGTCACACACACACATGCTATTACAGACCTGTCACACACACACACTCACACACACACATGCTATTACGGACCTGTCACACACACACGCACACCCACACACACACACATACTATTACAGTCCTGTCACACACACACACACTCACACACACACATGCTATTACAGACCTGTCACACACACACACACTCACAAACACACATGCTATTACAGACCTGTCACGCACACACACACACACACACGCATATGAGTGTGTTCACAGTAAAGTGACAATTGAAGTATCTGGACTTTAAAAGGTTATAACTTAAAAACTAAAATTACTTTCATAGATTGGAAAAAAGATTTCAAACACAGACACATTGAAGAGATAGTGTGGAAAAAATCAAAAGGAAAGATTGACATAAAAATGTTTAGCAACATTTTAAACGACTAAATTAGCCTCTGATTGGACCATTCTACTGTGACGCCAGTTACATAGAAAATAAAATGTCCTCAGTCTGAAAAAGCAGAAGATGAAATCCCACAAGATTTACATGGTTAACACAACATAAGTATGATTGCTTGATTATAAAAAGGAATCGTGAAAAAATAAAAAATAATTAATTAAATGACCCCTGAAAAATGTATAACGGACGTGATGAGGACGGTCCTCTTTTCTCTAAAAATTAAACTTGAGAAGAAAAAAAATCTGGTCTGTTTTCACATTTAATTGGTTGACAATATGAAAGTATCACTTTGCATCTACTTTGTGTAAAAAAGTAGAATCTCTGAATCAAATGTGGACATCTGAAAATACCTATCAAACTTCCACAAAGCTCATTCCGTCAAATCATCACGTCCGTTAGATAAAATAAACAGGGTCGCTAAAGGAAACTTGTCTAATGTATAAAACAGTTTTGTTCTAGCAACTTCTAATGGACAGAGGAGGTGTTTGGAAACATGAAAAACATAAAATATCTTCTGATTATTAAAATCTAATTTTTGGCCTTTTGTCACACTTTTGTGCCCTTTAGTGTGAACAAGCCCATATACTATTACAGACCTGTCACACACACACACTCACACACACATACTATTACAGACCTGTCACACACACACACACGCATATACTTACGGACCTGTCACACACACACACTCACACACACATACTATTACAGACCTGTCACACACACACACACGCATATACTTACGGACCTGTCACACACACACACTCACACACACATACTATTACAGACCTGTCACGCACACACACACGCATATACTTACGGACCTGTCACACACACACACACTCACACATACTATTACAAATCTGTCACGCACACACACACACACACGCATTTACTTACGGACCTGTCACACACATATACTGTACTTACAGACCTGTCACGCACACACACACGCATATACTTACGGACCTGTCACACACACACACACTCACACACATATACTTACAGACCTGTCTCACACACACACACACACACACACACACACACACACACACACACTTACAGACCTGTGGCCAGTAGGAAGGACTCGGGGGTCCGCTTGGGGAGGGGGGGAGGGGAGTCGTCGCTGTCCCAACAGTCTGGGTCACAGATCACAGGTCAGAACAACACGTTAAGAGAAACAGCAGGAATGAGTATGTTTACAAAGCACTCGCCTCGTCCAATTTAATTCTACTGCTTATGTTGTAACCCTAGAAACCGGATACTACAGAGACAAGGACAGAAGATGCATTTACGAGCGCAGGGAAGAGCCATGCTTGTATTTGGACGCATAGGCCAATCCCGCATTTTGATTATTGTGAGAAAGTACATCGTCCGTCGGCACATCTTTCATTGCCTCTCTCTCTCTGGCCTCTCTCTCTCTGGCCTCTCTCTCTGGCCTCTCTCTCTTGGCCTCTCTCTCTGGCCTCTCTCTCTCTGGCCTCTCTCTCTGGCCTCTCTCTCTCTGGCCTCTCTCTCTGGCCTCTCTCTCTGGCCTCTCTCTCTGGCCTCTCTCTCTGGCCTCTCTCTCTGGCCTCTCTCTCTGGCCTCTCTCTCTGGCCTCTCTCTCTGGCCTCTCTCTCTGGCCTCTCTCTCTGGCCTCTCTCTCTGGCCTCTCTCTCTGGCCTCTCTCTCTGGCCTCTCTCTCTCTCTGGCCTGGTTACGTGAGGCAAAAGCAGGAAACGTGGTGCATCACTGAGCTCCATCTGATCTATTGGATGAAGTGCCTGCATGTGGACCAGAGGGCTCACACCGGTTTGGGATCAACACTTTAAGATTTATTTCCTGTATTCTTATGCTTTGTAAACATACTCAGTGACAGCAAGACAATGACAAATTGTCCTTAGATTTCTTATATGGAAAGGGGGCTGGATTGTTTAAAGCTCATCTACGATATTTTGTTATGTTTCTTTGATTTCACATGTCTTCAATATTTTGACAAAAGCGTGACTTTTATTTAACCCGACATTTGAATATTTCTTTTTCATGTTTACCGTATCCCTCCCAATTTCTTTGTAGAATAAAAAAATACTTTGGCAAGGGAACTCCAGGTTTGGTTTATTTAAGAGGTACAGTGTTGGAAGTGACAGAGCTCCTGCTTTGTACAGATCATTTAATACTGTTTTTTCACAATTGAATATTGTTGTATTTGATATTTGATATTTGTATTTGAAACCGCTGCTACTCCACGTCGAGAGGAACCAGTTGAGGTGGCTCGGGCATCTGTTCCGGATGCCTCCTGGACGCCTCCCTGGGGAGGTGTTCCGGGCATGTCCCACCGGGAGGAGGCCCCGGGGGAGACCCAGGACACGCTGGAGAGACTATGTCTCTCAGCTGGCCTGGGAACGCCTTGGAGTCCCCCCGGACGAGCTGGAGGAGGTGTGTGTGGATAGGGAAGTCTGGGCGTCTCTGCTTAGACTGCTGCCCCCGCGACCCGGCAACGGATGAAGCGGAAGAAAATGGATGGATGGATGGATGTATTTGATATTTCTCGAACCATACATACAACATCTCAAATTGACCGTTTTTGTCACATTTCGAACTTTTTCGTTCTAGTATTTGTCACCACAGTACAAATTTGGTTTTTGGCATTAACTTTGATATCCAGACCAGCTCAAACTCTCAATTCACCTTTTTATTACATCTTCTTAAAAATAGCTAAATATTATGGTTGTTTTAGCATTAAATTAAGCAATTTGAATCAGCCCCCTTTAGTCTTTGGTGGACGACAGCCTAAATTATTATAGTAATTAATATAGATTAGTATCAAATTAGATAAACTGTATGTCAACAGTTTTCTTGGAATTTATAATTGGGATTTTTTCTTGGATTTTTTTCTTGGGATATTTAATTGGGGGAAAGCAGCATAAGTGCAGTCTCTTAGCCACCAGCCGTTTTCCAATAGCGCATCTCAAAGCCACTGACCCCAGCCCCAAAAGCAGATCCCGAGAGCGCCACGCGACCACACACACGCGCACACACACCCACACGCAAACACACAAGCACGCACACACAACCACACGCAAACACACAAGCACACGCAAACACACAAGCACACCCACACACACACACACACGACCAGGCAGCCAGCAAGTCCAATCCAAAGTCCAAGATTTCAGAATGCTCCGATTTTGAAATCATTTGAGAAGTAACAACCTTCTCGTCACCAGAGATTTGCAAACTCAAGTTGTAGCAGCCAAATCGATGAGCGGGAACTCACAAAAACATGCAGCAGGATACTCCCTCCCCCTGCCCATCCCACATGCACACACACATCAGACAGGACATGATTTTACTGAAGTTATCAGAACACTTTTCATGGAGTTACAACATTGTTTCCTCAGCGAAAACGGCTCCATCAGTCTCCCTGCCCCTTCAGGCTAAAGGTTCCTTTTTCAAACTTCGTGCACTATGAGAAAACTATGACATCAGCTGTAGTCCGTTCATTGCCATTCACCCGTTGTCCCATTGTCTGTTTCATGGCGTGATGCTGGGACCACTGAATCCAGCCTCTTTGACCTGCACCTGTGGACTGTCTTCCCCGGCTTCTACAGCCCGAGTCCTGGATCTACAGCCTGTCCGTCTGTGGGAGTGGATCCCTCTCTCCCCGAGGTTTCTCAATTTTTCCTCGCTGATGCAGGAGGGTCTAAAGACAGTGATGATCCAGGATATTTTCAGACATCGGTCATCTACCCCCATGGGCCAATAGCTCTATGTGGTTCTTTTGATTCTCTGATCTGTGTTGGCGCATCCACAACTTTTTAAAGTCCTCAGCGAAAACTACTACTGTGATTTAGGGCTATACAAGAATAAATTGAATTGAAGGACGTCAAACATAAGTCTTTCCTCTCCTCTTTCCTTTTACACTTTGGTCTCTTTATTTATTGATAAAATCCTCCTCAGATCTAATTCAAAAGATGTAAATGGACTGAAAGGACTGTGAGGGGGTTTAGCTTTGTTAAAAAACACGTATTATTTCACATATTGAGAGCTGATTGGATGCGAGAGTGAGGTCGTCTCTTTGTCACTTTTCTGTCTAAAAAGCAGATCTAAAAATGTGACAGAGCAGAAATAACGCACAGGTGAAAACTAGCAATAGAAGAAAACGGTTTTAGAGCCAGGAACTAGTTAGACCGATTCATTACATATTTATTCAGTAATTTCAGTCACAATAACCAACAGCAAGTCCTTTAAATTCAAGATCCTTATGTTAGAGGGGATGGAGCTAAAATCAACCTCAGGTCTATTTTTGATGAGGAACAATGTTGTATCACAGTTAGAAGCTCGGCTAGTATTACCCCCCCTCACTTCTCCCATGCTTCCAAACAGTCACGTACTTGCAGGGCTTCCGGGAGGCGACGGCGTGTGTTGCCCGGCGATGGACATGGGCGTGGCCTTCCTGGCGGGCAGCTGGTCTCCTTGGTGACCAGAGGAGGCGGAGCTAACCATGGTGGTGGTGGAGACGCTGTTGCGAGGTGGCACCATCTCGGCGTCGGCCTCCTCCTCCTCGGAGTTGTCGGAGTGCAGCGGGTTGGTGAAGCTGAGCGCGGTCCGTACGGGAGTGGAGGAAGAGGAGGAAGAGGAGGAGCAGGTGAGGTGGGAGGAGCAGGAGGAGCTCTGAGGAACTCGCTCCGATGAAGACGAGGAAGACTTGGACAGGTTCTTCTCTGGGCTGGCCGACTGCTGGCTCCACGCCGCCCGACCTGCACGACACAAAATACGTTTACTTTGAGTCGCAGAAAAGGTATGGGGTGAAAAACAGCAGCAGGTCAGGGTTAAAGCTTTAGTGTGTCTAAAAGTCTTAAGTAGCTCCTCTTCTCTGCTCTGCCTGGTAACGCTTCAGTATCTGGTACCGCATCCTAGCAACAACAAACCAGTATCTGTGGAATTTCCTAGGTAACCTTGGCTTCCAGCAGCACTCTGGCCAATCGCTGTCAGTGAGAACACTTTCATACCAGCTTGGCCTGGATAGAACAGGGGCCAAGAGGGACTAAATAAGTTTAAAAAAAAGTTTAATTAACAAAAATAAATCCGACCACATGCATCTCATCAGAAAACATTCAATAAATAATTAAGTAACCTCAAATGCTGTACTTTTCTGTGTGATTTTTAGAGTTTCTCAAAATGAAAAAAACATGTAAACTAATAACAAATGTGACCTTTTTAAGAATATTTACCTCCACCATGTTTTTAAATTGTTTTCATAGGCTCGGAAATTGACTTATAAATGTCCATGAGACTGAGGACTCTCATGCCAATGCACCATCTTGAAATACAGTGGTTGATAAGGGACAAAAAGGTGTTACATACAGTATTGTTCTGCGAAGCATTTTGAGGTTACTGTAAATAACAATATATGATCTCGATGATGGGCATAAAAACTACACAGTGAACCTTTAAGCACTTTGAGTTGCCTTGTGCATAAACTGTGCTATACGATAATATACATATAGCAATATTCTAATAATAACAATAATAATATACAAGAGTTGTTTTGTCTTGCCTTTTACTCTCTCTGATATATTTAATATGGACAAAGATGGGTATATCTTTTTCCCGGCAAAATTCTTACCTTTAACCTCTAACGCGTCTTTCTCGGCGCTCTTCACCAGTAAGTGATTGGGCCGCACCGGTGCCTCTTCTCTCGCGCCCTCCGTCCCAGAATCCTCGGAGAGCGACGAGCTGGAGGTCAGAGGATTGTTGGCGCCGCGGCTCTTGAACGCGTGGCTCCTCTGCAGCGTGGTGGCGGGCGTCAACGTGGCGATGGCGGCGGCCGGCGCGCTGCACGCCTCGAAGCTGCGCGGTCCCTCCTGCAGCGGCACCTTCTTGATCTCGATGCTCAACTTGCGCTCGATACGTGGCGGCGGCGTGGCGGAGCTGTCCACGGCGGGGGAGAGGAGGGGGGAGGAGGGCGTGGAGGGGGAGGAGGGGGAGTGGCTCTGGCTGGCCCCCGAGTCCGACTTGGCACACGAGGTTTTGCCGTTGTAGTTGTCGTTCAAGTCTAAAGTCTGGTTGAGTGTTTTCGACGGTGGATGTTGGTCCTTGGTCTCCGGCGGACCGGTGTTAGCGTTAGCGCAGCTTTCCGATTGGTTCTGCTGCTGCTTCTCCACTTCCTGCTTCTGTATAAAAGACAAAACATTAAATTGTATTAAAACATTGTTTTTATTACATTATTAGTACATTCCAATGATCCAACGAGCAGGAATAATAGACTAAAGAATAACAGGTAGGGTCAGAGAGTGTTTGGGCCTTTGAGTGCATCTCTTACCTCTGTGAAGTAGTTTCTCGTACCTGTGTGTAGATGTTTTGTAGTCATTTCTCGTACCTGCGTGTAGTTGTTTTTTGTCTCTCATACCTGTGTGTCGTTGTTGTGTAGTAGTTTCTCGTACCAGTGTGTAAGTCTTGTGCGTCTATCGTACCTGTGTGTAGGGGTTGTGTATCTCGAGTACCTGAGTGTAGTAGTTGTGCGCCTCTTGTACCTGTGTGTAGTAGTTTTGAGTCTCTAGAACCTGTGCGTAGTTGTTGTGTAGTACTTTCTTGTAAATGTGTGTTTTAGTTGTGCGCTTCTTGTACCTGTGTATAGTTGTTGTGAGTCTCTTGTACCTGTGGGTCGTTGTTGTGTATCTCTCGTAGCGGTGTGTAGTAGGTATGCGCCTCTTTTACCTGTGTGTAGTAGTTATGAGTCTCTCGTACCTGTGTGTAGTTGTGCATCTCTCGTACCTGTGTGTTGTTGTGCGTCTCTCGTACCTGTGTGTAGTTGTTGCATGTCTCTCCTACCTGTGTGTAGTTGTGCGTCTCTTGTACCTGTGTGTTGTTGTGCGTCTCTCGTACCTGTGTGTTGTTGTGTGCCGTGGCCAGGACGTGTAGCACAGGTACGGGGTGGTAGCGGTCGTTGTCCTGCCGCACGTTGGTGACGGTGGGGAAGGCGGAGGGGGGAGAGGGGGTGAGGATGGGAGGCACAGGGTGAGGCTCCGGAGGCTGCAGGATCTCCTCCTTCACATCGCCCTCCGTCTGCGCACTGCACCACACACAAACAGACGCACATAGACATACACAGACACACACACACAAACACAAACAGACACACACAGACGCACACGCCTAAGTTACAGGAGACAGAAACAAAATCAACTTTTTTTCTCTAAAGTTTGAACGCAGCAGAAGGCAAGTTATTTTTCTTCGGAATCACTGAATTAGGACTGGATCAAGACTTGGCTAGGACTTGACCAGGTCTAAACCGGGTCTAAACAGGGTCTTAAAGTGGGTCCAAACCAGGTCTTAACAAGACCTAAACCAGGATTAAACCAGGACTAAACTGTGTCTAAACCAGGAATTAAACTGGGACTAAACCAGGATTAAACCGGGTCTAAACCAGACATAAACCAGGCCTACACCAGGACTTAACCATGGCTAAACCAGGGCGAAACCAGGGCTAAACCAGGGCGAAACCAGGACTGAACTGGGACTAAACCGGGACTGAACCAGGACTAAACCAGGACTAAACCAGGACTGACAAAGGGAACAGTGTTTGTGGACATACGGCTTCAGTGCAGCTGACGTGATCTCTGATGAGGATTAATGTTAATAATACTGTTAATAATAATTCTTTTACACTTTGAGACAGATCCTGCTGAGATCTCACATCTCTGCAGGATCTCTGGACCCAGAACTTTATGTAAATACACAAAAATCTGCTCAACCTCATCTGCACCAAAGCCCGCCCACCACTTCCGCCGGGTGCGTGGGATTTACTAAAACATGTGTCTGAGTTTTAATAAATAAGTGTTGATGCTTCATGTCTAAAAAATAGATAAATATACATTTATCATGTTTGAACCAGAAATAATGCATTGAATAATTTTGCCTTGAAAGTATTGATGTGGTTGTTCTCTGCGACGGAGGAAAAGTTATCTTCTTTTACAAACTCTAACAATGGGCAAAAAACATGTATTATTTTGTTTAAGAAATAAATCTGGGTCACTGTTGGAACGCATAAAATCTACTACAAATCTAAAGTTTTCCCAAGCCCACGTCTCTTGCAGGAAAGTTGCGTGGTAAACTAATCTCTGCACAAAAGAAAAGAAAAAAAAACCTAATGAAAAATATATGAGCGGAGGTCCTGGGCTTCATCAGTCTGAGAGCGAGATATATTCAACAATAATCCTGGGTTTCCATGGGGACGTGATCAAGGCGGGTTTATTTAAGCCTCCGAAATCAGATGAAACTTTAATGTCTCTGTGGGGAAACAGAAAAACTTAAATATTAGAAGAATGGAAGAGAACGGAGAAACGCAGCAGAGCTCGGAGACTGTGCCATTACTTCTTAAAACATATTAAATTAGCTAAAATGTAAAAAAATATATATGTTTGCAGCTTATTTCTGTGATGAGTCCAAGGGCAAAGGATTTATAACTCGATCCACACAAGCTGAGATAGGGTGAGGGCCGCTTGGAGTAGAGTCGCTGCTCCTCCACACAAAGGAGGGATCTGTTTGGGAGTCGCTCCAGGCATGTCGCACCGGGAGGAGGCGCAGAGGAAGAGAGAGATAGAATGACCAGAAAGAGAGAGACCAGAGAAAGAGAGACTGGAGAGTGCAAGACCAGAGAGACCAGAGCGAGAGACCAGAGAGTGTGAGTGTGAGTGTGAGTGTGAGTGTGAGTGTGAGTGTGAGAGTGAGAGTGAGAGTGAGAGTGAGAGTGAGAGTGAGAGTGAGAGTGAGAGTGAGTGTGAGTGTGAGTGTGAGTGTGAGTGTGAGTGTGAGTGTGAGTGTGAGAGTGAGAGTGAGAGTGAGAGTGAGAGAGAGAGAGAGAGAGAGAGAGCAGGGAGTGAGAAACCAAAGAAAGACCAGAACGAGATCAAAGACCAGAGAGAGACCAGAGGGAATCTCATTATAATTGACTCCGACAAGTGTCTCATCCTCGTGAAACACTTTAGACACTTTATAAAGGAATTGCCCAAACTCTGACGGTGGGACCTTCACTCCCCCAAACACAGCTCCACGGCTCGTTATGCCCTCATTATGAAAAGAAATTCCCCTGGTGTCGTTTTCTAACCGCATTTGTGTACTCTGCCGATCAATCTGTAACATCTCTAACCACCGTGTATGTAGCTGTTCGAGGAAATGCAGTTTTTAATTCGCAGCGCGGTGGTTTTGGGCAGACTCCAGATCATGCACGGAAAGTGAATGAGCGCTTTGTGTCCGACTCTTTCCGCAAAATTCGACAAAAGTGTCATTTTTACAACTGCATTCAGCGAGCGTCCTTGAGATGACGGAGTAGATCTGGATTCAGAGTACAGCCGACTTCACCCAACTCAATACAGAGACAAATGTGTGAATAAGAAAAATGTAAAAATGTCTTTAGCCTCAAAGTCCACCCACGCAGGAACTTCCCTCCCACGATGTGCTGTCGTGCAGAAGGAGGATGGTTTTGCAGAGATTGCACTTTCTTCACGTGAGGCAGCCGGAAACACTGTTGTGGGTCGCAAAAATGTATCAAAATTGTCTCTGCATCATTCAAGGAATTTGTAAATTCAAATTCTTCGCTGTTGTAAACAAGCCTGTGAGCGAGTTTGGGGGGGCGGTGCTAAACAATTAAACTGACATTGACATTAACATTTCCCGCACATACAGGACAGTAGTAAGAGCACACAGGGAGCACACAAAATATACAATATAAGTAGCAGCTATGTTTCTTAGCTACCTGTAAATGCTTCAATATCAATCTTTATAAATTACTATTTCTAAAGATATATCGGATTCAGAAACTCACTCTCTAAACTCCTTCAAAAAACAGTTAAAAACAACTCCTGGTTTAAGCATTGCACTCTTCATTCCTGTTTTCAGATTTTTGGTTTTGTGTGTCTGAATGTGTATGTGTGTCCTGAACGGTGAAGCATCTTTGCGTTCTTGAAAAGCGTATGTATTGTCAATATTATTATTAGAAATATCTCTATATATACAGTATAGTGCAAAGTTATAAGTATAAACGTCTGTCTTTATCATTATTAAGATATCTTTTGAATCCTCTGAATGTCTGCTCTGGGAGTCTAGTAGTTTCAGAAATCTGGGAGTCCTGGTGTTAAACTTAAAAGGTTGTAACGTGACCTCATTCCTGTCCCATAATTCCAGACCTACACGTTGTGCCGGGATAAACAGTGGTTATGAAAGCCCTCGGTGAAGGCAGTGACCTTGTTAAGCAGGACTGGACTTTTGAGCGGTCTCGGTCCTACACACAGTCTCTCCTCCGCTCTCAAAAACACAGAAGCCCAAAGGGAGTGTGGCCGCAGAATGTGCACTATGTGATAAAAATAGCCTCCGCATCACTGGAATACTTTCCGGCTCCGTGGGCTCCGAGTGGATTCCTTCAGGAAAAGTTTGGAGAGAAGCGGAAACGCCAAGAGAAAATGAGTGAGAAAGTTACTAAAAGATCCTGAAATGTCCCCACTGTTGGACGGATATAGGATTTTTTAATAACTACCTCAAGACTGTACATTTACAACATTCCTCACTCATCAGTCACGGACCTGGAATTCTTTTTAGCTCCATCCACGCTAATATCAGAAACTTCTGGCACCAATGTGTAGCTCCGCCCCTTCTGTCTAAAAGCCTCTGTCTCAGTGTGATGTCATTGTAGCACTATGACATCACTCTGGGATCTGTTTATTGGCCATGAGTTTAGAAAATCTTTACAATCAACATTTTTGTATCCATTCAATTTTCTAATTTTCCCTTCTTGGCCTCTCTCTCTGGCCTCTCTCTCTCTGGTCTCTCTCTCTCTGGTCCTCTCTCTCTGGCCTCTCTCTCTCTGGCCTCTCTCTCTCTGGTCTCTCTCTCTCTGGCCTCTCTCTCTCTGGCCTCTCTCTCTCTGGCCTCTCTCTCTCTGGCCTCTCTCTCTCTGGCCTCTCTCTCTCTGGCCTCTCTCTCTCTGGCCTCTCTCTCTCTGGCCCCTCTCTCTCTGGCCTCTCTCTCTGGCCTCTCTCTCTCTGGCCTCTCTCTCTCTGGCCTCTCTCTCTCTGGCCTCTCTCTCTCTGGCCTCTCTCTGGCCTCTCTCTCTCTGGCCTCTCTCTCTGGCCTCTCTCCCTGGCCTCTCTCCCTGGCCTCTCTCTCCCTGGCCTCTCTCTCCCTGGCCTCTATCTCCCTGGCCTCTATCTCCCTGGCCTCTCTCTCCCTGGCCTCTCTCTCCCTGGCCTCTCTCTCCCTGGCCTCTCTCTCCCTGGCCTCTCTCTCCCTGGCCTCTCTCTCCCTGGCCTCTCTCTCCCTGGCCTCTCTCTTTGGCCTCTCTCTTTGGCCTCTCTCTCCCCCACTACCCCAATATGAACAACTTTTAGAAAATATCCCAAACTAACCAAGAGATTGTCCAATACCAGCAGACTTCAGCCTCTCTGTTCAGAGCTGACAGTGTGTGCTGGTGGCCTTCTTATATTCTGCAGCCAAACTGTATGTTATTGTAGCTGGAGTTTCAGAAGCTCATATTTGCGTGTTTGTCTCGGGCCGAGGGAAACCGTCCTCTTGTATAAACAGTTCTTGGGCAGCTGCGTCCCAAAATAATCCGGCGCTGGAAGAATGCTGCTTTTTCCCATAAAAACGGAACAGTCATCGGAGAGTTCAGCAGCGGTGTCGAGGAGCGAGGGTTTAGAGCGCAACCACAAAAACCAAGTTGTGTCCCCTTTAACGGACAACTAGATGTGTGTTCAAACATCAGGTGTGGTGGGCGTCTGGACAAAATCTAAAAGGGGAATCATGCAACTGGGAAAAAAGTTTATATTTTTTTTATATTTGACCTTGTCGTGTCCTAGTATGTAAGGTCAGCATGGTGCCTTAACTTTCCATCACAGTGGGCTCTAGCTTAAGATCAACTGTTTGTTTATGTTTTCTCTGCTGTGGGATTCTGCATCTCTCTGGCCTCTCTCCCTCTCTTCTCTCTCTGGCCTCTCTCTCTCGCTGGCCTCTCTCTCTCTCTGGCCTCTCTCTCTCTCTGGCCTCTCTCCCTCTCTGGCCTCTCTCCCTCTCTTCTCTCTCTGGCCTCTGTCTCTCGCTGGCCTCTCTCTCTCGCTGGCCTCTCTCTCTCTCTGGCCTCTCTCTCTCTCTGGCCTCTCTCTCTCTCTGGCCTCTCTCTCTCTCTCTCTCTCTGGCCTCTCTCTCTTGGGGTCTCTCTCTATGGCCTCCATCTGTCTAGTCTCTCTGTCCAGCCTCTTTCTCTCTCTGGCCTCACCTTCTCTTCTCTGGCCTCTCTTTCTCTGGCCTCTCTTTCTCTGGCCTCTCTTTCTCCGGCCTCTCTTTCTCCGGCCTCTCTTTCTCCGACCTCTCTTTCTCCGGCCTCTCTTTCTCCGGCCTCTCTTTCTCCGGCCTCTCTTTCTTCGGCCTCTCTCTCTCCGGCCTCTCTCTCTCCGGCCTCTCTCTCTCTGGCCTCTCTCTCTCTGGCCTCTCTCTCTCTGGCCTCTCTCTCTCTGGCCTCTCTCTTTAGCCTTTCTCTCTAGCCTGTCTGGTCTCTTTGTCAAGCCTCTTTCGCTCTCTGGTCTTTCTCTCTGGCCTCTCTCTCTCTCTGGCCTCTCTCTCTCTCTAGTCTCTCTTCCTCTCTGGTCTCTCTCAGGCCTCTCGCTCTTTCTGGTCTCGTTAATGAAGCCGTTGCAGGACTGGTACAGCTCTGTTGGGAGGACACCTTGTTAAAAAGCGCCCGGTGGTGGTGGAGATGAAGGGGCAGAGTGAAACTGGAGCAGTGCCCCCGCTGTGTCACATATAGAGTCTTTAACATGAGAGGGAATATGCTATGGGCCTCTACATCTCACTGCAGGCGGCAAAAGCAGCCTCAGATCAGAGCAGCGAGATATGACAGACTTGGCCATAAAGTGAAACGGACTTTCATCAAACACTTTATCGTGTGTTTTTTTCCAGGTCAGTTGCAAAGATTCCAAACAGATGGACATCAAGGCCTTTAGATAATATTTAGATGTTGTTGCAGAAATGTTGATATTAAAATGGTAGAAAACAGATTTCAGAAAGAGTGTTCCCCATGGATGTATCGTCCCCGTGAAATGATGATTGTCTCTCTCTGGTGTGTCTCTCTCTCTCTGGTCTCTCTCCCTCTCTGGTTGGTCTCTCTCTCTGGTTGGTCTCCCTCTCTGGTCTCCCTCTCTGGTCTCCCTCTCTGGTCTCCCTCTCTGGTCTCCCTCTCTGGTCTCCCTCTCTGGTCTCCCTCTCTGGTCTCCCTCTCTGGTCTCCCTCTCTGGTCTCCCTCTCTGGTCTCCCTCTCTGGTCTCCCTCTCTGGTCTCCCTCTCTGGTCCCTCTCTCTGGTCCCTCTCTCGCCTCTCTCTCTATGGTACTGCAGGCTAAATTTGCCAGGGCGCCCCAGGAAATTCCCTCAAATACCTCACTGTTCACTGAGTCAGCTGTTAGGAGCAGTGGTTGTCGTAGTAACAGTGAATGAGTGAGGGTCTGACCTCCGGATCCGCGGCGGCTTCGGCGGCGGCGTGTCCCATCGCTCTTCATCAGACGCCGGCTGAGCTTTGTCCGGGCTGCTCTCCTCCTGTAGAGAGAACAAGGACAGGTTATTTGTATGGCACACTTAATACGTGAAACCGGCTGCCAGATCCCAACAGGCTTCTGAAGGTAAGCAGGGCAGGGCCTGTGATGGGAGACCTTTGAGAGCAACACAAACCACAGTGGGAAAGGCTGCGGCTGTAAAGTGCCACACTGTTGTTGTACCCTTAGGCAAGACACTTCACCCAAATTAGAATGAGTCTGGTGTGAGACCAGAAACCAGAGAGATCAGAGAGAGACCAGAGAGAGACCAGAGAGAGACCAGAGAGAGAACAGAGAGAGAACAGAGAGAGAGAACAGAGAGTGAGAACACAGAGAGAGACCAGAGAGAAACTAGAGACACACCAGAGCGAGACCAGAAGGGAGACACCAGAGACGAGAGAGAGAGACCAAAGAGAGACCAGAGAGAGACCAAAGAGAGACCAGAGAGAGACCAGAGAGAGAAACCAGAGAGACTTTTTCTGTTGGGGCGTGTGAAAATAAGTTTGTTAATGAAAAAAGCTAGATTAATCTGTGTTTCTATAGTAACAATATGGCGTCAGCCTCTTGTGAGTGGCCTGTATTGTACGTCCGACCGGAGCCTTATTGAATTGACAGAACACAAGCTTGCAGCTGTCAGTGTCTCGTGTACGAGTCTGCGTTTGCTGCTCGGCCTCTTTCCCAGCGGATGTTGCTATTCTCAGGCCCCCAGTGCATTCTGGGTAAGCGGTGATGTCATCAGAACTTCCACAAGCAGGAAGTGGGAGAATTTGGAGCGCTGCCAGTACAAACGCCTTCGTCACGTCTTTGCAATGATCAGCTCTCAAATCTGATCTCCGGGCACAGACACAGAGATACAGAGACACACATACACACACACACACAGACAAGACACAGACAAGACACACACACACACACACACACAGAAACACAGACAGAGGCACACACACACCCACACACACACACACACACACACAGAGAGACACACACACATACACACAGACAGAGGCACAAACGCAGAGGCACACACACACATATAGACCCACATATCTACACACCAACAGAGACACACAAACACACACACACAAAGATACATACAGACACAGGTAGAGACCCACAAACATACACACGCACCCACACACGGACGGAGACATACAAACACACACACACACACAGAGACACACACATACGTGGGGTATCTAAACTTTTTTAGTAAGAGGGCCACTATAGTTCATCATACAAGTCCAGGGGCCGACAAACCCGATTTTTTTGGACTGGATTTAGTCAGTTCCAGACTTTAAAATGGTAAATTATGTCCTTAATTTAAATTTAGTCATAAAAGAAGTTTACTAGTGTCATAGATGGAATTTTATGACACAATCACCAAAGTACCTCTGTGACATATGAACCAATTCAGACTCTGAGGAGCACAGGGACTGGCCTCCTGCTGGGACTATGAGGTCAAGACTAAACATGGGCAGCCAGTATTTCAAATGTATACAGCTAAAATCTGGAACAGTCTTCCTGAAAATATGAGCCTGGCTTCTCCTCTAGGAATGTAAACATCAGAAAAAAACATTCTGTTTAGCTGTGCAGACAACTGAAGGACTGTTCTTATTGACATTCCCTCAGACATCACAGACACGAGTTAGCTAAATTTTCTGTTAGCATGCATCCTTCTCTCCCCTCCCAACCTCCTCCTCCTCCTCCTCCTCCTCCAGCTCCTTCCCTCGTGACTAATTATTTGTGTTTTCCCCGTTCTCGTGAGCTACTGGGCGGCATCCTGTCTTTCTTCAGTAGCAGGCAGCCTTGACAAAACAGTGTGTGTGAATGTGTATCAATGTGTGTACATGTGTGTCTCTATTAAAGTGTGTGTATATGTGTGCCTATGTTAGTGTGTGTAAATATGTGTGTCTGTGTTAGTGTGAGTCTTGGCGTATGTGTGTATGTATGTTTGTATGCGTGTTTGTATGCGTGTGTGTGTGTGCGTGTGCGTGTGTGTGTGTCTATGTGCGTCTGTACCATTCCGTCGTGGATTTGAGCGGAGGAACCTTCCAAGATCAGGAGTTGTTTCTCGAAAAGCTGTGCGATGGCTTTGTGAACGAGCTCGAACTGCTCCTGCAGAGACACACACGACACAAACAGTGAAGAGACAGAAAAGAAACACAACACGACACACACACACACACACACACACACACACACACACACACACACACACACTAATCATCACCCACAATGCACCATCCCAGGGGTCAAATATGGAGGGGGGAGCATCATGCTATAGGCTTGTATTTCTTCAACAGGAACAAGAGGTATTGCAAAAATGTACGGGAAGATGGATGGAGCTAATTTTGGAATAGAGCTTGCTGGAGATGGCCAAATGTTTTAGGCTGAAGGTTGACGATTTAGAGTCCAGAAGCAGGACAAAGACCTTAGAAAGAAAACTAGAACAGGAATGGAATGGGTAGTACAAAAAAAAAAAAAAAGAATGCCCCAGTCGCAGTTTAGACCTAAATCAAAGTGAAAATCTCAAAAAACTGCTGTTCGCAAACACAGTCCATCTCATGCGACAGAGATAAAGTTGTTTTGTAAAGAGGAATGGGCAAAACTTCCAGTCTCGTTCAGACTAAAGGCAGATAAACATGAGGTGTATCGAGTTGGAGGAGCGGACAAGATTCCAGTTCTAGTTGTATACGGTAGTGACAGCCATACTTGTAGATAAGTCTCAATTTAAATAGTTACACATTAGAGTGTTGTGAACTATGTGAGTCACAATGTGCCTCTTTGGGCTCAGAACTGCACCCTGGAGAGGACAGCTATAATCATTTATTTGTATAGCGCATTCACACAAATACATGAAACCCACCGTGATTAATAACAACTCAAAATTGGCAGCAACTCAACCATAGACTGTAGGAGTGGACTGACAGAGTGTGACATCACCATAGTGTTCGCTTTCATGGGGAAGTAGCCGATTTGAGCATAAGCTAGTTTCAGACAATTTCCTTATATGGGAATGTGTTCTAACACCGTTAGCCTCACGTTGTAACCATAGACTGAATATATTAATGGACAGAGTCACGCCTATCTCCGCCGTTCTAACTAATGGGCCAAAAAATGTGCTCTACTGGAGCTATCCAAAATGGCTGCGAGTGGTCCCGCCCACAAGAAAATTGTGAAAAAACGCATCTGTGCATGCGTCAGCCGGCGAGAGCTCCATTCATTTGAACGAGAGACTTAAAAAATTCACAGCAAGTAAACTAGAGTGGTCTAAAAAAATTCACCCCCCTCAGCATTGACACACATGTGGAACGGAGCCAAGAGCCAGCTTTTGGACCAGCCTGTAAAGACGTTTTCGAGAGGTCTTTAAATGTTAGCATTGGCTAATTCTACTTCTGGGTCCACCCCCATCGGCCCGGGGTGGTATTGCAGCATGTCAGCGCACGTCATTTTGGCCACTTTTGAGCCGAGACCCGCCCCCACTAGTTGTAACAGGGGCAGACGTGTGGCTAAGGTTGCTAAGGCAAGCTAACCTTCCACCTGCAGATAAAAGCATTTGATTGGTCGATCCTTATTAGGCTCATATCTGGATTAACAAAGGCAAAATCACAAAATACACAAACGTTACAGAGCGAGAGTAATTTACTTTTACATGTAAATATGTGGAAGCCAATCTTTGTCCACTTTCCTTCCGGGTTTCATTGAGCTAGCAGGTTAGCATTGTCCGTCTCTATACAGGCTACGATGCTAAAGTACGATCTGGAACCATACCTTTGTCTGAACAGCAGAGTGTCTTTGTGTCCTCATTTCTTGGATCAACCGAAATACGTTAAAATCTTCTGGAATTTTCTGTCAAATGAAAGAAGCGGAAACACGGTTAGAAAAACATGAACAAAGACAGTGACCAGCGCATGTCAGGGGGCTGTGTGGCGGACTCACCCCGGCCTTCAGGAGGTTCCACGTGTGGTCTATGGCACATATGGCTCCGGTCCGCCCACACCCAGCACTGGGAACACAGACCAGGAAGGGAAAGGTCTAAACACCACTCACAAAATCTGAATTTTTTGTCAATTCAGCAAATACATTTAAATCAAAACTCTGACAAGTGATTTCTCTCTCTGGTTTGTCTCTGGTCTGTCTCGGTCTGGTCTCGGTCTGGTCTCTGGTCTGGTCTCGGTCTGGTCTCGGTCTGGTCTCGGTCTGGTCTCGGTCTGGTCTCGGTCTGGTCTCGGTCTGGTCTCGGTCTGGTCTCGGTCTGGTCTCTCTCTGTCTGGTCTCTCTCTGTCTGGTCTCTCTCTGTCTGGTCTCTCTCTGTCTGGTCTCTCTCTGTCTGGTCTCTCTCTGTCTGGTCTCTCTCTGTCTGGTCTCTCTCTGTCTGGTCTCTCTCTGTCTGGTCTCTCTCTGTCTGGTCTCTCTCTGTCTGGTCTCTCTCTGTCTGGTCTCTCTCTGTCTGGTCTCTCTCTGTCTGGTCTCTCTCTGGTCTCTCTCTTTGGTCTTTCAGACAAAACGATGAAATCTCTTGCTGGGTAAACTCTCAGGCACAAAATTAGATGAACATATAAACATGGATAATTCTGTCTTGATAAACTCCCATGATCCTCTTGCGAACATGTCTTCAGTCTCTCTCTCTCTCTCTGCTATCCCTTTCTGCTCTCCCTTTCCTCTCCTTCTGCGCTGCTCTCTCTCTTGTGTACATGCCTTCAGTCTCTCTGCTCTCTCTCTGCTCTCTCTCCCTCTCTCTCCCTCTCTCTCTGTACTTCTCTCTCTCTCTCTCTTGTGCACATGTCTTCAGTCTCTCTGCTCTCTCTCTTTGCTCTCTCTCTCTCTCTCTCCCACACCTGCAGAGCGGATGCAGACAGTAGCCACACGGCGGCGGGGACAGGGGCTGATCATAAACGTTTTTTCCCGCTGTCACAGAGCTTTAACGAGAAGCTTTCCCCCGTAAAAACACAAACACAGCATTATCTGCACACACGCGGCTTCAGCAGGAGAGGAACCAGGAAGCGCCGCCTCAGGGGTTACACACTGATCACACACACATGAAGCCCGCACGACAACGCAACGTGTGCAATGACTGAGACTTGGCTCATGTAAATACTTCAGAAACTACTCTTCTAACCCTGAACAGAAGTCTCCATCCCCCTCACTCTCTGGCCTCTCACTCTCTGGCCTCTCACTCTCTGGCCTCTCACTCTCTGGCCTCTCACTCTCTGGCCTCTCACTCTCTGGCCTCTCACTCTCTGGCCTCTCACTCTCTGGCCTCTCACTCTCTGGCCTCTCACTCTCTGGCCTCTCACTCTCTGGCCTCTCACTCTCTGGCCTCTCACTCTCTGGCCTCTCACTCTCTGGCCTCTCACTCTCTGACCTCTCACTCTCTGGCCTCTCACTCTCTGGCCTCTCACTCTCTGGCCTCTCACTCTCTGGTCTCTCACTCTCTGGTCTCTCACTCTCTGGTCTCTCACTCTCTGGTCTCTCACTCTCTGGTCTCTCACTCTCTGGTCTCTCACTCTCTGGTCTCTCACTCTCTGGTCTCTCACTCTCTGGTCTCTCACTCTCTGGTCTCTCACTCTCTGGTCTCTCACTCTCTGGTCTCTCTTTCTCTAATCCCTCTCTTTCTCTATATGACAACGTAAATAGCCTCATTATCATATTATTGGCCCAAAAACACTGTAATCTTTCCCACCTGCAGTGCACGCAGATGGGAACGTCGTCACTCTCCTGGTATTCCCGCATCAGTCCGATCATGTCCAGGATGGAGTCGAAGGACGAGGGCACGTCGTGGTCGGGCCAGTTCATGTAGTGGAACTGGGTCAGCCTCCGAGTCTCCTGAAACACACACACACACACGTTATGGTACTGGCTTCAAGAGCAGTGGTTTCTGTGTGGAGTTTGCATGTTCTCCCCGTGCCTGCCTAAGTTCCCTCTGGTTGCTCCGGTTTCCCATACCACTGAAAACATGTACAATAGGTCTGGCCTGCACTTCCTGTATGATGACCCCGCTCCCATCTTTGTGTGGAGAGTGAGACAAATGCCCACAACAATTGTAAAGTGCTTTGTGACTCTGGACTGTGAAAGGCTCTATATAAATAAAGAAATATTGTGGTTATTGGACTTGTAAAGTGAGTAAAGAACCATTTAAAGCTCGGCTACTTACATTCTCATACTCCACAACTATCATCCTGATGAAGTAGTCTGTTCTGGCCTGTTCTGATTCCTACAAAGAGAAAGGGTTAAAAACACAATCCATAAAACCTTGAATGAAAGATGAAAGACACAGACACACACACACACAGAAACAGACACAGAGACACACACACAGTCACAAATAGACACGCGCGCACGCACAGACAGACACACACACACACACACGGACAGATAGACACACGCAGACACACAGACACACTTACACAGGAGATCCGGAAAGGCCCAAACGTCAGCGGGTCCTCTCCAAACTGCGGGAAATACTTCTCACACTTTTTCTGACGAGAGAAAAGAAAGATCAGAACATTCTGCAACAATGAAATAATTATTCTGTTGTCTGTCTCTTTTTTGTAAGAAAGAGCCCGGTGAGTCACCATTTGACTCTTTGGGCTGAGAGCTGATTGGCCGAGGGAGGGTGGTTGTCTCTTTTTTCACTTTTCTGCCTAAAAAAGTTGATCTAAAGACATGACAAGGGCCAGAAATGCATGAAAACAAACGATAGAAGAGGAACTAATGTTGTGATTTGAAAAGCAGACACCTCAAACGAAAATTACGGTTAAGCCCTGTTTCCACCTACTCTACTCTAATTTCTACTCTTCTCTACTCTACGAGATGCACACTAAGTATTTACCCGTTGCTTTAAATAGAGCTGTGTTTTGTTCCTTTTGTTCATTGTGTTGTGGACTCTTACCCTTCCCATCTCGAACTCTCGACACGCCATGACAATCACCTGCACAGACACAGAGGAAACCAAACATTTACAAACCAGGCCCTGGAGTTTACTCAGTCAGAAAAAGACATCAGGAAAACGCCCACAAAAATAAGTCAATATTCTGAAGTTTTGGCTTTAGACGGATGGAGAGTAAGATACTTCACAGGTGCATACAGACCATGGGCTGTATATAGATGGACAAATCTAACCTGCAATGGTATGATTTTCATGTTTACAGGGACAGTGTACAATAAACATCAGCCAAGAGGAGAGATGCATTGTGCCCAAGCCCCGGCGATCCAAGATGGCGCCCTATTCAAATGAATGGTTGTGCTCAGTGTCGCTTTGTGACAGCATGGGGGCTGAAAAATTAGCGGAAGTCGTCTGGAACTCGCAAAGATCTATGGGAAACTCGCCTGTATTTGGGCATCGTCTGGTCCTCCCGGTTCTGCGCAGTGGATGATCTCCCATAATGCTTTGCGTCAAACACGCGTGTGTGGGTCTCACACCAGGTCTCACGCACGTGCACAGAGGGGCTCGGCCGCGCTCTGACCAATCAGAGCAGTTCATCAGAGCGGGAGTTAGAGCGAGAGCCAGACGAGCAGAGTTTGTGGCACTAAAGTGTGGATTTAAACAAAACCGAAGGATTTAAGAAGAAAAAAAGTTCAGGATTACAAGGGACACTAAAATCCCCACAAAATCCGATCTTTATTAAAGCTGTAGGTTCTCTGTCAGCTGAGGTTGAGCTGTTTTAATATGCATTGAGTTCTATGGGGAAAATTTCTGGGTAGCCCACGTGAATTTAGTCTGGTTCAGTCTGCAGTACCGCGAGAATCCCCTGAGCACGTGAGTTATTCAGCTACAAGCTAGTAATACCCTATCCAGTTAATATAATACATCCATGATTGTGCCAGGTTGTAGCAGCAGTGGCTAATTTGGAGAGACAGTAGCTCAGTTGGTAGAGTATTGGCCTCTGAGCCCGAATGTAGTGGGTTCGAGCCCACCACGAGACCTTCTCCACCGACTCCCACTGATGTCTGCTGTCGTTGCGTCCTTGGGCAAGACATTTAACCCACTTTGCCTATAAGGAGCGCGGAAGTGATCTTTGCTGCTTGCCTTGATGTGTATGTGTATGTGTATATATGTATATGTACGCATCAAATTGAAAATTCCTCATTCTGGGACGAATAAAGGACCTTCTCACTTTACACCTGTTGTTGCTGAGCAGGTTGTAAAACAGTCAAATAAAAGCATAACCATTCAAAAAAACATCAGACTCATTCTAGATAATGTGGAAGAAGTGTCTTGCCTAAGGACACAGTGACAATTTGGCAATTTACAGCCGCAGCCACCCCACTGTGGCACCTGGTGTTCCCAGAGGTCTCCCATCACAGTACTAACCAGGCCCTGCCCTGCCTTAGCTTCAGAGGTCTGTCAGGATCTGGCTCTCACATGCAGGTATGGCCACTTGTCTGTTAATGAGTGAAGGCTTGGCTCACCGCTACGCTGTACTCCCAGTTCATCCTCCAGAAGTCAATGACCGTGTTGGGCAGAGGTCCCTGAGTGGCGATGTACACCTCCGGCCCGTCCATCCCCTTTAAGAAAAGAGACAAGGCTTTACTGCAGGACTAATATGACATGGACCAAAATATTAGCATTCAAATGCAACCATTCAATGCATTTGTGTACAGCCCTAAATCGCAACAGGAGTCGTCTCAGAGGACTTTACAAGGTTGTGGATTCACCAACAACAGATCAGAGAATTAACCTGTTCCAACACAGGAAATGCAATAATAACAAACACATTGGAGACATTGGTCCATAGGGAGCAGAAGGACCACTGTTCAGAAAGGTCCCGAAGCATGTCCTGGCACTGGGACTGAGAAAATAGATCCATGTCTGAGGCTGTAGACCCAGGGCTGAGGCTGTAGACCCAGGGCTGAGGCTGTAGACCCAGGACTGAGGCTGTAGATCCAGGGCTGAGGCTGTAGATCCCGGACTGAGAATATAGATCCCGGACTGAGAATATAGATCCAGGACTGAGAATATAGATCCAGGACTGAGAATATAGATCCAGGACTGAGAATATAGATCCAGGACTGAGAATATAGATCCAGGACTGAGAATATAGATCCAGGACTGAGAATATAGATCCAGGACTGAGAATACAGATCCAGGACTGAGAATATAGATCCAGGACTCAGGCCAGCCTTCAACGATTGTCAATTTTCTTCCCAGCTGGCCCATATACTACCATGACAAGTTGCGCATAGTTTTAAAGGGAAATTACTACCACAACATTAGTAATAATTAGTGCTGTCCAACGATTAAAATATTTAATCGCGATTAATCGCATGAATTTCATAGTTAACTCGCGATTAATCGCAAATTAGTCACACATTTGTATCTATTCTTTATGTCCCTTGAATTATCATTTTAATACTACTAAAAAGTGAATAGGCGTGCTGTGTGCAATTGCTTTTTTAAATTTGTTTATGTAAATACTCTATGCTGTTTCTCTGACTCTGATCTATGACTGTATACTGTTTGCTTGTATTGCCTTTTTTATTAACCCCTCCCCCCCATCTCCCACTTCATGTCCCCCCCCCCCTCCTATGTGCCCTTCTGGGTTTCTTCTTTGGCCCCCTGTATCTCCAACTACATATTGTTTGTAATCTCTGTCTACAATGTATCTGAACTAGTCTTTTTCTATTTTCTTTTCTTTGTTTCTATTTTTTTTTTTCTTAATCGCGCGATAAAAAAAAATGACGTCGTTAATATTGATTTGCGTTAACGCGTTAATAACGCGATATTTTGGACAGCACTAGTAATAATTAATAAAAAGCAACTGTATATATCAGAAATGTTTTTCATCTGTGTCACTGTGTGTGTTCTCACAAACCAAAGACAAATGACTGTCATCACTACAAATGATAGACAAAATTACTCTATTCAAACAATACACAAAAGGTTGTGTGTAAAACATTAATTTCCCAAAACCCATAACTGAAGCTGCCATAAGTCACAGCCATAACCAAAGTTCTGTGAGTAGTAGACAGTACGTAAAACCGGCACCGGGAGAGAAACCCCCCTCAAAGCCCTTTGCGCTGCTGTGTTGTAGGTTGTCTTAAATTCTACATATCGCCGTGGTTACCTTGATGAAGTTGGCGTTGATGTAATCTGAATCCTGATTGGTCGTTTTCAGAGACAGCTTCACTCGTGTGTGATCGACTGCAACAACAGAGAAGCAGGATGAGGATAAAGTTGTATAGAACAGGACAAACACAACAAATATTTTTTTATAAAACAATAGAAGCAGAAGAAGAAGTAACAGTGGCATGTTTTCTGCCTAGACACTAGTACATAAAAACAGCCATCTCTTAACTAATGAAATTAAGGATGGATTATTTGTGGAGAGAAAATATTTGAATATAGATCGTTAGTATGACAGAGCATGACATCCCAAGTGCAAGTCATTTCTAAGCCCTAAAAGAAAACAAAAGCAGAGAGACCAATGAGAGGTCAAACGAGGGAAACCAGGAGGAAATAATCACAGCGAGAGGCATTAAAGAGGTTAGCAGGTCCAGAGTCAGGCCCTCATTCCAGCACCGAGCTCCTAAGCACTACAGCTGCTCCGGATAAACCGCCAGATCACCGAGAGAATGAGAGGGACCAGTGAGAGAGAGTGAGACCAGCGAGAGAGAGTGAGACCAGCGAGAGAGAGTGAGAGAGACCAGCGAGAGACCAGCGAGAGAGAGTGAGACCAGCGAGAGAGAGTGAGAGAGACCAGCGAGAGACCAGCGAGAGAGAGTGAGAGGGACCAGCAAGAGTGAGAGAGAGAGACCAGCGAGAGTGAGTGAGAGAGACCAGCGAGAGAGAGAGAGACCAGCGAGAGTGAGAGAGAGAGACCAGCGAGAGTGAGAGAGAGAGACCAGCGAGAGAGAGTGAGAGAGACCAGCGAGAGAGAGTGAGAGAGACCAGCGAGAGAGAGTGAGAGGGACCAGCGAGAGAGTGAGAGAGACCAGCGAGAGTGAGTGAGAGAAACCAGCGAGAGAGTGAGAGAGACCAGCGAGAGAGAGTGAGAGGGACCAGCGAGAGAGTGAGAGAGACCAGCGAGAGAGAGAGTGAGAGGGACCAGCGAGAGAGTGAGAGAGACCAGCGAGAGAGAGTGAGAGGGACCAGCGAGAGAGTGAGAGAGACCAGCGAGAGTGAGTGAGAGAAACCAGCGAGAGTGAGTGAGAGAAACCAGCGAGAGTGAGAGAGAGACCAGCAAGAGTGAGAGAGAGAGAAAGAGTGAGAGAGTGAGAGAAAGAGAGTGAGAGAGAGAGAGCAGAGGGAGTTAGAGAGCAGAGAGAAGAGAGAGAGACAGAAGAGAGAGAGAGAGGGAGACCAAAGAGTTAGACAGAGTTAGAGACAAAAGAGAATGAGAGGAGAGAGAGAGAGAGGGAGGGAGAAACCAGAGAGTTGGAGACGAGAGAATGAGAGAGAGAGGAATGGAGAGACCAGAGAGACAGAGACCTGAGAGAGAGAACTGTTTGCTTTAAACTGTTTTTGGTTTTAAAAACAGGCAATCTTCAGTGCATAAAAATGCGCCATATAAATGAAATTTATAATCATTATTAGAGACCAGAGCGAGAGAGACCAGAGAAAGACTAGAGAGAGAGAAAGAGAGAGAGAGAGAAAGAGAGAGAGAGAGAAAGAGAAGAAAGAGAGAGAGAGAGAAAGAGAGAGAAAGAGAGAAAGAGAGAAAGAGAGAAAGAGAGAAAGAGAGAGAGAGAGAGAGAGAGAGAGAGAGAGAGAGGGACCAGAGAGAGAGAGGACAGGCCCCACAGACTTGGTCCAGATGTCCAGTCCGGGGCCTGTGCTCCAGGGCCTGTGCTCCGCGGCAGTCGCACAATCACATATTAAGACCGGAAATTACAATGTTTACAACAGCAGCTGCGCGGAGGGAGTTAGAGTTACGTCAGCGGATTGTCCACAGAATTACTGAGAGCACAGACTTCTGAACCATAATCCAACAATGTTACCCTGGACCCATCCACGCTTCTGCCACAAACACTACCCCGTCCCCTGTGTCTGAAGGATGCGCTTTCAAAATTATTACACAGTGATGAATACTGAGGTCAGGGGCCGATGAAATGTGTTTTACTTTTTTCACAACTTCCTTCTGTTACACAGCGTCGAGTCAAAATCCCTTTTAGTGTAAGTAACATACAACAAAGATAGAAAGACAGACCCACAAGCACAGAAACACGCACACGCACGTACACAGACACACACAGGCAAAAAAGGAAGTCATGTCTGAGTCATGTCTTGCTTAACTCACTGACTGCCAGGCATTTTCAGATTTGAGAAGTGCATTCTGCCAACAATTTCAGGTGATTTGACCCAACTTTGAAGTGCCACAGAATATTCATTTTTTAGACGATGTAAACACCAAGGGCACCAAATTAAAGATTAACCTCTCTGCTTTACTCTGAAAAAAACAGTTTGTTTCTACCTCTTACCGTTCTTGAGCTATTCGCCATAGAACAAAGCATACTTTCACCCATAACACCTGGTCTGAGCAAGAAAACAGAGAAAACGAGCTGTATGTTATCGGGAACATATCAAGCAGAAAAGAGACTTTTAGATGCATTTTTGCTGCTTTAGTGACAACTCAAAACATCTTCACACTTGTTCCATTACAAAAATTATAAAAACATGACTCTGAAATAATACTTTTGATGGCAAATTGTTGGCAATTTATTCACAGATAGAAAATTTAACTTTCTTCTATACCATCAACCAAAACGTCAAACAACAACAACACAAAGATCAATAAAACTATAGATGTATAAAATAGAATGAAGCATGTGAATTTGAGTGTGTGTGTGTGTGTGAATGTCAGTGTGCGAGTGAGTGTCTGCGTGAGTGAGTGTCTGTGTGTGTGAATGTCAGTGTGCGAGTGAGTGTCTGTGTGCGTGAGTGAGTGCGTGTGTGTCTGTGTGCGCGTGAGTGAGTGAGTGAGTGCGTGTGAGTGTTCGTGAGTGTGTGTATGTGAGTTTATCTGCTTTTCAGTCCTCCCAGTAGTTCAGCTTTGAGTTGAAAGGTTGAAACACTGTGTGCAACGGAACACGACACGCTGTGTACCATTTGTAGTTCTCCCTCCGTGAAGAAGAGCTCCAGAAAGTATGGATCAGATGAATCCAGCTCCAGTCTCCAGAAAGTCTGGATCAGATGAATCCAGCTTCGCAGCCTCTGTCCGCAGTCTCTGTGGTCCAGGAGCTCCTGTGAAGGGCAACTAACTCGGCTCCCACTGATCCTCCTGTCAGCCATCTTCCCCAGAGCTTCTGGGTGACGAACGTGCTGGAAAATGGATACACACAATAACTATATTATACAGTGAATTTGTTACAATAAATCAATACACAAAATACAATGAAGGCCTTCCTCCCACATTATCGACTGACTACTTTTGGACCAAACACAGTATACTATATTATTATTATATTATATTGCCATGGGATGTACAAGAATAGAAATAGTAGTCCTTTTACCTTTTTTGTGCACAGCAACTGCCTCTTGATGCACCACCTGTAAATAATATAAATTTGTAAATCACTATACCAGGAGAATATATACAATAATATGTACTATGGTATGAGGAGGAATTATCTTTACCTCCATGCTCTGTCAACCCCAATGGGGGACAGGGGGAGGGCTCTTTTATCAGAATCTGTGAATGGAGATACATTTCATTTAGTCAGAGCTATGTCACTGCAATAAGATGTTCAAGTATGAAATAACTAAACATAAAAATAATAAATACAACAATGATAAAACGAATAACTGGCATTTACTAAAGAAACAGTAGGATTTGAGCGCTGTGTTACTTAGCAGATCAGAGCAAGTTTCCGCGCCTTTCCCTCCTCTCAAGTTAGCATATTCTTGGCAATTTAGCAAGTTCTTACCTTCGACTCTTTGTGGAGCTTCTGGAGAGGATGCTCTGCTGGTTTGAGACTGCAACCACTCATCCGATAAATCATGATCAGGTTTGCTGAACAAATCCGAGGCATCAGTAACAGCAGCAGCTGATACGCTGCGAGAGGCCGAAGGTGTGTCTCTGCTCTGGGCTCTGGGCTGCAGAGACGGACCTCCACCGGGGTCTCCACTCTCTCCCCTCTCGACCCCACTCACTGATCCGCGAGTCAATCTCTGAAGCAGTGTACACTGCTTATAACTATTCTTTTTCGCCATCACTCTTGCTATACTATCGCTAAACTAGATCGCTGATCCGTCTCAATGCTACGCTATCATCGCTCTGCTACAGCACCACGCTCTCCAAACACTCCCACACTCCTCCTCCTTCTTTCCACTGACTTATGACCTCTCCTGTGGTGCAATACTGCATCCTACTGGTGTTGATTTATCATTACAGGTACATTTGCACTATATATCAGTATTGTGGGTCATTCACAAGGTGCGCCAGACATTACTGTAGCCTCCCGTGTAATAACATGAAAAAGTCGTCTAAGTCGTCTTGGGCAGTGAGCGTTACTATACAATAGAACGACTTTTGTCGTCATGGGCAGTGAATGAGTTAAGGGCCATCAGCAACGCGAGCCTTTGGGGGTTAAAAGTGCAGAAGGCTGTGAGGTCCCAAGGTCGCCCCCTGCTGACCGTCTGAGGTCTTACAGCAGAGGTTATAAACGTTTTAGGACGCGGACTTGTCTAGGGGCCGAGAACTTTGACTGTAAAACTGTCAAAAAGCCAAAAAAAAATCTCATTTTATACAAATAAAGACAGAGAGAGAGAGAGTGAAAGAGAGAGATTGAAACAGATTATAGCTACAAAGCTAGTTCTATTATAACCTTCCTAACCACGAGAGGCGCTCTGTCACTCAGTGCTATGCACCGCCCTCTGGTGGTCATCCGGGATTTATAGAACCATACGTAATCTTCGTTCTATTTCATCCCTCCTGACCACCAGAGGGCGGTGCATAGCACTGAGCAACAGTGCTATGAAATATGAATCTGGGATTCATAATACCGTGGTTTCATAAGTAACCTTCGTTTTCATCCATAGTCAAGGTACAAATCTGGCAGCTCAAGGAATAGTTATGGGTGATCTGGTTTGTACATTACGTCATCTCTCATTCTAAATCATGAAAAAATAATAAATGAAAAAGAAAATGTCTAATTATTTAAATATATTAAAGCTGCACTAACTGACTTTGGGATTTTGAAGCCGCGGACTCGCTGGCCTCGCACCCACGAAGCTATCGCCCCCCACACACACCCACTGTTGGGACGGAGCTAGCGTCTCCCAATATGGATAATACATGGACATGGATTTGCACGTGGATGGCGTGACCATAGAACGATAGAACTGGGAAGCGCGGAGGAACGGAACTTTCTTTTGGATGGCTGTCTCGCTGTGTAAGCAGTAACCGGTGACGAAGAGACGAAGCTTCAGGTTTGCTCCTCGGCTGGATGTGCTAGCTCAGCCGTCTATGCTAACAAGACCTGTAGATTTCTCACGAAAGTGGGGGCCAGTGGTCCACTGTGATTGGTCACAATCTGCGACCCAAAACACATTCTCTTCCTTGTTTCATCAAAACTCGATCTAAAATATAATGTCACACCAGCACAAATCTGCGCTACTTTTTCTTTAAAAGGACGTATATCCCAATGCACTACATGGACATGGATAGCATTTTTGTATTGAATACAAAAATAAAGTCAGTTAGTGCAGCTTTAAGTAAAGCACAGAATACATGATTTGATATTATGCAGAACAAGCAGCGGTGTTGTCAAAGAAAACAAACAAATGAATAAATAAATGTTATGGAGATTCTACAGAAGCCACTCAACTTCATTATATCAGATTCACTCAAAGACCTGGAGGCTAACAACGTATGTAAGCAGTGGTTATGTCACAGCAGATGGTCTCAGAGCCACGACTGTTGTGTGTCTATTACAGTACGTGTGTGCGTGCGTGCGTGTGTGTGTGTTACAGTGTGTGCGTAGTGACGACAGCACACTCACACGGCAGGATGTCTTTGTATCGGTTTTTCTTCACGTTCTCCTCCCTCTCGCCGACGTTCGTAGGGTAAATCTTTTCTGTTCGATATTTGGTCGATAACCGCCGTAACCGCTGCAACAGACGAAGAAGAAAACACTGTTATTTTCTTTGTTCAACTGTTCAAGGGGAAAATCACTGGTCTCTTGCCTGGTCTCTTGCCTGGTCTCTTGCCTGGTCTCTTGCCTGGTCTCTTGCCTGGTCTCTTGCCTGGTCTCTTGCCTGGTCTCTTGCCTGGTCTCTTGCCTGGTCTCTTGCCTGGTCTCTTGCCTGGTCTCTTGCCTGGTCTCTTGCCTGGTCTCTTGCCTGGTCTCTTGCCTGGTCTCTTGCCTGGTCTCTTGCCTGGTCTCTTGCCTGGTCTCTTGCCTGGTCTCTTGCCTGGTCTCTTGCCTGGTCTCTTGCCTGGTCTCTTGCCTGGTCTCTTGCCTGGTCTCTTGCCTGGTCTCTTGCCTGGTCTCTTGCCTGGTCTCTTGCCTGGTCTCTTGCCTGGTCTCTTGCCTGGTCTCTTGCCTGGTCTCTTGCCTGGTCTCTTGCCTGGTCTCTTGCCTGGTCTCTTGCCTGGTCTCTTGCCTGGTCTCTTGCCTGGTCTCTTGCCTGGTCTCTTGCCTGGTCTCTTGCCTGGTCTCTTGCCTGGTCTCTTGCCTGGTCTCTTGCCTGGTCTCTTGCCTGGTCTCTTGCCTGGTCTCTTGCCTGGTCTCGGGCCTGGTCTCGGGCCTGGTCTCGGGCCTGGTCTCGGGCCTGGTCTCGGGCCTGGTCTCGGGCCTGGTCTCGGGCCTGGTCTCGGGCCTGGTCTCGGGCCTGGTCTCGGGCCTGGTCTCGGGCCTGGTCTCGGGCCTGGTCTCGGGCCTGGTCTCGGGCCTGGTCTCGGGCCTGGTCTCGGGCCTGGTCTCGGGCCTGGTCTCGGGCCTGGTCTCGGGCCTGGTCTCGGGCCTGGTCTCGGGCCTGGTCTCGGGCCTGGTCTCGGGCCTGGTCTCGGGCCTGGTCTCGGGCCTGGTCTCGGGCCTGGTCTCGGGCCTGGTCTCGGGCCTGGTCTCGGGCCTGGTCTCGGGCCTGGTCTCGGGCCTGGTCTCGGGCCTGGTCTCGGGCCTGGTCTCGGGCCTGGTCTCGGGCCTGGTCTCGGGCCTGGTCTCGGGCCTGGTCTCGGGCCTGGTCTCGGGCCTGGTCTCGGGCCTGGTCTCGGGCCTGGTCTCGGGCCTGGTCTCGGGCCTGGTCTCGGGCCTGGTCTCGGGCCTGGTCTCGGGCCTGGTCTCGGGCCTGGTCTCGGGCCTGGTCTCGGGCCTGGTCTCGGGCCTGGTCTCGGGCTTGGTCTCGGGCTTGGTCTCGGGCTTGGTCTCGGGCTTGGTCTCGGGCTTGGTCTCGGGCCTGGTCTAAAGAATAATTCACAACTGGCATCTATACCCCAGGACATCAAACCTGCTTTAAATTCAATTCTATATATTTTTGTATCGCCCTACCTCACAATATAGCAGTAGAGCAGTAGTACATACAGTAGTTTTCTCTGAGGACTTTACAAAGTTGTTGATTTGGAACACAGATCAGAAAATCAAATACAAGAAAGACAATGATAAAAACACATAGAGCCATTAGAGGCAGGTTACCAATGTCCGTAAATGTCGATATTGTTTATAATATTTTAAAACCTCACAGTAGGGGCCTCTCAACCCGCTGCGTGGCCATGTATTTTGGCAGATTTTTCGAAGACACGGAAATCTGGTTTTTAACCGTTTCCGATTCACTCAATTATTCGCGTCTTGTTCCAGGCCTGTCTCCTCTAAAAGTAAGAAAGCGGAACGGTGGGAGTCTCCATAACACAATTCCATGAGGACCACGTTTGTAACATTTGCTTCTGTGCTGAACCCGAGCCCAGAACCCCCCCTCCTCCGTCTCCTACTCCCCCCCCCAAACCTCCCACATCTGCCACAACAGAGAGATGGCCTGGATCCACGCAACTGTAGCTTTGTAATCTAACCTCGAAGGACCTTCTGCTGCTTTTGTCTATTTACATTCTCTCATTATTGCACACGTGTTGTAACGGCGCCAATGGAGCCTTTTAAAAACCATGACAGAAACCAGGTCCAGAGAGAAAATGAACTACAATACAAAACTGGACTTTGTGTACATGCAGGCTCAGACCACTCTAGTCTCAGTATAATTACCCATTCAGGGCTAAATCAGGATTAAATCTGAATTTAAGCAGGACTACAGCAGGACTAAATCAGGATTAAATCTGAATTTAAGCAGGACTACAGCAGGACTACAGCAGGACTAAATCAGGACTGAATCAGGATTAAATCTAAATTTAAGCAGGACTACAGCAGGACTAAATTAGGATTAAGCAGGACTAAAGCAGGACTAAATCAGGACTAAATCTGAATTTAAACAGGACTACAGCAGGACTAAATTAGGATTAAGCAGGACTAAAGCAGGACTAAAGCTGGACTAAAGCTGGACTAAAGATGGAAATTCAGTCTACATTTGTCCAAATCAAATATTAGCATGGGGTTTGTTTTGTCTCAGTATTCATCACTAGTCCTGGTCCAGTTCTGGTCCTGTCCTGGTCCAGTCCTGGTCCAACAAATAAGGGCATTTCCTGGCATCCCCCCCCCCCCACCCCCCACCCCCTCAGGCCTGAGTCAAATTGGGCATTTCTTTTGGATGATGAACTTCTGGGACTAAATCCACTTTGCATTAGAGCCTGGGGCAGAACGGAACAGGAAAGCTTCTTAATCTGTGGGACTGAGACACAGAGGGCTCGTTTCCAACCTGGATGTTTTTACAATCAACCTGGGTCTAAACCAAGTATTAGACTTGTACGTAGTCCTGGTTTAGTCCCGTTTTAGAAATTATTAAGATCTAGTTTAGTCCTGCATTTATTCCATGTTTAGTCAGAGTTTGGACATGGTTTAGACCTGATTTAGACCTGGTTTAGACCTGGTTTAGACCTGGTTTAGACCTGGTTTAGACCTGGTTTAGACCTGGTTTAGACCTGGTTTAGACCTGGTTTAGACCTGGTTTAGACCTGGTTTAGACCTGGTTTAGACCTGGTTTAGACCTGTTTTAGACCTGGTTTAGACCTGGTTTAGACCTGGTTTAGACCTGGTTTAGACCTGGTTTAGACCTGGTTTAGACCTGGTTTAGACCTGGTTTAGACCTGGTTTAGACCTGGTTTAGACCTGGTTTAGACATGGTTTAGACCTGGTTTAGACCTGGTTTAGACCTGGGATAGACCTGGTTTAGACCTGGTATAGACCTGGGATAGACCTGGGATAGACCTGGGATAGACCTGGGATAGACCTAGAATAGACCTAGAATAGACCTGGTTTAGACCTGGTTTAGACCTGGTTTAGACGGATGAAGGAAGTTACAAAACACACAAAAATACATAGAAAGAAACGCATGCAAAACAAGAACATGGACAACTTTATAGTTTGTTCAGAGCAGACCTGGATCAGTCCTTGGTTAGTCCTTGGTTAGATCTTGGTTAGTCCTTTGTTAGACCTTGGTTAGTCCTTTGTTAGACCTTGGTTAGACCTTGGTTAGACCTTAGTTAGACCTGGTTTGGACCTGGTTCAAGCCAAGTATCCACTGGACCTCTGAAGGCCTTCCTGAAGCCATACAAGCCATACACCTGAACCTGAAACTAGACTTGGACCTGAACCTGGACCTAGATCTGGACCTGTAACCCACATTCTCCGGCTGAATAAGTCAGTATCTCGCTGCAAAATGAATTATTCACTATGGAGAAGAAATAAAGACACAATCTGTGCTTCCGCTGTCCACCTTCAGAACCAGAGCAGATTTAACACTGAGACTCTTTCCACTTGTACAGATTTCAGAACATGTTTATCGCGTTCTGACCTGTGGTATAAGATTTTTCTATTGAATCTTCAATTTCTATCATGGAAAGGGTTGAATAAACACTTGAAAGGGTTTTTAATTTTACTTTTCTCACTACATTCTTCAGACCGGAGTGGTGCAACACATTTTACAAAACAAATGCTTCTGCAAACAGCGAGACCAAAGGAAGTCATTGACAAATCTACAGAAGAAACCTGAATCAAGAGACCTGGTTTAGTCCTGGTTTAGTCCTGGTTTTGTCCTGGTTTTGTCCTGGTTTTGTCCTGGTTTTGTCCTGGTTTTGTCCTGGTTTTGTCCTGGTTTTGTCCTGGTTTTGTCCTGGTTTTGTCCTGGTTTTGTCCTGGTTTTGTCCTGGTTTTGTCCTGGTTTTGTCCTGGTTTTGTCCTGGTTTTGTCCTGGTTTTGTCCTGGTTTGGTCCTGGTTTGGTCCTGGTTTGGTCCTGGTTTGGTCCTGGTTTGGTCCTGGTTTGGTCCTGGTTTGGTCCTGGTTTGGTCCTGGTTTTGTCATGGTTTTGTCATGGTTTTGTCATGGTTTTGTCATGGCTTTGTCATGGTTTGGTCCTGGTTTGGTCCTGGTTTGGTCCTGGTTTGGTCCTGGTTTGGTCCTGGTTTGGTCCTGGTTTGGTCCTGGTTTGGTCCTGGTTTTGTCCTGGTTTTGTCCTGGTTTTGTCCTGGTTTTGTCCTGGTTTTGTCCTGGTTTTGTCCTGGTTTTGTCATGGTTTTGTCATGGTTTTGTCATGGTTTTGTCATGGTTTTGTCCTGGTTTGGTCCTGGTTTGGTCCTGGTTTGGTCCTGGTTTGGTCCTGGTTTGGTCCTGGTTTGGTCCTGGTTTTGTCCTGGTTTTGTCCTGGTTTTGTCCTGGTTTTGTCCTGGTTTTGTATTGGTTTAGTCCTGGTTTAGTCCTGGTTTAGTCCTTGTTTAGTCCTTGTTTAGTCCTTGTTTAGTCCTGTTTAGTCCTGCTTAGTCCTGTTTAGTCCTGGTTCAGTGCTTCTTTATACCTGGTTTAGTCCTGGTTTAGTCCTGGTTTAGTCCTGGTTCAGCGCTTCTTTATACCTGGTTTAGTCCTGCTTTGGACCGGGTTCTGTCCTGTTTTAGTTCTAGTTTAGCCCTGCTTTACTACTGGTTTGAATCTGGGTTGGACCTGGGTTAGTCCTGGTTTAGACCTGGTTCAATTGAAGTGGTCAACCACGAGGCTGAAATAGGTCAGCACTTACAGAGCTGTGGTGAAATCCATTTGCTCTGTGGCTCAGTCCTGCTCCAGTCCTGCTCCAGTCCTGCTCCAGTCCTGCTCCAGTCCTGCTCCAGTCCTGCTCCAGTCCAAACTCATCAGGCCCCTCACGTTTTTGCATTACTTGCGATATTTTGCGATATCACATAAAACACAAACATTATTGGGCGTGGAAAAAAACTTCAGGTCTACATTTTTAAAAGGCGATTTTGCATACTACGTCAGAATTTAAATCACTGGTATTATTCACAGCTCAACATAATTACATGTAATTCCATTTAGGGATATTGTTTATGTAATAATATACATGCACAAATAATCACTATCTGTAACCACTAAGCGAAGGTCTCCCATCACTTATTACCCGTACGCAGCCCAGTTTTACGACAGGAAGGAAGCGTGATGCATTCAGTGACTGCGGAGAAACTAGGAAATGTGTCATTCCGACGTCTGACAAATCCTGAATGAATTCTGCATTAGAGTGTTCGCAATCTGACAGGAAACTCCACCCAGAGACCTCCCCAACATGAGCCACAAGTGAAACTGCACCACTGCATCATAGACGGAGTATAGATGCACAATGCTAACCCGCTAGCTCAATGAAACCCAATAGGGAAGTGCTTATGGGCGAAGTTTTGCTTCAACTCACGCTGGCTCCTACTGACTCATTTGTATAAATAAACTCCTCCAGCTCAGTCATTGTTTGTGTCACACTAACAATTTTGGGCTTAAAACATCCGTGGTTTAACGCGCTCTTTGATCCTGGTGTTTATGTTGCGGTATTGTTGCTGTAAATCTAGATATAATCACGTGTCAATATTCTTTCACTCCATAAACACTGATTATAAACTACTATTGTAGCCACAGCTGCCCTGGGGCACACTGACAGAAGCGAGGCACAACTATGTGCCATCGCCCCCTCCGACCACCACCAACCATTCACACACCAGACTCATTCTAGGCAATGGGGGTGAAGTGTCTTGCCTAAGGACACAGCAGCAGTTTACAGCCGCTGTGTCCCAGAGGTCTCCCATCACAGTACTAACCAGGTCCTGCCCTGGACAGCTTCAGAGGTCTGACGGGATCTGGCTTTCGCACGCAAGTATAGCCGCAGAAATGAAATGTATAAAAGTGGACCAATCAAAGGCCTTCCTTTGCGGGGTAAACTTCAGCTTGCCCTTAGCAACAGCCATAGCAACATGTCTACCACTGCATCAAGGCTAACACTGTGGTGATGTCACACTGTGGTGATGTCACACTGTGGTGATGTCACACTGTGGTGATGTCACACTCTGCCAGTTCACTCGCGCTATGGTTCGTATCCATGACTGTGGATTGTCTGTGCCTGCTCTGCTCCACTGACCTACATCCAGCTCACTCCCAGTGTGTGTGTGTGTGTTTAAATATATATAAATGTGAGTGTGTGTGTGTGTGTTTAAATATATATAAATGTGAGTGTGTGTGTGTAAGTAAGTAGTAAGTAAGTAATCATTTATATACCGCCTTTTCACTGCAGATCTGAGTCTCAAAGCGGTTTACAATTGTTAATTTTTGGGCATTTGTCTCTCACTCCACACAGATGGGAGCGGGGTCGCCAGTACAGGAGGCGCATGCCAGACCTATTGTGTGTGTTTAAATATGTATAAATGTGAGTGTGTGTGTGTTTAAATATATATAAATGTGTATGTGTGAGTGTGTGGTGCAAAACAAGGCTAAATGTATAGGATATTACTTTATTTTATTTATTTTATTTTCAAATGTAGGATTTTTTAAACACATTTATTTAACAGTCAAGACCTAATTTCTTTGTTTTGTCCTTGAAAACATAGACATAAAAAAAAAAAACCTCTTTAGAAGACCGCGTTCCTTCTACTGCGATTCACAGCTTTGAAAAACAGCTTTAAGCGTCAGCATTACAGCAGCTTGTATAGAGTAGACATTGTAATATTTTTAAGTGTACTTAGTTTGTCCACTTGTATCAGTAATTTAAAAAAGTTGTGTAGATTTTGTATTTCTTCTCACGTACGCTTTATTCTCTTTTCCCTTTTATAACTTGCTCGCACCAAAAGCAGAGCTAAAGCAATGTTCGAGTTCCTGTAACTTCCTGTTCACGATGGCAATAAAAAGAAATTGGATTCTAATAGTTTAGGGAGGTTCATCTCGTCTTCTTAGTAAAATAAATACTCACAGCTATATATTTCTGCACAAGAATATACAGGATTTATACTGAATACTTTAATCTGCTAAAGTCAGAGATTTTTTTACTGAATTCTTGCTTCTTATAGACTGTTTCCTAAGTTTAAATCTAGATGTTATTTTAATTAGTATAGAGCTTATGTGCTGTGTGCTCAGTCCTACTGTTCTGTAACTGGAGATGCAACACTGCAATTTCCCCACTGTGGGACGAATAAAGGATCTCTTCATCTTCATCTTCAGCTCATATCTTGTGACTGAACAAGGTTATTCAGGAGGAACTATAGTAGGCACCCCTTGTAGACATGACTCCATCACCAAAATTTTGTCCAAATCCACGACGGTGCAGCTCGAGTAAGTAAGTAACGTTTATTTATAAAGCACATTTTACAGAACAATATCACCCAAAGCGCTTCACATTATGGTCTCTCTCCAAACGGTGATGACGCGTTAACGCCCCCAACCAACACCATCCATTCACGCTCTCATAATTCACTCATATTGTGAATGTTTTTAGTAGTAGTTGAAACCGGAGCACCCGGAGGAAACCAACGCAGACACGGGGAGAACATGCAAACTCTACACAGAAAGGCCTGAAGGTGGAATCCAATCCAGAACCTTATTTGACACTTGCTGACCCAAATCTAAATGGGCTTTCAATAACTTTTCAGTCCAATATCGCAGAAGGGAGCACATCACCCCTGTCCTAGCCTCCCTCCACTCCCTGATCTCCCTACAACATTTTACATAATGACTGCTTTCATTGACTTTTTATGCTGATTGTGCAACACTTTGTAATCAGTTTTTGAAAAGAGCAACACAACTAAAGATGCTATATTATTACTGTTGTTGTTATTGTCAATATTATTCCTCCTCCTCCTTCCAATAATTCAAGCCAGGTTCAATGCCACTGATCCCGAAATCCTTTGCTGCTGTCGTCTGCTCTGCCTTTGTACCGAGAAGCTGATGCACAGATGATAATAATGATAATAATAATGCTAGTGCCCAAGGCAAAGACGCGGACAAAAGTGACCAAGACGCTGCAAATCCCATGACCTGAAAAAACAACAACAATGTGAGCGATGGTTCCATAGCCGGGTCAGTAGTCTACGGGGTCCACACTGACAACAACAAAAACAAGGATTCTGTCCTATATTCCTGAGGCACTAGTTTCTTTCCCGCTAAAACCACGCAGCAAAGAACCCTATTGAGACCTCAGACTGTATCAACGGACAATGCTAACCAACAGTATCAATGCTAACCAATGCTAAATAATAATGTTAAATCCAAAAGTTCAGACTCCTAAAGCCGCGGAGACAAAACGGTGGCCTTTTCAAACTCACTTAAATACATTTGTGCTGATGACAAGTTGATGTATGGAGGTTCGTCTGAGAGATGGCTCCAACGTGTATCCATTTCCTCCATTTATAAAGACGGAGACAGTGGAGAGGTCTGTGACGGAACAGAGGGCCTCGGAATATATGACGCGCGATTAGAAAACCGGAAGATTTAATGTGATATCTATCAGGCTCCCACCAATGTCCTCTTTAGACCAACCGCAAAACTGAAATGCAAAAAAATCAGTTCTCTGTTTTCAATTCTATCTGTTTTGGTGTAGCCCTAAATCACAACAGTGGTCATGTCAGAGGGCTTTATAGAGTTGTTGATTTGCAAACAACACAAATCAGAGAATCAAACCCACTAAACCAAGGAAAGGCAATGATCTAAAAACACATAGAGCCATGGGTCCATAAGGGGATGGGACCAATGTTCAGACATGTTGACGTGTCCATTAATTTTGTTGAATGTCCTGGATCATCACCACTGTCCTTAGACGATCAGCGTCAAACTCATTTTGGACAGAGCCAAACAAAAAAAAAAAAAGGAACTGGTTGAGGGCTGAAAGAATAGAAGCAATTTCCTTTTCTTACATATGTTTATGAAAGGATTTTGACATTACTTTTATTCACTATGGATTTCTGGTTGATTATTGTATAAACAATATGTGTTTATTGTTTAGATTTAACCAAAAGTTAAACGCAATGTTTTTATATTTAACTGTTTAACTTCTAATGATGTGTCGGGTTAAAATGTTAGAATAAATTAAATGTATTCATGAGAAAATATATGATGCCGTGGTATATACCTGCCTTGGTAGCCCATTACTATGTGCTGTAGGTTAATACAAGAAAGTCCGTTTTAGGGGGCACTAAAAATAGTCTTGTGGATCAGATTTGGCCCACGAGCCTGAGTTTGACTGCATTAAGCCTAGCGTACATCGACAGAGAAACTGGGGACAACTAGTTGCAAGGCGGCTTTTGGCAACTGAGAGGAGATGGTGGGAGATGATCAGTTGCCGAAATCGGTCGATGTGCGCGCTCTTACAACTGGAGATGATCAGTCGGTCTCCAGTTCCAGTCAGTTGCCCGTGTTCTACTTTTCGGCAACTAGTTGTCCTCAGTTGCCCCGATGTGCGCGCTCCATGCGCCGCTCCAACAACGTGTGTGTATTGCGTGTATTGCGAGCCCGCAACAGTTTGTTGTCAGAAAACACACTGTAGTTGAGGCCAGTTGCTGTCGATGTACGCGCTGTTATTCAAGAGACTGGCCTGCAACTCAGAGTTGCCCGTTTTCGCCAGATTGTCGATGTGTGCGGGGCAGCAACTCAGAGGCGACGGATATAATCAGTTGCCAGTCCGATGTACGCTAGGCTTTAGACCCTCCTGCATCAGCAAAGAACAACCCAAAAAAAAACCAAGTGAAAAACCTTGGGCAAAACCACACTGCGAAAGGAATCCGCTCTCGTTATTACAAGCTAACGATGAGCAAACACACAACCAGCACAGTCATGTCAAACATAAAATACACACACGGTACTCTTTGAACATTCACAGATCTACATATTCTCACACACAATAACGTTTTGAGGCCAACAACATCCTAAACAGGTGAACTCTCTGCACTGCCTTCAGCCATCTTGGATTTCCCCCCACACAGACGCTCCTTTGCTTCTCTCTCACGCTGTTTTTACGAGAGCACAGCGAGATGCCGGCCGGGCGCGGTTTACTGCCCCGGCACTTGGGCGAACTCATTCCAATGTGAGCGAGGGTAAATCTGTTGACGCTGCTGAAGAGAACAGGGGACACTAGTATTAAACATGGAGGTAAGATTATGGTGACGATCCAGGCCACTTATACGTTTACTTTTGAATGCACTGGAAATGGCAGCAAGTCCTGAGTAGCTCTGAAACAGTTGTTTTGAGATTTACAATTCTTGCTTTTTAAACTTTTTTCCACCAGAGATGTTGCTGCAGTACAGTGGGCATGGTTTGGCACTGGTCCAAACCGGAGCGGAGAGGATTCATGGTGGATCGGGCAAAAATCAACTGGAGGAATGCTAACTTTTAGAAAAATGCTAACAACGCATTCTGCATTATACTTTGGACCAGAGCAGAGAACGGCTACTCCACCTCTGCTTGGAATTTCTCCAACGGGGATCAATACAGTATCTATCTATATCTATTGGGTGATTTTATATTTTTATCTTTCGTTTTAATGTTCTGTGATTATTTATGATTTTAATGCTATCTTGTTCAGCACTTTGAGTTGCCTTGTGTATGAATTGTGCTATACAAATAAACTTGCCTTGCCTTGCCTTGCCTATCAATCCATCAACATTAAACAACATTTATGGACATTTATCAACACATGGACATTGGTTTCTGCCCCTTGCCAAGACCAACATGTTTTCTGTTCTATTTCTTTCTAATTTCTGATTCTCTGATCTGTGTTGGCAAATTCAATGGTTGTGTGAAGTCCTCTGAGATAACTACTGTTGGCTATACAAGAATAAATGTAATTGAATTATGTGGATCGTGTTGCAGCTTAAACCCGTCTCCACATGGACTAGAGGCCGCCCGTGGTACTGCAGCCTAAATCCACATGGGCGCTAAGGAACTGCGGCTTTTAGAAAGGATAATTTTGGGAGTATTTTAGTTTCTCTTGTTGTCCTGAAGTTTCTTTTACTTGTTTTCTTTAAATAAATCCACGGTTTAGAGCAACAAACTTGGCTCGCTCGACCTCCGCTCTGATTAGTCAGAACGCTCTCTCTCCCCGGTCACTCTCCCCGGCCTCTCTCCCCGGTCACTCTCCCCGGTCACTCTCCCCGGTCACTCTCCCCGGTCACTCTCCCCGGTCACGGTCTCCCCCTCCGGTCTCCCCCTCCGGTCTCCCCCTCCGGTCTCTCTCTGGTCTCTCTCTGGTCTCTCTCTGGTCTCTCTCTGGTCTCTCTCTGGTCTCTCTCTGGTCTCTCTCTGGTCTCTCTCTGGTCTCTCTCTGGTCTCTCTCTGGTCTCTCTCTGGTCTCTCTCTGGTCTCTCTCTGGTCTCTCTCTGGTCTCTCTCTGGTCTCTCTCTGGTCTCTCTCTGGTCTCTCTCTGGTCTCTCTCTGGTCTCTCTCTGGTCTCTCTCTGGTCTCTCTCTGGTCTCTCTCTGGTCTCTCTCTGGTCTCTCTCTGGTCTCTCTCTGGTCTCTCTCTGGTCTCTCTCTGGTCTCTCTCTGGTCTCTCTCTGGTCTCTCTCTGGTCTCTCTCTGGTCTCTCTCTGGTCTCTCTCTGGTCTCTCTCTCTGCTGCGCTCTGATTGGTCAGAACGCTCCCTGCAGAAGTAGAACCACTGCATACATACAGCACAATACCAGGAGAACCAGAGGTGGCCAGAATGAGTCACGTCATGTTTGGGACCAGTTAGACTCTTCTGGTCTAAGGACAGCGATAATACAACATTTCTGGTCATCCCGCTCCCTATGGACCAATGGCTTCTATGTGTTTGAACTGTTTGATTCTCTGATCTGTTGTTGAGAAATCTACGACTTTAAGTTAATTGAAATGTCGCCTTTGATTATTCTTGTTCAAAAAGCAGAAGTGATTACATTTGTGTTAAAATGAAATCACACTCACGGGAAAAGGAGGTGTTGGAGGTGTTCAAGTGAGAAAGTGAGATCTAAAAATAGTTTGGGTAAAAGCTGAGACACGTGTGGAAGGTGAAGGGACATAATAGTTGTTATTGTCATGAGCCGTGACTCAACGCTGCCCCAGCTCATTACGGACAGAGACCGTATATTAGGAGAGGACTGACCGAGTGTGACACACCACAGTGTAAGCTAGCTGGAGCCAATATCCTTATATGGGCATTTGTTCCGTCTGCGTTAGATTCGCTCCAAGACAGTCTTGGATCTACAGCCTCAGTCCTGGATCTACAGCCTCAGTCCTGGATAGGGTTGGGCGATATTTTTTTTGTACCGGTATACCGGTATAAGTAAATTAAATGATAAGAAAATGCCTTATACCGGTGAAAACAATCATTTAACACTGAAAACAGCGAGCGGAAGACACGTTTGTGTGCGGCGCACTTTGATGACGCATCTGCGCGGCACGTGTAGCAGAGCGGCGTGCAGGGACAACAACAGAGCAGAGAGCAAACATGGCTGAGGGCGGCGGTGAAGACCATGGTGAAGACATGCAGATTGTAGAAGACATTGTGCCAAAACGCGGAGCTACCTCAAACATATGGGAGTAGTTTGGGAACTAGATAAAAAGAAGCAATTGTGTGTAACTATCGACAGTGGATCTAATGTTGTGAAAGCAGCTGCGCTAAACAACTGGACTCGAGTGGCTTGCTTCGGACACTCGCTCTCTCTCTCTCTCTCTCTCATTGTGCCATTGGTAAGCTTTATTTACTGTTTACTGTCATTCATTTTACTTCAATGCATGTGTTTGTCTACATTGCAATATAATTACAAATAAGTTATAATTACATAATTATAGAAACGCAAAAGGATACAAAAAATATATACAGTATTTGATCATTTTGACTATATTGGGATTAGGAAACATAAGAAAAAGTGATCAAATAATTATTTGATAATGCTACACTTTTTATATTACAAAGGACAAACTTTTATATATTTTACAAATTACAAATGTTCACCTTTATTACATGTTGCCTGCAATTTTCAGTATGTACAAAACAGAATTCTCTACAATTCAGTTTTGTTAATACGTTTTATATACAATAGCTGTATTACACATTTTGCTGCCAATAAATCAGTAAATGCACTTTGAGGCAAGTGTGTTTAAAATTATCAGTGCTAAGTTTTTATAGCTTTTATATGAGGCTTTGTTAAAATTATCATATCGTCATATCATGATACATACCAACAAAAATCGCGATACATGCTGAGGCCCATATCGCCCAACCCTAGTCCTGGATCTACATCCTCAGTCCTGGATCTACAGCCTCAGTCCTGGATCTATAGCCTCAGTCCTGGATCTACAGCCTCAGTCCTGGATCTATAGCCTCAGTCCTGGATCTACAGCCTCAGTCCTGGATCTACAGCCTCAGTCCTGGATCTACAGCCTCAGTCCTGGATCTACAGCCTCAGTCCTGGATCTACAGCCTCAGTCCTGGATCTTCACAACCTCAGTCCTGGATCTACAGCCTCAGTCCTGGATCTACAGTCTCAGTCCTGGATCTACAGCCTCAGTCCTGGATCTACAGCCTCAGTCATCCCACTTCCTCTGGACCAATGTGTATGTTTTGTTATATTTCCGGTGTTCAAACTGTCGGATTCCATCTATGGCCTCTCTCTCTCGGGTCTCTCTCTGGTCTCACCCTCTGGCCTCTCTCTCTCCCTGGCCTCTCTCTTCCTGGCCTCTCTCTCCCTGGCCTCTCTCTCCCTGGCCTCTCTCTCCCTGGCCTCTCTCTCCCTGGCCTCTCTCTCCCCCTGGCCTCCCACTCTCTCTCTGGCCTGGATTAAAAAAAAGTCTAAATCCAGTTTGACAGAGACAGCAGCACACCTCCAGAGCGCAGAGGGAAAGCTGCTCTGCTCTCACGGCTGCGTTGGTAATGGTGCCTCTCTGCCCTTCTCCACAGCTGTAATTATGTCGATAAAACACGTTCTAAATTTAAAACAACAATGGCCAGTTAAAGTGGTTGTTGTGAGTCAGTGCGGAGGGAAGAACGCCTCTGGAGCAGCTCGCAAAAGGGAGAAACAAATACAGAATCATCAGCAAACTTGTCTTCCACACGCTGAGAAGAGATTTCATGACTAAGATTACTCTAAAATAAAGTTACAAAGAACAGCCCATTCTGGAACATTAGCCGTGTCTGTTCATAAATCGCACCAGCTAATAATAATAATTTTGTCCACATACAAGCCACAGGATTTGTGTTGTGAGGCTTAACCTGCAGCTGATGGAGCAAAACATACAGACAGACAATTTGTTTTAACTGGACACAACATGATTTAAAGAGGTGTTTAACGTCCTGTTAACTTGTGAGGACCAAAGCACTCTGGGAAATCCTATCTACTTCCACAATAATGTAACAGGATTGATAAGAAAATAAAACATACATTGTGTTTTTATTTTATTTGGAGAAACTTTCCCGTCTAAAAACAGGGGCACTTTCACTTCTCAGCAAGGTTGAAGGTTGAAGGTTTGGGGTTCAAATCCCAGTTAGAACACACATTGTATCGCGTATAATATGTAAAAACATGTAATACAATAGATTACATGAAGTGATTCCTGTGTAGAAGCAAAGCAAGAAATGGAATCAAGAATAAATAATGCTTTTGAAGTCATTGACCTTGTGCAACTTTTGAGTTTTTCATTGAAAAATAAAAAACATGTATAATTTGCTATTGCCACACAGTTGTCTGTTACTTTTTTCGGTCTGTCCATGGACTGTAGATGAACGATGCTAACAGGGCTCATGGGACAAACGTTTGCTCAAACTCGCTCTAGCTTCTATTGAGTTACATGTAAAAGTAAACTCTTCCAGCTCAGTATCTAGGGATTTGGGACTTCAAAAATCTTGGTTTAGCGCCCTCTGTGATCCTGGTGTTTATATTATGTTTGGCCAATTGACCAATCAGATGTCTTCTGTTGCAGGGAAACTTTTGCCTGCCTTTAGCAACTGTGTTATGCCCTTATATGGAAATGGCCTCCAGCTAGCTTATGTTCAAATCGGCTTCTGCCGCATTAAAGCTAACACTATGGCGATGTCAGTGCTCAGTAAGTTCTAATACAGAGTCTATGGGTCTATCCAAAATAAAATCTTTGCTCTCATAAACATGAAAAAATACAGACGAGTTTAAGTTGTATTACTTCTGTAAGAAACTGTTTTTATACTCCGCTCTCACTCACTGGACAATAGTCGCAGCAAATAACAATTACACCTTAAAAAGTATCAAAAAACTCCTGAAGTCCAAACTCAAGCCAAGTTGAGAATGTGTCAACCTCTATTCCAAACCTTTTTAAAATACTGCCTGTAAGTTTCCAACATAATGCAATGTTTTTTTCATTCCCTGATAAATTGAGTCACTTCTCGGGCTTTGTTGGGACTGGTGTTTCACTGCGAGAGTTGATAAAAGCACAATTTGAAAGCCTCAAAACTAAACGTTATGAAATAGCCCAAGAAAGAATGTTGCAAGCTCCAGCAAGCCGCTCACCGGGAGCAGAGAAGTGAGCAGAGAAGTGAGCAGGGGTGTGCTGCTGGTTTACACGGTTAGGACCAAACACATCCAGCTAAGTCCATTTGTTTGTGTAGAGCTCTAAAGCACAACAGCAGTCGATGCCCAGGAATATTCAGAGTTGTGGATTCGACAACAACTGATCAGAAAATCTAACAGTTGAAACACAGGAAATGGAATAATAACAAACACATAGAAGGCGTTGGTTCATAGGGAGCGAGATGACCACTGTCCCTAAATGTCCCGGGTCTGTCCTTAACCCTGGTGTCAAAGTAACCCGCCACAGTGATTAAAAAAAACAAAATAAAAGGACAATTCTGGCTGAATTTTGATATTTTTCCCTAACCTGACCAGCCCTGATCATTTAGACCCTTTTAGACAATAATAACCCTAACCCAACTTTTAAAAATAGCACAGGGGTTAAAACCTCCATATCCCATTGAAAATGTTTGATATCTATTAAAATAATATTGAAAATGCGGTATAACTGTGGAAACGCGGAGAATGTGTTGGATAGAGTTCCATGATATGCTTTGATGTAATAAAGCCATTTACCCAAAAGGTTTCTGGGTCACCTCCTACAACTACATCTAGGGGGCACTACAGTCACCAAACTAAGCTCTGAAGAAGTACTAGGTTTTTAGCGAAACGTCAGCATCTAAACCAACTACGTCAAGCAGCGTCTTTTTTCACATTTTTAATAACTATTTTGTTTCACTACATTCTGAACTCTAGAGGCTCTGAGGAGGAGCTGAAGCTGGCTGGATGAGGCATAACATGTCACAGAAAACGATTCCAATGACTCATAATGATGGGACAAAAACGGTCACTTCTGGGAAGATTACCGATGTCTTGCGAGGTACTAAAACTGACCGATTGCATGTGCACACCAATATATCCCATCAGTCTTTGAAATAAATATAAAAATGAAAATATCTTGGACTCGTTTGGACACAAGATAGCTTTGATCTGAGGACAAAGAAATGGTGGGAAGAAAAGAAATAAAAATAAAAATCCTGTTCATTATTGTGATATTTTGTGCACACAATTAATACTTGCAGCATCACAATACTATCTAATCACATTTTTGCCAATTTCCATCCCTGATTTTCAGCCACCGGTATAATCTTAAGGAATACATCAGAGTTGTTATGATTGTGATGCTTTGGTTTGAGACATGTGGTCCTCTTACCATCATTTTTGTTGCCCGCTTACAAATACATATTTCACGTGATAATATCTTTGCTTTTAGTTTTTGTTTGGAGACACAAATAAACTTTCAGTCATCTCACAAAGTCAAACCACGGCAGACCCACCAGGTCTATCTAGAGGCTAAAACCGGGTATATTAGATTAACTATAGCTTTTTTAGCCTTCATTTGTGTCTCTCAGTGCTCAGTCTGGACACAACCTTGACATCACAAACTCACACTTCGGCCTCAATATCAGAGTGAAAACAGATTATCAGTTTGTTAGTTAGTTTGATATGTCCGTATTGGTTCCTGGGACACACTCAAGTATTGGTGTTTTTTCCCCCATGTAAATCTTCTCATTCTGTTGCCATTTCCTCATTCAATTCCGCATTTAAGTCACATCCTGGTCAAGGTCAAGATTATGGTTAAAGAGGTTAGGGTTAGGAACAGGTCATTTGGTTAAGGTTAGGGTTTTAAGGCAAGGGTTCAATGGGACAAAATGCCAATATCGTAGAGAGTCCTTGATTCACACACTCCAGCTGAATTAGCCCCATATATGTAATTTTGTGACACAATCCAAAACAATTGTCAATATATATAAACGAACAATGTTAACGTCTGGATTCCAAAGGTTCTTAGCTTTACAACAAGGTGCTGCATGACTATATTGGTGGTGCTGAAGTTAGCCGGATGACACTGTGAAAGAACATCAATGGCTAGTTTGTGTTAGCACGCAGAGGGCCACATACGCCAACACAGTGGGCCGCATTTGGCTCGCGGGCCTTAGTTTAGACAGACAGATGGGTCTTATGTCAGCGTGAATGGAGCAAAAAACAACTCCAGGTCTGATTTAAATGTTGTCATATGATAAAAAGCTGGAAGAGAAAGAACAAATTTTTGTCTATGTGTCCTTTATGTAGGCTATGAACATATTTGCAGAGTGAGTCAATCAAAGCTGAGCGTAATCACTGCTACTGCCGCAAAACGACACGAGAGAAAGAGAAACTCCCTCGTCAGACGACAGGCTTAAACATAGCCTGAGGCGCAAATTCTCACGTGAACCGAAGACCAGTTTTTCCATGTTATTATTGCACCTAAAGAATGCGCAACCAGTGTGCAGTGCCATTCATATAAGTGCCATATGAACCAATAGAGACTCTAAGGAGCACAGGGACTGGCCTACTGCTGGGACTCTGAGGAGCACAGGGACTGGCCTACTGCTGGGACTCTGAGGAGCACAGGGACTAACCTACTGACTCTGAGGAGCACAGGGACTGGCTCAGATGATGCCCAGAGTCAGGACTAAACATGCAGAGGCAGCGTTTCCAATTCATGCAGCTAAAACATGGGACAGTCTTCCTAAAAATGCGAGACAGGCTTCTTCTCTGACAATGTTCAAACCCAGGTTAAAAAATAGTTCTGTTTAACTGCAACAACTGAAGGATTGTACATTCACTCTTTTTTAATTCACTGTGATTATTTATGATTTTAATGAGTTGTTATTTGATGCCACTCTACCTGTCTTTCCATTAAGCGCTCCTATTTGGTACCATACAAACCAGTAACTTGGGAAACTCCTTGGTAACCATGACTTCCAGCAGCACTCTGACCAATCACTGTCAGTAGTTAGAACACTTTAGTACCAGCTCGGCCTGGATAGAACCAGAACCAAGAGGGACTAAAGAAGGACCTAATACTGATTAAACAGGGATAGTGAAAATACTCCCAAGTAGAGTAGAGCAGTAGAGTCGAGAAGAGTCGAGTAGAGTCGAGTCAGGCTGGTGGAAACGGGGCTATGGTTTTCGCGTGTTTGGCTCGGGTCGGGTCTCACCATGAAGTCGCCGCCGAAGTTGTCCTCTCCCCTCTCCTCGTCTCCTTGACTCATATCCTTCACGGTCTGGATGAACTTTCTGAGAACAGCAGCTTGCTCCATGGTCTAGTCCTCTCTCTGGGAATCCACGCTGTTGTTATTGTTTGGTACAATCCCTTGTTATTTTCGGGCCAAATCGCCTCTTGCTGCTGAGCGAAAGGAAGCGAGAAGGAGGCGAGGCGTGGGGTGGATGTTTTGCTGTTTTTATGTTTGGATTAAACAAAACAAAGGGGGGAAGGGGGGTGGGGAAGGGGATAGATTAAGATAAATAATCCCGCAAAGTCATCGCCGCTTCGCAGTTAGAGGCAGTTCGTTCATCGGGCCATGTTTTGAGGTCTTTCTCTCGTGTGGAATCCGGACGCCGCCACCTCTCCCGCTCCAGGATTACGCTGCAAATTCACTTCCAGTGCGAAATCCAGCGTGAATAACAAGACGTAAACAAACAAATAAACCAAAAAAAAAGCTGTGGGATTGAAATCAAAGTGCTGTGTTGATGCTAGAAAGCCCGGTTCGGTCTAACGCCCCTGTCTTACTGCGCCTCGGTTGCCACATTCGCACATTGCTGCTGCTCTGCTGCTGCTTCCTCTCGGACCGGGGGTGCCAGATTGTGAGAGAGCACAGCGCGAGCAAGCCTTTAGCCCCGTTTCCACCAGCCCGACTTGGCCTGACCTTACTCTACTCTATTGGGAGTGTTTCCACTGGCCCTTATTAACTAGTACCAGATCCTTCGGGTCCCTCTTGGTCCTGGTTCTATCCAGGACGAGCTGGTACTGGCTTGTTGTGGGTAGGTTGCTAGGATACAGTACCATATACTAAAGCGTAATGAAAACACAACCAGGTAGAGCAGAGTGGAGTAGAGTATGGTAAGGTAGAGTAGAGTAGAGTGGAGAGTAGGAGGTAGAGTAGAATAGTGTATGAGAGAGTAAAGTAAAGAAGGGCTGGTGTTTCCACACTGCAGACTCGTGTTTTTTGAGACGTGTTGAAATGCTGTGTCGACCCAGGATAATACAGGGAATGTGTTGCGTGGGCCCGTGACAGCTTTTTCTCCACAGGTAAGACAGGGACTTATCAAGATAAGCGTCAACACACAACAGTTCACAACAGTGGTGGTGGTCAGAGGGGCCTATAGCACATTCTGGTTGCCTCACTTCTGTCAGTGTGCCCCAGGGCAGCTGTGGCTACAGTAGTAGTTTATCATCACCGTGGATGGAATGAATGAATAATGACATGTGAAGCGTTTTTGAGTGTCCAAAAAAGCGCTATATAAAATTGATTATTGCATTATTCTCATTATATAATTAAAACATTTCTATTATATATATTTACAGGTTGCCTGAATGCCGCAGACGACTGATTCCAACTGAGGGTCTAAACAAAACTGTTCTCCTCATACAGCTCCACTTCGGAAAAACAACTATTCATCATTCACTATGTCATTATTCTTTCACCACAACTGTAGCCACTGGTGATGTATGTGCCATCAGCCCCTCTATTCACCAACCATTCACACACAACAGACTCATTTTAATGTGGGTGAAGTGTCTTGCCTAAGGACACAGCGACAGTTTGGCACTTTACAGCCGCAACCACCCCACTGTGGCACCTGGTGTTCCCAGTGGTCTCCCATCACAGTACTAACCAGACCCTGCCCTGCTCGGTCACATGTAGATGGCAATGCACAGTAAACAAGTTTTCCACCAAGAAATGTGGATTATTTTTATTGGCAAGGCAAGTTTATTTGTATAGCACAGTTCATACATTGGGCAACTCAAAGTGTGAACAAAACAAGATAGAAATGATCAGAGTACATTAAAAAGAGTAAATATATTTGTAAAGCTGAACAAAATTGTTTTTAACATGGATTTGAACATTGTCAGAGAAGAATCCTGTCTCACATTTTCAGGAGGATTGTTCCAGATTGTAGCTGCATAAATCTGAAATGCTGCCGCTCTGTTCCAGGCAAGCTGCAGTTTCCTCAAGTCCCAATCGTTCTGGACCAAAAGACTGAGCAGTATTCCACATGTGACATCACCACAGACTGGACAGCTGTTCTCATTCCTCCACAACAAGATTTATCTGACGAGTCCGAGAGAGCGGATTGTCTGACTTTGTACAATGAGAACTCTGAGCCTGCACATGTCATTCACTTGTAAATGTAAAAAAAGTCCACTATGTCACTTTATCTACTTATTATCCTGCCGTGTGTTGAATTTACACCGTAAATCGTCACATGTAGAGAAATGGATATTAAAGTATTTACAGTTATTTAAGGAGCATTCACAGATCTGATATCTCTGTACATCAGGGGTCTCTAACCTTTTTCCATTGGAGAGCTACTTTTAAAGAACCAATGTGCACTTTTTAATCCTCTTAGGGCAATTCATCCTCTGCATTTGACCCAACCTGATGGCACTACGGCAGTGGTACAGGAGCTGTGTCTGAGTGGTTAGCACTCTTGCTTCTCAGCAAGAAGGTTCTGGGTTTGAATTCCAGTCGGAACAGGGCCTTTCTGAGTGGAGTTTGCACGTTCTCCCTTTGTCGGGTTTCCCTTGCCTCTAAACACATGTACATCAGGTGATTGTGAGGGGGTGAGTGGATGGTGTTTGGTCAGAGGCAGTGTGTTTGGCGTCTCACTGCCGTCATCTCCGTGTGGAGAGAATGAAACAATATCTGAAGCGTTGGATGACCTTGGTCTTTAAAAATGCGCTATATAAAAAAAGACTTCTTACTTTAACAATTGAACATGTTTTTAGTAGTAGGGGAAACCGGAGCACCCCTAGGAAACACATGCAGGCACAGGGAGAACATGCAAACCTCACTCAGAAAGGCCCAGTTCTGACCGGGATTCGAACCAAGAAAAAAAAACGGCAGAGAGCTTCTCCTTTAGCAAACGTAATACAAATGTAATCTATATGAAAACGTATGATAACGACAGCCGATGATAGAAAACAGAGTACACCCTTATACTGTACAGCAGACATGTCAAAGTCAGGCTCGTGGGCCAAATCCGGCCCCAAGACAGTTTTTGGTGGCCCCCAACAAGATTTTCAATTATTATTATTAACTTGCAGCACTGATGGTGATGGACTTCCAAGACAAGTTATACATCATCAATATTCTCAGCCAAATTCAATGCATTCTAAAATTTTAACCCAAAGCATCATTAGGAATTAAAGATTGAACAATGTTTGGTCCAGTTTGGGTTGAATCCAAACAATTAACACATTTTGTTTTCAGAAAAATTAACCAGAAAGTAACAGCAAAACATAAACTCTGAAGTGAAATGTCAAAATCCTTCCATAATGTAAAAAAAAAGAATTATGAGATACAATAATTATGACTGGATCTATTGATGTTATGTATTGTATCGTGTTTGGGTTACGTATGTGTATAGTAATATCTATAATTGTAAATAAAAAAAATCAACACATAAATAAATTGTCCCAAAAAGTTTTCACCAATTTTAATTAAAGTAGTTCATAAGGTTTTTACTCACTTTTAAAACGTGTTAAAACTGACAATACAGTTGAAATACTTGAAATGACAGCAAACACAGTTGGAAAGCTAATGCTAAAGACCTAAGGCTAACGGCTGATGGTTAGCAGTGTGTTGCTATAGTAACTAGCACATGCTTATCCCCGGTGGAAAACCAAACTCAACCAGGACCAGTTCAGAAGCAGTGGCTTGAAAAAACGTGCTTCAAAATAACGGCTGTGGGAGTTAAGGCAGAACTTAATCCGATTTTAGAAATAAAAGATAATATAATGTAAAAAACAAGCATATAGAAATACACTACACGTAGAAACAGAAAAAATCCCAAAGTTATGAAGACCAAGAAAGTCTAAAACTAAAAGCCGTCGAATTGAATGCTCAAGGAGTTCAAGTGTTCATTGATTATCTTAGTGAGGGTGGTAAGCCCAAACACCCTATAAAGAAGCGGACCTGGCAACCCTGCCTGATTCTCCGCTAAACCAGGAACTGAGCTCCCATTGGTCAGAATGTGTGTGGGTCTGAAAGGAGAGCGGTGTGATTGGTCAGAGAGTGCGCTCGTCAATTTGTCACCGAACGTCAGCTGTCGTCATAGCTGCAGAAATATACCATTTACAAAAAAATGTAAAAGGACGCCCTGTGATGATAACAATGATAATAATAATAATAATAACAACAACAACAACAACAACAACAACACTACTAATAATGTTTTAATGTTTTAATTACTAAAATTATTATGAGAGACATGACCTGTTATAAAAAAATAAAAAAATAGCCCTGCTTCCACCACCACAGCCCTACTCTTACCCTTCTACTCTACACCACACTACCCTGTTGTGAGTGTTTCCACCGCCTGTTGTATAGAGAGACAGCTCCTTCTTTAGTCCCTCTTGGTCCTGGTTCTATTCAGGCCGAGCTGGTGCTAAAGTGTTCTGACAGTGATTGGCCAGAGTGCATCTGGAAGCCACGGTTATCAATGAATTGAATAATGGTTTGTTGAGGGTAGGTTCTAAGATACCGTACAAGATACTAAAGTGCAATGGAAACAAAACAAACAATAATATTATAATTGACTTTTGTTTAAGTCCCAGTAAGATTTCAGCGTCTCTTAGGGGAGTTTTTGGCCCCAGAGAGAGGGGGGTGGGAGTGGGGTGTGTGGACAGAGAGTGGGGAGTCTTTTGTACATGTTTTTAGTGGTAGAGGAAACCGGAGCACCTGGAAGAAACCAAAACAAACACAGGGAGAACATGCAAACTAGAGGTGGCATTAAACCCAGGGACTTTTTTATAGATTCTGATATTGGCCAGCGATTGTGTGCGGTCACAAAACTCATCCCTGTGCGTTTCTCTGAGAGGAACTTTCTTCGTTCTTCAAGGAATGTGGTGCAGCAGCTGAGCAGAGGAATGCAGCGGTAACAAGTCCCTACACAGGACCAGGGTGAGAGAGGGGAGTCAGGGAGAGGGGGGAGAGGTGAGCCGAGAGAGAGGGGTGAGGCAGCTTCAGTCCAGGATCTACAGCCTCAGTTCTGGAACTACAGCCCCAGTTCTGGAACTACAGCCCCAGTTCTGGAACTACAGCCCCAGTTCTGGAACTACAGCCCCAGTTCTGGAACTACAGCCTCAGTCCTGGATCTACAGCCTCAGTTCTGGAACTACAGCCTCAGTTCTGGAACTACAGCCCCAGTTCTGGAACTACAGCCTCAGTCCTGGATCTACGACCTCAGTCCTGAATCTACAGCCTCAGTCAATCGGGAGTATAGTTCTAACGGAGGTTTCTCTTCGTTCCCACTGGGTACATTCAGTCAATAAGATTTTTGTGAACATTGTATATTATTATTATTATTATTAATCTTTATTTCAGACTCAAGATAAAATTGGTACATACAAAAAATAAAAAGACAAACAATAAAAGGGCAATGCATTCAAATATATAGTATCATTTCTAGCAGATTTAAATATGATTAAGTGTATCTGTCCAGTGCTTTCTCAGAGCAGACGTGTAGCGACATGAGCTCATTCTACCGTTGGTCAGAGTCCGAATGATGCCGTTCTCAGAGTCCTCCAGACGTTCCTTGAACCGAAAGGTTAGATGCCGTATCAGAGCCTCACAGGTGTGAATGTGGGCTCTCACTAACAGTTCACTGGCACTGTGCCACCTGGGCACCCGGAGCAGCAGCCTGAAGGCATCATTGTATGCCACTGTGAGTCTGTGGAAGGACCTGCGACTGTACTTGGTCCACAGAGGAGCTGTGTACAGTGGAGTGCAGTACGCTCGAAACAGTACATTTAACAGGATAAGAACACATGCTGAACCTCATCAGTGTGTTCGCCTGGGCATAAAGTTTACAGCACTGTCTTTTAATGTCTCTGTCATCACGCCAGTCATCTGTGAGAAAGTGTCCCAGATACGTTGTCTCTTTGGAGACGGAAAGAGGCTGACCACAGAGCTGAAAGTCAGGGAAGGTCAAATGTTTATCCTCTCTGCTTCTCACAATCATCATGTTGCTCTTTGTTGGATTGTATTTTATGTCAAACGTCACACCATATGCTGAGCACACTTGTAGCAGTCCCTGCATGCCTGCACTGTAAGGGCTTATGATAACAAGATCGTCTGCATACATGAGATGGTTGATTACGGTGGTTCCCATGACACACCCTGTTTTACACATGTTCAATTCAGTGGACAAATCATCAACATATATATTAAATAAAAAAGGAGAAAGGAGGCCTCCTTGTCCAACACCATTACACACATAAACACTTGTTGAAAGAGCATTCAAATACTATAGAGCACAGTATACTCCATCTTAATGGCTGTTTTAATTTTTTATTTTTTTCTAATCTCCTACTGGCCAATCAGCAATTGAGTCCTTAAATATCATACTGACAAAACATTTATTCTTGAATCTTTCATGTTTCAGAATGGTGGATACAGTAGTCGCCTTCATAACATCTAATCCTACTGAGTCTAGACGACAGCTCCCTCTTGTGGCCACAGCCAGTCACCACACCCACATTCATTCACATTAAAAACACGCGACCATTCATTTACTAGTTACAAACAGATGCATTTATTCTTTTTATTACAAAAGCATCAGGACACAAAGAGTTCCTATGAAACCCTCTTTTGTTTCTGAATCTTTTCGCGAAGGTAGCTTAAGAGTGGGTACAAAGACAATTGTCGAGCAACTTCGGACAACTTTGACGGACGACACGAGTAAAAAACATGTTAAAAGGTTGCGAGTTAAGCGCACTGTGGAACTGTCCTGCTTCTGGCTCGTCTCCGTGGCAACGACTGTTAGCATCGTACCAATTTTCAATTTTTTCCTCCCCGTTTTGTTGGAGAAAATCGGGAAAAAAAAAATCGTAGAGGAGAGAGTAAAGACCACACAGGCAGAAGTTGCATAGTGCTAAAGATCGAACAGTTTCAAAAAACAACAATAGTTTGAACTGGGTGGTGGAAAGGAACCACTGAAATGAACGGCTAAAATATGAATAAATATAAATAATTACTTAAATATAAAAAGATAACATTTCATTCGGGCACTCGTACCATTAAAATTAGTCACCGCCTTAAGTTACGGAGCAGGACGGACTCTTGTTTTCATAAGTTAAGGCTGGATTTCCCGGCGATTTGAGGCTGAAAAAATGGGTTTGTAAACGAGTCCCTTTAGCGTCTTCGAGTTGAGGTTACTGGGTGTATTCCTATGGCTGTGCGGAGGCGGGTCAAAAGTCTGCGGAGAAAACAAGAGAAAGAAGTGTTTGTATATGGTGAGGGTTGCAAAGGGGCTAAAATATCCAGTATAAAAAGGAAAATAAAATCCCCTCTCCCTCCAAAACATCCCACATTCAGTATGCTAGCTTATTTAGCATCTCTATATCGACAGCTATCTACTGGAATGACTACGTCTGTATGTGATATTTACATTTTTAACATCGAAACAAAATCACAGCTTGGTTTTCCCGAAATCTTTTAAAAATCTCCATCTTTGAAAATGTTGCAACCCTAGTTACTTGTGTGTCTGTTACACTGATATAAGTAATAAAATGTATAGTGCAAGTAAGAAATAATTAAAAAATCCAAAGAAGAAATATTATGCAACATTTTTATATATTCAAATTAATGCTGAGGCTATTTACTTTGTCGTTTCTTGGTAAGAAGGGAAAAAAATGCCTGTAACTGCTTGTGCTGCCACTAGAGGGAGCTGCACAGAGGTATGTGATTGTAAAGAACCTAATTTAAGATGAGTAAACTAACTGTCTTTAATCTCCAACCTCAGTCCTGAAACGGTACGAGGATATTTGCTCATAAATTAGTTTTGGCAATTCAAGTGAAGTGAAATTATGTCTTTTAAATTTGCTTGGCAGTTTTTGTAGCCTTTAATGTTTACATTTGGGGGGAAAAAACAGATTTTTCTCCTCCCTCTGGTGATACATTATCACCTTAAGATATTATTTCACAGTGTAAAAATAAACCGTGTCTTTAGGATTTTTAAAGATAAAAAAATACACATTCACAAGAATAAGAGAGAGAGAGAGAGAGAGAAAGGGAGAGAGACAGACAGAGACGCAGAGAGACAGAGAGACACAGGCAGAGAGAGAGACAAAGAGAGAGAGAGAGCCAGAGAGACAGACACAGAGAGAGAGAGACGCAGAGAGACAGAGATGCAGGCAGAGAGAGAGAGAGCCAGAGAGACAGATAGAGAGAGAGAGAGACGCAGACAGAGAGACAGCGAGGGAGAGAAAGAGAGAGAGAGACAGGCAGAGAGACAGAGAGAGACTAGGGATGCACCGATCCGATACTGCAGCCATTCCCAAAGTCAGTAACACTGGGGCCCCCTTAAAAATCCGACGGGTCTGCGCGGCCCCCCGAAATAATAACCAGGAGGACAACGTTAAAAATAGGCTCTTCTGGTTATTTTATTTGGGGGATATAGCTTCTGCTACAAATGTGTAAATGACCTTCCCCACTTTGTAATACACAAATGATTACAATTTGATTATTCAAGTCAAATAATGAACACGAATATTGTAATATTACAAACAAATATTGTTAATTTAACATACAATAATTATATTAAAAATTTTTTTTTTTGTGATGACCTTTCGCAGTATTCCTACGGCCTACCAGGGGGCCGCGGACCCCACTTTGGGAGACACTGCGATACTGGTATCGATATCGGCGCAGATACCAGAAAAAATACTGGATTGGATATCTGCGTAGAGAGCTGCGCCGTGCTGCCGGTCCATTTTCCTTTTCTTTTTCTTTTAATACATACCAGGTACCGCACAATGTCTTAAAATACATTATCACTTCCTCGTGGCGCTCTGCAACAACAACACAGCCAAGCATGGAGCTCAGAAAATAATCAGCGTTGTTCATGCGGCGTGTTTTACACTATCTTCGAGTCATGGTGCGTTTGGTCTGAGCGCACCATCAGACAACCTCACGCGGCGGTAAACTAGTGAAATACAACACGACTAAGCACCACGAGAAACAGCATGGGGAGGTTTTGCAGCGAAAGGAGATGACGTGAAAACAACGAGACACAGATGACACTGACGCAGCGTCACAAAAAGCTTTTCAGCAACAACCCGAAAGTGTTGGAGTTCATCAGTTTGGGCTCGCCATAGACCATTTGGAACCCAACCCAGGTACATGCCGTCGCCAAATACATATCTGAAATCCAGTTAAAGCTACGGTGCTATTATTTACATTATGCAGCGTGTTTTGTTTGTTGTGTTTTTTTTTATTCAAACACAGTTAATATAAGTACATTTATATTCAATAAATGTATAAGATATAATACAGTGTTGGAATGTTTAATGTGAAAAGAGCAGCTCTTTATAGTTGCAGTATTGCACATTTATGTTGAATCCATTTTTATCTGGAAAGTTTAGGGTTTAGTTCATCCACTGCTTTTGCAGTTACTTGAACAAAGAGTTCATTACATTTTAGTGGGGTCATTTCGGTATCGGTAATTACCCATAGCTCTGGTATCAGTAGTAAAAAAGTTGGATCGGTGCATCTCTAACAGAGACAGAGAGAGACAGAGAGACAGAGAGAGACAGAGAGACAGAGAGACAGAGAGAGAGAGAGAGGAGAGAGAGAGACAGAGAGAGACAGAGAGACAGAGAGAGACAGAGAGAGAGAGAGAGAAAGAGGAGAGAGAGAGACAGAGAGAGACAGAGAGAGACAGAGAGAGAGAGAGAGAGAGAGACAGACAGAGAGAGACAGAAAGACAGAGAGAGAGAGAGAGAGAGACAGAGAGAGACAGAGAGAGAGACAGAGAGAGACAGAGAGAGACAGAGAGAGACAGAGACAGAGAGAGAGACACACTTTACCTCTGTCCTCGGCTCTCGCCGCGCTCGTTATTTTTGAGGGTTTGCTTCCAAACGCTCGCAACAAGTGACTGAAGAATTTGATCTCTTGCTTTGCTCCTCTGTAAACACAGATGTAAATATGGATGAATAATCATTTCACGAGTTTTGAGTTCTGTATGATCCAAATTATTATCACATATGATTAGGATGGACTGAAAATGTAAGAAGAGTGAATTATGGGACCTGTTTTTAGGCCTCACTCACCTGCGTCTCTCTCCCCCCTCATTCACTCACTCTATCCATCTCTCACTCCCTCCCTCCCTCCATCTCTCACTCCCTCCCTCCCTCTCTCACTCCCTCCCTCCCTCCCTCACTCCCTCCCTCCATCTCTCACTCCCTCCCTCCCTCTCTCACTCACTCACCTCTCTCATTCCCTCCTTCTCTCACTCCCCTCATTCACCTCCCTAACCCCCCCCCCCTCCTCCTCCATCACCCCTCCGTCACCTCCCTTCCTCCCCTCCTTCCCTTCCCCCACTCCTCTCACTCACTCACCCCTCCCTCCCCTCCCCTCCCTCCCCCCTCACTCACTTGCGCCCCTCCACGTGTCCTCGGTAGCCCGCCCGTAGCCTCTTGATGCGGCTCTGGCACTGCTCGGCGCTGCGGCTGTACCCGTGGCCCTGCATGGCGGTGCTGATCTGGGAGTAGATGTGTTTGTTCTTAGTGTTTCCGCGGAGGTTCTGCTGCACCTCGTCGCTCGCCCACATCTCCAGCAGAACCTTGGTCTCCGTGTCGCTCCAGATCATCTTGGCGCTGTCTCCGGTGAGGCCTGCAGGCATCCCACAGCCGTCATTTTGACTGCTCACAATCCCTCAAAAATGTTTAGTTATCAACCAGATTTATCAAAGAGTGTTTGGTTCATGTTTTTACCGTAACTCACTTTTAAAGAATATGACTGAGAAACCTATAGAAGAAAGGCTAAATGTAGCAAGTATACTAAGTAAGTAAGTCATCTCTCTGGTCTCGCTCCCTCTGGTCTCGCTCTCTCTGGTCTCGCTCTCTCTGGTCTCGCTCTCTCTGGTCTCGCTCTCTCTGGTCTCGCTCTCTCTGGTCTCGCTCTCTCTGGTCTCGCTCTCTCTGGTCTCGCTCTCTCTGGTCTCTCTCTCTCTGGTCTCGCTCTCTCTCTCTCTCTGGTCTCGCTCTCTCTCTATCTCTCTGGTCTCGCTCTCTCTCTATCTCTCTGGTCTCGCTCTCTCTGGTCTCGCTCTCTCTGGTCTCGCTCTCTCTCTCTCTCTGGTCTCGCTCTCTCTGGTCTCGCTCTCTCTGGTCTCGCTCTCTCTGGTCTCGCTCTCTCTGGTCTCGCTCTCTCTGGTCTCGCTCTCTCTGGTCTCGCTGGTCTGGTCTCGCTCTCTCTGGTCTCGCTGGTCTGGTCTCGCTCTCTCTGGTCTCGCTCTCTCTGGTCTCGCTCCCTCTGGTCTCGCTGGTCTGGTCTCGCCCTCTCTGATCTCGCTCTCTCTGATCCCCCTCTTTGTGGCCCCCCTCTCTGATCCCTTTCGACAAAACTAGGTCGCAAGGCGGGTTAAAGGCCCAGTCGTTCTGGTCCCTCAGCCTGTGTCTCTCAGTGTGTACGTTAGAGGTGACCCAGGGTTTTTGGCTAAAGATCTGTGTTTTTCCTCAGATTAAAGTGTCCTAGTGAGAATGGTCCTAGCAAGTCCGTCCTAGCGAGTCCGTCTTAGTGAGAATGGTCCTAGCGAGTCCGTCTTAGTGAGAATGGTCCTAGCAAGTCCGTCCTAGCGAGTCCGTCTTAGTGAGAATGGTCCTAGCGAGTCCGTCCTAGCGAGCCCGTCCTAGCGAGTCCGTCCAGTGAGCCCGTCCTAGCGAGCCCGTCCTAGCGAGTCCGTCCTAGCGAGCCCGTCCTAGCGAGTCCGTCCTAGCGAGCCCGTCCTAGCGAGCCCGTCCTAGCGAGCCCGTCCTAGCGAGTCCGTCCTAGCGAGTCCGTCCAGTGAGCCCGTCCTAGCGAGCCCGTCCTAGTGAGTCCGTCCAGTGAGTCCGTCCTAGCGAGTCCGTCCTAGCGAGCCCGTCCTAGCGAGCCCGTCCTAGCGAGCCCGTCCTAGTGAGTCCGTCCAGTGAGTCCGTCCAGTGAGCCCGTCCTAGCGAGCCCGTCCTAGTGAGTCCGTCCAGTGAGTCCGTCCTAGCGAGTCCGTCCTAGCGAGCCCGTCCTAGCGAGCCCGTCCTAGCGAGCCCGTCCTAGTGAGTCCGTCCAGTGAGTCCGTCCTAGCGAGCCCGTCCTAGCGAGTCCGTCCTAGCGAGTCCGTCCAGTGAGTCCGTCCTAGCGAGCCCGTCCTAGCGAGCCCGTCCTAGCGAGCCCGTCCTAGCGAGCCCGTCCTAGTGAGTCCGTCCAGTGAGTCCGTCCTAGCGAGTGCGTCCTAGCGAGTCCGTCCTAGCGAGTCCGTCCTAGCGAGTCCGTCCTAGCGAGTCCGTCCTAGTGAGTGCGTCCTAGTGAGTGCGTCCTAGTGAGTGCGTCCTAGTGAGTGCGTCCTAGTGAGTGCGTCCTAGTGAGTGCGTCCTAGTGAGTGCGTCCTAGCGAGTCCGTCCTAGCGAGTCCGTCCTAGCGAGTCCGTCCTAGTGAGTCCGTCCTAGCGAGTCCGTCCTAGCGAGTCCGTCCTAGCGAGTCCGTCCTAGTGAGTGCGTCCTAGTGAGTGCGTCCTAGCGAGTCCGTCCTAGCGAGTCCGTCCTAGTGAGTGCGTCCTAGTGAGTGCGTCCTAGTGAGTGCGTCCTAGTGAGTGCGTCCTAGTGAGTGCGTCCTAGTGAGTGCGTCCTAGTGAGTGCGTCCTAGTGAGTGCGTCCTAGTGAGTGCGTCGTAGTGAGTGTGGTGCAGGTGGATGCGGTCACCTCTGTTGGGGTCGTGCTCGTCGATCAGGGACATGTCGGGAAAGGACAGATCGGCGAGGCTGACGTCCGGCAGGTGCACATCCTCAAACATGGCGCTGGCTTTGGGCTTTATCTTCAGCACCTCCTCCAGCTCTTTGTAGTACCGGAAATCCATCCTGATGAACAGACGTCACATAAAGAGAAGGAACTGAACCAACTCAACGAACAAATGACATTGGGGCCTGGACCTGGATTTACCAAGAGCCTCAGAGTTTGAGGCAAAACAGTAAAGAGACATTTTGAGGTCATTCTAAAAAGAACTGAATGGATTTTCACAGGACCAGAAAAGAAATGGATAATAGTAGTAAAAAATAGGTTTGTGTGACATCACAACATTCTATACCCTATAATTTCACATTGTGGTGGAGGGCACTGAAACATCTCTCCTGCACTGTAAACCCTGACAAGTAAAGTTTACTTGAAAAAACCTTGGAAAGAAATAGCACATTAACTTCACTTGAATTCCTAGAGTAATTCCTTAAATTGATATTGCCAAGAAAACTCCAGTGATGCAATACATTTTAGCTGTGAATTCAACTTATGCTCCAACTGGGAATCGTACTTTAAATAAACTAACAATACATGAGTAATATTTACTTACTGGGAAAAATCTATTTAAAATAACTGATATCTGAAGTAGACTGAAGTTAGGGTTTATAGTGTGGCAACTATAGTAAGTGTCAAAAGTCAGATTCTAGATTTAGTTTAGAGCTAATTTCCAATGACGCTAGTATAAAGGGAAGGCACAATAAGAAACAGCTTCAGTCTCTTGCTGGTCTCTATCTCTCAGGTCTTTCTCTCCTGCTCTCTCTGGTCTGTCTCTCCTGCTCTCTCCTGGTCTCTCCTTCTCTCCCTATGGTCTCTCCTTCTCTCTCTATGGTCTCTCCCTATGGTCTCTCCTTCTCTCTCTCTATGGTCTCTCCTTTTCTCTGGTCTTTCCACTTGGGTCTCTCCCTCTCTTGGGTCTCTCTCTCTCTCTGGTCTCTCCCTCTTTCTCAACATTGGTCTCATTATTTTCTCAAAAAAAGGTAACAATATTCAAAAACACATGCATGATGATGGCCAGTAGACAGACGCTGCATCTATCCCTCCACCTCTGGAGCCAAACCCCGGTGACAGTGAGAGGGACTGACTTCTCGTGGTGGTATCCAGCCTTGAGGCGTTTGATGCGGGTGTAGCACTGCTCGGCGCTGCGCGTGAAGCCGTGCTCGCCCATCGTACTGGAGATGTGCTCGTACACGTGGCGGTTCTTCATGGAGCCCTTCAGGTTCAGCTGCACGCGGTCCTCCCCCCAGATCTTCAGCAGGAGCCGGGTCTCGCGGTCCGTCCACGTCGACTTCTTGCCCTGGTCCGACAGCAGCTGGCTGGTGGAGGGCTGCTCGTCTGGAACCACACGCACACAGTCAGGGGCCAGTCAGAGCGAAGTGTGATTATGGGGTCGAGGGGTCTACAGCCTCAGTCCTGGATCTACAGCCTCAGTCCTGGATCTACAGCCTCAGTCCTGGGTCTACAGTCTCAGTCCTGGGTCTACAGTCTCAGTCCTGGGTCTACAGTCTCAGTCCTGGGTCTACAGCCTCAGTCCTGGGTCTACAGCCTCAGTCCTGGGTCTACAGCCTCAGTCCTGGGTCTACAGCCTCAGTCCTGGGTCTACAGCCTCAGTCCTGGGTCTACAGCCTCAGTCCTGGGTCTACAGCCTCAGTCCTGGGTCTACAGCCTCAGTCCTGGGTCTACAGCCTCAGTCCTGGGTCTACAGCCTCAGTCCTGGGTCTACAGCCTCAGTCCTGGGTCTACAGCCTCAGTCCTGGGTCTACAGCCTCAGTCCTGGGTCTACAGCCTCAGTCCTGGGTCTACAGCCTCAGTCCTGGGTCTACAGCCTCAGTCCTGGGTCTACAGCCTCAGTCCTGGGTCTACAGCCTCAGTCATGGATCTACAGCCTCAGTCCTGGATCTACAGCCTCAGTCCTGGATCTACAGCCTAATTCGTAGGCGCGGATCCCCTTCTCCCTGAGGTTTCTCTGGAGACTGGGTTTCTTGTCGATGCAGGAGGGTCTCGGGACAGTGTTGACAGTTATGAACATTGGTCATCCCACTGCTTATGGACCAATGTCTCCTATATATTTGTTATTATTGTTTCTTGTGTTCGAACTGGATTGACAACTCTGTAAAGTCCTCTGTGTTGTGATTTAAGGTGATGCACAAATACATTGAATTGAACTGAATCTAGTCTTTCAAAATCAGTGATGTGTAGCTGACATACATGCATCCTGGTCCTTGTCCGTGAAGCCGTCCTGGTTCGAGTCCAAAGCTGAGGACGAGGAGGAAGCGTCTGCGTCGGCGCTGAAACCCGAACCGCCCAGAACCGGCCCCATGATGTGGAGGTAGGGGAAGGTGGACCTGCGCGAGCCGGCCCTGCTAACAGAAGAGAGCAGATGTTACGCTGTGATGCTAGCTCCACACAAGGAACAAGGACTGAGCGATGGAGTATCAGACTGGGATTTCATCTACAATTAAAAGATAAATGATTTTCATAGAGTTTTTGTCTCAATCCTTTAGGGCAGAAATGCTACACAAATCCTAAATCCAGGACACTTTCTATACAGCGACTTTACTTCCCACAACCCAGTACCAGGTCCTTCTTTAGTCTCTCTTGGTCCTGGTTTTATTCAGGCCGAGCTGGTACTGAAGTGTTCTGATTGACAAGAGTGCTGCTGGAAGCCACGGTTACCAAGGAATTGACCCGGATCCCGTTTTTCTGCGGGTAAGTTGCTAGTATACGGAACCAGATACTAAGTGTAAAGGAAAGCAACCAGGCAGAGTAGAGTAGTAAAGTTGTAAAGTTGTAATGAAGCCCATTTGAACAGAAGCTAGCTACAGAGGCAGACGAGTTGTTGTTAAGACCGTTGCTAAGGCCGTTGCTAATGCAAAAATGGTGAATGTGCCAGCGTTACTGAGCTAGAACAGTTTACTTCTACATGTAAGTCAACAAGAGCCAGAGTGAGTTGGAGCAGAACTTTTAGACATAATGGACGACGCTAACTTGCAAGTTAGCGTCGTCCATCTGTTTATAGTCTATGCTCATCCCCTGACTTAATTCAATTCAAGATTCCCCACTTACTTGCAGTATCGGCGGTAGTTCTTCTTGAGCTTGTTGATGTGTTCGTGGCACTGCTCGGGCGTCTTGTGGTACCCGAGGCCCGACATCTTCTCCGAGATCTCGGCGTAGACCCGTGCGCTCCGGAAGGACGACTTGATGTTCTTCTGGATGTCCTCCGCCGCCCAGATCTCCAGGAAGGCGATGGTCTCCGGCTCTCTCCACACGGCGCTCCCGCTGTCGCCCACTGCGTCCAAAAGAGTTTAGAATACACTTAAACTGGGAAGGATTCTAATGAAAGGTATACACAACTTTCAAACCACAAAACATGGAATCATGCGAGACAAATCCCTGTCACTGGTCCGCTGGGCTCAGTGCTGTGAGAGCGAAGGACGAGTGACATTGATTTTATTAAATGGATCAAGAGGAAGACCAGAGAGAGAGAGACAAGAGAGACCAGAGAGACCAGAGAGAGAGAGAGACGAGACCAGACAGACAAGAGAGACCAGAGAGAGAGAGAAGAGAGACCAGAGAGAGAAAGAGACCAGAGAGTGAGAGACTAGAGGAAGAGACCAGAGAGAGAGACGAGATAGAGGGAGAGATGAGGGAGAGAGACAGAGAGACCAGAGATAGAGAGAAGAGAGAGAGAGAGAGAGAGACCAGAGAGTGAGAGAATAGAGGGAGAGCCTTCTCTGTCCGTGCTCCTCGGCTTTGGAACGACCTGCCCGAGGAGATAAGGCACCATCAGTATCCTCTTTTAAATCACTTCTTAAAACCCACTTTTATAAAACAGCTTTTAAATGTCAGCTTTAAAAACTTCTCATGTCGTATTTTATCGTCTGTCTTGTCTTTGTTTTGTCTTTCTTCTTGTGTTTTCTCTGTGTGTCTTGTCTTCTTGTATTCTATCTAATTGTTTTTACTTTGTATTATGACTGATTTATTGTTTATCATGCTGACTGTGCAGCGCTTTGTAAACATTGTTTTTTAAAAGTGCTATACAAATAAAGATTTATTATTATTATAAGAGACTAAAGAGAGACATGAGAGACCAGAGAGAGAATGAGAAAGAGAAAGAGAAAGACGACAAATGCATGCGTGTGAGAACTAGTGACAGAACCATGCTGTTTTGAGATTTGATTACATAATTACATTTTGCGGTAGGTTGTACTGCACCTGGCCGGTTCTCTGCCTCCTCATCTTTCTCGTCGGGATCCTCCATCGTCGGCCCCAGTATCGGCTCCAGCTGATTATAAAACCTGTACTGGACGGCTTTACCCGCCCTGACGCACACAAAAACACAGATTACAAAAGAAAACAAAAAAAGCAGAGACACAACAAAAACCCAGCGCAAAACACACATGGAACTCTCTGCCCCAGTTTCTCATAGCTGGGCTGAATGCACCAAATTTTCATAAAAGATTGAGATTCTTCCAATTCACTAAAGAATGGAAATTATTTTTTTTAATTTGTGGAGTTGTACTTCAATATATGGAAAGTCAAAAGGTATAAAAATTTTATATAGAAATGTTTAAATTGACATTGTTTTTGGCACACAAAAAGCAACACAAGTAGCCGATGATTCTTTGCTAGCTGTAAATGCTTCAGTATCAATGTATTTATAATATCCATCTATCTGAATATAGTGTACAATTATATCAATATCTGGCAGGATAGGTAGCAGTGACATTCAGAAATTGTCTGCCGTGTCTGTGTGTGTCTGTGTCTGTGTGTGTCTGTCTGTGTGTGCGTGCGAATGGTTACTCTGTATTTTTGTTCAAGCATTTCTGTACTTTTTTTCCTGTTTGTAAATTCCTTTTTGCAAATGTTTCATCTCAACATTACATGGTGTGGTATGGTTTTTATGCTCACAGGGACAGTGTACAATAAACATTAGCCAAGAGGAGAGATGCATTGTACCATCTTGTAGCAGCAGTGCTAATTCACACCTGTAGCTTCTGAGCAGATTGTTTTAAAAGTAAAACAAAAGTAGATGGACACATGACCGTACATTATCGGACAAAAATTACAATTACAAGTACATTGATGAGTACATGGACCCCAGGAAGAGTAGCTACTGTATATTTCAGCAGCTCATGGGGATCTAAATAAGAACAAACAGTTTCTTACTTCTTGCGCTCGTAACACTGTTGGAAATTGGTCTGCAGCTCTTTGACCTTGAGGCAGCACTGGGCGTAGGTCTTGGAGAATCCCAGGGCCTCCATGCGGTCGATGATGTTGGTGTACATCTGTCCGTTCTGGAGCTCTCCCGTGAGCGAGCGCTTCACCTCCTCCTCTTCCCAGATGTCGATGAGGGTCCGCACCTCCTGGTCCGACCAGTGGCCCATCTCTGCGGACGAGCAAACTCCATCTGCGACAGAGAGAGAGAGAGAAACTCAAGTTCAGCTCTGACACCAGATTTCTTTGACACAGAACAAACTTCTGTGTCTGAGGAGGTTTCATCCAGGTGCAATACTAATCCATGTCACTGGAGAGCAGAGAGAGAGAGCAGAGAGAGAGACCAGAGAGAAAGAGAGCAGAGAGAGACCAAAGAAACCAGACAGAGAGCAGAGAGAGTGACCAGAGAGAGAGCAGAGAGACAGAAACCAGAGAGAGAGAGCAGAGAGAGAGAGCAGAGAGAGAGCAGAGAGAGTGCAGAGAGAGAGAGCAGAGAGTGAGACAGGGAGAGAACAGAGAAAAAGTGACCAGAGAGAGAGAGAGAAACAGAGAGAGATCAGAGAGAGGGAGACCAGAGAGAGACCAGAGAAAGAATGGAGAGAGAGCAGAGAGAGACCAGAGAGTGACCAGCGCTGTGACGTTGGTTACCTATTTCAGACACTGAGTTGGAATTGGAGTCTTCCGAGATTTCGTCCGCTGCTTTGGTCGAAGACGCAGAGGAGGCGGGAGGCTGGCTCCCGAGGATCTTCTCCAGGATGTTGTAAAACTTGAAGTCAGTTTTGACGCCTCCTTTGTCTAATCTGGAACACAAGCATCAAACAACATTGAGGAGAAGAAACTGGTCTCTCCACTCTCTGGCCTCTCCACTCTCTGGCCTCTCCACTCTCTGGCCTCTCCACTCTCTGGCCTCTCCACTCTCTGGCCTCTCTGTACCTGTCCAGGCAGTTGCGATACAGGGCCTTGAGACGCTTGATCCTGGTGTAACACTGGTCGTTGCTACGGCGATAACCGCAGGCTGCTAGCTTGTCTGCGATCTCGTTGTAAACTGGAGAGTTGTGAGGGATCCGCTTCAAGTCCTGTTGAACCTAGAACCAAAACAAATCATTAATAAACTTATAGACAACCTGCATGCTTGAAAGGTAAGTAAAATGTATTATTATCATTTTAAACAGGTGTACTAGTCACGCATGAGCCAAGCCTCTTGATATTGATCCAAGACATAAGATCCGAAATATTAGCCCAGGGGATGTCAAACTGGTTCCAGACAGGGCAGCTCTGACTGCAGGTTTTCACTCCAACCAAACAGGAGCACACCAGACTCCACCCATTTCCCCAGATCTCCAAATTCAGACCAGAGAAAGAGACCCACTTGAGAAAATGTGTCGAGTGTGCAGTGCTCTTGCTTGGTTGGAATGAAAACCCGCAGCCAGAATCGGCACGATGCCCTGTAAGAGAGTATTAGAGTTTGGCAAACCTGAGGATCTCCCCAGATCTCCAACAGCAGGACAGTCTCTTTGTCGGTCCAAGTGATTTTCTTCCTTTCCTCCTGAAAGTTGAAAACAGCGTCTGTGGGAAAAAAGAAAACAGCTTTAAATATTAGGAGAAAATCTAAACTTTCTCTCTGGTCTTTCTCTGAGGTTTCTCTTTGGTCTCACTCTTTCTCTGTGGTCTCACTCTTTCTCTATGGTCTCACTCTTTCTCTATGGTCTCACTCTTTCTCTATGGTCTCACTCTGGTCTCTCTCTCTCTCACTCTGGTCTCTCCACTCTCTCACTCTGGTCTCTCCACTCTCTGGTCTTTCACACTTTCTCTGGTCTCACACGGGTTACTCTCCCACTCTTTCTCTGGTTGCTCTCTCTCTCTCTCTCTCTCTCTCTCCATGGTGACGTGTGTGTAGCCGTACCCAGGTCCTGGTTGAAGTAGGCGGAGAAGTCGTCGTCCTGTAGCTCTTCCAGGGCGCGGTCCACTTCGTCCTCCAAAGAGTGGTCCCGAGGCATGAACCGAGCCAGCTCCGAGAACACGCGGCCCTGCCCTGCACCGCTGCACCACGGAGACCAAACACACAAGTCATTAAGGCTGGGGGACCTAGGTTCTGTCGATAAATAATACATGTTTGATTCTCTGATCAGAGTTAGCGAATTGACGACTTTGTGAATTCCTCCGACAAAATGACGTTTGTGGTTTATACATGTACAATGTTTGTCCCAACAGAAAGAGTCCTGTAAAAGTAAAGTGGTGTGAATCAGACCACAACATACTGAATTTATCTTTTTTGTAAACACCTGAAATCTTTGGCATAAGAAAGAGCCCTGTGAGTCACAATTGAGGGTGATCCACTCTTTTTCAGTCTTCTGTTTCTGGAAATACATAATACAGGCTTATGAAAAGTAGTGATAGAACCAAAGTGTTTTGAGAGTAGAGTAGGGCCATGTAGGGCTGCTGGAAGCTAGGCTATCGTTGCGATGTTGTGGTATGTTTTTAAAGCTGTGGTATGTAACATTCAATAAATTACTCTATATTAAGAATGAAATGTGCGCTTGCGTTTCCCGTCAAATTCTCAAAACACATTATCTATATGAGGATGGAACAGACCAGCGGCTCTTTGGTTGCTAGGTTGTTGCTAGACCAAAATTTGGCTCCAGATTTCCGCCCTTGGAGCCTGAAAACCCCCCGTTGTGTAAATGCTCACTTGCTGTCGTAGTTCTGTCTGAAGCGGGTCTTGAGCCTCTTCATCCGGGTCTGGCACTGGTCCGGCGTGCGCAGGTACCCCAGGTCGGCCATCTTCTTGGAGACGATGTTGAACAGCTGGGCTCCACGGTGGCCCCCCCTGGAGCCCACATGGTGCTTGTTCTCCCCCCAGATGTGGATGAGGGCCAGGGTCTCAGAGTCGGACCAGGCAGCACGAGCGCTGGACGAGACTGGGGCAAAGAAGACTTAATTCAACAAAACGGAAAAACCATAAAAGCCTAGTTTATTTATGTATTTGTGTCCCAGTGTACAGTGGTCCCTCACTATGCGGCCTCTCTCTCTCCTTCTCTGGCTCCTCTCTCTCCGTTTCTAATCTCTCTCTCCTTCTCTGGCCTCTCCCCCTCTTTACCAGTGTCTGTGGAGACGTCCTGGGGCAGGTTGTGTTCGAGCATCTGTAGGTCTTCGTCCGCCTCCTGGGGCTCCTCCTCCTGGTCCGGTTCGTCGGTCTCACAGGTGGAGTCCGGGTCGGCCTGGAGGATCCGCTCCAGCTGCTCGTAGAACTTACAGTCCACCTTCCCAACACTGCTGCAGGACACACAGAATAGTAGAATCTCACGCCACACAAAAGCCTCTGCCCTGGCTCTGTTTGAGTCCAGGCTGAAAGTGGCTTCACAGAGATGGACAAGAAGAAAGAGAGAGTGGACAGAGGAAGCTGTGGGTCGGACTCACCCGCTCATTTGGTTGAAGTATCGGCGCAGACGCTTCATCCTGGAGCCGCACTGCTCGGGGCTCCTGCGGTGGCCGCTCTGATTGAGTCGGCGCGAGATGTGTGCGAGCAGTTGTGCGTTCTGCAGTCTGCGCGAGCTCGCCACGTTCATGCTCCACACGTCCAGCAACAGCACAGTCTCCTCCTCCGACCACTTTGAGATTGAGCCCAAAGACGGCTTTGGGCTGTCTGTGTTCCACAGGACACATGTTAGCGGAGGTTACTCAGCTGTGTGTGTGTGTGTGTCTGAGAGTGTGTCAGGGAGTGTGTCTGTGTGTGTCTGTGTTCAACAGGACTTGTGTTAGCGGAGGTTTCACAGCTGTGTGTGTGTGTCTCAGAGAGAATGTGTTAACAAGGACTTTTCACAGCTGCCTCAAGAAGAGAGTGTGTGTGGATCTGCATGTCAGTGTGTGTCAGAGTGTGTGTGTAATGAGAAAGGGGCTGGAGCCAAATAGGTTCAGGCTCTAACAAGTAATCAGTTTATTTATTTGCGTTTGAAAACAAGACAATGCAATCTCAACAATTCAGGTTTAGATTTTCCCACATACTAAATTATATCATAGAACGTATATAGTGTGACATCACATATTTCCGCCAATTTGCTCATATGGGCATTAGTACCAGGTCGTAACAGGGGCAGACTAAACGGTTGCTAAAACGGTTGCATGCTAATGCTAAGGCAAGCTGGATATGGCTCATACCAGGATTTACCTAAACATATCACAATAAAAACACCAGGATCCCAGAAAGAGCACTAATCCACACAAACAGTTACTGAGCTAGGAGTCAATAAGTACTTCTCTTTTGGGCTTCATTGAGCTTGTGAGTTAGCATTGTCCATCTACAAACAGTCTATAAATTATAGGAAAGAAACACAGCCCTAAACAACTATTTAGACCAGTGATGGCACAGAAAACCCCCACGTTCAGATGTTGGTCATTTACCTGTGTAATCTCCCCAAATGGAGATGAGCGGAGATTCACTGTCTTCATCCACAGAGGAGTTTCTAGAACAAAAACATATTCTGTGAGACTTAAGGCGGTTCCGGAGCTGCTTCAGAAACCTCCCCAATCAATGCAATACATGATCAGTGATGTTTTGAGTCATGCATCCTCAGGCGACCCGACCAGGGCGGGTCAGTTGGTAAAGCATGTGTCCACTGAGCTAAAGGTTGGTGGTTCGAATCCTGCTCCAGACATCAACATCATTGGTTAAGTGGTCAAATCGACTGACCAGCTCCCATTGGGACATGTTAGTCTCATATTAACCGACTGGGACTCTGAGGAGCACAGGGACTAGCCTCATGCTGGTCCCCAGAGTCAGGACTGCAAAATGAGGAGGCAGCGTTTCAGATTCATGGAGCTAAAATCTGGAACAGTCTTCTTGAAAATGAGACAGACTTCTACTCTGACAACTTTCAAATCCAGGTTAAAAACAGTTCTGTTCAGCTGTGCAACTAAAGGATTGTAACTTTACTCTTTTTAATGTACTGTGATTATTAAGGATTTTAAAGCCTTGTGTGATTTAAATGCGTACTTGTGCGCTAAGGCCTTGGTTGGTTGCTTTGAGGGAATGTCTTTGCTGTCTGCGTGCTTCCTCTTGCGCAGCACACGGTCTCCGACGACCGGGCTGCATTCGGCAGAGTCCGGTTTGGCGGGACCGGGACTCTGCTGGTCCAGCTCCGACGCCATCAGCGCCGAGTCCGGAGACGATTTGGCCTCGGAGGGCAGCAGCAGCGCGGAGAGAATGCAGTCGTCCATTGGTAACAGCCTGGAGCCTGAAGAGGAAGTGAACGTGAGTCAGAAGTGAGAAACTGGTACTGTCTGAGGAGAGAGCCGTCAGCAGGGGGCAGCGGTGAGGGTCTGGGGTCTCTCTCTGGGGTCTCTCTATGGTCGCTCTCTCTATGGTCGCTCTCTCTATGGTCGCTCTCTCTATAGTCTCTCTCTATAGTCTCTCTCTATAGTCTCTCTCTATAGTCTCTCTCTATAGTCTCTCTCTATAGTCTGTATAGTCTCGCTGGTCTCTATTTGTGAGTGTGTGCATGTGAGTGCACGTGCACAGTGCACAAAACGTTCTCATATGAACAAACATTCTTTAGTTCTTTTTGTTTGTAAGTTATGAAGCACTACTTTTGTGTTGCTGCGACATAGACATAAATGTGAGTCATAAGAGTAATTGTAAACGATAATAATATAATATAATAAATAATAACATGGTCCAGAATAATAATAATATGACCCAGAATAAATTCACCTTTCTCCTCTAAGAATCCCAGTTTGCGGTGGTGTTCGACCACAGCTTGCATGTCCTCTGTGGAGAAGAAGGACTGCAGACAGTCCTCCAACAGACAGGGGGCGTCCCCGAGCAGCGCGGCCACCTACAACATCACAAACCTCAGTTAAATGGAAACAGTTTATTTTAAAGTTACTCATTTCACAACTTGAGGACAAAGGGAACGACGTACGGCTGTTAAACACATGATTACTCCACTTCACCTCTCACATCATTGGTTTAGCTCCTTGTTCTCACGTAGCATCTCAGCTAACATCATCCACCAGATCATTATGACGTGATGAAGTTTCTCATGACAGAATAATTGTGTCCAGAGACAGTGGCTGACAGAACAGTGCGCACCTGTGTGAAGTCGGGCGCAGGCAGAAGCTCCTCCAGTCGCGTGATGAACTCCCAAACCAGCATCTCCAGAGCTGCGTCGAACTTAGACCCGTAATAGTTTGGGAAGACTTCCTGTAGAAACACCACACTCAAACTAAACATATTTTCTCTATGGTCTCTCCCTGAATTTCTCCTACAGGGATCATTAAAGTCTCTATCTATCTACCCCTCTTTCCAGTCTCTCTCTCCCTTTTTCCCGGTTTCTCGCTCCTTCTTTCCAGTCTCTCCTTTCCGGTTTCTCTCCTTCCCTTTTCGCCCTCTTTCTCTCCTATCTAGTCTTTCTCTCTCTCTCGAGTCTCTCTCTTTTCCGGTTTCTTTCCTGAAGTAGCAGTCGTATGTGTTAAGGCCATAAAACCCTCAATTGAATTTAAATATGAAAATTTACCTCAAAAAAGTGATTTCTCTTTGAAGAATCCTTGATGAGCGAGTGCACGAGCTCGACGAACTTTGCTTGTGATTCTTCTATTCGATCCAGAGTCTCCTGTTAAAAACACATGAAATAAGAGCCGTGTTTTTTTCTACATGAATGAGGTTTGAATGTGGAACACTCACAGGGTGATTCTTGCCGCTGCTCGGGGCTTTGATTCTATCCAGACTCTTTTGAATGTCGGTTGTGTCCAGCGGCTCCTCTCCTCGACACGTCTCCATCACCAACTGTGAACAAAATATACCGTCATTATGCTGCTGACAAACAACAGAGAGAACCATTATTATCTCAATTTGAATACTTAATATGAGTTCCATTCTGAACAACAAAGAATACAGTACTTATTCTTTAGTACTTACTTTTTTAATACAATGATTTTGCAGTCTCGCTGTATTTTGCAGGATATAAGTGTCTCGCAAAAAAGAGTGTGTTTCTCATGTGTCATGTGTGTGTACTCCAACAATAATAGATAACCACTGGTATAACACAACAATTACCTACAAATAAAATCTCTCTGCTCTCTCTTATACTAGATACCAGAGGGAGAGAGAGACCAGAGAGCACAGAGAATGAGACCATACAAGAGCAAGATCAGAGAGAGAGACCAGAGAGACCAGAGAGAGAGAGACCAGAGAGAGAGAGATACCAGAGGGAGAGAGACCAGAGAAAGTAGGGCTGGGCGATATGGCTGAAAACTATGTCACAATATAAGTAATATATTGTTAGCAGCCTTGTTTACAGTCACGGGGGAATGAGGCTGGAGCCAAATGTTCACAAGCAGTCTCCCCCACTTTAGTCCTGGTTTAATCCTGGTTTAGTCCTGGTTTAGCTCCTGTTTTGGCTGTTTTCAAGTGTCTTGTGTCCCTGTGGCGGCTCCGGAAAAAGTTAATCTCTTGCTTTTGCCGCATGCATCGAGTATCTACCTCTCCCGCGCTGCACATGCTGTTCCTACTACTGACACGGCACTGAAACACAATCTTTAGATCCATGGCTATTATAATAGATTCATGATCCATGGACGCTACGCAGAGTGCGGTTGTTTTTTTGCTTTTCCCAGAAAGTTTTGCGGTTTGTAGTTGGCTGTGATAGGTCGAGAATCCTTTGCCAAAATCCCCCAGAATGCTGTGCGCTTCTGACTTGGCTTTACTTCCTGTGTTTTGTTCCTGTTTTTTTCGAACGGACTGAAGTGAAACTATCGAAGTTCTATCGACCCTGTTTTCTATTGATATCGAACACGTGTCTATCGCAATATATATCGTTATTGTTTTATCGCCCAGCCCTAAGAGAAAGTGACCAAAGTGAGAGACCAGAGAGACCAGAGTGAGACCTGAGAGAGAGAGACCAGATGGAGAGAGAGAGACCAGAGAGAGAGACAGACCACAGAGAGAGAGACCAGATAGAGAGAGAGACACCAGGGAGACCAGAGAGAGAGAGACCAGAGAGAGAAAGACCACAGAGAAAGAGACCAGAGAGAGAGACACCAGAGAGACCAGAGAGTAAAATACAACATTATCCATGAACATGACTGACCCTGGCCCGCAGCCCGAGGATCAGCTGCGCTCTCTGGTTGTAGCTCATCAGCTCTGGAACCAGCTCCGTCACCATGGTAACAAACTCCTCCAACATCCCATAATGCTGCACGAGGCCCTGCTGGACCACCTGCCACATGGTCGCCGACAGGAGCTGCAAGGGCGGGGCAAGCAGTCGAAGGTAGCGCATGGGGAGACCATTACCTGGAGGGACAAAATGTGAACATGGAAGTTGGTCAAAAAGAATTTTATTATAATAATGCATCGGTTCAAATAGCACTTTTTGGACACAAAGACGCTTCACATGTCATCATTCATTCACTCCATACACCGTGGTGATAAACTACAACTGTAGCCACAGCTGCCCTGGGGCACACTAACAGAAGCGAGGCAACCAGTACCACCACCCATTCACACACCAGACTTATTTTAATGTGGGTGAAGTGTCTTCCCTAAGTTGGCATTTTGGCACTTTGCAGCCACTCCCCTGTGTCAACTAGTTGTTCCCGGAGGTCTCCCATCACAGTACTAACCAGGCCCTGTGGTGGTATCAAAAACAGTATGGAGTCAATTTCTTAGAATTGGAGAATAGTTTGTAATTGTAGTAAGGCAACAATTGAATGCATAGACTGTATATAGATGGACAATGCTAACCCGCTAGCTCAATGAAGCCCAATAGAGAAGTGCTCATGGACAAAGTTTTGCTCCAACTCGCTCTGGCTCCTACTGACTGACTCCTCCAGCTCAGTAACCATTTGCGTCACATTCACCATTTTGGCCTTGAAAAAATCCATGGCTTAAGGCGCTCTGTGATTTTGTCTTTGTAATGTCAGATATGAGCCATATCGAGATTAACCAATCATATGCCTTCCAGGGGAAACTCGCCTTGCCTTAGCAACCATGTTCACAACACGTCTGCCCTTGTTACGGCACTAAGCTAACACAGTGGAAGAAATGTCCATATAAGAAATTTTTGCTTCAGCTCGCTTATGTTCAAATCTGCTTCTTTTGCATTAAAACTAAAACAATGGTGATGTCACATTACGAAATACAAAAACAAAAGATCACAAGAAATATTACAAACATAGAATCAAACAAGTAATTAAACACCATAAAGCATTAAAATCACACATGGCCATGGTCATAAAAAAGCCACAGTGCATTAACTGAATACTTGCAGACGCCATTTAGAACCATTTGCTTTAAGAATCAGTAGCAGAGTCAAATTCAAATCTGTGCAAAAGATACGAAAGCAAGTTATCTTTATTTATCCAGCACATTTCACAGACCAAGGTCACTTTCTCAAAACATGCAGACCCATTGTACATGTTTTTATAGCGATAGGGGAAATCTGTGTGTGTGTGTGTGTGCGTAGTACTACACCATCATATATTGTTTTATTGTATTGTGCTGAATAATGTAGAAACGATTTAGCTTCATCCAGCTCCATTTAAAAGCGTGTCTCTGTTATGTGTGTGTACAACATGTCGCTAGAGCAAAGCAGCAGCAGCGATAACAATTGGGGATAACCAGAAAAAAATAGATACCCGTACATTCCCGCATTCCCACACGCATACAAGATACTGCAACAACTACAAAATATGCGATTGTACAAGAATATTGGGGTTATGGCGAGGGTAGCTATCCCCAGGGCCCATAATTTATCCTCTGACAGCAGCGAACTTTCACCCCCGCACAAGCATGTAATTAATTAAATTGTTAGCAAATTGTTTATTAAACGATATATTACTTCACAGTTGGGTTATAACGCAGGCTAGTTAGTTGGATTGAGGTTTCTTGTTTTGGTTCGTGAATGCACACACCCTTGGCAGAATTGCGTGCGGGGAAAAAAATGACAATAAGAATAATAGCAGAAGGAGACACGTAGCATTCCTAGCATCCCGACGCCGCGTCCCACGATCCTTTATGCAACACTTTGATTTATTAATTTGCACTCATAACTACGAATTTATCTTATCAGCGAGCCTGCTTGTACGCACACACACACACAAATCGATTCACTTAAATCCCTGGGGGCATTGTGAAACTCAAAAGCTTGTTGTGTTGACATGCCTGCGCCGCTAGCTAACCTATCCCTGCTCCAGAGCGAACAAGCTAGCTGCTGTTAGCATGAGTGGAACATGCCAGAACACCGCCTCATTATTTGCACATTTCTCACATCGGCGCAAATAAATTGACGTAATAAACTTGACGGATGATGTTAGGGGCTGATTATGCGTTCACCTTGTCTGCTCTCGGGCTCGTCTTCGTGTTGTGTGTCCATTGGCGTCTGACGCGAATGTTCGTCCCGGCTGGGCTCTCCTGATGCAGGGCGAATCCTCTCCAGCGTAACGCAAGGTTGTAGGTTGAATTCCGCGCACAAGCTACAGCCATCAGACACGGGAGACGCAGAGATGATCCCTGGCCCCTAGATCGGGATTTAGCTGCAGATTGACGGGGGCAGAACAAAGGTCCCAGGGCAGAGGCGACAGAACATAGAAGACCCGTTTCCTGGTTGGCTGAGTGGGGCTGCCAGGTTGTGGGAGAGAGGAAAGCAGCTAAGCCTTAGAATGATAGGAATCTGAGGAGGGAAGACGTACCATTCATGGCCTCTAGCCACTATTACTGATAATGAGAGACCAGAGAAGGAGATCCATCAGATAGGGAGACCAATCAGATAGGGAGACCAATAATAATGATGATGATGATAATAATAATAATAATAATAACAAAGATATTAATAAGTATGTATTAATACACTAATAACGCTACATATTATGATTACATTAATAATATATTTATACATTTTTTTCTTATTATTATAACAACCATTTAGACTGATTGATAATGATTAACCAACCAGTACCATAGTCATGAATACATTATTGTTTGTTTTAGAATGTTTTAATGTTTTAAGGTTTTTAATTACTTGTGACTTTATTCTGTTTTTAATATATATTTTTTATTTTTTTGTGTATATGTAGATTTTAATGTTTCTGATTTGTCTGATATTATGTGGGTTGTGAGGCGCTTTGAGTTGCCATGTGTTGGAAAGGCGCCATACAAATAAAAGTTGATTGATTGATTGATAAATTATCAAGTAGAAAGTATATAGTGAAATGTATGAAAGATAAAAACCCAAATCTGCCAATTGCACTGTTTTTTAATTGGGATGAAATATATGTAAAATGTCTTCAATATGCCATAGTTCATAGTTTAAATTGTATTATATTGTCACTGCAATGAAGGATTGTCACCCATCCTTCAATGCCACCTGTGCTAGAGAGACCAGAGAGACCAGAGAGAGACCAGAGAGAGACCAGGGAGAGACCAGAGAGAGACCAGGGAGAGACCAGGGAGAGACAAGAGAGAGACCAGAGAGAGACCAGGGAGAGACCAGAGAGAGGCAAGAGAGAGACCAGAGAGAGACCAGAGAGAGACCAGGGAGAGACAAGAGAGAGACCAGAGAGAGACCAGGGAGAGACCAGAGAGAGACCAGAGAGAGACCAGGGAGAGACCAGAGAGAGACCAGAGAGAGACCAGGGAGAGACCAGGGAGAGACCAGAGAGAGGCAAGAGAGAGACCAAAGAGAGACCAGGGAGAGACCAGGGAGAGACCAGAGAGAGACCAGGGAGAGACCAGGGAGAGACCAGGGAGAGACCAGAGAGAGACCAGAGAGAGACCAGGGAGAGACCAGAGAGAGACCAGAGAGAGACCAGGGAGAGACCAGGGAGAGACCAGAGAGAGACCAAAGAGACACTAGAGAGAGACCAGAGAGATAATAATATGTGTACACCCAAAGCACATCCTTCCCTTGTTATGTGAAGGAGAGGATCCACAGGACCTTCCCACAGCTGTCAGACTGTACAAAGAGAACTGCTGAGCCTGTACATATCAGATAGATAGATAGATACTTTATTGATCCCCCGTAGGAGAAATTCAGGTGTCCAGTAGTAGCAAAAATACAAAATAAAATTGATAATTCTAAAAAGTAAAAAATACATAATAATCAGCAAGAGCCCCTCAGGTCACAGCAGCAGAGGTGGAGTAGCCTCTGGTGGAGCAGGACGGGTCACAAGGTGGAGTAGCCGCTTGGTTCTGACTATTTTCTCTGCTCTAGTCCAAAGTGAAATGCTAAATGCTTCATTAGCATTTTTCAAAAAGTTTGCATTCCTCCAGTGGATTTTCACCTGATCCACTTGGTTCAGACCACGAATCCTCTCTGCTCTGGTCCGGACCAGTGTAAAACCATGAACACTGTACTGCACCAACATCTCAGGCAGAAAAAAGCAATACAAATAAAAATTCAAAAGCACAAAACAACAACTGTTTCAGAGCTACTTAGGACCTTGGATCTATTATAATAAGCTTGGGACTTGCAGCCGTTTTCCAGCGCATTCAAAAGATCATTCATCTGTTAATAGTAAATACTGTAATTTCAGACTGTCCACTCAATGCCACTTTATCTATTTATCTGTATCTTCTGCCCATATCCCGCAAAGTTACATTTAATAGACTTTTATCGTTCCAAGAGTCGCCAGCCTAAACTTCGGTCCCAGATGTAAAAATATAACTATATATTACTTTCAGTTACTATACACAGTACTTGCTTCTTATTATGCCAAAGGTATTTTATACTCCTTTACTATGCTCCAGGTTTTTTGTACTCATTAGGCTAAAGACAAATTTTACACTTGTTTCTTCTTCATGCTAAAGTTAGATATTTGTATTTTATTTTATGTAGTATAGTAATAATGTTCATTTATCTTGTGCTGTGTGCTCCTCATTCCTACTGTTATGTAACTGCTGATGCAACACTGACATTTCCCCATGTGGAACGAATAAGGGATCTCTTCATCTTAATCTTAAAACAACATTTTAGAAGCATTCACAGTTACTTATCTATGTGTGTTACTATCGTCCTGTTTTTTCCCCCCCGCTGTGGAACAAAAACATTGCTCTTATCTTATCTTAAAACATTGGATTGTGTTATAAAATCCTTGTCTGTAGTTTCTTCTCTCTCAAAGCAGTTCTGTCTCTAGAGTTTCCACATTCATGTATTTTTGGCCTCTGTCACATCTTTAGAATCAGCTTTTTCAGGTCCACCCCCTCTTAGCCAATCAGCTCTCGGTTTTGTGCAGCGATAATGGTGCAATATCCTGGGTTTTCATGTAGACAGTAATTGTACAGTATGTGTTTAAGATACTACACAAGAACACCCCCCCCTCCCTCATGTCTCTTTTAAAATAGTCCAGTTCAACATTTTGTCAAGTTAAATTTAACACACGGTTGATTTTAATGCCTTCTTTTTAATGTTTCGTATATCAAATTTTCCTCAAGATGGAGGTATGTATGGGAGAATATAAAGTCAAGTCCATGTATCTACTTGTGGCTATTGCATTAACACACTGTGGACACTAGAGAGCGCCATTGGACCTAAAAGTCTGGAGCAAGTCTCAGCTATTCACGTACCTGCCATAAAACTTTGACTTTTATGCCAATTTAGAAGCTTCCTTTCCATGTTCTACTCTCAGGCTGACGTTTCATTGATGTTAGTAGTGCCGTTAGTCCAAATGCCCCACCTAGTGATCAGTTAACAGTCAATTTGCTCAGCTTATGTACATCTTCATAACGCTGTGAATCTTTCTTTTTCTATCTGTAGTCAATGTCTATATCTTTATTTTGAATTCAATTCAATCATATTTTAATTTCTGTTTCTGACAATTTTAGGAACCTGATAAAAAGGTAAAAATTATGGCCTGAATAAAGAAACAGGCAGAAGTTAAAGATACATTCCTTTAATAAATCTAGTGGAAAACTGAAAAGAACTCTCTCTTGTCTCAGTATACATTACATACAGACCTCTCTTTTGTCTCAGTATACATACAGACCTTTCTTGTCTCAGTATACATTACATACATACCTCTCTTGTCTCAGTATACATGCAGACCTCTCTTGTCTCAGTATACATTACATACATACCTCTCTTGTCTCAGTATACATGCAGACCTCTCTTGTCTCAGTATACATTACATACAGACCTCCCTTTTGTCTCAGTATACATTACATACAGACCTCCCTTTTGTCTCAGTATACATTACATACAGACCTCTCTTTTGTCTCAGTATACATGCAGAACACCACCCAAGAAATTAACTCGGGATAAACGTGCATTTCCCCTGCACTAACAGTCTGTGACCAGCAGGGAGCAGCGTTCACCCAACTACTGCGAGACTGCTCACCACCACAGCAATTATGTGAAATCCCAACCTCAAATTCCCCCCTAGACTCCCCCCAAAGGCCTCCCCCCCCGCAGCGCCAACACACTCCCTAATTATTCATTCCAGCCAATTAAAAAATACAATGAGCATCTAATTATGAATGATTTCTCCGGCAGAAATATTGGCAAAGCGATGATCACACAGACAGAAGAGGATCAAATGTCAAGAGGGAAAGTTTTACCAGCTCAAACTTCTCAGACATCTCTCTTGTCTCAGTATACATACAGACCTCTCTCCTGTCTCAGTATACATACAGACCTCTCCTGTGTCAGTATACATACAGACCTCTCCTGTCTCAGTATACATACAGACCTCTCCTGTCTCAGTATACATACAGACCTCTCTCCTGTCTCAGTATACATACAGACCTCTCCTGTATCAGTATACATATCTCTCCTGTCTCAGTATGCATACAGACCTCTGTCTCAGTATACAGTCCTCTATTGTCTCAGCATACATACATACAGACTTCTCCTGTCTCAGTATACATACAGACCTCTGTCTCAGCTTACATACAGACCTCTCCTGTCTCAGTATACATGCAGACCTCTGTCTCAGTATACATACAGACCTCTGTCTCAGCTTACATACAGACCTCTGTCTCAGCTTACATACAGACCTCTCCTGTCTCAGTATACATACAAACCTCCCTTGTCTCAGTATACATACAGACCTCTCTCTTGTCTCAGTATACATACAGACCTCTCTTATGTCAGTATACATACAGACCTCTCCTGTCTCAGTATGCATACAGACCTCTCCTGTCTCAGTATACATACAGACCTCTCTTATGTCAGTATACATACAGACCTCTCCTGTCTCAGTATACATACAGACCTGTCTTGTCTCAGTATACATACAGACCAGGGACGTGCGGTGAGGTTTGTGATTGGGGAGGCACTGACTTTAAAAGTCAGATTTACAATCATTATTCAAATAAAATAGCATTTAATCACCAATGCAATGACATCCACAAACTTTATATACTGTAAAGATAAGAGAACCAGCTTCTTTTAATAATCTCACAACAAATCTAGCTGCTGACTCTGCTCCGCATCAAACAACATCTTTAAGAAGCGCAGGTGCGAGAGACGCGAGGAGAGAGAGACGCGAGGAGAGAGGAGCAGAGAGAGACAGAGAGGAGCAGAGAGACGGAGACGCGAGGAGCAGAGAGAGACGGAGACGCGAGGAGAGAGAGACGCGAGGAGAGAGAGACGCGAGGAGAGAGGAGCAGAGAGAGACAGAGAGGAGCAGAGAGACGGAGACGCGAGGAGAGAGAGACGCGAGGAGAGAGAGACGCGAGGAGAGAGGAGCAGAGAGAGACAGAGAGGAGCAGAGAGACGGAGACGCGAGGAGCAGAGAGAGACGGAGACGCGAGGAGAGAGAGACGCGAGGAGAGAGGAGCAGAGAGAGACAGAGAGGAGCAGAGAGACGGAGACGCGAGGAGCAGAGAGAGACGGAGACGCGAGGAGAGAGAGACGCGAGGAACATAAACAATAATTTAAACAAGTTGCAGAACTCTTGAGCAGTGTTTGAATCAGTGTTTTTCGGAAAAGCACTACTTTGCCGGTATCTGTCAATGTTCAACATAAAACACAGATTAACAAACTCCTCCCCCGCAGCCGGACTAACCTCGTCCGGTGGTGGTCTCCCAGTCTATATTAATTCTTTCTTTGTTTGAAAGTCCAATTGAGAAAAAAAATCTTCATTCAAATCATCCATTTTCCAGCAAAAGAAATAGCATTTTGGGATGATTGTTTGTTAGCAACTCTGGTATGAACTTTATGCTCACTATCACCCCTAGCGGTGAGGCACAGATACCGCCTGCCTCACGCCAAGCTTTTTCCTTGTGTGTTCATCTACGATCAAAAGACTTAAACTAAATATAAATTGTACACACATACGTGCAATACACTACTAAACACTAAGAGGAGTTTAAAAAATGTTTTTAAAGCAGGATATTTGAAACAAACGGTGATATATCAACTGCACGAGCTGAGTGCACTCAGACACACACACACACACTGTGAGGGAGCGGTCTGGGGTGAGGCACGCAGGAGCGCTGCCTCACCTCGTCTCTTTGAATAGGAATAACGGGATTTCGGCGATTTTGACTTCAGAAATGATCAAAACTGATGGGAACCGTGCCGAATATACATTAAAAGCATAGGACAGTGGATATAAATTATATATCTGCCTCCCCTGCCTCCCCTGACTGCACGTCCCTGATACAGACCTCTCTTGTCTCAGTATACATACAGACCTCTCTTGTCTCAGTATACATACAGACCTCTTGTCTCAGTATACATACAGACCTCTCTCCTGTCTCAGTATACATACAGACCTCTGTCTCAGTATACATACAGACCTCTCCTGTCTCAGTATACATACAGACCTCTGTCTCAGTATACATACAGACCTCTTGTCTCAGTATACATACAGACCTCTGTCTCAGTATACATACAGACCTCTCCTGTCTCAGTATACATACACTGCAAAAAATGATGAAAAATACGCAAAAAATAGCTCAACTTTGGAAACATTTCTCTTAACTTGAGCACATTTCAACTTGCTTAAAACAAGATTTTCTCTTGGAATGAGAAAATAAAAATAAAAATCTTGAAATATTCCTGTCTTTTTGGCAAATCGTGCTTTAAGAGACTAATTAAGACGAAAACCACTCAATTCAAGCAATTATTACCTCATATTTGATCACTTTTTGCAGTGTACAGACCACTCTCGTCTCAGACTTTAAGCCCTCAGTGATGATTATCTCTGCAGAGCTGTAAATCCAAGAGGAAAATCACATGCATCTCTTTCAGGCCTAATTTGTATAATGATTGTGTCATTTGCTTAAATATTCCGGCAATGACTTGTAGCTAAATGTTTCTCCCCTCGTGGATTATATTTTAATATTTTAGCAGACTTGGGCTCGAGTAAGCTCCGATGCCTAATATGCGTTTTATTACCCATTACACAACATCCCTACAGGCCAAATAAACAACCAGGATATAAAAAAATGCTTAGTGAGTTTAAATCTATCACAGAACTTAAAAACCGCTCAGACGGTGATCAGGGCTTCTCTGAAATCATGGAAAGAGAGATGCATGTTACTCCCTGTGTCTGTGTAGTTTTCCCCTAACCAGTGAAAACCAGATGGGGCGGGTCCCGACTGAAAAAGATTTATGAGTATGTGTGCTGTCATGCTGATAATCTGGCACCTCACCGGTGGGGGTGTACCTGGAAACAGAAATATCCATTGCATTCTTATGGCGCCTTTTTTTCTCTCAAAAATAGCTTTACAGCCTGGTCCAAAAGTCGCTCTTGTCCCAGTGCTTACGTTCCAGATGTGTATCAATGCTGAGGAGGGCATCTTCTTTTAGACCAGTCTAGTTTTGCTTAAATGAATAGGGCTTGTGCAGCTAATGCATGCGCACACAGGGTTTTCACAATTTTCCTGCGGAAGGGGACGGACAGAGGGAAAAGTGATGACACATAAGTTTCAAAGGCGGATATAGGCGTCACTTCGTCTGTTATATTTACAGTCTCTGGTAAAAACACATGTGTACTGTATATGTATGTAGAATCAGAATCAGAGTCAGAATCATTTTTATTGCCACGTAAGTAACAGGAATTCACAGACTTGGAAATTGCTTTGGCTCAGTGCAACAGTCAGAAAGAGATAATAAAAAAAAATAAAGAATCAAAAACAGGTGACAGCAGTACAGTGAAGTAAAGTGACGTATGATGGGCAGAATGTCCCCTTTGAAAGTCTTTGGAGCAGGCACCAGTAGCAGACGGGCAGCAGCTGACTTCAGAGCTCTGCGTAGAATGTCCTGAGAGCAACAGATGGAGGGCGCTCTGCACAGAAGACTTACATTAAATATATGAAAGAAATACAGGCCTCGAACCTGACATTGAATAGTTAGTGTTTTACTTTTCTTACACAATGTCCTCTAACCCTATTTTTGATGTATAGATATACTTTACTGTACAGATAATATACATATAATGACTCAGTTCTTGTGTTTTAGGAGACTTTTGCCAACATTATTTCTATTGGCCCACTGCCACAACACTAAGAGGAAATTCTTCTGAAATATTTTTATCACAAAAGTCAAAAGTTCATAGCTCATAGTTTCCACTGCATGTTATTGATCTGATGTGAATAAATCCATTTAGTTTTGTTTTCTCAGCACTCCACGCCAAACAACACCATAAATACGAAAAGATGAACCCCCGAGCTTTTTTCTTTATAAAAACACATTCTTCTTTTTAGTCCTGCCTTTTGCATATGTCATTCCTTCAATTCAATTCAAGTATTTTCAGTATAGCCCTAAAAAACAACTTCAGTGATCTCGGAGGACTTTACAAAACCAACAAATACGCACGTGTGGCTCTCGACATGTGCTCAGAGGGGCTCAGACACGCTCTGACCATTCAGATCTGCTGATCAGAGCGGAGCTAGAGATGGAGGCAAACGGGCAGAGTTTGTTGCATTGAAGTGTAGATTTATAGAAAACCGAAGGCTTCAACAAGACAAAAAAAGTTCAGGATGATGAGGGACATTAAAATCCCCACAAAATCCAACCTTTACGTTGAGTTCTATAGGACATTTTTCTGGATGGCCCGAATTATTTTAGTCTGCAGTCCCACAGAAACCCCCTATGCCCATTGGTGGGACAGCTATAAGCTAGAAATTCCCTATCCAGATATTATTATAGATCTATGGGAACGACAAAAAGTGAGAAACCACGGGGAGGCCAAATAACTGATATGTACAGATCTGATGAATTTAATAACTGTGTAGAGGTTGAAGAAGATGACAAAGTCTGGGAATGTGTCTTTAATTCAGACACAAGACATGTTTTATTGTCGTTGGTAGAGACGAACACGAACCAAGATATTACAGACTGCAAGTGATAATATACAACATGGAGCAATGAACACCGTCCAATCAGCTTTCGCCGCGATGCCATGTAGCTTGGCCTTCAGAAATCAAAGCATGCTGTGGATGGCTGGCTTGTGGCTTGGCTGGCTTGTGCATATTGTTAGAATGATGAGTTAGAACTTTAACCACAGTTGCTTCAAAGTGTCATGAAATCTCTTTAGGGTTATTTACAGCGAAGTAGTTGTAAGTTTCTGTAACAGAGGTTATAACAGTTTGTCCAAATAAAAATATTCAGGAAAAGATTCAAAGAAATGATTTTTAACGCAATGGCAATGAGGGAAAATGACCACTGTTTTTATATGTTGTACATCTTTTTCATGATGTGCTTGAAACAAATTAAAATGTCTATAACTATACTGTAACAATGCTGTCTACAGGATGTTGCTAAAGTCCAGGTTTAGTCCTGATGGGATAGGGTTAGGATCCAGGCTCACATTTAATAAAGGTCCTGAGTCTCTGCCCTGAGTCCTGGTCCTGGGTCCTGGTCCTGGGTCCTGGTCTTGGGTCCTGGTCCTTAGGTCCCGGGTCCTGAGCTGATCTGTATGCGACCAGTAGTACAGAGATGTGAGCTTTGACACTTGGCAGGAGACAGAGGACAGGTGGAGGAGCTGGAGTATGTGTGCGTGTGTTTGTACAAGAGTGTGTGTATGTGGAAGAGAGAGAGTGTGTGTGTGTGTGTGTGCGTGTGTTTGTATGAGAGTGTGTGTGTGTATGAGAGAGAGAAAGTGTGTGTGTATGAGAGCATGTGTTTGTGTGGAAGTGTTTATAAGAGAGAGTAAATATGTGTGTGCGTGCGTGCATGTGGGAGTGAGAGTGTGTGTGTATGAGAGAGAGTATATACACTGTACATATGTGTGTGCGTGTGTGTGTGTGTGTGCGTGTGTGCATGAGAGAGAGAGTATATATGCGTGTGTGATTTTTATTCCATCTTGACAGACAAGAGGAGTTTTGGGAAAACACAATATGGACTTTCCTTGAGCTGTTGCCTTCTCCCTCTTCAAACAGTCTGTCCCTGCCTGATGATGTCACACGTCTGCATGATTGCGATCAGTGTTTTCTCCCACCGCTGATTTCAATTAACTGCGGCCGCATTCCCAGGAACCGTACCCGGCAATTTCACTCAAAGTCCACGTGGATTCGCTCTTTACTCGAGTACAACCTGGAAATTTCACTCCATGCCTGCGTTTTGGCTTGACCTCTGCAGAGAAAGCCTCCTCCTTATCAGCCGGCCCACCGCCTCTGAGGCCAGGTTAAAAATAGAGCCGCTGAGATTGGCATCGATTGGTGACGGCGTTTGATGGGACCGATTGACAGTCGTCCAGGGAATCCGGCTTTCGGCAGAGAGTGATGAGATGAGAGCTCCAGATAAGCGTGACACCGGCCTCCTCCTCCATCGCTCCCGCTCTGCCCTAATCACAAAAAAGTCTGCACAAGATCGGAGAGAAAAAGTCATTATCGCAGAGAGAATCAGACAGAGGGTGGACACTGGAGGAGATGGACGGATAGATACGTAGATAGACAATAGTTCTCGACATATTCAAGGGGAAGTTACATGCAAAATCCAAATAAATCAAACTATTACAACACGTAAGGGATAGAACGATACAGCATCAAAGAGTTATTGGTCCATAGGATTACAGGTTAATGTCCATAAATGTGAATCTTTAGAAACCCAGTTGAGGAGAAAAGAAACCTCAAGGAGACCCACAGTGTGAGAGGGGTCCACTTCTATAAGACCAATGCTGTAGATCCAGGATTGAGGCTGTGGATCCAGGACTGAGGCTGTGGATCCAGGACTGAGGCTGTAGATCCAGGACTGAGGCTGCAGATCCAGGACTGAGGCTGTAGATCCAGGACTGAGGCTGCAGATCCAGGACTGAGGCTGCAGATCCAGGACTGAGGCTGCAGATCCAGGACTGAGGCTGCAGATCCAGGACTGAGGCTGAGGCAAAAGTGTTACAAAGAGGAGAAGCCATCGACAGGAAGATGAAGAATGTAAGAGTGACTATAATGAGTATAGAAACAAATCAAATAGAGAAAAATAAAAAAATACAATTCTACACCTCCCTCTGGTGGCAGCATAGGGAATTACGAACGGAGAGACCATATGTTTCACACAAGATTAGTATTTTGACAAAGCACATAGTCTCATTATCATATTTAATGCCAAGATTAAAGCACATTGCTGTGATAGACGATTATTCGAGTTAAAGGGATCAAATTAGGCCTGAGGAAAAACTGTTACAAAGAAGAGATATTATCGACAGGCAGATGAAGGATGTGAGAGTTCTGATATGAAAGCTCTATGTCTGACACCAGCCTTTGGCGCCTTCACACTGGTAATGAGGAGGAGTGCGAGGCGTGTGGAGGGACTGTGGCAAGAGACCTGTTCACCTGTCATCAAGACCACAGACATGGGGAGGGAGAGAGGGGAGAGGGGGGAGAGGGGGAGAGGAGGAGGAGGGGGATAAGAAAAAAAGAGTTTCCCACATTATTTAATTTCCGTAGATTGTGCTGGCAACAGGATGAAACTTGCAAATCTTAATCATGTATACATTCATTAGGGGTGTCACGATTTTGTTTTTTTGTGTGTGAAATTAATCGTAATCACATCATGGTCTTGAGTATCGGAATCAAAGAGAGGATTGACAATCACCCCACCCCAGGCTTACATACTATACATCAGGGAGGTGTGCAAAGAGGTAAAAGCACATGGGGACGCAGCACATTGTAGCCGACACCACTAGATAGCTAACCTTCAGTTTATGACAATTGTATCAGCGTCTCGGACTCTGCTGCCACTGCTTTGCTTTGTGTATCGACTGTGTGTGGACGCGTTTCATTGGCTCAACAGGTTTCCCAGCTTCGTGTTGGTTCAGAGCGTTAAGGGGCGTTCACACAGGACCATGCCTTGTTCAGTCAATGACAGTGCCGTAAGAAAAAGAAAATAAATTGAGAATTGAATGGAATCAGGACCCATCCATCCATGTTCTTCCTCTTAATCCATTTCTGGGTCGGGGCTAAGTGGCAGGGGTTGGGTGTCTTGCTCAAGAACACAATGACAGCAAACATCATGTGGTCTCGTGGTGGGCTCGAATCCAAGATCTTCAGGCTCAAAGGCCAATGCGGTACCAAGTGAGCCACTGTCACCCCTAAATTCAAGGAATTTAGGGGTGACGATCCACGATTTAGGAATTGTGGATGTATTATTTTACCTGGATAGGGAGTTGCTGCTTGGTCTCTAAATGGACTAGAGGCCACCCTTGGTACTGCAGCTTAAATCCACCTGGGCTGTAAAATGGCTCATCCTCAGCTGACATTGAAAAACAGCTTTCCCAAAAGTCAGGTTCTGTGGAAGACATAAAAAACAACCAAAGTTTTTTATGCAATGAAAAACTTCCACCAGCACCAAACCCAACTGAAACAAATTCAAAAAGTAAATATTTGTTGTTTTGGCAGAAAGCTGATGATGCATGAATGCGATGAAATGACCATCTCCTCCGCTCGGCCTCTGCATAAGCTCAAACAACAACAACGCTGGTGGTTAAGCCGCTGCTGTTTACTGCGGAGACAACACAAAGGGTGAACGGGTTAATTAATCCCAGAGAGGAGTTCTGCGAGATTATGGCTGAAACCTCTATAAACTAGGCTACAAGACTCTAGACCCCCAATTAGAGAAATGTGAGGAACTGATGCCTTTTCCTTTGGAATTTCAGAGCCAGAGCATTCACCTGCGCTGTATTTATCCGACTAATGTTGTGGTAATATAACCTCAACGCTGGAAAACTATTAATCGAATATTAAGAGTGATGAGAATTTATATGTGCAGCGCTTTGCATAGTTCTGTGGTGTTGTGGTGAAGGCCCCGGACGTCATTTTAGGCACCGAAAGTAGAGCTGGAAGATTAACACTAGTTTAAGTTATGTTGATTAGAATTTTTGAATAGCCCTAAAAGAGTAGTTATCTTGGAGGACTTTAATTGAGAATGATCAGAGAATGAAATAGTTCAAACACAAGAAATGCAATGATGACACACAGTTATTGGTCCATAGGGGGCAGACGACCAAGGTCCATAAATGTTGACACAGTGCAAGAAGATTCTGGGTTCGATTTCAACTCCAGGCCTTTCTATGTGGAATTTCCAAGGTTTCTCCCAGTGTCTGTGTAGGTTTCGGGTGCTCCGGTTTCCCCACCACTAAAAAAAACACAATAGGTATGACTGTAATGAGTGAGACAATGGAAAAATGTCTGAACTCTCAACATTGATAAAGCACTTTGGGGGACCTTGGTCTGTAAAATAAGCTATTGAAAAAGAATTACATACTTTAAATGTGGTTGAATGTCGAGTGTCATGGATCATCAGCACTGTCCTTGGACCCTCCTGCGTCAACAATAATACATGTTGTTTGTCCCAAAAGAAAGAGTAAAAGTGAAATGTTGTGAGTAAATCAGACCACAACATGCTGTCTACATCCTATAAGAAATAAAAACATCTCCCTCACCATCAATGGTCACTTGGTCTCTCTCTCACCCTGTGTCGTACTGGACTCCACCCTCTCATTCAAACCAAACCATTCTTGGCTCAGTCCTCAAGGTTCAGAAGTCTCGGTCCTCGGGGTTCAGAAGTCTCGGTCCTCAGGGTTCAGAAGTCTCGGTCCTCAGGGTTCAGAAGTCTCGGTCCTCAGGGTTCAGAAGTCTCGGTCCTCAGGGTTCAGAAGTCTCGGTCCACAAGGTTCAGAAGTCTCGGTCCTCAGGGTTCAGAAGTCTCGGTCCTCAGGGTTCTGAAGTCTCGGTCCTCGGGGTTCAGTAGTCTCGGTCCACAGGGTTCAGAAGTCTCGGTCCACAGGGTTCAGAAGTCTCGGTCCACTGGGGTTCAGAAGTCTCGGTCCTCGGGGTTCAGAAGTCTCGGTCCACAGGGTTCAGAAGTCTCGGTCCACAGGGTTCAGAAGTCTCGGTCCACAGGGTTCAGAAGTCTCGGTCCTCGGGGTTCAGAAGTCTCGGTCCTCGGGGTTCAGAAGTCTCGGTCCTCGGGGTTCAGAAGACTTGGCCCTCAAATGTTTGGCACTTTGTTCTGATGGGAGTGAGGACGTTGGAGTTGGCAGGTCTGAGACAGTGAGAGGGACAGTGCTTATGGAAGAGGTCGGTGAGATACGTATGAGGGGAGGCAGATTTTGAGAGGACTTGTAGGTGACGAGGAGGACTTTATAATGTATGCGAGACGGGGAGACAGTGGAGTCATTTGAGGATGGGGGCAATGTGGTCTCTGGATAGATTGATTCTGGAGTGGAGTGGTAGGTAGACCACAGAGGAGGCTAGTGCAGAAGTCGAGTCTGAAGGTGTTCAAGGCCTGGATAAGCACTTGTTTGCTTTCACCCAACGTATCTGCTCTGTGCTTGGATCATTCCTCCCCATTACCGCCTCTTTTAACAAAGATTTCACTTGTTTAACTTCCTCTGCTCTTTAATCGGATCATGCCCTAATAGAACAACGACACATAGTTGCCGTAGCGATGCAACATGTACTAATTGCTTCTTTTGAGTGTGTGTGTGTGCGTTTGTGTGTGCGTGGCTTTGATATTCACACAGAAGCGGCGTCGCACGCTGGGCGGTCTTTGCCGTTATGTAATTTCTTACCGGTTTGATCCGTACACAAGCAGCCAGGGTTTTTGCCGAGCACAAAGACGCACTAAGCTGTCGCCGAGTTGTCATCGCAGCAAATGGATTAAGGAGAATTGGTGAGATTAAGTTAGCGGTGGAAATTGAGATTTGGTGAAATGTCCCACTGGTCTTTGCAACTTCTGAGATTCTTTTGAACTAATGTATTAATTAGTTTATTAGAAATGTTTTTTTATTAGCTGGAAAAGTACTTCTATTATCAGCTGTGTTATGTTAGGGAAATGATAGATTGTTGGAAGAAACACCGCGAAGACTGTAAGTAGCAAGTACGTTTATTTAAATAGCACATTTCACAGACCACACAAAGCACTTCACATTGTTGGTCTATCAGTCATTTCAATTCACTCCACACACGTGATGACAGACTGGCGCATCAGAATCCATTCCCTCTCTCATCACATTCAGAGCTTCTTACATGTTTTTAGTGGTATAGGGGACACCTGGAAGAAACCTATGCAAACGTGGGGAGAACGTGCAAAATCCACATAGAAAGGCCCTGGCTGGAGCACAGACAGTATACCGTCACAATAGCGTTAGCCTTAATGCGGAAGAGGCACATTTGAACATAAGCTAGCATGAACCAATTTCTTTATATGGGCGTATGTTCTGATGGCGTTAACTTTGTGCCGTAACAAGGGGAGAAGTGTTGCAGTGTTGGAGTTTCCCCTGGGTCACATTTGATTGGTCACTCCTTATATGAGGATTTTTACTTTTATATATAAGTGGCCAGAACGCACTATGAGCACAATGGGGCTTCCGCATTTCTATCTTTCTATAAACAGTCTGTTTTTAAACTCCATCCAGGCCTTTCAGCTTTCAAAATCACTCTACCTAACCTATACCTTTTATAGCCCTACCCTGCCAACTTCTGCACTTTATACTCTCTATTATCATGGTGATAATCTAAATGTAATTTTGTTGTTTTTATGACAATCACAAAAATAATTGCATCTTGAATCTTGAACAATTGGGAAAAATTCACAACACTTGTTGAAGTACACCGGGGACCTCTGGACCTGGCCTCCTGGACCTGGCCTCCTCCATCTACACCTGTGGACTGCCCCGCCCGACCCGCCTGGGAGTGCTTCAGTCCTGCACCGGACCTGTCCACGTTCAGCGGCCACTGGTCCATGTTCTGTAGCTAGCTTAGGTCCTGGATCATTAGGCTGTCCGTCCGGAGGAGCGGATCCCTTTCTCAAATGGGTCTCCCTCCCTGTGGGTTTCCCTAGGTCTCCCCAAGGTTTCTCACTTTTTCCCACTGGGTTTTTTAAGAGTTTTTCCTTGCCGATGCAGGAGGGTCCAACAGAAAGGATTGGTGATGATCAGGACACTTTAACATTCTACAACATGTATTGATATTTTCTTCTGTGTGTGCTTTATATTTTTCATGTGTTTTAACTGTTGATTCTCTGACCTGTGTTGGTGATTTCAATGGTTTTGCTAAGTCCTCTGAGATGACTTCAGTTGTGACCTAGGGCTATACAAGAATAAATTGTATTGTATTGTATTGTACTGTGTGAACGGGTTCTGGTCCACAGTCAGTTCAGTGTCGGTCTCGTAAACCAAAGGTGAAGGTTCATCCGTCATCTGTGCTTTTGAATCTTACTTTATTCTATCTACTGCAAACTCTTAACAGTAGTACAGTGGTGGCCAAGAGGTAAGGTGTGGGCTCATAGACCAAAGATCAAGAGTTCAATCTCATCCATGACTTTAAATCTTATCCTATTTCTCTGATTGGTTCTTTAGTCTCAGTCTGTCTCAGTCCTGGTTCAGCCTCTCTACTCCTTCTTTTGTTTCCGCTGCGCTCTTTGCCCGTTCCCGGCGCAGTTATTGGCAGAAGACGGCGCTGACATTCTCTTTGTAATTGGATGTTTTTGTGGACGGTCGATCCATCAAGCAGCAGGATACTTAATGCTGTTTGGGCATCTGAGCCGTAATCCTGCCAGGCCATTAACATATCATTAGCGTCCGTGCTCGGCTCTGGTAATTGCGGTGGAATCGCTGACGCCACACTCCCGTACCGCGGGCTCCGGTCGGGATGGGTTTTTTTCATTGAGAGAATGTGCACGCGTCAGCACCGCGCCGCCACCATGGGAAGTCTGCGGGTCGAGCTGTTACCTCGCTACGGCTGCTGGAACGGGCCGAGGAGATGGCTCTATTAGCCAAAAGCAAAACGTACACTTAACGCCGAAAACTCAGGCTTTGGATCTTGAAATAATTGCAAGTGTAAGCGGTGTATAACACAAGTAACTTAATGAGCCCTAAAAAAGACACCACAGCAAAAATATACATTCTTCTTCAACTATATTCACGCTTCAGCCATTTCTGAACGCACAAATGTTCTGACTGGACTGAGGCTGTAGATCCAGGACTGAGACTGTAGATCCAGGACTGAGACTGTAGATCCAGGACTGAGACCTTAGATCCAGGACTGAGGCTGAGGCTGTAGATCCAGGACTGAGGCCGTAGACCCAGGACTGAGGCCGTAGACCCAGGACTCAGGCTGAGGCTGTAGATCCAGGACTGAGGCAAAATCCTTTTCATCACTGCTGGCAAACTCTACTGGAGCAGGTGTGCAGACTCTGAACTGGGAGGTGGTAGAAAATGCCAAGATCCAAACTCAACTAACGCTGATTGAAATTAACTCTGAGAGTGGAGAAGTGGCGACAGCTGATCCCAGGAAAACAACATTTGAACAAGAAGTCGAATCCTGACTGTAACCCAAATTCATCCTCTTTATCTACACGCTACCATACGTATGTGAGAACTATTGAGAGACACCAGAAAAAAGGACCAGAGCAAGTGTGAGAAAGACCAGAGACAAAAAGACCAGAGAGAAAGAGACCATAGAGAGAGAGACCAGAAAGAGACCAGAAAGAGACCAGAGAGAAAGGGACCATAGATAGGGAGACCAGAGAGAGAGAGATAGACCAGAGAGAGACCAGAGAGAGACCAGAGAGAGACCAGAGAGAGACCAGAGAGAGACCAGAGAGAGACCAGAGAGAAAGAGACCATAGAGAGAAAGACCAGAGCGAGAGATAGACCAGAGAGAGACCATAGGGAAAGAGACCATAGAGAGAGATAGAGACCAGGGAGAGAGAGATAGAGCAGAGAGAGACTAGCTAGAAATAGACCAGAGAGAGCGAGAGAGAGAGATCAGAAACAGAGACCAAAGAGCGAGAGACCAAAGAAAGAGCGAGCAGAAAGAGAGAGACCAGGTAGAAAAAGACCAGAGAGAGAGAGAGAGATCAGAGAAAAAGAGACCAGAGAGAGACCAGAAAGAGGGAGACCAGAGGGACAAGAGAGCCAGAACTAAACTGGACAGTACATATGAATATGTTACATAGATTTGATTATATAGTTCCATCCATCTGTTCTGAAAGTCAGGTACCCCAGCTTTAGATAAACATGTATTAAATGTTTGTGTAAAATCATTATGAAACGAGTATGAAGCCGGTGGAGCCGCGGTGGGATTACAGCTCCTATCGCAGTCTGAGGTTGTAGTTACAGATCTAAGCCCGAGTTTCACCAGCCAGACAATCTCCAGCATCGGTTCTGTGAAGATTAAGAGTTTCAGTCCATTGAAATCAGCCAGAGTTCGATACTATCTCGTCGTTACAGAAAAACAAGATTACAGCGACAAATCCACAAAGAGCCTGTGGCCGCGAAAACTCTGGTTTGAGGATTTGGAATCTACATATAACGCAATCAGGAAGACAGACATGAAACCAGAGACTGTATGCAGATGGGCCATGCTAACCCGCTAGCTCAGGCTAATAATCATCCCGAGAGTCACATTGGATTATCAATCTGCTGCGAGGGGCTAATTTACAATGTTTTTTTCAGGCTATTTTCTTTTTTACACATAAATATATTGTGTTGGATATTATATGTTCTGACAGAGCTCCCCACGCAACACATAGAGATTTTACAGTCTTTCTACTATATCTATATAAAGGGAGGAGGGTTCAGGGGCCTGAGAGAAACATTCACAAGGCCACATGTGGATCACAAGCTGCAGTTTGCCCAGTACTGCCCTAGCTCAATGAAGCCCCATAGGGAAGTGCTCATGGACAAAGTTTTGCTCCAACTCACACTTGCAAAACGATTGGTAAATGCAAAGAAGAGGAATGGATGGGGATCAAACCCAGAGAGAGAGAAACCAGGGAAAGAGAGACCAGAGAAAGAGAGACCAGAGAGAAAGAGACCCGAGAGAGGGAGAGATCAGAGAGAAAGAGAGACCAGAGAGAAAGAGACCAGAGAGAGAGACCAGAGAGAAAGAGACCAGAGAGAAAGAGACCCGAGAGAGGGAGAGATCAGAGAGAAAGAGAGACCAGAGAGAAAGAGACCCGAGAGAGGGAGAGATCAGAGAGAAAGAGAGACCAGAGAGAAAGAGACCAGAGAGAGAGACCAGAGAGAAAGAGACCAGAGAGAAAGAGAGACCAGAGAGAGACTAGAGAGAGAGGCCAGAGAGTGAGATTCCAGAGAGACAGACCAGAGAGAAAGAGAGACCAGAGAGAGAGAGACCAGAGAGACAGACCAGAGCGAAAGAGACCAGAGAGAGACAGACCAGAAAGTGAGAGACCAGAGCGAGCCCTTATGTCAGCTTTCTCTACTTCTTTTTACTTTTGCCGTTATCTTTACATCTTTTTATTTTACTATTTCACAATCAATCTCTGTGATGAGTTCCTCTCTGACGACTCGACTTTTGGCAATTACCGGAAAGACAAAGAGGGTTTTTGGTGTTTGTCGGCATGCGTGCGGTAATTGGATAATCCCTGGATTGTGAGCGAGCAGAGCGCCAAAGGGAATCGGTAATTAAAGCCCGGAGTCTGTTCAATATTGACACAGATGAGGCCTGCGCACGCCGATACTGGAGACGAGTCAACATTTATCTGACGGATCCACCAAGGACGACCATGGACTTCATCAGCCCCGCGCTCACAGACAATATGGACGGCTTTCTTGGTCTCACAGTCCAGCAAACACATCCTCTCTTTGACTGACTGTGGAAGCGGGCTAAAGCTGGACACCTGAATTTCTCCTGCAGGGATCAATAAAGTATCTATTTTTCTGTCTGTTTATATATATTTCTGTCTATCTATCTATCTCTCTCTGTCTCTCTCTCTCTCTGTCTATCTATCTATCTATCTATGTAGATATCTATCTACTGTATCTATCTATCTATCTAGCTACTGTATCTATCTATCTATCTATCTATGTATCTACTCTATCTATCTATCTATCTATCTATCTATCTATCTATCTATCTATCTATCTATCTATCTATCTATCTATCTATCTATCTATCTATCTACTGTATCTATCTATCTATATACTGTATCTATCTATCTATCTATCTATCTACTGTATCTACTGTATCTACTGTATCTATCTATCTATCTATCTATCTATCTATCTATCTATCTATCTATCTATCTATATACTGTATCTATCTATCTATCTATCTATCTACTGTATCTATCTATCTATCTATCTATCTATCTATCTATCTATCTATCTATCTATCTATCTACTGTATCTATCTATCTATCTATCTATCTATCTATCTATCTATCTATCTATCTATCTATCTATCTATCTATCTATCTACTGCAGTGTTTTTCAACCTTTTTTGAGCCAAGGCACACTTTTTTCACTGAAAAAATCTTGCGGCACACCTCCAGGAGAAAATGTAAAAATGTATACAGTACTAATGTAAAAAAATATATACTGTACATACTCTGTGTGATATATAAAGTATATCTTATCTTATAATGTATACAGTATACTCTGTAGCCTATATTCACAATATACAGTTATTCTCATCAAAATGCTTAAGTCCAGGCCTTGAAATTAAGCTTTATTTAATATTTCTCGATACAATTAACAAGAGTTTGGGAATAAAGTGGCACTAACTGTGTGAAAAAAAACTAAGAAAATCCACTCTCTGCCCAAATAGTCAAATAATAACTCACACAAAGAACATGCATTGTTAGTGCATGGGAAACATTTTGGTATCCGAGCTCTAAATTCAGGAGTTTTGGATGAGGGACACGGGAGGTCCTGAACGCGAGTCCATGGTTCTGTCCGGTCCGCATGTCTGTGGTTCTGTCCACTTGACTACGGTCTGCGCTCGGTACCCAGTTCAGAAGTGCGTTCGCGAGAGCTGTTGTACAAAAATCGTACATTTCATAGTTAAACCACTACAACGCGGCCACAGCTACCCCGGGGCAGAGCGGAGGATGTTAATCCTGTTCAGAAACGGCATAATTCATTTTCAAAAACGTCTCTATCACTTTCACTTCTCACTCGCCACAAAGCTCTTGTCTCGCTCCCTCACACATTTGTTGGTCGCATCCAATTTTACCTTTCTCGCCACAATGCTGACCTGTTACAGCCAGTGGTCGCATCCAATTTTTCAGTTTCAAAGTACTTAGCTATCTGCTGCCATCTACTGATTTGAAAAAGTATTACATGGTTACTCACAGTTCAAAACAAGTCACCGCTCGTCAACAGCGAATGCAGCTATTTTTAGACAAAGTAGACGAATTTCTCACGGCACACCAGACAATATCATACGGCACACTAGTGTGCCGCGGCACAGTGGTTGAAAAACACTGATCTACTGTATCTATCTTTCTACTGTATCTATCTATCTATCTTTGATCTAAAGCGGCAATACAGTTTTTCTCAGTTGCATTGGTGCATTTCTCACATCAGACTTAAACTTCTCAAAACTATTAGTTCAACCTCCACAACATTGGGTCATTGGTGCACATCATCACGGCAGTTTCTCATTCCTCTGAACACATTTCAAATGCTTTCGTTCATGTATCAATAACTTTCAAACAATTCTCGGCGTTTTTTTAACATTATCATTTGCTTCTGTCCTGTCAGTCAGAATGAAACATACTTATGACTTGTAGTGTATATATTATATATATATGCTGTATTATGTTATATATTATGTTATATATTATTCAATAATGTATTGTGTTATGTTGTATATTATGTTATATATTATGCTGTATGTTATTCTTTATTCAAGGCTAGGTTTAAAACAGTCCTCTTTAGTTTAGCATATGGCTAGGAAGGTAAGACTCGGAGAAGGTTAAACTCCTCAGAGTGTTAGTCAAGCTGCATAGGGAGTCAGTTTGCTGGGAGAAGTATGGTAACTTGAGCACTATCCTCTCCTCCTTCCTACTTTATCTGTTTAGCATTTTTAGGATTCTGACTGTAGTTTGTTCATTGCTATTCACCCGTTGTCCCATTGTCTGTTTCATGGTACGATGACGGGATCTCTGAGCCTGGCCTCCTCCATCTACACCTGCGGACTGCCCCGCCCGACCCGCCTGGGAGTGCTTCAGTCCTGCACCGGGCCGGTCCACGTTCTGTAGCTAGCTTAGGTCCTAGATCATTAGCCTGTCCGTCCGGAGGAGCGGATCCCTTTCTCATATGGGTCTCCCTCCCTGTGGGTTTCCCTAGTTCTCCTCCAAGGTTTCTCACTTTTTCCCACTGGGTTTTTTAAGAGTTTTTCCTTGTCGATGCAGGAGGGTCTTGTTGGACAGTTAGTGTCCAACAGAAAGGATTGGTGATGATCAGGACACTTTAGCATTCTACAACATGTATGGACATTTTCTTCTGTGTGTGCTTTATACTGTATTCTTCATGTGTTTTAACTGTTGATTCTCTGACCTGTGTTGGTGATTTCAATGGTTTTGTTAAGTCCTCTGAGATGACTTCTGTTGTGACCTAGGGCTATACAAGAATAAATTGTATTGTGTATTGTATTGTATGACTTCTGAATAGTCATTCACTATAAAACTAACTGTTCTCATTTAATTGCTTTGGTCATCACATACACAATTGTTGAACTAGTTCTCAAAATCATAACTGTCAAGCTAATTTCATAGATTCCTTTATCTTTTTTTTCCTGTAAATATTTCCTAAATTGAACAATTTATCTCAGGTGAATTTCAGCTTCACTCTGAGGTGTGCTTTATTGTTTATTTTTGTCACAGTTATACCATAATGATATTTCTGTATGTTTGTTCAATGTATATACATGTATGTGTCTGCACTTCTACAGCATTGTGCAACAAAAATACAAAGAGCATATGCAGTACACATACATACATACATACATACATATACATACAGTACATACATACATAGATATACACACACATACAGTACATACATACATACATACAGTACATACATACATACATACACACGTACATACATACATATACATACAGTACATACATAGATACACACATACATACATACAGTACATACATACATATACATACAGTACATACATACATACATAGATACACACATACATACATACATATATGTCAGTTACGTCTCTAAATACAGTCTTTGTGTAACTTTACTGTAGTTTTTACTGTAAATGGCTGCACAGGTCGTGTATAGTGAGCTCATAGTCGTGCTCAAGTGTCACCGAGATCTGACTTTTTTACACTGAAAACACAGAGAGTAAACTTTCACAATGAAAACATGACTAAGTCATTTGACTGTGATGTTCATACTCAATGTTGTTAGGACATATTATTTTGACAACATAGACAGTTTTATTAACGTTTGGACTTGCTTTTGAGGAAAACACTTTTCATTTTGAGAAAGTGACGCACTTTTGCAGGTTATCCACGAGGTTCTGCAGTTTACACTAATTGTTCTGAGAAATGCACCAACAGTTGTGCAAATGTGAAGAATGATGTGAGAAATGCACCAAAGCGACTGAGAAAAACTGTAAGAGGAAGAACACATATTACTCGTTAGTGGGACACAAATGCCTTAAATATTTGGGGTCATACTTGCATGCAGTATCCATATCCCGTGAGACCTTCATAGCTAAGAAGGACAGGGCCTGGTTAGTACTGTGATGGGAGACTTCTGGAATCACCAGTTGCTATGGTAGGGCGGTTGAGAAGGAAAAGTGCCAATCTGTCGTTGTGTCCTCAGGCAAGACACTTCACCCACATTGCCTAGAATGAGTCCGGTTGGTGGTGATCAGAGGGGCAGATGCCACAGACTGATTGCCTTGCTTTTCTGTCAGTGTGCCCCAGGGCAGCTTTGGCTCCAGTTGTAGTTCATCACCGTTGTGTATGGAGCAAATTAATAATGACAAAAGTGATATTTTATCTAATTTGCACTAAAATGTCAAAATATTGACCAGGACATGTAGAGAGCACCATAAGATACATATTTATGCAGTTTATAAGTTAAAGTTATTTTAAACAATGTATCTTATTTCTGTAATAATTGAACCCTCAAAAGTCACTCATGAGCCTATTGTAGAATGAAAGCCTAAAGCCGTGCAGTGCAACTATTCAGGCATATCAAAAACTAAAGTATCCAACAAAACTCCCCCTAAAAGAGGGTGTACCGCAGATCAACCTTTGGGCCATAATTACAAAAACTCTTCCACGCTATCACTTATCTCCGCGCCCTGGGAACAGCCTGGCATCCACATAAATACAGGAATCATTAGTGAGTTAGCAGCAGGCGAGCTCACGGCTGGAACCCAGACTCGCAGATGCCTCTGTGTTCTGTGGAGGTTCTCAGGGCTCGCCCACGCCGTACGTCAGCCTCCTGTTGTCTGCGGAGGAGCCATGCCGCCATTTTGTTTCTGATGAAATCGCAGGAAATCCACCGGCAGCAGAACACACGTCATCCCAGAGAGAGTCCCCACTGTTCGGATCCAGCCCTCTGTGTTCAGGGAGTGGCAGTGGACTGGGTTACATAAGTCCTGTTGCCAACACCTCTGCTCTACTCTAATCTACTATACTCTAATCTAATCCACTCTAATCTACTATACTCTACTCTACCTGGTTGGATTTCTATTGCACTTTATCATCCAGTATTGTATCCCTGCATTCTACCCACACAAAAAATGTATGTACTGTATATTCAGTGGTAAATATGGCTTCCAGCATCACTCTGGCCAATCACTGGATAGAACCAGGCCCACGGTTAAATAACAGAGCAATGAGGTTTTGCACCACCGCGTGACGTACATAGCAACCGTTACTACGCCGCCATGTTGGATGGGCAGTATATGGAACACTGCCGTCACACTACACAAGAGCATCCTTTACTTCAGGGGTCCCCAAACTTTTTTCTCTGGGGGCCACATTATCGTTCCTGACTGTGTTGAGGGGCCGGGATCAATCATATGGGCTGTATACTCGGCCACGGCCAGTTATAGCCATAATTTCAAGCACAAAATAGTTCATCATTACAAGTGATTTACAAAAGAAGTGAGTTCTTCACGTTTTTCCAATTTGAAATACCACAGGTATTCCTTTTATTTTCTAATAACAACCATGTAAAAATAGCAGGGAAAGGTTAGAAAAATATGGTGATTGAGTTTATGAGTGATACAAGAGAAAGGGAAGGCCTGTTTAACTTCCAGTGAGATGAGAAACTATCAAGACAAGAAACTTCTGGTCATTCACACTAGGTTAGTGAAAATTACAAACTGTAGGAAGGCCTATTGATGAGTTATAATTAAGTGCACCATACAGGTCAAATAAACTGAATGCATTGAAAAAAATAAACAATAAAATTCAGAGTAAGGCTTAGCTATTAGTTATAATTAAGTGCATCATACATGTCACAAACTGAATGCATTAAAAACATTTAAATTACAGAAAGAGCAACAACAAACAGAACTTCATTGCTCTATAATAGCTCACATGTAGATCATGAAATCAAATTGACCAATAATAATATATAAAACAAAGTTTGCCATGACCATTATATCAACAAACCTAAAACAGTGATTTATAACCCTTTGAAATAGGAGATTGAGATGAGGGGCAGTGCAGAGAGAGAGAGAGAGAGAGAGAGAAGAGAGAGAGAGAGGAGATGCTGAGAGAGAGAGAGATGCTGAGAGAGAGAGAGAGATGCTGAGAGAGATGCTGAGAGAGAGAGAGAGATGCTGAGAGAGAGAGATGCTGAGAGAGAGAGAGAGATGCTGAGAGAGAGAGAGAGATGCTGAGAGAGATGCTGAGAGAGATGCTGAGAGAGATGCTGAGAGAGATGCTGAGAGAGAGAGAGAGATGCTGAGAGAGAGAGATGCTGAGAGAGAGAGAGAGATGCTGAGAGAGAGAGAGAGATGCTGAGAGAGATGCTGAGAGAGAGAGAGAGATGCTGAGAGAGAGAGAGAGAGAGATGCTGAGAGAGAGAGAGAGAGAGAGAGAGAGAGAGAGAGAGAGAGAGAGAGAGAGAGAGATGCTGAGAGAAGAGATTGAGAGGAGATGAGAGACAGAGCAATTTGCACTCGGAAGAGAGTAACAGAATAACAGAGTAACAGAAGTCAGCAATATGTGCAGTGAATTTGTACTTGCTGTAACCAAGGTGGGATGAAGGATGGATGGGCAGGTAAGTGATGGGCAGTGATCTTTGAGGTCAGCAGTTGCAGTCCCCTCTCCTGCTGCCTGGAAACCTGGCATAAAGGGATGAGATTGGACACATTCAGTTGAATCATAATTCTAGATATGCTGCCTGTTGTTCCTTGATGTGATTTTACAAATAGGCCACAGTGTAGCATTATTCATTAACATGGAATGAAAACAATCATATTTCATCAAAAAGCATAGTCCGTGTTTATATGCATGTTTACAGCCACATAAAATTGTAATAGTTAAAATCAGTATATTTACCTATCAGTGTGAACTGTGTGCCTGCTTCTGGCTGGCGAGAAGTCCGATGTCTGGGTGTAGCCTAGTGGTTGCCAGTCTCAAAGTTTGATGCAAATGTTCATCTGAGAGTCTGTTCCTCGTTGGATTTTTTATTTGCTTCATGCGGGAAAACGTCTGCTCACACGTGTAGGTGCTGCCAAATGCGGTGCACATCCTCAGAGCATGTTGTTTGATGTTTGGGTATGTGCACTCTGGTAGAGCAGCATAGAACTCAAGTAGGCTGTCAGGCTTGAATGCGTCTTTAAGGACATCACAATTCTGCAGCTCGGCTAGTTCAAACTGAAGAGAGGGACGTGCGTCGTCTATGTCAGCAGCAAACGGGTTCTGGAACAGACGTATGTCTTTGTTGTTGACATGAAGCTCGCGGAAGCGCACACTGAACTCTCGCTGCAGCATCTCCAGGGCATCCTTGCACTTCGCGACAGGGAAAGGGGCAGCTGGTTTCTCGGCGCAGTACATTTGGGTGGCAGGGAAATGTGTGAAGTCCAGCTTTTGGACCTGTCGCAGAAGGAGCTGCAGTTTGACCTCGAATGCTTTTATGTGGGAATACATGTCACTGATGAGATTCCCTTTGCCTTGGAGCTGTAGGTTGAGGTGGTTCAACACTTCAGTCACATCAGTTAAAAACGCGAGGTCCCATTTCCGCCCCGGGTCCGTCAGCTCCTGTACCGTTTCACCTTTAGACTGGAGGAAGGTATTAATTTCGGGCAGCAGGTCGTAGAAACGGCGCAATACTTTGCCTCGACTAAGCCATCGAATTTCGGTGTAGTACAGCACATCCTGGTAGGCAGACCCCAATTCGGAGAGAAAGGCCTGGAACTGCCTGTGTTTCAGCCCATTTTTCCGGATGTAGTTGACACACTGCACGACCACCTTCATCACAGACACCCACTTTAACACTTTGCAGCACAGCGCTTGCTGGTGGATCAAACAGTGAACTTGAATCGGTGGAGCGAGACCTCGCTCCTCGAACTCGCCGTTCAAGCGCCCTACTAGCCCCCTTGTCGATCCGACCATGCAAGGCGCACCATCTGTTGTAACACTGGCAAACTTCGTCCATTGCAGACCAAGCTCGTCCATTGTTTTGCAAACTTCGGCGAATATGTTTTCACCCGTTGTTGTCCCTTTTAAACTGTTCAGAGATGCTAGCTCCTCTGATACCTCAAAACGAGCGTTAACACCACGGATAAAAATCAAGAGCTGTGCCGTGTCCTTCACGTCATTACTCTCATCCATGGCTAAAGCAAAAAAAACAAAATCTTTCGCTTTCTCTCTGAGTTGGTCAAGGACGTTTTCCCCCATCTCCTCAATTCGCCTAGTCATGCTTTGTGCCGAGAGACTCACCCCTCTGAAGGTATCCGTCTTCTCGGGGCACACTTCCTCAGACACAGCCAGCATCATAGCCTTCCCGAATTCACCGTCCGTGAACGGCTTGCCGTGAATAGCCAGTAGGTTAGCTGCTTTGTAGCTTGCTCGGACAGCAGCCAGGTTGGCCCGTGATTGACGGAGCAGGGCATCCTGCTGAGCTGCTAGCCCACCTTTCAGTCGCCGAACTTTGTCATCTCTCGCTGCCCCTTTCAAGCTAGCATACTCCTTGTGACGGGTTTCGTGATGGCGGCGAAGGTTGTATTCTTTAAACACGGACACGTTTTCTTTACATATAATACAAATGGCACGGTCCTTCCATGGAACAAAAAAATAATCCCTGGTCCATTGTTCATTAAAAACCCGGCACTCTCGATCAATTTTCCTCACTTTACTGCACGCCATTGCACTGCTGTTCAACTGCTGCTATTCTCTGCGCATGACTTCCTCGATCAGTGAGGTGGCAGAAATTCGGTCATAACGATAAATCATAAAAATAATACAGACACATGCAATTATATAAATATAAATGGTTAATACAAATATTTTAGTGTTATCTAAAACCAAATAAAATATATAAAATACATTTTTTTTTTTTTTTTTTTTTTGCAACTAGCTGCTCAGAGGTGGAGGGCCGGTCAAAGAGGCGTGGCGGGCCGTATCCGGCCCGCGGGCCTTAGTTTGGGAACCCATGCTTTACTTAGACCTGACTTGAGTAAGGGGAAAGTTTTTTCTGCATTTTTTTTTTTGGAAATGTGCTCAAAGAAAATCCACCAATCGTTTTAGCAAAGTGGGAAAAAGCAACTTGTGATGTCTTTGAAGACTTTTTTTCCGCAAAAGAAAACCACACATTTCTGGATAATATCTCAAGAATGGACTATATTTTGGAAATTACAAATGGATATTATTTTACATGGACATCTACGTAATAAATAAGTTATAGCAAGCATGGATTACTTACAGATTACTGGGTGGTAAATCAAAGGATACACATATTGCTTTTCCCACCTTTGGACTCATAAACATTTAATCAGATGCGAATCGGTGAATCTCTCCATCCCTAAAATTGAACTACAACTGGTCTATTTTGGGTAACATTTGAGTGAAATGACAAATGTTTTCTCACCAAATTCATCAGCGCCATACAATCAATAGCACTTTCAATAGAACTGTAAATGAACCACTGCCCCCTGATAGGCATGGATGGGGATTGAACCCATGATCTTTGGTTTACAAGACCAACGCCTTACCACTTGGCCACCACGCCTCTGACAGTATGATACAGATCGAAGTTTTAGTAACAATAGACAGATCAAGGATTCATGGAAAACAAACAAGTCATAAATGCTAAATAAGGTGGAACCATGAGCAACATGCCTTATGACTTGGCCACGCCTCAGACCGTGGAAACTAGTCCTGAAGCAGTGATTACTAAAAGAAAGGATTTTTGAAACGGGAAGAGACTGGTGGTGTTGATGACAATGCACTGATTTAAAGTGAATGGAATGGAACAGTTGGGGATGAATTACAACAAGATCTCACCAACTGTCCACTAGAGAACAACATGGTTCAAAGCTGAAGGCAAGTGACACAACATTAGACATGTTAGAGAAACAACTGCTGCCTATAAGAGTCCGGATTTTAGGCATGGATGCGGAGCGAACCCATGATCTTTGGTTTACAAAAACAACGTCTTAGCACACCCACACAGAGGAGAGCAGCAGAAATAACAAAGAACGAAACACAAACACGGCGTTTTCACATGTTTTTATTGCTATTGTTCGTAACAAGTCTGACCTGAACAACATGGGTTCTATCGGCACACAGCTGACACAGAGACTGAAGTTATCTTTGAAGACCAACCACATGGCTCAGTCTGTCTGTGCTGTTTTGGAAGATCAAGGATTCATATAAATACAGCTGGTCCACCTGTGGGAGCAGATACTTCTCTCAATATGGGTCTATTTTTTTAACCACCTTTTTTTTAATTTATTTTTTACTTTGCAGGAGAGACTAAGGACATTTAGAGATATGTATTAACATTTCCGTACAGTGTTCATCCTGCTCCCTGTAGAGCAATGGCTTCTTTGTGATGTTATTATTGCATCCAGTGTTTGAACTGTTTGATTCTCTGATCTGTTGATGGGGAATTGACAACTTTGTAAAGTCCTCAGCTGTTGTAAGTTGTGAGTGCTGTGCAATAATACATTGGATTGAAATGACTTGAACTCCACCTCTTTCCTCAGGTCTCACGGTGATGACTGGACTCACTTCTGGTTCTCTTCACTTCCATCGCAGCAGAGCATGTTTGAGTGTATGTGGCATTCCAAATGAATAATTGAGCCAATATGAAACAGGAGATGCTTGCCAGGTTGGACAAGAGAGATTCATTATTTATTAAGCAGCGCTGTCATTACAACAGGGAACATATCAGGCAACACAAAAGAGCATTATTTATGAGCAGGGAATCAAAGAGCAGCCTGAAGGGGGGGCTGTAGAGCGACAGAGGAACAACAGTGGAGGGACATGCATGAGAGAACGAGATCAGAGATTTACCTTGAGGTCAGAGAAGAATGTGTTTTTCCACAAATAATCTACTGTCATGGAATAAGCTTTCAATTCTAATCAGTTTATTCCTGTATTGCCTTAAATCACAACAGTAGTAGAACACATAAGTATTGGTCCATGGGGGAGTTGACCAATGTCCATGAATGTTGATAAATCTAAGCTTTGACACTGAGGTCTTTAAGGATATAAAAGCAAGAGTTCCTGACCTTTAGCCCTCCGCACTCTGAGCCAGACAACACTCTAATTAGTTCAACCGACAGTGTTTGGATTGATCTACATTTTGGTCCGAGTTGCTTCACCAATATTTGTTGAAAAGGCAACCAAAAAAACAAGTGGAGAAAGGGCACAATATCTTCAGGTGTTTTATTTCTAGATTGTTCAGAATTCATTGGTTTATAGAAGGCGGGATGACCACTTGTCGATGAAGACAGAGGATTCAAAGTTTTTGACATGATCTGTATCAACGTGCAGATACTGTAGTAACAACGTGGGTCAGAACAAATACAAAAATAGTATAAAAAAAAAAAACAGTTTAAACAAGCAACAGACCAATAGTAGTAGCTGACCCCCGGGGCCGCACTTTGCCCAGGTTTGCCCTGCGACTTGTCCACCACGCCTCAGACTGTAGAGACTAGCTAGGACTGAAGCAGTGATTACTAAAATGACGGATTTATGAAATGGGAAGAGACTGGTGCTAAAGGCAATGCACCAAATTAAAGTGAATGAAATGGGATGGTTGGGAAGCAAGTCCATGATGATGGAATTACAAGAACAACTCAACAACTGTCCACGAATGACGACATGGTTCAAGAGACAACTGCAGTTTATGAGAGTCATGATTAAAGGTAGGAAAGGGGATCGAACCCATGATCTTTAGTTTACAAGTCCAACGCCTTCCACTTGCCCACCACTCCCACACAAAGGGCTGCAGCAGAAATTAAGAGACCTACATTATTTACTGATATATGAGTGCACTTTAATGCTTAGTATTCTACTGTATATAACACATTCCTGAGAGGGTACACACATGATACAACTACCATTTTTGAGTAATCAGTCCAAAGGCATGGATGGGATTTGAACCCATGACCTTTGGTTTACAAGACCAACACCTTACCACTTGGCCACCACACCTGTGACATATAAGGTAAATCTTTTCAATAGAGAGCCATCCAATTGGACCACCATGGATAAAATGACCTGAGGCTGTCTGAGAAATCAGCTTAAAGGCATGGATGGGGGTCGGACCCATGATCTTTGGTTTACAAGACCAACGCCTTACCACTTGGCCACCACGCCTGTCACAAAATTTTTACATAGAAAAGAGGGGACTCAATATCCAGATCCAGGACTGAGACTAGATCAAAAACTAAACGTTGTTTCAAGGGTGTCTAATTATGAAATGAATTGTGAATGATTGTCTGGAGTTTGTCAGAAAAAGAGAGAGAGGTACTTGATTTGAAAAAACGACACAAGCTCCTCCCCCTTCCTTTCTGATTGGTCTACGCCTATGTTTCCGTAACACTTTTAAATGTTAATCAGAGAACACATTATACATATACATTATTAATACACATGGACGGAGGTTTTCAGAATTATTTGTTAACGTTTTAATGAAAAAAATAATGTTTTTATGCACAAAAAAAGCGGTTGAGGCAAACCCGGAACAAGCTATTATCATGTATTGAACATTATAGGACACATCTGCAGAGGATCTGATTATGGATATAGGTTCAGTATATAAATGATTATGGATATAGGTTCAGTATATAAATGATTATGGATATAGGTTCAGTATATAAATGATTATGGATATAGGTTCAGTATATAAATGATTATGGATATAGGTTCAGTATATAAATGATTATGGATATAGGTTCAGTATAAAAATGATTATGGATATAGGTTCAGTATATAAATGATTATGGATATAGGTTCAGTATATAAATGATTATGGATATAGGTTCAGTATATAAATGATTATGGATATAGGTTCAGTATATAAATGATTATGGATATAGGTTCAGTATAAAAATGATTATGGATATAGGTTCAGTATATACATAAGTAACTCAGAGCGGATGTTCAGAATTCTTTGTTCAGTTTTCATATAGTTCCAGAGCCTAATAAAGGCTTGATTCGGAGGCTCCGCGAAAACAAACAACTGCGCATGCGCGCAGCTGCGAGCATCAGCGCCGATGATTGACAGCCCTTGGCATGACTCGATTGGTTAATGTGGACGGCATCGTGGATTCTGAGCTATAGCTAAGAGAAGGGAAGGCAGGACTTGGCCGTAATATTAGAATGCATAAAATTACTTATTTTATATCAACATTTAAGGCCAAGAGGTCAATTTAACACATTTCCTAAAATTTGTATTTCATTTAGAGTTACAGACTATCACTTTAACTGAACTTACTGTGGCCGTAGATCCAGGACTCTGCTCTTACTCTCAGTCCTGTAATAATATGATGTCATTGTAATACATATTTATTAGTTCACAATGCAATTAAAAATCCGTATTATCCTTCTGTTCAACTCTCTCTCCTAATCCCCTTCTTCTTTTCCTCCCATAGTCTTGTTCTGACGCAGGATGACACTGTCTTTCTAATCCCTCTTGCCTTTTTACCTTCGCTTCCTCCTGTTTTTCTCGTATAAATCAAAGCAGAGATCCGTGTATGTGGGAGTGGGAACCTGAAAACTGTGTAACACCAATAAAGCAGCCGCCGCACCGCCGACCTATCCGCCCACGGAATATTAGATTATAGCAACTCGCTGCTATGAATAAATCATTGAACCTCGGCGGACCGTATCTGTTTCGCGTTTGAATAATTAGCAAACTCATATTGGTGTCATGTGACCGCGAGACGGAGTTAGAGCCGTGTCACTGTGTCTGGGGAGTCGTCGTTCAGAAAGAGCAACACAACAAGAAGAGAGTATCAGATGTTAAAGGAGACGTCTTGTGCTAAATCAAAGTTTTTGAGCGATTAATTGTGTCGGGACGTTGTGTCAAAAACAGACCCGGAGTGGTTTTTAGAACCGGGAACGTCGCCCCCTGTTGGTCTGGTGCTGCTTCCAATATGTTCCCAAGTTTCCGAGCTCGGGAAACCATCTCCTTCCATCTGAGTGTGTTGTTCAGATTTACTAAAATTGGAGTAATTTATAAAGAGCGGGTCTGCACACACACACACACACACACAAGCTCACAAATATACACACACACACACACATACAAATGCACACACGCACACAAAAACACACGCACACATACACAGACACACACATACAAGGTCATAAATATACACACGCACACACATACAAATGCACACACACGCACACAAAAATACACGCACACACACACACATACACAGACACCCACACACAAGGTCACAAATATACACACGCACACACATACAAATGCACACACACGCACACACACAAGGTCACAAATATACACACGCACACAAAAACACACAAACATACACAGACACACACACACACACACACATGCTCACAAATGTACACAGACACACACACACACGCACACACAAATACACACACATACATACATACACACACAAATATACACAGACACACACAGCTGTTGTTTTGTGCTTTACAATTGTTTTTCTTGCTTTTACCTGTAAATGTTACTGTAGTGGTACAGTGTTCATGGTTTTACACTGATCCAGAGCAGAGCAGAGAGGATCCACAAACCAAACTCAGCAGATCAAGCATAAATCCACCGGGGAATTAAGGAATGTCATTTTTGTTGTTGAAAAATGCTAATAAACAATTCACGTACACACACACACACACACACACACACGCACAAATGTTGTCTGTCCTGTTTTTCCATCACTAGTTTACATGTATTTTTGGTCTCTAACAGAAAAAACCAGAGACCCACCCTTTCTCGGCCAATCAGCTCTCATCCCAAACAGTCCAATAGTGACTCCCAGGGCTCTGTCTCACACAAGAGTCATGCTGTTTCTTTTGACCAATACTCTTACTGATAGACAAACAAATGAATGAATCAAGACAAGAAGTTTATCTACAATGTCCCTAAAGCTTCACTATTACCACCTGTAGTAAAAACAGGGAAAACCAGCCCCGAGGTAAATACATCACATTATACGTGTTTAAACCCAGTAGGAAAAATAAACGGTTGGACTCTCCGTCAGTGCTCGGGGCGGTCCGGTCCTCTCCCTATGCCTCGGCTCGGGTCTGACATTTTGTGGAAAGCCCAGCGGTGCTCGTGGCCTCACCGTGTCCTCAGCTTAATTGCAGGACAGGAGTTGAGCTGAGGCAGAGCTGGCCCTATTAGACACCATTATGACACTAGACCTGGCCATTCGGCACCTAATTTAAGGAGAGAAATGGTATTTAAGGAGCTACGAGATGATTTATGGTGTGTGTGGACCGGGGGTGAAAGAGTAAAAGTCTTGGCTGCAGCGAATAAGAACCTGAAGAATGTAGAAGAAATCTGTTCAATTAAAATCTTAGACCAGGCAAGTGCTGTTAGCAGTAATGAATATGTGTAACCTTTAGAGTAGACAGAGAGTAAATGAGGCACTTAAAGCTGGGGTACCTAAAATCAAACTACAGAAATTAGAACTAATGTATGTAATAACATCCATCTAACTGTCCCCCGCTCTCAGTTTTCACATTTATGTATTTCTGGGCTCTTTCACATCTTTGGATCAGATTTATCAGACAGAGAAGTGAAAAAAAGGACCTGTCTCCGTATTAAAATAGCTAAGCGCCGACATGACGACGGAAAGCAATGTAGTTCTAGCGCCTGGCCAGTAGGGGGCAGTGGAACTTTGCAACACAAAATGCGTGACCCCCAGCAGTATAATCACTTCCCCAACAACATCCTCCTCAGGCCGCGGCAAAGACGGGAAAGAAACGGTTTTGTTTGGACAAAGGAGTAGAATTCTCCGTGTAGCGCTTGACGCACACGTAGGATTAGTGTACCCGCCGCCATTGTTGTTCAAGTTTGTTCTACTGCACATGTTCAAATGTATGTGGGGGGAGTAGGGGTCATAGCAGCAGAGAATTCACACCTTTTTCTTCATACGGCTGAGCTGAGCAGTGTAACTGTTCAGTTCCCCTCTGGAGGCTGTTTCTCAATGTAAGTAAGTAATGTTTATTTATATAGCGCATTTTATAGACCAAGGTCACCCAAAGCACTTTACAATGTTCAGAGTTCAGATAATGTTCCAATCATTCCATACACGGTGATGACAGAAGCGAGTCCAGAACACACTGGACCATCAGCCCCCAATCAACACCATCCATTTATTCTCTCAACTCCACTCAGAAAGGCCCTGTTCTGACGGGGATTCGAGCCCAGGACCTTCTTGCTGAGTAGCGAGAGTGCTAACCACTCAGCCACCGTGCCGCCCATGTCTGCGTTTTCACCTGAAACACCATCTTCATGTAAACCAGGTCTGTCCAAAACCCAGGCCCAGTCTCTTGTTTTAAAGCCCAGTACGTTTGGAGTTAAGTTGTGGTCTTGTGAGCTGGTGAGATAGTAAACATTTGTCGTTCAGCCAACTAAAGCTCCGTTATAGATCTTTTTAAAGCTTTGGACACGCCAATGCCAGTCAAGACAGTTTTTCAGTCCGTGACGTCGGCCCGCTGGACTAACCCTAACCCTGACCCTACTAAAATGTTTGGACACCCCTGATGTAAACGAAAAGCCAATCCGATACCAACTCTAACATTTTACGGTTGCAGCGTCTCCGTGTAAACAGCTCTCAGCCCAGAAACCCCGGCAGCCACTTCCTCACTCACTGAGAGACACAGGAGGGTGTGTCAGAGCGACTGAGCATTGAACCCGCTTCACTGATGATCAATTTCATAATGTTTTTCACTTAAAAATACAAAAAGTCACCTCCAAACTTTTGATGCATATATTTTCAAGCCACAATTCAAAACTTTTGTCACAGTGCTCTGCAGGGTCCAAGCTACATTCACATAACCACATTCACAGCAGGAATACATGTCATTCTTGCATTTAAATGTATGTGTTGAATTATATAATGACAGATTACTATGGCAACCAATAAATACATTTCTAATAACCCCTTTTTGTCTGTTTGAATGGATTGAAAATAGTTTTAAAGGAGACTGCTGAGCGTACTTAACGGTTTGTCGGTTTTATGGCACTTTCATACACACCACTGGACGTCTTTTTGTTAAGGTCATAAAACGGCTGTAAAGTTTTTAAGACAAAGGGTGAAAAAATGCTAGGTCTGCTACTGTAATTACCCGACATGACCTGAAATATTCTATTCATTGACCTTTGTTTAAGCAGGAAAGTCCCACTGAGATTTCAGAATATCTTTTTCACGGCAGTCCTGGCCCCAGAGAGATGGGAGCGATAGTTCAGGGTTTAGTGATGGCATAAATATAAATAAATGTGTATAAATGTCCCATAGAGCATTATTCATTCACTCCGTACACTGCGGTGGTTTGCTAACGTAGCCACAGCTGCCCTGAAGGGAATAAACAAGGGTTGCCTCTACTGATAAGATCCCATTAATGTTTTCTTGACATTTATCTTTGACAGATTAAAAAATGCGTTCTTGTATAACTCACCATAACTCTGCAAACAATGATAGTGTTTTTTTTTTTTTTTATCTTCATATGAGAACATTCTGTCTTAAAACAAGATTCTCCAATAGGACAAAGCCATTTCGTTTTATTTGAAGAACTATGCTTTATTTTCCAATTCCAATCCATTCCCATCTCATTTTATATTTCTAAAACATGTCTCTTTTAAATATGTTTGCTTGTCCCATTGGCAAATCTTGTTTTAAGGCAGTCAGAATGTTCTCAGATTAAAATACATCATGCAACATGTATTTTTTTTGACTATTTGCATTGAACACTATCGGTATGAAACAAAAAACCCGTCTTAAGACCAACTTTAACTCTCTGGATGAGTCGTGTGGTCCACTGTTTTATCTGTTTTATTTACCGTATTGGTTTTATTGTTTTTTTTTGTATAGAATAACTAGCGATTACAACCGGTTGAATTCCAATCCGACCAATCAGCGGAGGCGGGTGTTGTAGTTAGTTGTGGGTAATGTAAAGAGTTTGCGCCGAACGGGCAGGTTGTAGTTTGACAATGGGGAAAAATCCGATAGTAAAGTAATCTGGTCTGGTTCTATCAAGAAATTGAAGCCGGAGCAAGAGGAATGTTTAGCAAATGTAATCGCTGGCAAAGATTGTGGCACTACTCCTCACTCCGTAGCGGCAAAGCAGATGGCTAAATGCTAAATGCGAACAACTCACTCGGGCGCATTACAAACGTCACGGTAAACTCAGATCCAATCGTTTCAATCTGCAAAAGGAGTTAACCCCACCCACCTGTTAACAGAGCCCAATGGAGCACTTCCAGACCTTAGTACGAAATGTAATTTGTACTGTGGTGTGGTACGACCAGGCTAGAGTGTGGTCCAGGTCTGAAACACATGTATGAGTTTCACATGGGAACCTCCTGATGGATTTGTGTGTGTGTGAGATCCAATGCGTTCGACCGAAGGAGATTTAGTGCGCTGGAAGCAGACGTCTTTGAATCCCATGTGTCGGATCGATGCAGCAGGATTCGCAGAGGTTGCTCCGCGCCACAAGGCTCTCCGATCAAATTCATGTCATTAGAAAAACCGCACGGTGAACGGCGTCAATAAAACCTCTGGAAATATAGGTCAAAAAGAGAGAAGAGATTTCACGCTTGCTTCTCTATTGTGTTAAACCATCAACAGAGACAAGGGGGTTTCTGTCCTCTCTCTCTGACTGTGGATTCTCTCTCTGTCTGTCTGTGGTCTCTCTCTCTCTCTGTCTGTGGTCTCTCTCTGTCTGTGGTCTCTCTCTCTCTCTGACTGTGGATTCTCTCTCTCTCTGACTGTGGATTCTCTCTCTGTCTGTCTGTGGTCTCTCTCTCTCTGTCTGTGGTCTCTCTCTCTCTGTCTGTCGTGTCCTCTGCATTAAGACAAATACTGTGGTGACATCACACTTGGTCAGACTGATGAACAGTCCATGGCTTTGGTGATAAAACTTGGTTAAAACTCAAACCAGATTTTCCACTTGGCTTCATATGTCACAGAGCATCAGCCTCTGAGCAGCGAGCTTCTTTCACCAGTTCTTTTTTTCTATTGTTTGTTTGGGAAACTTTCTGCTGCTGTATTCTGTTGTCGACCCTGTTCTATTTTTGGAAACCCGGGGCACGCTGGGTTACACAAGTAGGTTTGATACGAGATGTGTGAGCGTGCGGTGGGAGAGCTGTCAGAGAAAGTAGGTCTCGGCTCAGACTGAATCACTGACTCCAGGACCCAACTTTATTGTTCCATAAGTCATACAGGTAGTTAGTCCCAATAGAAAGGACTCTGAGGAGCACAGGGACTGGCCCCCTGCTGGAACTCTGAGGAGCACAGGGACTGGCCTCCTGCTGGGACTCTGAGGAGCACAGGGACTGGCCTCCTGCTGGTCCCAGAGTCAGGACTCAACATTGGGAGGCTGCGATTCAAATGTATGCAGCTAAAATCTGGGACAGTCTTCCTGAAAATGTGAGAAAGGCTTCTTCTCTGACTATGTTCAAATCCAGGTTAAAAACAGTGATTATTTAGTTTTTGAATGCTTTGTGTGATTGTTTATTTTTTGGGTCAGCGCTTTGAGTTTCCTTGTGTATGAACTGTGCTACACAGATAAACTTGCCTGTGAATAAAAATATAGACTTAAAAAGGCTGTGTGCCGTCCTCTCTGTCTGGTGCACACTGGGGCAGTCTTGCACAGCTTTTCCAATGTGGTTTTACTGCAAATGGCAAATAAATCCTTGTATAAATTCTTGTATCTGGTATAAACATGTAACATTGGAATCTATTTGAAAGACCAATGAATAAAGTTGAGCTTATAGGGGCACAGCACTCACCTTCTCGGCTGGAATGTGTCTGGTGATTAAACAGTCAGCCCCGGGGCAGCTGTGGCGACAGGAGCTTTTGCCGTCTTTCCTCTTCATGAGTCTTGTCTCCTAGTTTCAGTCGTTTGAGGCCGTGAGGCTCAGTCTGCTTCCTGCCCCTGAGGCTGAACCAGCGGGAACCAGCAGGTAACAAGATACTGGCTTTTCTCTGATAATGTCCCAAAAACCTGTTTAATGCCATGATGAGAGAACAGTGAGAGAGAGAGAGAGAGAGACCACACACAGAGAGAGAGAGAGAGAGAGAGAGAGAGAGAGAGAGAGGCCACACAGGGAGAGAGAGAACCGAGAGCGCAACCACACAGGGAGATATAGAGACCAGAGAGAGAAAGAGAGACCACACAGGGAGAGAGACCCGAGAGACAGAGAAAGATCCGAGCGAGCAACCACAGAGAGAGAGAGAGAGACCAAAAAGAGGGAGAGAGTGGACAGAGAGAGAAAGAGAGTCTAGAGAGAGAGACCACAGAGAGACCACACACATAGAGAGAGACCAGAGAGAGAGAGAGAGAGAGAGAAACCAGAGAGGGAGAGAACATAGAGAGAGAGAGACCAGAGAGAGACCACACAGAGAGAGACCCGAGAGAGACCACACAGGGAGTGAGAGAGACCACATACAGAGAGAGAGACCCGAGAGAGAGAGACCAGAGAGGGAGAGACCACAGAGAGAGAGAGAGACCACAGAGAGAGAGAGACCACAGGGAGAGAGAGAGAGAGAGAGAGAGAGACCAGAGAGGGAGAGGCCACAGGGAGAGAGAGAGAGAGAGAGAGAGAGAGACCAGAGAGGGAGAGGCCACAGAAAGAGAGACCAGAGAGATAGACCAGAGACAGAGAGAGAGAGGACTTGATTGCAGGTACTTTTAGCGGTAATGTTAGCATCTAAACTGTTAGCATCCAAAGCCTAAACCTTCAGAGCTTCTTAAAAACCTCCGGCTGCAGGGAGTATTTCAGAATCAATCACCGCCCAGAGCAGAGATAAGCCTTTTACTGTTAAATGCTTTTGAGTCCCTGTCCACTCTACGAAGAGGTGTTGTGACTAAGATAGATGCAAAATGTCTGGAAAAGTTAGTTTTGGCTAACTTTTATGACAATCTAACAGTCACAAACGCAATGGAAGAACTCAAACTTGAATGAACGAGCTCCGATTCAAAAATGCTCCTTGAAGATATTTGAAAAAACGTATTAGATTCAGAAAACTGTATTTATTCAATCCCCAGCAGAAGATTCAAAACATTTGCATTTGCCCTCACATTTTAACACATGTAAGAGCAAAAACTACATCCATACATCTATGTTCTTCCGCTTTATCCAGTGCCCGGTCGCAGGGGCAGCAGTCTATAGGCAAAGATGTCCGGACTTCCCCTTCCATGTCATCCGAGGGAATCCCAGGCCATAGTCATTTAGTAGTAGAAGTAGTAGTAGCCTGGTCTTACCACACCATTGCACACATTTCATTTCGTACTTAGGTCTGGATTTGCTCCATTGAGCTCCGTTCCAGATTGAAACAATTGGACCGCAGCCACAAGGATCAGACCCATGAAGGGAAATAAAGCTAAAGTAAAGGTGCAGTTTTATTGATCCCCAAAGAGCAATTCATCCTCTGCATTTGACCCATCCTGATGCCGCTAAGGCTTAGGTCAGGAGCAGTGGTTGCCGTAGTAACAGCGCCCGGGAACCCATCTCCAGATGCTGATGCTCGGCTTGCTCAGGACTACGGGGGCTGCAGAATTTAACATAGTGTGCATGTTTTTAGTGGTAGGGAAAACCGGAGTACCCGGAGGAAACCTACGTAATAATTGACCGGAGTTTACGGATGGCTAAGGCCAGACTATAGTAGTAGTAGTAGAAGTAGTAGTAGTAGTAGTAGTAGTTGTAGTAGTAGTAGTAGTAGAAGTAGTAGTAGTAGTAGTAGAAGAAGAAGTAGTAGTAGTAGTAGTAGTAGAACATGCAGTAGAACATTGTGTACATAGATATTTGTTCCGACTGCGTTTGTTTTGTGTGGTAACAGGGAGCACACGTGTTGCTAAGACGGTTGCTATGGCAAGATGGAGTTTCCCCCCAGTGAATGAAGGCATCTGATTGGTCAATTACTTTAATGGCTGGATTTTCAAAGACAATATCACAATATAAACCCAAATATCAGCCCAAAATGGTGAGTGTGACACAAACAGTTACTGAGCGAGCGGCGTTTACTTTTACATGAGCCAAACTATCCCTCTACAGTATATACAGCCCATGGCTCCTTTAACATGGAAGATACATCACATTATTGTTCCCAACTGATGTCACACTGACGATAGTGAGTAATGGAAGAAGAAGCGTTTGGTTTCATCAAATCACAACTTTATTAAGAAAAGAAAACCATTATTCTTCGTCTTTCAGTGGAGAATTTTTCACAATTACAAACAGACACAGATCTCCAAACACAGAGAAACAACATCAGACACACATCATTAAGAGAAAAGTTGGCAAAACCAAATTACAGAAAATCAGTAGTTTTTGGAAGAGCAATTATTCAGCGTATGTACATGTTTATTTCTATCTCATCATTATTATGAAACTCTCTTTTATTTTTGAAATGTGAAGCGTTCTTCCCGCAAACCACAGTTCATTTCAATTGTTGCCAACTTTTAATGGTGTTAAAACCACTTATTCAAGGTGCTGATCCAAGGCTGGTTTGAGACTGGGTCTGGACTAGTTTTGGACTGGTTTTGGACTGGTTTTGGACTGGTTTTGGACTGGTCTTGGACTGGTCTTGGACTGATCGGGGACTGTTCTTGAACTGGTTTTGGACTAGTTTTAGACGGGTCTTGGACTGGTCTTGGACTGTTCTTGGACTGTTCTTGGACTGGTCTTGGACTGATCTTGGACTGATCTTGGACTGTTCTTGAACAGGTTTTGGACTGGTCTTGGACTGATCTTGAAATGGTTATGGACTGGTCTTGGACTGGTCTTAATCTAGATTTGGACTGGTCTTGGACTGATCTCGGACTGGTGTCGGACTGGTTGTTTTAATAAATCTGGTAGAAAACTATACATACAGTATTTGGTTGAATCTCTCAGAATCCCATTGGTTTGAACGGCAGCCGTCAAAATCCCGGCTCTCGCAGTTTTGCATAAACCCATCCACCAGTGTTCAACAGTTTTATGGCAGAGGGCACAAGTCAGCAATCAGAGGATGTTTAGGCTGAGGCAGAATACACTTAGCTCCATTCAGAACCTGTTTTTCACACAAAGAGTGAAGTTCTGAAAGTTTTCCTCCAGTGATTTTAGAGCAACTTTTCACGATACTCTACAACTTGTTTTTGACCTTCAGCATCAGGCTTTGGAACCAACAGAGAAAAGAAAAGCAGAGAAGAAAAAAAACAAAAAAATATTGAGAATTTTCCGGCAAAGTTTTGCGACAACTGGAACGCCGACCACTCGCCGCGTGTTTCGTGGCTTCGACTCCTGCGTGAACCCAAAAGGCCATCACGTAGGAATAAAAAGCCATAAGACACGACGGCGATCGACCGGGAAGAGGGTGTAGGAAGCCAGGCAAGGAGGCAAGGAGGCAAAGGAGGAGGCGAGGAGGAGGCGAGGAGGAGGCGAGGAGGAGGAGAAAGTGCCTAAAGGAAAGGAGAAACAGGTGAGACAGGCGTGCAGATTGGGAGGAAGAAGGACAGAGGCAAGGACGGAGCTGTAGGGACTTGGAACATTTCAACCCTTGGCATCATGTTCAGAGCCAAGAGCAAAATTTGACTCTATGATAAGTTAAAAGTGGTATATATTAAATTGGGTTTGTTTTTATCAGAAATAGTCTTGTAAAAGTAAAAAGCTGTGTCTTTGTATTATTAGAAAACATGTTCTCTTTTGTGCAGGAAAGAGCCCTGTGAGTCGCTATTTGACTCTTTCTGCAAACATACTGTACATGGATGAGAAAACTATAGGGATAGAAGCCAACTGAGACTGGAGACCAGAGAGAGAGACCAGTGAGTGAGAGACACTAGAGAGAGAGACCAATGAGAGAGACCAGTGTAAGAGACCAGAAAGCAAGGCCATAGAGAACCAGAGAGAGACCAGTGAGAGAGAGAAACCAGTGAGTGAGAGACACTAGAGAGAGGGACCATTGAGAGATCTGAGAGAGAGACCAGAGAAAGACCAGAGAGAGACCAGGGAGAGAGACAAGAAAGAGACCAGAGAGAGACCAGTGAAAGAGACCAGTGAGAGATCTGAGAGAGACACCAGTGAGAAAAACCTGTGAAAGAGACCAGCGAGACACTAGAGACACTAAAGCAGACTCGGTCAGGGCACAAAAGAGAAAGTGCCGGAGGGCCGAGCGGAAGTGGCGCAAGTCCAACCTCCAGGTTGATTACAAGATCTTCAAAGATAAGTTGTGCGAGTTTAACCGGGTGCTACGTAGTACGAGAGAAAGGTATTTTTCTGAAATGATTGAAGGCTGCAGTAACAATCTGCGTGTTCTGTTTTCAACAGTTAATAGATTAACAAACCCCCCTGTTCAGATGCCATTAGAGCTAACTTCCAAACGTAAATGCAATGAGTTTGCACACTTTTTCAATGACAAGGTTCAAGGCATCAAAAACGCCATTGTCTCCAATCCACAGATAACAATCCAACAGCCAGAAAGGCTCTCTGAGCTAACTCACTTTGCACCTGTAGATGATAAAAATGTCCAAGAAATAATCTCCAGTTTGAGCTCCTCCACATGCAGCCTGGATGTACTACCCACTAGATTTCTGAAGTCTGTTCTGGGCAGTCTGTTACCTTCACTCACACAGATAGTAAACATGTCCCTTCATTCTGGAATATTCCCAAAGGCCCTGAAAACTGCAGTCATCAGGCCCCTGCTAAAAAAGAGCAGCCTGGATGCTACGGTACTTAACAACTATCGTCCCATCTCAAATCTGCCATTTATGGGGAAAGTCCTTGAAAAAGTTGTCTACCTACAGCTTACTAGATTTCTTATAATTAACAACTCATATGATATGTTTCAGTCCGGCTTTAGACCCCACCACAGCACTGAGACTGCTCTTGTCAAGGTTACAAACGATATCCGGCTGAACACTGACGCAGGCAAAGTCTCAATCTTAATCTTGTTAGATCTGAGTGCTGCCTTTGACACCGTCGACCATGAGATCCTCTTACAGAGACTAGAGGACTGGGTTGGAGTCGCTGGCACCGCCCAAAGTTGGTTTAGGTCTTACCTTGAAGACAGGAAGTACTTTGTGGAGATTGGAGACTGTGTCTCAGATCATATGGCCCTGACCTGTGGAGTACCACAGGGGTCGATCCTGGGACCTCTTCTGTTCAATCTCTACATGCTGCCGTTAGGTCAGTTAATACGCAGAAACAAAGTGTCCTATCACAACTATGCAGACGACACTCAGATCTATGTCTCACTGACTGCAGGAGAACATGGACCAGTGGACTCACTCCTTCACTGTATCCAACAGATCAGTGAGTGGATGCAAAACAACTTCCTTCAGCTAAACGCAGACAAAACTGAAATGATTGTCTTTGGTCCCCAGAAACAAAGAGAGAGCGTCATCTGTCACCTACAGTCTCTCTCCCTAAAACCTTCAAACAAGGTCAGAAATCTAGGGGTAATACTGGACTCAGACTTAAATTTTAATAGCCACATCAAATCAGTAACATCAGCAGCTTTTTACCATCTAAAAAACATTGCCAGGATCAAAAACATAGTGTCTAAAGCAGACTTGGAGATTCTTATCCATGCATTTGTCTCCAGTAGGTTAGACTACTGCAATGGCCTGCTCACAGGTCTGTCCAAACAGGCTGTAAAACAGCTGCAGTACATTCAAAATGCAGAAGCTCGAGTCCTGACTAGAACCAGGAAGTACGACCACATTAGTCCGGTCCTCAGGTCCCTGCACTGGCTTCCTGTGGCTCAGAGAATAGACTTTAAAACAGCTCTGCTTGTGTACAAATCTCTCCATGGCCTCGCACCAAACTATAGTGACATGTTAGTCCCATATGAACCAGCCCGGACTCTGAGGAGCACAGGGACTGGACTCCTGTTAGTTCCCAGAGTCAGAACTAAACATGGGGAGGCTGCTTTTCAGATTCATGCTGCTAAAATCTGGAACAGTCTTCCTGAAGATGTGAGACAGGCCTCCTCTCTGACAATGTTTAAGAGAAGGTTGAAAACGGTTCTGTTTAGCTGTGCATACAACTGAGGGATTTTATATTTTTATCTTTTTTTTTTTAATGTACTGTGATTATTTATGATTTTAATGCTTTCTTGTTCTGTTCAGCACTTTGAATTGCCTTGTGTATGAATTGTGCTATATAAATAAACTTGCCTTGCCTTGCCTAGAGAGAGAGACCAGTGAGTGAGAGACACTAGAGAGAGAGACCAGTGAGAGAGACCTGTGAAAGAGACCAGAGAGAACTAGTGGGAGACCAGTTAAAGAGACCTAAAAGAGAGACAGAGAGACCTGAGATAGACCAGAGAGCGAGAAAGACTAGAGAGAGAGAGCGAGAGAGAGAGAGAGAGAAAAGACCACAAAAAGACCAGAGAGACCAAACAAAGAGGCCAGTGAGAGAAACCAGAGAGAGACCAGTGACCAGTGATGGAAAGTTACGTACCACAGCTTTAATCCCACACGAAGCAATAATAATCAGTCAAAACTAAAATATGTGTTTGTGTTTTTGTGACTGCAGCTTTTTCTCAGTGCGAACCAGGAGCTACGTACTCGCAAAGTGTTGACATAGGGGAGAAAAAGCTCATTCCACAGAGGCCCCCAGGATCCCCCCCTTCCCCCATCCTCCTCTGAGGGCCTGTACTTTCTGATTGTGTTTCTGTTTGAAGCCGGGCCCCTGAGAGCTCTATCACTGTTTTATTAAGCCCGCAGCGAAAACATGACTGAAACAAACTCCTAAAGTGCCGTCTGGCCTTATTTACGGCACTTTCTGAAGTTGTAAACGCAAACAGAAAGCGATTTACAGTCCGGCGCGCGGCGCGGAAGGTTTGAATTTGCATAAAAATAACCAGGATTTGTGACTTGTTTTCGTGAATGTGATTTTGAGTGAGTTTAATTATTTGCAGAGGCTCATTTCAAACACTTACCTCGAGTCAGATTTGCTATTGCATTATTCTAAATATAAGACTTTTTCACAGTCAGGATTAAAAAGAACCTCTACAAAAACAGACTCCATTCTGTCTTACTTGTTCAAAAACCGACCTGGAGTTGTTTTTCTGTTCTGTCAGTGTTAGGGTTGCCAACTTGAGAACAAAAAAATAAGGGACACCATTTGGGTGGATTGGGTTGAGCACTTTTTAGTCCAACACAGTAATCATGGAATTTCATTATCTCAGATTTTAGAATGTAATTTATTGACTACATATAAAAATAAAAAATCCTTAGTCAAAAATGAAATTTAATAAATAGGTGGAACTCTTTGGCTGGTTTAGGACTTAATGCATTCTTATTAGTAATAAAAAATATAAAAAAGGCAAATGCTGTAACATACATTATTTATGTGTTACAGTAAAGACCGTTTACTGTAAAAGCAAATAAAAAAGAAAAACATGTATTCATTAAAAATAAACTCACAAATGTTGAATGTTGAAATCAAAGTCTGTAGCAGATAGACATGGTCATTATTTATAGTGTCTGAGAGTTTAGTGCATGTACATGGCTTCAGTTTTAGCTATTGTTCGTTTACAAAGCTGGTCTGGACATTTGTTGACGCTCCCTTAGCGCTTTTCTTGGACCTTGCAGTGCATTGGATTCAATGGATTTCTCTGCATTACAACAGTGCATTGGATTTGAAAAATGAATGTTGAGATGATCATTTTAACACAATTACTTTTGTTTAACAAAGTAGCTTTCGTGAGCTATTGACCGCAGAAGTCCGAATCTGGGAATATACTTTTCTAAACTTCTGCCATGAAGATGCTGCAGGCACGGCCCACGCTGGCGATTGTCAACATTAAATCAAACCAACGTCTGTGATCAAGCCTACGCCCCTTTGACACTGATTGCCCAAAAGGTAGACGCTTTACTGTGATTACTGTGTGTGTGTGTGTGTGAGTGAGTGACGCATTTAAGGTGGCTCTGAAAATACAAGACAAAAATCGTCCCGTATCGAGTCAATACAGGACGCACATAGTTTTTATATATTACGGGATAGTTCCGTATTTCAAGGGACGGTTGGCAACCCTAGTCAGTGTGCCCCAGGGCAGCTGTAGTAGAAGTTTATTACCACTGGGTTTGGAGGGAAAGAATAATGACATGTGAAGAGGCTTTGAGTGTCCAGTAAAGCGCTACGTAAAATCAACGCATCATTATTTTTTAGATCCATCCACGCTCATTTTAGAAACCTCTGGCAGGACAACTATAACTAACATACTATAATTACATATAACTGTAATTATAGTATGATATTCTTGAGCCGCTATGACATCACACTGTACATTAGGACTTCACAGACGGAGTGTGACATCACCACAGTGCTAGCTTTAACGCGGAAGAAGCAGATTGGATCATAAGCTAGCTGGAGTCAACTTCCTTACAATGGCCTTGGTACCGATCGGGGTTAGCGGGGTTATAACAGGGGCATTTATTATGCTAAAGTTAGAGATTTCATACTAGCTTCTTTATTATGCTAAAGCTAGAGATTTCATTCTAGCTTCTTTATTATGCTAAAGCTAGAGATTTTAAACTTGTACTTTATAATGCTGAAGCTAGAGATTTCTTACTTGCAAAGATTTTATTTTATTTTAGTATAGAGTTTTGTCCACTTATCTTGTGCTGTGTTCTACCCTGTGTTCTGTAACTGCAACACTGAAATTTCCCCACTGTGGGACAAATAATGGATGTCTTTACCTTAAATCTCCTTTATCCTAGCTTTAATTCACAAAATCTACTATAACAGCAGTGTGTTCCAGCCCAGTATCAGGCTCCTCCTCGTCACCTAACACCTCTAAAACACATTGGGCTTCTTCCTCTCTTCCTCTTCGCTGCTGGACGAAAAAAAAACCCTTTGTCTGCGGCGAGAGGTCGCGGCACGCACAGATAAATATGCATCACTGCGGCGCGAGGGGCATTCCTGCTCTGTATGCTAACGACCCGGCGGTGGCAGCAGCGGCGGCGGGAGGTGGGCGGTACACGTGGAAGCTGGAAAAAGTCAAAAAAACGACCTCGGCGCTCGCTGGGGGAACTCGAGTAAAGCGTGCGCGACTAGCGTGGCGGCGCGTTGCGTTTAATCTTGCTAATTGGATGCCAAAGAGACTCATTGCTATTCATTGTGTGGGCAAGGTGCGGGCGGATAATGTATTACTGTACAGGACGAGTTTCTTAAGAAGAGTTGGAAGTTCATCCCCCGGATCTATTTAAAGCTGCTACTTTTAAATCGATGCGGAGTCAGGCTTTTGGACGGATAACTTTTCTTTCGCCGCTGTCTTTGTATCGACGGGGAAAGAAACGCTACGGCATGGAGGCAAGAGGAAAGGATTAGACATAGACAGTATATATGTTTTTTTTGTCTCCATTAAACAATGCAATTTCAATATTTGTTGTGCTTTTAAAGGCAGAAAAATTTATGAAGATTTGTGATAGTTTTCCACAATCTGGCACCCCCATAAATTTTCGATGTCTCTGTGTGTTCATGGTTTTGGTGCAATTTCTCACCTGTTGTTAAAGTAGGTCACTCGTTTTCTGGCTCTCAAAACAGTTTGGCCTCTGCTCTGTCTTTAGATCAGCTTTTTCAGATGGAAAATTCTAAGAGACAGAGAGAGGCCAGAGAGAGAGTGACTGAGAGAGAGACCAGAGAGAGTGACCAGGGAGAGAGTGACCAGAGAGAGACTAGAGAGAGAGAGAGAGAGAGTGACCAGAGAGAGACCAGAGAGAGAGAGACCAGAGAGAGAGAGATTAGAGAGAGATCAGAGAGAGACCAGAGAGGTAAACAAACCAGAGAAGACACCAGTGAGAGAGATAAAGCAGACAGAGACCAGAGAGATGTTGTGTTCTGATTTGTTCACCAACATTTTCCTCTTGTTCCACTCTTTCTGTCAGGACAAACAACATGCACTATTTATAAAAAGACTTGGTCGCAAGACGGGTTAAATACCCAAATACCAGTGTTTTCTCTCAGTGGAAATGAGGCTTTCCAAAGGATTTAAACCCGTGTTACAGCGACCTCTTACCACTACATCCACATGCACTGGTGTGATTAAAAGACATTTCCCAGCAGCAGCCGCAGACACAGGGATGATCCATGTCGCAATAAAAGTGGGATTCGCCGTTTAAATAAAGTTTACGGTGAGACGGTGCTCAATTATGCAGCTCACCGACACATGATGTATGGCCTCCTCCACAGCCGCTCTGAGATTTCATTTGAAAATAGCATTTGTGTCCTTCTGTCCACAACAACTTCCTCGCAGCAGGATCGGCAAAGAAGACCCACTGTGCGCGTGTGTGAAAGCTCAATCTTGATTTGGAGATGGAATATGTCAGTTTCAAAACCCCAAAAATGCCCTGGAATCTATTGGATTAGTCTGGATTAGCTTGCTTCTATCATTGGGTTTGTAAACTATGTGTTATTGGACGGCGATAGTGGCTCAGTTAGTAGAGCATTGGCCTTTGAACCAGAAGGTTGTGGATGCGAGCCCACCACAAGACCTTCTCCACGGACTCCCACTGATGCCTGCTGTCATTGTGTCCTTGGGCAAAACACTTAACCCCACTTTGCCTGATGCCCCCGCTGAAAGAGCAAGGCTTTCACCGACAGAGCAGCCATTCTCCTCTCGACTCACCGAGTGGGGGCGGGTCCCAGCTAAAAAATGCCCAAAATGACGTGCGCTGACATGCTGCAATACCACACCAGGCCAATGGGGGTGGACCCAGAATAAGAATTATTCAGCTAATGTAATTATCTTCTTACCACTCAAAAATGGCTTTCCAAAAGTCAGCTCTTGGCCCAAAGCTCCGTTCCACATGTGTGTCAATGCCGAGGGGAGTATCCTGTTTTGGACCTGTTTAGTTTAGTTGCAGTAGAATTTTGAAACCACTCCTCAAATGAATGGGGCTCGTGCCGACTGACGGTTTTTCACATTTTTCAGCCCCAGCGGGCATTATGGAACTGCCACTGTGAAACAGGTGGCATAATGTTTGAACGGCGGAGATAGGCGTGACTATGTCTGTTAATATTTACAGTCAATGGACTCACCACCCGCCAACCCAGAAAGAGACAAAGGGGAAGAAAATGGATGGATGCACAGCAAAAAATTATTAAATATGAGGTAATAATTTCTTAAATCAAGTTTGTTCTGACTGTCTTAAAACAATATTCTCCAATGGGACAAAGCCATTTATTATTATTTCAAGAACTGTTGCTTTATTTTCTCCTTCCAAGAGAGACATTTCTTGTTTCTTTCTGTAATAAGATCTTTTTGCTTTGTCCCATTGGCAAATCCAGTTTTAAGGCAGTCAAAATGTGCTTAAAAAGAGATATATTTAGCTGAATTTGAGCATTTTTTGACCTATTTTTCATCTCTATTTGCAGTATTTGTCTCTCTCTCATCTTTCGGCCAAGTTTTTCAGGCAGAAAAGTGACAAAGAGAAGCCCACCACTCACTCACAAGACAACATGTTTTCCAGTTAGACCTGGCATTTCCAAGTAGTCTTTGAGATCGTAAAAACCAATTAAATGTCATTAGGCCGACTTAAGCTTTGCCAGTATAAGCGTGTTATACCTCACTGTAATATTTCACATCTCAGAACCTCCAGGATTCAGCAATGACTTTATTTGAATATACTGACAATATAGCTTGAAGTCACGAAATTATGTTGATAGTGAGATAGTAAATGACCAAAGATACCAGTATAGACGCCAAAAAACAGATTTTAGACGTATTTACAGAGAGAGAAATTATTCCCAACAATTGTTAAATCCAGACAAAAGACCAGCAACCACAGCAGAAGGTCCGGTGATGATGTATGGTCTGAAAACCGCGCAAAACACCTCCACATCTCTCTGCTCGTCTCTGGAACTCTCACTCACTCACTCACAGATTGTGTGAATTCAGTCCAAAAACCACAAATGTTTTACTTTTTAAAGAATCTCGCATTTCAAAGACTGGACTCGTTCAGCAGAGAAAACTTTCGCAGTGAGTTTGAAGAATAATGTTTTATTTTTTCCTATAATAAAAAGTACGTTTGCCTCTCAGCGACGGTGAACTCTGGGGTCAGTGAGAGCGAGTTTGTCGGAGCGAGAACACCTCTGCTCTTTTCATCAGAGCAGACGCAGAACCGCGCACGAGAGAAAGCAGCCGGAACCAGAGGAGAAGCACTCACACCGGTCTCATAAGCAGGAATTATTTAGCACTAAAAAAATCGTAATATTTTATCCGAAAATAGGCTGAAAACACATCTTTTTCACTGTGCTCACAACTGATTCTAAGTTGTACTAAATATGGCTTTTATCTCCCTTTTTAAACCCACATTTTAATAACAATTTTGAACCCTGTACTTTTATGCTGCTATTTTTTGACTTGATCTGTTTGGAAATTGCTGTTGTGAAGCACTTTGAATTGTGCTATACATATAAATAACTGATGGATTGATAGATACACACAGTAGAGTGTATTTACAAGAACAAAATGGTAAAACAGGGGTCTCCAACCTTTTTCAGTCAGAGAGACACAATCGTAATTAAAATCTATTTGTTAAGATGAAGAGACACAGTGGTTGACGATATGTGATTGGTTTTGTACAACTTTTAAATAATGAAAACGAAGATGTTCTGTTTCTGAAGATTGCGGCTGAACTCTGGGTCAGAGTGAATTTCGTCTGAATGAAAGAGACGAGTTCAAGACCATTTCCATAATCACCGTCATTACTGTCATTTCCCCATTCACTTTTCATCTATGTATTTCCATGGTGTTCCTACAATGTGTGTGTGTGTGTGTGTTTTGTGTGTGTGTAAGTGTGTTTGTGTACGTATGTTTATATAAGTGAGTGTGCGTTCGTATGTGTGAGCGTGTGTGCCTAGTTTGTGTAGATGTGTATGGTTGTGTGTGTGTGGGTGTGCGCGTGTATGTTTGTAAGCATGTATGTATATGTATAGGTGTGTTTGTGTGTGTAAGTGAGTGTGTACACGTGTATAAGTGTGTTTGTGTGTATATACTGTATGAGTGTTTACGTGTATAGGTGTGTGCATAAGTGTATGTGTGCGCTTACGTGTATAAGTGTGTGTGTGTGCGTACATGTATAAGTGCGTGTGTGTGTACGTGTATAAGTGTGTGTGTATGTGTATAAGTGTGTGTGTGTGTGTGCGTACATGTATAAGTGCGTGTGTGTGTACGTGCATAAGTGTGTGTGTATGTGTATAAGTGTGTGTGTGTGTGCGTACATGTATAAGTGCGTGTGTGTGAACATGTATAAGTGTGTGTGTGTGCGTACGTGTATAAGTGTGTGTGTGCGTACGTGTATGTGTGTGTGTGTGTGTGTGTGTGTGTGTGTGTGTGCATGTATGGACCAGTTCAAGCTAAACTCTCAGAAACAATGAGTTGCTTCATGCTCCAAGAACAGAGCATTTCCAAAGAAGCAGAGGACACAGACTGAACCGACGGCTCCGGAATAAATCTCACTTTTGCAGGAGAGAAAATTGAAAACAAAGAAAGAAAAAAATGTAATCCTATTTGAGTTCAAAACATGCACAACTTATTGAATAATGGGTTTAAAAACAGGGCATTTCAACTTTTCAGCAAGCTCTCGGTCTCTTCGAGGTCTTTGAGCCAGATACTTTTTTCAACAAGGATTTTTAGATATGGTTGAACTTGAATTTTATATACTATATTTTTTATATACTTTAAAGAATTAAAGCTGGGGCACCTAACTTTTAAACTGACCGGTTACTCGCTCTCAAACAGTTTCTGCTCCGATTGCTAGTTTCACATGCATGTATTGTATTTTTGACCTCTGCATAAGCTAGATGAAGCCACTTTGCTTTCCTTTTTCAGCAGACGTGTTGCTAAGACGGTTGCTAAGACAGTTGCTAAGACAGTTGATAAGACGGTTGCAAAGACGGTTGCTGGAGTTTTCCCCGCGAATGAAAGCATCTGATTGGTCAAACCTTTTAGGGCTCATATCTGGATTTACAAAGAAAATATCACAGCATAAACACCAGAATCACAGAGAGCGATAAACAACTGACGTTTGAAGCCAAAAATAGGTTTAATTGTACACATGTAAGTCAATAGGAGCCCGAGAGAGTTGTAGCAGAACATGAGCTAGCTTGTTAGCATTCTCCATCAGTTTATCTCCAAAACAGAAAAGTTGCCTGATCACTTGCTTTATACATACAAATACAGGATTTATGTCTGCAATACAATCATAACCAGTCTTTCAACTGTTACACACGTCTGAATTATGTTTGTTAGAGGTTAGTTTTTGGTGGATCTTGTGTTAGCGTGTTAGTGCCAGTGCGTCACGGTTATCGCCGCTCATCTCCTCTGAAAGCAGACGGAGGAGGAGGGAGACGTGAATATTAATTTAATCTGAGCACGAGAAAACCTTATTACGCCACCGCGGCTGTTTAGCTATTTAATGAGTCAATCTGATGGCTTTATTATTAAATTATGGCATCTAATTATCTTTTGTTTGGAGGCTACGACGGCACAATGGGAGTCACTGTGGAGGAAGTTAGGAGATAAATTAGACAGGAGACTTTGAGCTCAAACTTTGCATCTGATCCATCACCAACGTATGGAATTATGTGTCGAAAATAGATAGGATGGAAGAGGGAGACATTTTGTTATAAATAGGCATGTAATTAAAAACAATAGGAACATGGTGGTGTGGTGATGGTCTTATCTGCCCCTCCCTCCCACAAGCCACAGCACAAGTTCTAGTCTACTTCTTTGTCATCTCCAAACTCGACTTCTGCAACTGCCGCCTCTGTGGAGAGAGAGAGCAGAGAGAGACCAGAGAGAGACCAGAAAGAGACCAGAGAGAGACCAGAGAGAGAGCAGAGAGAAACCAGAGAGAGACCAGAGAGAAAGTAGAGAGTGACCTCAGAGAGAGACAAGAGAGAGAGAGCTGAGAGAGACATGTGAGAGAGACCCGAGTGAGAGACAAGACATAGAGAGCTAAGAGAGAGGTGTGAGAGAGACCAGAGTGAGAGACAAGACATAGAGAGCTAAGAGAGAGGTGTGAGAGAGACCAGAGTGAGAGACAAGAGAGAGAAACTAGAAAGAGACGTGAGAGAGAGAGGGACCAGAAAAAGATCAGAGAGAGACCTGAGAGAGAGAGCAGAGGGAAAAACCAGAGGGAGACCAGAGAGAGACCAGAGAGTGACGAGAGAGAGAAGAGCGTGACCAGAGAGTGACCAGAGAGAGACCAGAGAGAGACCAGAAAGAGACCAGAGAGAGACCAGAAAGAGACCAGAAAGAGAGAGACAAGGGAGAGACCTGAGAGTGACCAGAGAGAGAGAAGAGCGAGACCTACTAAAATCGCTATCATCTCAATCCAATATCATTTACAAATCTGTCTAAATATTTCAGTGAGCACTTATTCTTTAGAAATAATCCACCCCATATCTGAAAATTGTCACTTTTTCCTTTCCAACAGTGAGTCTCTCCGTGCACTTGTCATATCTGGATCTCTGGCCTCAGTCTCTTCTCCCAAACCGAGCCCTGAAGCCAAATCCATCATAAAGCGATCCGCGGGCACCGGCCACACCGCGAGCAATGACGTCTCCATGGAAACAAGATTGATGGGCGTGTCAGCTCGAGCAGGCGTGTGACAGACGGATCGCTCAGACGGTCCGAGGCGAAAATATGATGGATGATGTATTTATGGACGACAGCCTGCGTCGACGTGCAAGACGCGGGACTCAGGGAAAGAATGGTCCGAAAATATATAAGAAAAACATTTAGAAATAATTAAAGTCTGTTTGGTAAATGTTGTGAATAAGTCTGAAAAAGCTGATCTGAAGCTGAGAAATGGAAACTAGCGACGAAAGCAAAATGTTTTGAGAGCGAGGAAGTAGTTATTTGGATTTGTCAAGTTTGTTCAAAGTTTGTTGGGTGGCAGAGTGGTTAGCGCTTGTGCCTCCCGAGAAAAGGGTCCTAGGTTTGATTTCACCTCCAGACAGGACCTTTCTGAGTTTGCATGTTGTTCCTGTGTCTGCGTTTTCCTCCAGGTGCTCCGGTTTCCCCTATCACTAAAGACAACAATAGCTCCCCCCTCTCTGGGCGTGAGTCCGCATCCGATTGAGCAGAAGTAAACTTTCAAGGCCGTCTGGTAACTTTTATTATTGTATTTTCTATTGTTTGTACTTGCCCTTTCTCTGGGGCAAGGACTCTCCCAAGGTCTTCTCTATCTGAAGTTCTCTCCTGAAGTACTGTCTCGTGCGTAACAATGTTGCTCCCAAACCGGTCAGACAATAACTTTTTTCACCCCTGAAGTCTTGACCCCAGAGAGATGAGAATAAAAAAAATATTCAAGTACTGTAAGTTAGAAGCCGGATGGCAGATTGCTACCAGTGTGGTCAGACTGGTTTGGCAGCAACACCAAAATAGAGCCCTTTCTGGCAAACTCCCATTCTTATGCTGTGTTAACTCTCTCTCTCTGGTCTCTCTCTCTGGTCTCTCTTGTCCCTTTGTTTCTCTTTGGTTTCGCTCTAGACCCTCCCTGATCCCTCTCCGGTCTCTCTTTCGTCTCTCTCTCTCTCGCCTCTCTGCTCTTTTTGAAGTACTACAATCCTTTGCTTCATAAACTCTCTCTCTGGTCCCTCTCTCTCTGTTCTCTCTCTCTAGTCTCTCTAGTCCCCATTTGATTTCTCTCTGGTCCCTCTTCAGTTTCTCTCCGGTCTCTCTCTCTAGTCCCTCTAGTTCCTTTGTCTCTCTCTGGCCCCTCTCTGGTTTCTCTCTCATCTCTCTCTCTCTCTCTCTCTCTCTGTCATTCTGCTCTTTTTGACGTACTCCTATATGCTTTGTAAACTCTCTCTCTGGTCTCTCACTCGGGTCTCTCTCTATCTCTCTAATCCCCCGTTTGGTTTCTCTCTGGTCCCTCTTTGGTTTCTCTCTTTCATCTCTCTCTCTCCCTCGCTCTCTCTCAAGTCTCTAACTCTTATTCTTAGTCAACTCACATCATCAGTTCTAAAACATAGATTGTCAAAGTAAAAACTTGGCCCAAAGTTAACAATGCATAATACCTGTTTGTTTTGGCCCGACATGGGAGGAACTATTTCACGTTTCATAAATTACTCGGACTCTAAATCTTGAGTATTCAACAGAAACAGCATCTCGGGGGCGGGATGTTTATCACTTTAGCAAACAAAAGTCCGTGCAGCTACAAAGTCCTGGATTTATTGACTTGGGCGAACACATTTTTAGGACACAAACTCCCAACAATGTCTGGGAGATTTAATGTGGGACGGTTTAAGCGGTGGATTTATCATCGGAGACCATGAAAGGCAAGAATGGTTAAAAGTGATGGTCTCTCCGCCCTCTGTCGTTTATTGTTGGGGCAGTGTATCATTATTACATGGTTTTGACACCAGAAAACAGGTTTGAGACGCACGGCACGTACGCAGACCTTCAAAAGGGGAAATATAGAGGACATTTCAACAAAATAAAGCGGTAATTTAGACGGAAGTAAAACCAAACTGTTGCTTTCATGTGAAGAAGGTCAGACTCAAGTCACACCAGGAATGGTCTCTCTCTGGTCTCTTTCCTTGGTCTTCTTCTGGTCTCTCTCTCTCTCTCGTTTCTTTCTGGTCTTTCTCTAAGGATTCTTTGGTTTCTCTCTTTGGTATCTTTCTCTCTTCTGGTCTCTCTGGTCTGTCTCTGGTCTCTCTCTATGGGTTCTTTGTTCTCTCTCTCTTTGGTATCTTTCCCTGATCTCTCTTTCTGGTCTCTCTGGTTTCTTTCTGGTCTATAAGGGGTTTTTGTATCTCTCTTTGGTATCTTTCTCTGATCTCTATCTGGTCTCTTTGGTCTCTCTTTCTGGTTCCTCTCTAGTCTCTCTTTGGCCTATCTCTCTGGTCTCTCTCTCCAGTCTCTCTCTCCAGTCTCTCTCTAGTTTCTTTTTAGTCTCTCTCTGGTCTCTCTCTCCAGTCTCTCTCTAGTTTCTTTTTGGTCTCTCTCAGGTCTCTCTCTAGTCTCTCTTTGGTTTCTATCTCTCTGGTCTCTCTCTAGTCTCTCTCTCGGGTCTTTCTCTGGTTTCTTTTTGGTCTCTTTGGTCTTTCTCTGGTTTCTTTTTGGTCTCTCTGGTCTTTCTCTTGTCTCCCTTTAACCTTTCTTAACCAAAGTCAAATTTGTCTCCTCACGCTGACTTTTTGTTCAAGTCTGTTTAATGTATTCTCCTCTATCCACAGTAAACCTGCTAATATTCTAATGCCTATTCCCCACCGCCGCCTGTATCACCCAAGGACCAGTTACCACCATTCGGCACCACTAATCACAAAACCAAACGACGTCTCTGCGGAGGTTTTCACACCGACACACGCCATGTATAATTGATGCCCTGTTCTTCTGATGGACCGGGCTGATAGGGCTTGGCGGAGGGGAACAGCTGCAGCGCCGTGATGGGGTCCGCCGGAGATGCTTTCCGCCCCGCCGCGACCAAAATGGCCCTCATACATCGCCGTAATCTGCATGGGAGAACAGGAGACGCCGAGGAGGGGAGGATGGGGGAGGATGGGGGGTGAGGCTAATGGTCTGGCATGAGTGGATTCCTTGCCGCGAAGACGTGAGGAAGAATGAAAAAGGTGGAAAAGCTGGAGACATGGAGGCTGTGGTTTAAGTGCTTGGATTGGGTTTCATCTTGTTTCGCAAAAAATGCTAAAAAAGGCATTATTTAATATCAGAAACAAGAATGAGACTGTTTACTGTTTGAAGTAATGCCTTCTGTAGAAAAAATATGGTGAACGAGAGAGCAGAGAGTTACCAGAGGGTGAGAAACCAGAGAGAGAAGCAAAAGATAGAGGCAAGAGAGAGACCAGAGAGAGAGGGACAAAAGAGAGACAAGAAAAACACCATAGAGAGAGAGAGAGATTTTAGTTTAGTTAACATTGAGATCTATTGGAATGCCAGGTCTTGAACGAGACACACGTGAGGGGAGGGGCCAAGGAGGAGCAGAAGAAGGCGGCGGCCAGCGCAGCACGGAGCAGGCAAACAGGCGAAACGGCGAACGTGAAATAGAGCCAGTATCTCAATAATGTGAAAACGCTTATTGTCTTTTTTTGTTGATTTGAAAATTTTCAAATTTAGATGCATTTGGTCAAATTTGAGAAAACTTTTCATAACCTTTTGCAGTGGGTATTTCTATTATCTAATGATTTATGATTTTTTTGCACCATACTGTATACCAAAACAAATTTCTAGTTTGTGAATTTCTATTACTTCCAATGGCCACCTTGTAGAAAAATTGTTTGCTCCCAAACCGGTCTGATAACAAGGACCAGGACTTCAGGACTCCCATGAAGTCCTGGCCCATATCTGAAGTCCTAACCCCAGAGAAAGGGGAATAAAAAAGCAATTACAAGCCACCTTTGAAACTCCTCTTCTGCTACGCCGGATGCAGACAGGTTCCAGAGTGGTCAGACCGGTTTGGCAGCAACATCTCTGCTTCCAAAGGCCCTCACTGAAGCCCTCACTAATCCGTACTTATTCCAGAAGTGTGCTGTCAACCCCGAAACCTCAGCGCTGGCTCCAAACCCCTCTCCGGGTCTCTCTGATGCAGTTTGGCTGGCGTGCCGCTCTGATTGGTCGAACGGTTTGGCTGCGCGGCTTGGAAACAGTGGGTTGTTGGATGAGAAATGACCTGAGCAGCTCTCGTTCTGTAAGCTCACCAAACAAACAACCAAATCACTCTCGGATAACGGGATTACGGTCCGCAGGTGTCGGGACTGAAGCTGTAATTAAACACAAACCGACGTCTCGTTTTGTTTCGGTTTGGAGTCCACAGATGCTGTCACGCTCGGCGACCGATACAAATGGGTAATAATTAGCTTCATTTTGCGACTGTTCAAAGTGTTTTATTGGATTTTTCTGTTTATTATCTAGTAGACGGTGTGCGTGAGGGGCATATCATGGACTCACAGCCTGAGTCCTGGATCTACAGCCTCAGTCCTGGGTCTACAGCCTCAGTCCTAGATCTACAGCCTCAGTCCTGGATCTACAGCCTCAGTCCTGGATCTACAGCCTCAGTCCTGGGTCTACAGCCTCAGTCCTGGATCTACAGCCTCAGTCCTGGATCTACAGCCTCAGTCCTGGATCTACAGCCTCAGTCCTGGGTCTACAGCCTCAGTCCTGGGTCTACAGCCTCAGTCCTGGGTCTACAGCCTCAGTCCTGGGTCTACAGTCTCAGTCCTGGGTCTACAGCCTCAGTCCTGGGTCTACAGCCTCAGTCCTGGGTCTACAGTCTCAGTCCTGGGTCTACAGCCTCAGTCCTGGGTCTACAGCCTCAGTCCTGGATCTACAGCCTCAGTCCTGGATCTACAGCCTCAGTCCTGGATCTACAGCCTCAATCCTGGGTCTACAGCCTCAGTCCTGGGCCTCTGTTTATCACAAGTCTCTCCATGGCCTTGCACCAGGACTGTATCTTCACTATTTTAAAGTACTGTAATTATTTATGATTTTACTGTTTCGTTTCATGTTTTCGTACAAATATACAAACAAACTTCCATCGTCTAATTCCCTGTTTGATGACAAATCCTTCCCTATAACTCCAGAATTAATCTAATGTATGTTTAGCACCATATGCTCGCGTTCCACTGACGATTAAACAGTTTTTTTTGGGCAATTTGATGAAGAAATCTCAGTTTTGGCTCTTTACTCTGTCTCTGATCCAATCAATGCAAATATGTGTTTTATGCAGCGGCTTATCAGGGATTTTAATTGCAGACAGAAGCGAGAGCAGTTTACTCTGAGAAAACATGAGTTATGAATGTAATTTAAAACACCAAATATATACTAAATATTTCCCTTTCCCTCTCTCTTTTGTTTTAACCATTTGTTTTCTCGGCAAACTACACTTTAGTTTAATTTTTGGTCCAGTTTTGCTTCTTATTTGCTTCTACTTTTAACACAAATTTTTTCCCCATGTTGTAGTCCAAGCTTCACTGTGTTATCTTTATTTAGATTTTTACATTTCACAGACCAAGCACACACAAAGAGCTTTACAATGTGTTTGAAGATGTGTTGCTAGGGCGGTTGCTAAGGCCAGCTGGAGTAGAATGAAGGCATCTGATTGGTCAACCCTTACATGGCTCATATCTGGATTTAGAAAGACATTATTTTAAATTGATTTGTGGCGCCACCTGCAGGTCATGGCCAGATCCGAAGCTAAGCAGTGCTGGGCCTGGTTAGTGCTGTGATGGGAGACCTCTGTGAACACCAGGTGTGAGAGTGGGACGGCTACGGCTGTTAAGTGCTGAACTGTCCCTGTGTCCTTTGGCAAGACACTTCACCCAGATTAGAATGAGTCTGGTGTGTGTGTGAACGGTTGGTGGTGGTGGGAGCTGTCCGTGTAGGAGTGAAGTGTCTTTGAGTGTCCAGAAAGTGCTTTATAAAACTGATGCAGAGATCTAAACATCAGGATCATAGAAAAAGATGTTTTAAGCCCAAAATAGTGAGTATGGGTTGGGAGTTTATTTTTACATGTGAGTCAATAGGATCCAGAGCGAGTTGGAGCAAACTTTGCTCATGAGCACTTCTCTATTGGGCTTCATTGAGAAAGCGGTTTAGCCTTGTCCATTGGTATTTAGTTTGCAGTCTGTGGTTAAAAACATTGAAATGAAAAAATGGAAAACATTTCTGTGCAATAATCTTTTTTGATAATTACACACATTGTTAAAAGCCTCATAAAATCCCAAAATCATACTTTGAGCCAACTTTTAAAGTTTTCCTTCTTTTCGTCTGTTTCCTCGATGCGATCCCACAACCTCAGTGCCCATCTGTTTTGGGTGAATCAGATTAAAAGACTGGGAAAACCTCTGACTTCACACCTGCTGCTGATTCAGGAAAATGTTTAAACTCAGGTAATTATTGTTAGTTCAATAGACATTTTTTTTTCTGACTAAAATTTTATTTTATGTTTGGATTAAATATATATACTGTTTCTACTATGAGCCTCTGGTTGTGTGTCCCTGTGTGTATTTGTTTGTGTTTGTTTCGTCTTGGTTTGAGTTTGGAGTTGTGTATCCTGAATTTTTGTATTTTTGAGTTTTTTTGTGTCTTAAATCTTTTTTAGCCCAAATATTTCCTTTATATTCGCCCCAATGTAAGAGTTTGAAAAAGGTGAATGTGGACAGAACGATGCAGGATATGTCTTGTGTGTGTAGTCGTGACCTCTCGCACCACTGGGACCAGCCCTGTTGCATTGTGGGTAAGCAGACCCCTGTTGCATTGTGGGTATGCTGACCTGCGGAGTCTCCTGCCGAGGGGCCAGAGGAGGACTGATTTCCCCAGGTCTGTGTCGTGGGGTCGCTGGATTGGATAAACCGTGCTCCGACATCCATCACCGCTGCAGAGGTCGCACCGGCCGCGTCACCTGTCAAACAACACACGCTTTAATAACATTAGCTCCAGACGAGCTCTTCCACTTTATCCGTGCCCCGGCCACGCAGACCTCCTCCTCTCTGTCTATTAAATGTTAAAGAGAACCAAGGACTGTAAAAAAGTGTGACATCACCACTGCGTTAGCCTTAACCTGATTTCAATGTAAGCTAAACATTTTATATTTTTCTCCTCTGCTCTCCTCTCTCTATTCTATCTGTCTCCTCTCCTCATTCCCTCCCCCCGTCTCCTCTCTCCCTCCTCTCCTCTCTCACTGTCTCCTAACTCTTGCTCCTTTCCTCTCCTCTTTCTTTCCTATCTCTCTCCTCTCCTCTCTCCTCTCTCTCATCTCTCCTCTGCTCTCCTCTGCTCTCCTCTCTACTATCTGTCTCCTCTCCTCATTCCCTCCCCCCTTATTTCCTCTCTCTCCCTCCTCCCTCCTCTCCTCTGCTCTTTTCTCTCTCCTCTCCTCCCTCCCTCCATTACTCCTCTCCACTCATCATCTCTCCTCTACTCTCTCTCTCATTTCACTGTCTCCTTTCCTCTGCTGTCCTCTCCTCTCTCTCTCCTTTCCTCTCCTCTCATCATCTCTCCTCTCTCTCCTATCTCTCTCCCTCCTCTCTCCTCTGCTGTCATGTCTCTCTTCTCTCCTCTCCTCAGTCCCTCCCTCCCTCCTCTCCTCACTTCCTTCCTCAGTCCCTCCCCCCCTCGTCTCCTCTCTCTCCCCTCTCCTCACTCCCTCCTCCCTCCCTACCTCAGCTCTCCCTCCTCCCTCATCACTATCTCCTCGCTCCCCTCTCTCCTCCCTCCCTCCCTCTCTCCCTGGTTTTCGCAGAGGCAATAAAACGGCCATCAGCAAAAGGCCAGAATGATTTTTTAATATGACGGCGTTTTAATAACCGCTGAAGACGCTCTTTATCAAGCCGAGGCAGCGCGGCTAATGGCTCCGCCCGCTTCCATCGCGCTCTCGTATTCTCTTTTATTTGTATGGCGCACATTTCATTTCACTGGGATTCAATTACGACCCAGATATATACGAGCCGGCTTCTTATTGGCAACTTTGTGAAGATTACTGAGGGAACGTTCCACTTGTTTGACCTTTAGGAGTGAGTTAACGTTGTGTAAAGTCTAAAAATAATGAATTCTGATGAGTTTAAAGCTGGGGTACGTAACTTTTTAGTGTCCGTGCATAAGTGAGATGTTCACGACATGCTGTCTTTGCTCTCTCTTTAGTGTGAAAACTAGTGATAGATCAGGGAGAGACCAGAGAGAGAGACCAGACAGAGACCAAAGAGAGACCAGAGAGAAAGACCAGAGAACGGGACCAGAGAAATGCATGAGCGGGACAAGAAAGAGACTAGATAGAGACCAGAGAGATAGAGAGAGCCCAAAAATTACCAGAGCAGGACCAGAAAGAGACTGGTGATAGACCAGAGCAGGACCAGGAAGAGACTAGATAGAGACCAGAGAAATAGAGAGAGACCAGAGAGAAACCAGAGAGAGACCAGAGAAAGACCAGACCCGGACCAGAGGAAGCCCAGAGACAGACCAGAGAAAGACCACAGCGGGACCAGAAAGAGACCAGAGAGAAAGGCAAAACAATACATGCATGTAAAACTGTTTTAGATGCATTAACTAGTCATGTTATGAATTGTACTTCTCGGTTCTCTTGTCTAGAGCGTACTAACTTACTTACTCACTAAAGAAAACAAAAATTACCTAAATCCCTAGAGCTAGTGTTGCATCACAAATGGTCTTATATGGGCATTAGTTCTGATGGTGTACTGTAACAGGGGCTGAGGAAAGCTGCCATTAATAGGAGCCAAACTTCGTCCATGGGCACTTCCCTTTTGGGTTTCCTTGAGCTGCAGGTCAGCTTTGCCCATCTCTACACAGTCTTTGCCCAAATCCCGGTGTGTATTGATGTCAGATTTGCGTGTCGATTAGTTCATGAACTGATAAGAGTTGTAGCCGCGGAGTTCTTTCTGCTCCGTTCTGTTCCGTTTCTGGCTCAAATGAAAAGCAGCGAGTTGTTGACGCTTTGGAGATTGGAGAGAAATCTGGGGGAGTTTGGAGACGTCAAAAGGTTGTGTTATTGCTTTGGAGGAGATCGCGAGGAAATTGCTGCCACGTCCGTCAAACTTCAGTCTGGTGTTTTAAAAGTCGGAGCCGTTTTATAACAAATCCCCGACCGGATTTAGGCACAAAACTACAGCCAGGTCCAAATGTCTCAGGATCAGTGTGTTTTGTGACCGTGGGTTCAAAATCAAAGTGAACATATAATGCTAATTGAGTTTGGGTTTCTAGCTGTTGTTTTTTATCAAGATTGCAAACAGTTTTTGAGCAAAACATTTTATATTATTCTGAGGTACATGCCACACAAAGCCAGAGACCAGGGAGAGACCAGACAGTGAGAAACCAGAGAGGGAGAAGATACAGTGACCAGAGAGAGAAAGACAAGAGAGAGAGAGACCAGACAGAAAGCAATCAGACAGAGACCAAAGAGAGAACAGACATAAGACCAGACAGAGAGAGAAACCAGAGAGAGACCAGAGAGAGACCAGAGAGAAAACACACTGTTACAGGACAGAGACAGGGGCTACATGTTTGTGCCATTAGTTGCAGATATTAGCATGGATGGAGAGAGGCCAAAGAGAGAGAGAGCATAGAGGAACCAGAAAGAGAGAGGCCGGATAGGCCAGAAAGAGACCAGAAAGAGACCGGAGAGAGATTAGAGAGAGAGACCAGAGAGAGATGAGTGAGACCAGAGAGAGACCAGAGAGAGATTAGAGAGGGAAAGACCAGAGAGAGAAAGACCAGAGAGAGACCAGAGGGAGATTAGAGAGGGAAAGACCAGAGGGAGAAGGGTGAGACCAGAGAGAGAGCAGAGAGAGAGACCAGAGAGACACAGACCAGAGAGGACAGAGAGACAAAGAGAGCATAGAGAGAGAACAGTGAGAGACCTGCGAGAGAATACAACTTCACTTAATGGTGATTCAGCGCCAAAAGGTGAGAGAACATTTGTTTTTGCGGGATGGAATCAGCGCTTGGATTGAGTGGTTTGTTGTGAACGTGACTTCAATGAGTTGTCGAGCAACGGAGGCTAACGACGCTAATGACGCTAACGGAGAGATAAAGTCTCCGCTCTGTCACTCACGGCAACAAGAGAAGGAGTGAGATTCAAGTGGAGCTTTAAAAAGAGCTTGCAAGGACTGTTTCTCACTCATTGGTTTGCTTCACTTTAACTAGAACAAATCTGGCAAAAACAAGTTTATTTGCGTAGCACAGTTCATACACAAGGCAACTCAAAGTGCTGAAAAAACAAGACAGTAAATAAAGCATTAAAATCAAAGGAGGCCAGACAGAGAACCGAGAAATAGAATCCATCTAACTTGTTCCTCTGAAACAGTTTTCACATGCATGTATGTTTTGCCACACTCTCTGGTCTCTTTCTGGTCCCCCTCTGGTTTTTCTCTGGTCCTGTTCTGGTCTTTCTCTGGTCTTTCTCTGGCCTCTCTCTGGTCTCTCAAGTCTCCCTCTGGTCTCTCTCTGGTGTCTCTCTGGTGTCTCTCTGGTGTCTCTCTGGTCTCTCTCTGGTCTCTCTCTGGTCTCTCTCCGGTCTCTTGTCTCTCTAGTCCCTCTAGTCTCCCTCTGGTCTTTCTCTGGTCCCATTCTGGTCTTTCTCTGGTCTCTCTAGTCTCTCTTTGTACTCCCAAAGTCCCAGCAGGAGGCCAGTCCCTGTGCTCCTCAGAGTCTCAGCAGGAGGCCAGTCCCTGTGCTCCTCAGAGTCTCAGCAGGAGGTCAGTCCCTATGCTCCTCAGAGTCTCAGCAGGAGGCCAGTCCCTATGCTCCTCAGAGTCTCAGCAGGAGGCCAGTCCCTATGCTCCTCAGAGTCTCAGCAGGAGGCCAGTCCCTATGCTCCTCAGAGTCTCAGCAGGAGGCCAGTCCCTGTGCTCCTCAGAGTCTCAGCAGGAGGCCAGTCCCTGTGCTCCTCAGAGTCTCAGCAGGAGGCCAGTCCCTGTGCTCCTCAGAGTCTCAGCAGGAGGCCAGTCCCTGTGCTCCTCAGAGTCTCAGCAGGAGGTCAGTCCCTTCTGAACAGCGACCTAACCCTGTGTGCTTCATATCTCCGTCATCGACCCAATTACCGCTGCTCCCTGCCCTCCCACTTCCATTACGAGTGTGAAATAAAGACCGGTCTTCAGCCCGAGGTGCGGGGCCCTCGCTCTCCCCGCGGGGGCCTTCTCCTGTGTGTGTTTGCAGCTCTGTCTCCGTTTGCTTTGGAAGACACACAGTTTGTAACATCTTTAAACTGCAGCACACTTCACTTCTGTCCAAGCAATTGCCCATGTGGTGTCGACGGAAAGAGGGAAAAGGAAAAAAAACAGAACTTTCCAAAACCTTAAAGGGCAGTGGTCAGAGCAAAGTCATATTTAATACTCACATCAGTTTCAGTTCAGTTTGTTTATTCATTTCAGTCGTTTTTGGCAACAAAAAAAAAGGTCTGAAAAAGGACCAAGCAGAATCTAAAGTTTATACAGTAGACTTCGACCCTTTAGTAACACGGCAAACTTAAAAAGCTGCTACAGACAAATCAAAATAATATTTGCGGCAACACCACATCTTTCAATCTAACTATAGACTGTGCTTTTGAGAAACAGTATCTAAAGTATAATTGAATATAAAATATATTGAGTATAAAATCAACTAGACAGAAGGGTCGGGGGACGATGTGTGATTTGTCAGAATTTCCTCATATTTTGATGGATGGAGCTAAAAAATACGGATTTAAAGAGGAAAAAGTATTGTAACATGGATCAAACTCATATTAGAGGTGATTATTCAGTAGTCTCTCTCTGGTCTCTCTCTGGAAGCTCTCTGGTCTCTCTGGTCCCTTTAAAGTCTATCTCTCCAATCTCTCGCTCAAGTCTCTCACTCTGATTGCTCTCCCTAGTCCCTCTCTCTGGTCACTCTCGCTGGTCCCTCTGAAGTCACTCTCTCTGGTCTCTCTCTCTGGTCCCTCTCAAGTCACTCTCTCTGGTCTCTCTCTCTGGTCCCTCTCAAGTCACTCTCTCTGATCTCTCTAGTCTCCCTCCGGTCTCTCTCTCTGGTCTCTCTCAAGTATCTATGTCTAGTCTTTCCCTCTGGTCGCTCCGTTTGGTCTGGTCGGTCTTTCTGGTCCCTCACAAGTCTATCTCTGGTCTCTCTCAAGTCCCTCTCTTTGATCGCTCTTTCCGGTCGCTCTCTCCGGTCGCTCTCTCCGGTCGCTCTCTCCGGTATCTCTCTCTGGTCCTTCTCTGAACTCTCTGGTCGCTCCCCTTGGTCTCTCTAAAGTATCTCTGTCTAGTCTTTCCCTCTGGTCTCTCCGTTTGGTCTCTCTCAGGTCTCTCTCTTAAGTCTCTCTCTCTGGTCTCTCTCTCTCAAACATTTCACCCTTCAATTCCAAATAAAAAGAAACAAAACCAACTCTTTCCCCTCATATCAATCCTATTTTAAGCTCATTTCTTCCTAGTTGTTTGATTCCTGCCTCTAATTGCTGCTTCATCAGTACAATTCTCTTTTGCCGCCGAGCCAAAAACCAGCTGCTAATTATTTTCCCTTATCAGACGCTTCCGCACAATTAGAACAGCTCTGAAATACAGCCGAGGTAAGATTTCAGGGAGAACAGAGATTATACACAGTGCGGCGTGTCCAGCTGCAATAATACTTGTTTTTCTTTTGTCTGGGGGCAAAGCTAATGGCTAATTATCAGATTTAGCCTTGCAGGTGGCTAGCATAGAAACCGAAATCCAATATGGGTGTTATCGGTAATTAGCTTAATAGTCAATGTGATAAGTTGCAACGTTGGCATGTTTGCTGTAACTCGGTTTGCTTTTTGCAATCTCAATGTTTCGTGGATTTTTGTAATGGTTTATAGTGTGTACCACTGCTAACGGCTAACGGCTAAGTGCTGGTACAACACCACGGTTACCTTTAAGTCAGAAGGAAACTTTTGTGGCTTGTGTGCACTGCAGTTAGTTCAGAGGTTGGATCTCTCTCTCTCTCTCTCTGGTATCAGGTGTCTCTCTCCAGTGTATTTCTGGTCCCTCTCTCTGCTCTCTATGTCCGGTTTCTCTCCTTCTGGTCTCTCTCTGTCTCCCTCCGTTCTCTCTTATGGTCTCTCCAGTCTCTCTCACTACTCTCTCTGGTCTCTAGTCTTTCTAGAGACTAGAAAGACTAGTCTCTCTGTCTGGTCTCTCCTGTCTCCCGCTGGTCCCTCTCTGGTCCCTCTCTCTGGTCTCTCTCTAATCTATCTACTGTATCTGGTCTCTCTCTGTCTAGTCTCTCTCTGGTTTATCTCTGGTCACTCTCTCTGGCCTCTTTCTGGTCTCTCTACGGTCAATCTCTGGTCTCTCTCTCTGGTCCGGTCTGCTCTAATGTTTCCTTCTAATCTCTTTCTCAAATCTCTCTCTGGTCTCTCTCTGGTCTATTTCTGGTCTCTCTCTGGTCTCTCTCTGGTCTATTTCTGGTCTCTCTCTGGTCTCTTTCTGGTCTCTTTCTGGTCTCTCTCTGGTCTCTTTCTGGTCTCTTTCTGGTCTCTTTCTGGTCTCTCTCTGTATTTTTCAGAAACTACGTTAAACAGTCGTCATTCCCTCAGGATCGGTTCAAGCATGTTTTTATGTCTCTCTATCTGATGTTCCCACTCCCGAACACCACCCCCCAGAGGCTAACCACTGCAGCCGCTTCACGCCTCACAAACTCTGGCCATAGCCGCGCTTAACCCCCCTCCTCCCCGACTTTAATGGCGTCTGGGGATGCGCTGCCAAAGGGGTGTCGTGTGTTATTGCCCACACTGAGTATTAGCCGGCTCCTGTTTCCCCGCGCGCTAATGCGTAGCTAGCCTCCAGCGTCGCCAAATGGGAGACTTCACGGGCGAGTCGTCAAAGCCTGAGTATGAGAGCTGGGGAGGGGGTCGCCATGGTAATGTATGTAGCAAGTCCAAAGGCAAATGGAACTATGTGGTACAATCCATCCATTCCTGGGGAGAGAACAGAGAGAGAGAGAGAGATACCAGAGAAAGAGACCAGAGATAGAGGCCAGAGATATAGACCAAAGAGAGAGAGACCTGAGTGAGACCAGAGAGAGACCAGGGAATGACCAGGTCAGACGAGTGAAAACAGGGCTTAAGTTGGCTAAACTTGAACCTCAATGGGATTTTGCCAGAAAAATAATAGAGTAAAACAAGGAGACCAGAGAGAAACCTGAGAGAGACCAGGGAGATACCAGAGAGAGAGAGAAACCTGAGAGAGACCAGGGAGATACCAGAGAGAGAGAGAAACCTGAGAGAGACCAGGGAGATACCAGAGAGAGAGAGAAACCTGAGAGAGACCAGAGAGAGAGAGACCAGAGAGACCAGAGAGACCAGAGAGAGAGACCAGAGAGAGAGGCTAGAGAGAGACCAGAGAGAGAGGCTAGAGAGAGACCAGAGAGAGAGAGACCAGAGAGAGAGACCAGAGAGAGAGGCTAGAGAGAGACCAGAGAGAGAGAGACTAGAGAGAGAGGCCAGAGAGACCAGAGAGAGACCAGAGAGACCAGAGAGACCAGAGAGAGACCAGAGAGACCAGAGAGAGACCAGAGAGAGACCAGAGAGAGATGCCAGTAGCAGCAGCAGCAGCAGTAGCAGTAGCAGCAGCAGCAGCAGTAGCAGCAACAGCAGCAGCAGTAGCAGCAGTAGCAGCAGTAGCAGTAGCAGTAGCAGCAGTAGCAGCAGTAGCAGTAGCAGCAGCAGCAGCAGTAGCAGCAACAGCAGCAGTAGCAGCAGCAGTAGCAGCAGTAGCAGTAGCAGCAACAGCAGCAGCAGCAGCAGCAGTAGCAGCAGTAGCAGTAGCAGTAGCAGCAGTAGCAGTAGCAGTAGCAGCAGTAGCAGCAGCAGTAGCAGTAGCAGCAGTAGCAGCAACAGCAGCAGCAGCAGCAGCAGTAGCAGCAGTAGCAGTAGCAGTAGCAGCAGTAGCAGCAGCAGTAGCAGCAGTAGCAGTAGCAGTAGCAGCAGCAGCAGTATCTGAGATGAAGCGGATCCCTGCGGAGCTCGTCCATGTGTTATCGTCCTTCGCAGATGTGCTGTCGTCACATCCATCACTCTCGCTGCTCTGGGACTCGCAGCGACGGCCAAACCGCACCATCTGCTGCCGTTTAGAACCATGACAGACGGGGGTCCACCGGGAGACGGCGAGGGGCCAGAGCTGCGCCGCCGCCATCACGCCATAGCCCCGGTAACTACACATGCATTTTAGTGGCTCTTCAACATGATCTCGGGCAAAGCTGTAACCGGTAATTATTGTGACATCTATGGACATTTTAATCAAGTTTTTTCTGAGAACCAGGAGAGCAGAGAGAGAGGAGAGAGAGCAGAGAGAGTGAGAGCCTAGAGAGGGACGAGAGAGAGAGACAATGGAATCTGAGATAGACGAGAGAGAGAGAGAGAAAGAGAGACAGAGAAAGAAGAGAGAGACAACATAGGGGGATCCAAGAGAGAGAGAGTAGAAAGAGAGAGAGCAGAAAGAGAATAGTGAGAAACCAGAAAGAGGCCTGAGAGAGAGACCAGATAGACCAAAGAGTCCATTGGGAGACATGAGGGAGACCAATGAGAGACCCGAGAGAGAGATAGAGAAAAACCAGAGATAGAAACCATGGAGAGACAAAAGAGAGACACCAGAGAGAGAGAGAGAGAAACCTGAGAGAGACAAGAGAGAGAGAGATTAGAGGGAGACCAGAGGGAGACCACAGAGAGAGACCAGAGAGAGAGAGAGACCAAAGAAAAACAAGAAGGAGAGCAGAGAGAAACACAAGAGAGAAACCAGAGAGAGAGAGAGAGAGCTGTGGCATCTCCCATCTCCTCCTCTGCTTGCGCACACACTGTAACATCCTGGGCCACTCCATCGTCACGGCGACAGAGTAATGCTAAAGCTTCTCCAACAAAACGCTTCCATTTAGCTCTACTCCCTCGGCGCAAATTAGCAGAATTGAGCTGTTCTGACGACGAGGCTAAAAGACGAAACGGTTCCAGCGGAATCATAAAACTCACAGCGAACGTTGTCAGGGCTGAAAAATGGCTGCACAAAATCCTCACGCTAACGCAGCCCGGACTCCCCCCTTGGGCCGTGTACTTTTACTCAGTCTACTTAAGAGAATTGTGTGAAAATTAAAGCTGGGTTATGTAATTTTGAAACCATAAAATCCATAGTTTCTGGCTCTAAAACGGTTTGATTCTATTGTAGTTTTTGTGTATTTTTCGCCTCAGCTTTTTCAGATAAAAAAAAAGGCAAAAGATTACAAGGTTTGTAGGAAGATGGACCAGGACTAAAGCAGGACTGAACCAGGACTAAAGCAGGACCAAAGCAGGACTAAAACAGGACTGAACCAGGACTAAAGCAGGACTAAAGCAGGACTGAACCAGGGCTGAACCAGGACTAAAGCAGGACTAAAGCAGGACTAAAGCAGGACTGAACCAGGACTAAAGCAGGACTAAAACAGGACTGAACAGGGACTAAAGCAGGACTAAAGCAGGACTAAAGCAGGACTAAAGCAGGACTAAAGCAGGACTAAAGCAGGACTGAACCAGGACTGAACCAGGACTAAAGCAGGACTGAACCAGGACTGAACCAGGACTGACCCAGGATTGAATCAGGACCTAAGCAGGACCAAAGCAGGACTAAAGCAGGACTACAGCAGACCTCAGCCGTCAATAAAGCAGGACTAGGGCAGGACAGAACCATGAGAGAATCAGGATTGAACCAGGACCAAAGCAGGACTAAAACAGGACTAAACTAGGGCTGAACCAGGACTGAACCAGGACTAAACCAGGACAGAACCAGGACTAAAAAGCAGACGCCAGCAGAAAAACTGCTGCAGATTGTGGACTGATTTGTTACTAGTATAGTATACTTTACTATTTGGACAAACTACACAACCTGATAATGAAACTAAAAAGTGAAACATGCCTCAGGCCACAAAAGCACAGATATTCTAGGTTAATATTATACATTTTTAAACCTTTTGTCTTCTCAGTTTCCACATCCTCCTTGTCTCTTAATCGCATAAAGAAGTGAGTTTTCTATTTGTATTTGACAGATTCTGAAGGAGGATCCGGTCCGGCGAGTCGCTACAAGCATTAACTGAAGTCTGGGAGATTTGCAATTGTAATTTTAAAGTTATTTTAAAAAACGTACTTTCGTGCTTCTCAGTGTTAGAAGTTTCAAATGTCGGTCTGAACCATTTCTGCCTCGTAACAAGGCAAAAGAAAGTATTTGCTTATGTCATTTTAGAGCTGATTGGAACTAGGATCAAGAAGGATCTTATCCAGGATTTAAACAGGACTAAAGCAGAACTAACCCAGGTCCGCGGCAGGTCTAAAGCAGGACTGAAGCAGGACTGAACCAGGTCTAAATCAGGACTGAAAGTCGGAATAATTCAGGCCTAAATCAGGTCTAAAGAAGGTCTAAAGAAGGTCTAAAGCAGGATTAACCCAGGTGTACAGCAGGTCTAAAGCAGGACTGAACCAGGACTAAAGCAGGTCTAAAGCAGGACAGAAGCAGGACTAATTCAGGTCTAAAGCAGGTCTAAATTAGGACTAAAGTAGGACTGAAGCAAGACTAAACCAGGACTAAATCAGGACTGAAAACAGGACTAAACCAGGACTAAACCAGGACTAAAGTAGGACTGAAGCAAGACTAAACCAGGACTAAATCAGGACTGAAAACAGGACTAAAGCAGGACTAAACCAGGACTAAACCAGGACAATTACAGCAATAATGAGCAACCTATAACTGTATCGATCCAACAAAGACATTGTTAAGTTCCATAATTCGCGGTGGACCAGAGAAAGCTGTTATTAAAAATGTAATAATGTCTCATCAATATCTCCATCCCAGAGAGGAGTCCGTGAAGCTCTGATGAATGCCTGGGTCTGAAACGTAACCGATCAACTTCAGTTTGGAAGTGGGACTCGCTTGACAACACGACCATATGTCTGTCCTGGTATCTGTGGACCATTAGTGTGTTTATGTTGAGTGCTGGTGTCTGTCAGCGGCACCGCACTATGGAGGGGAACATACATGTGGGACTAAGGTGTCAAAAATGAGTTAAAATCAAATCAAGTGGATGCTTTTCTTTGGGCTCTTTTCAAAATATTATAAACCCCTGTGTTTTTTGACCTTTTGTTGAAATACTCTGGTGTTTTTCTCCATCTGGTCTCTCTGGTTTCCCTGTCCCTGGTTCTCTCTTTCTGCCCTCAGTCTCTCTCATGTCTTCTTATCCCTGGTCTCTCTATTCTTCGTCTCTGCTCTCTCTCTGGTCTCTTCCTGGTCTCTCTCAGGTTTCTCTCTGGTCTTGGTGTTGGTCTCTTGTGTCTCTCTCTGGTCTCCCTCTGGTCTATCTCTGGTATATCTCTCTCTAGTATATCCCTGGTCTCTCTCTTGTCTCTCCATGGTCTCTCTCTCTGGTCCCTCTCTCTCTGGTCTTTCTCTCTGGTCTCTCTCTCTGGTCTCTTTCTGGTCTCTCTCTCTAGTCTCTTTCTCTGGTCTCTGTCTGGTCTCTCTCTCTGATCTCTCTCTTGTCTCTCTGTGGTCTCTATTTCTGTTCTCTTTCAAGTGTCTCTCTATCTCTCTCTCTGGTCTCTCTCTCTGGTCTATCTCTGGTCTCTCTCTCTGGTTTCTCTCTGCTGGTCTCTCTCTGGTCTCGCTCTCTGATCTCTCTCTTGTCTCTCCGTGGTCTCTATCTCTGTTCTCTTTCTAGTCTCTCTCTATCTCTCTCCATGGTCTCTCTCTCTGGTCTCCCTCTCTCTGGTCTCCCTCTCTCTGATCTTTCTCTCTGGTCTCTCTCTCTCTGGTCTCTCTCTGGTCTCTCTCTCTGATCTCTCTCTTGTCTCTCCGTGGTCTCTATCTCTGTTCTCTCTCTAACCCAGTCCCTCTCTCTCTCTCCATGTTCTCTCCTTCTGGTCTCTCTCTCTCTGGTCTAATTGGCTTGATATGTCTCCTGTCTTTGCATTTTCATCGTCGGTGAAATCGTAAGCATTTCCCGGAAACGTTCGTCGCTGTGAAAAGTTAATAATAGTTTTGTAAAATGGCTTCTCCAGCGGCTGCCTATGTGCCAGCCCAGATGGCACCGCTAACATTTAATAAAAGGTTAGATTTTTAGTCACCGGCGGCAAAGTTCCCCCTGTCAAACCCCAATAACATCACCAAACTTTGCCGTTACAGAGCCATGTTTTCACTTATACATCCTGCCTTTCTCAAGCTTTTTTTCTTCCCCAGGTTTTTTTTTTCTTCTAAAGAGAGATTTTTTTTCCCGGTGATCTGGCAAGCGGAGACGAGGTACATTTGGACTTTTCCGGAGAACACTCAAGCAGTAACCGGCGGAGGTCTACTGGTGATTTGAAATTGTAATTTGGCAGAGAAACCGAGAGAGTGGAAAGAAGATGGAAAGAGAAAGTTGAGAAATTGACAGCCCGAGGTAGAAAGTGTAAGGGTGGACTATGGTTTTTGGTCTTAAGAGTTTAGTGAAAAGCACATAAAACATTATTATCAAATGTATGTGAATAGAATTGTCTAAGATATTTTCATTGGTAATTACAATATTGTACATGATTAACCAAGAATAGGAGCGGGAGGAAGAAAAATACTTATAGATCTCACCCCTGTTGTTATTCTTATTGTTGTTATGTTTTCATTATTTTATGCCACATTAACTCTGTCTAACGACCTGAAGTGGGACTTAAACACAAAATAGTTTGTTAAGAAAATATGTCAGCGTCTTGTTATTAGGGAAACATCAGAGAGACACCTGAGAGAGACCAGGGCGAGACCAGGGAGAGACCTGAGAGAGACCTGAGAGAGACCTGAGAGAGACCTGAGAGAGACCTGAGAGAGACCTGAGCGAGACCAGAGAGAGACCTGAGAGAGACCTGAGAGAGACCTGAGAGAGACCTGAGAGAGACCTGAGAGAGACCTGAGAGAGACCTGAGCGAGACCAGAGAGAGACCTGAGAGAGACCTGAGAGAGACCTGAGAGAGACCTGAGCGAGACCAGAGAGAGACCTGAGAGAGACCTGAGAGAGACCTGAGCGAGACCAGAGAGAGACCTGAGAGAGACCTGAGCGAGACCAGAGAGAGACCTGAGAGAGACCTGAGAGAGACCTGAGCGAGACCAGACAGCGAAAGGGAGAGACCAGGGAGAGACAGAGAGAGACCAGACAGAGAGAGACCAGGGAGAAACCAGAGAGAGACGGTTGGTTATGAGATTGAGTTGTTTGGTGACATTACAGCCAAAGAAAGGAGAGCTCCAAACAAGATGCTTCGCTCTGAAAGAGGACTTTGAGTTGTTGAGGCTGTTCTCTCAGATTGATGAGAGAACAGCTCCTCGTAAGTAGAGCGCGTGTGCCAGGTGCTTCATTAGCATAGGTACTTAGCACAGGTAACCACCCATTAATGCCCATATAAGGGACTGCAGGGCCGTGTGCAGACGCCAGAGGAAACAGCAACAGACCTAAAGCAAAGAGTTACACGGAGCAAAAGAGTCACCCTTTTTTCTTTTTTTGCCAAACTGAGAATAATGTCAAAACATGTTGACTTTAAAGTCAAAATAGTATGAGTATAAAGTCAAACTAGAAAAATTATGTGATTAATCTAAAAATACTATGAGATTAATCTCAAAATGTTATGAGATTAACTTAAAAATATATTATGTATTCATTTTAAAATGAATCTCAAAATGTTGTGAGATTAATCTCAAAATATTTTGTAGACCCGAAGAGGGACCATAGACAGACTGGAAAGACCAGCACACAGAAACCAGGGCGGCCCGAGGAGAGACCGCATAGACAAATTTGTTCTTAAGAACCGTTCGTGAATGAGGCCCATTGTTTGCTGAGATGCAGGACATGCTAAAAGCTTCTTTCCACAAACTGTTGTCAGTTTGAACAAAGCACTTTATTGATCTTGCACTTGTATTTTAGCTGTTTTTTGTCGATATATTTCACAGCAACAATTGTACTGTTTTAGCCGGTTTTATTTACAGTATGTACTTGTCTGGTCCAGAGCCAGGACTCCAGGTGGGAAAACTGTTCCGGTATCAATTCCCGCTCTATTTTCCTGGGTGTGATGGTGGTCCGGCCCACATATGGGTCAGTGGGGCTCAAGGCATGAGACAACACATACAGCTTCTATTGATTCCTCCAGCTCAGTATCTCTGGTGTATCTCTGTGCAAATGAGCCAAATCCTACTCCGCGCCTCTCCAGTGACCGCCGCATTATTACCGCCGCCATCTCGCTTTTCTCAGCAATAATGGGTAACCCATAAGAGCATCGATCCAACAACAGACGTGCAACAGATTTGAGATTTGAGTCAAAATGTAATAAGCTGTGTGCAGTGGGAGTGGATGGATATTAAATGAATGATTATGAATCTATTGTGGAGAGAATTGGAAAGAGTAATGTGCCAAAATTCCTTGACATGTGTGTTGGTGCTTACCACATCTGGGCGCAGCTGTGGTACGAGTCCTGGATTTGCAGCCGTGTGGTTCTAGGCTCCAGCTCCATTGTCTTCCTCTCGTTCTTGTTCTTTGACTCTGTAAAAAAATATTGAGATATTGGACATTAAATAGTTGCTTAACACTTGGACAAACAAAGCAGTCAATTTGATGGCTTTTTAATTTGGAAGTGAAAATACACTCCTCTTATGTGCATTTTTGGTCTTTGGCGACTTTTACTGTATATCTAGTTTATTTCGATATGTTTTTTATTGTTGCATCTCTTGAGCTTGAACTTTTTGATTCTCTGATCTTGGCGAACCGACAGTTTTGTAAAGTCCTCAGAGATAACGGCTGTTGTGATTTAGGGCGATACAAAAATCCACTGAATTGATTAGTCCCACATTCATGCAAACATTTCGGCCAGAGTTTCCAGAAAGACCAGAGAGAAAGATCTGAAAGACCAGAGAGGGACAGAGAGACCAGAGAGAGATGGAGAGAGACCAGAGGGAGACCAGAGAGACCAGATAGAGACACAGAGACCAGAGAAAAAGACCAGAAATACCAGAGAGAGAGAGAGAGACCAGATAGACCCGAGAGAGACCATATGAAGACAAAGAGAAACCAGAGAGAGACCAGAGAGTTCCAGCAAGAGAGAGAGATGGTTGGTTATGAGACTGTGTGGTTCGGTGACATCATAGTCAGAGAAAGGAGAGCTCAAACAGTTTTTCTAAAAGTCCTCCGAGGTAACTAGTGTTGTAATTTACGGCAATACAAAAATAAACTGAATTGATTGGTCCCACATTCATGCAAACATTTCGGCCAGAGTATCCAGGCTGTCATGCTGTTTTACCCTAATAGTGGATCGTCGAATGGGTAATCGACGATCCAGCATAAGGATATAATAGAGTTTACTGTTACCCAGTTCATTTTAGGGGTTAGGCCAGGCATGTCCAAACTCAGGCCTCTGTACCATTTTATGTGGCCCTCTGCTGCTAACACAAAGTCGCCATTGAGGCACTTTGACAGTATCATCCAACCAACTTCAGCTCCACCAATACAGTCATGCTAAATCTCGGACGCTCTAGAATCCAGTCGTTGAGTCTATTGTTATATACCAACATTTGTTTTATGATTGTGTCACAAGACTCCACGTAAAATGCAGCTGTGGTGTGAATCAAAAAATCCAGTCAATCCATCTTAAATCCAGGTTTTTAAATCCAGAGAGGCCCTTCTACTAAAACATTTTGGACCTCCGAGGGGTAGGCGTTCTATTCTGAGCTCAATCCAACCTGAAATCAACCAAACAGCAACCACATTAAAACCTGTTCAAACAACTTTTTGACTCTTATAGACACAAAAGTCACCTTCGCTCTGAACCGGTGGCAGTAATCCTCCCACATGTCACCACTGCGTCTCACAGAGAAACAGCTTATTCCTAAGTCCAGGCCGCCTGTGAATGCCCAGACAAAACAAATTACCTTTTCAACCTTGAAACCGTCACATTCCAGACAAACTATCATATTTATAAGCACAGCGGCTTAAATGACCTGTCATGGGAGATAGCAGGACCAGCGCGGGGAGTTATCCTCGCTGGTTAATAGACACCGGTGACATGTTATTGTTAGAGAAATGATGCGTAAATGTCCAAAAACGGTTGCTATGAAGTGGTAAATCCGAGCTTTTTGACAGATGCGACCCCAGTGTGTTATTATCACACAGGGAAATGTTCTCGGTTTCTTTTCCCATTCTTTAAACGTGTTATCGCCGTCGTGGTGGAAGCAGCTTCTCGTTCTCCGGCGGCGCGATTGGAGCCGGAGGGACGGATCGGGAGGATTAGGAGGCGAGCGAGGAGGGAGGAAAGGTGAGAGGAGGCGAGAAAAGGAGCGAAGGATTATTGGGCAAGAGATGTTTGTGGTTTTTACCCTAAGATTCAACTTCAAATGCTCTTCTACAACATTCTGGCTTATCTACTTCTACTTCATCTACTTTTACTTTACTGTTCCACAACAACCTGCTCGGGGACTACAGGTGTAAATTAGCACTGCTGCTACAACCTGGTACAATCTCTCCTCTTGGCTAATGTTAATTGTTTACTGTCCCTGTAGAAATAAAAATCATACCAATCATACTAATCGTTTGCAGAGATAAAAGTCCAGTGGGGGCGGGTCCTGGCTCAAAAAGGTCCATGAGCATATGCGCTGTGACATTGCTTGTAATCTGACTGCTTGCTGGTGGGGGTGTACCCGGAAACAGAATTATCCAATGTATTTACGACATCCTTTTTCCTCTTTAAAAAAAAAAAACGGCTTTACGCAAAGTTCCAGATGCTGTCAAGGCTGAGGGGAGTACTATTTTGGACCAGCCTAGATTAGCTGCTGTGGACTTTTGAACGCACACAGGGAGGGGACACTTGCGGCCATTTTGAAAAAGTCGGCATAAGTTTCAAGGGCGGAGATAGGCGTCGCTCCGTCCATAAATATTTACAGTCTACGTGCAGAACTTCTGCACATGCTAACGGCTTCTTTCCACAAGCTGTTATCAGTCTGAGCAAAGCACTTTAATGATCTTGCACTTGAAACGATGAAACTGCTTTTAGCTTGTTTTTTGTATGTACCTGTACTTCATGCATTCCAATGTGGCTTAACTGCAAATAGCAAACAAACTGAATCTGAATCTGAAATGACTATCCTGAATAAATAATCATACATTATAGAGAAACTAAATACACCAACAGTCAAATGAGAAGTAATTCAAGCAGGAAGTGACTGGGACCTGCTCTCGTCCCAGGCCGCAGAGGAAGCCGAGTCTCAGGAAGGATTAGGAGACGAGTTAGGAAGCAGCCGAGGAGAGAGGAGGCGAGGCGGCTCTGTTTTTCTCCTCTCCACTGACTTTCCATTTCTCCAGCTATTGTCTAGCGTGGATTACCCCGGCGAATAGTTTGTGTTTTTGTAGCTGAGGCATTTGCATTTGACACGACAGTAAAGCCAACGCGAGGGACGCTGGCTTTTTCCTTTTCATTGTGAGAAAACAGCAAAGGGGATTTAACGCAAGGACTGTAAAAACGATCGCTGTAGTCTTTGAATGCGGAGAGTTAAGAGAGAGATTATGTTTGTGGAAAGTTTGTGAACCTACAACTGAGGGTACAAAACTCAAAAACAATCCAGTCTTTCATTGGATTGTTAATTAAAGAAAAATACAGTTTGACAGAAGTCACATGGTCATCAAATTGTTCATAAATGTCCATATGCAGATAGATAGATAGAGAGTTTATTGATCCCGTAGGAGAAATTCACGTGTCCAGCGGCAGAAGACTCATCCAGGTTTGTTGTACAGTCTGACAGCCAAAAGAACAAAGGATCTCTTAAAACCTTCCGTTCGGCAGCGTAGTGATAGGAGCCTGTTGCTACAATTACTCCTCTGAGCGGCCATAGTGTCATGCAGATGGTGTCTGGAGTTACCCAGGATGCCCTGTTTTAGAACCCTCATCCTTCTCTCCAGCACAGCTCCCCATCACAGAGACACATTTCCCGATCAGCCTGTCAAGCCGGTTACGGTCTCTCGAGGTCAGACTGTCCCCAACACGCAACCCCAAAGAACACGGCACTGACTACAACAGACTGGAAAAATACAGTTTGTGCAACATTTGACTGCTCACATCGAAGGACCTCAGTCTTCTCAGGAATAAGTGTCTGCTCTGACCTTTCTTATAGAGAGCATTAGCCTGAGCTGACCAGTCCAGTCTGTGGTCTAGGTGGACTCCCAGATATTTGTAAGACTGAACCACTTCAATGTCCTGTCCGTTTATTGTGACCGGTCAATGGGAAGGGCTCCTGTAAAAGTCAATTATTATCTACTTGGTCTTGGACGCATTGAGAATCAGACCATTTCTCTCGCTCCATTCTGAGAAGGCAGTCACCACCTCCCTGTACTCTGCAAGTATTTTAGGACTGAGACTGTAAACCCAGGACTGAGACTGTAAACCCATGACTGAGACTGTAAACCCATGACTGAGACCGTAGAACCATGACTCCTATGTTTTGGGTGATGGGGGAAACTGGAGCACCTGGAGAAAACCCTTTAACACACACAGGATCGAACCAGCTTTTTTTGGCTGTGAAGCAAGAGCACTACCCACTCAGCCATTTGTCTTTGATTTCTTTTCCCCTTTTGGTTTAAGTGAAACCATCAAATATGCTCAGATTTCTTGCTTGGAGCCAAAACAAACAGACTGCCATTGAAATCTTGGTGAAAAGTGAGATTTTAAAGTTAAAACCTTTGGGGCGATGGTAGAAGCCACGCACTTTTTTCCACCAGAAAAGTTTAGTTTCAAACTCGACAAAAGTCAATGCACTGCAAAATTAGGCCTGATATGAAATTCTAAAAATCACCGCAGAATTTTTTACCTCCCTAATTATTTAAAAGTCTTCTCTCCAGCGCTTTTTCCACCAGTTTTCTTTTGACAATTAGACTTCTGGAAAACCTGAATGTGTTAATGTAATTCCCGGTTGTGTCTCCTTCAAAGTCAGATTAAAAAAGCTAAAAAATGATCTGTCCCTCTGCAGATGTGAGGATCCTCGGAGACGTCCTCAAACATGACTTATTCAATATCTCACTGGTTAATTGTGCAAATGTATTCGATCTGGGATTGGAATTGGACTTTTGGGTTCTACGTCTTTTAAAAGATTTCCATTTTTCCTTGAAGGTCGATGTTTCTCATTATGACTCCGACGCCCGCTGTGATGATGTAATGTCCTGCCACCGGGAAGTGTCGCCACGGTGATCGATCATTCTGCTGGAAAATACCAATCTAAATCGGCTTTATCCACCAAATCCATCCTTGAATTTTCCTCCGCTTTATCCGTTGCCTAGTCGCAGTGGCAGCAGTCTGAACAGCTCATCTGGGGGAATCCTGAGGCATTCCCAGGCTCTCGCGGGTCTCTCTCTGGGCTCTCTTTTTAGGTCTTCTCTGGTCTCTCTCCGATCTCTGTCTGGTCTCTCTGGTCTCTCTCCGATCTCTCTCTGGTCTCTTTGGTCTCTCTACGATCTCTCTCTGGTCTTTCTTGGGTCCCTCCCTCTCCAATCTCTGGCTGGTCTCTCTTTGGTCTCTCTGGTCTCTCTCCGATCTCTCTCTGGTCTTTCTTTGGTCTCTCCGGTCTCTCTCAGATCTCTCTCTGGGCTTTCACCAGTCTCTGAGGTGTTCCCAGACCCAGTCGCTCTGTGTCTTTGGTCTTCCCCTGGTCTCCTTCCGGTGGGGCATTCCCAGAACACTTCCCGAAAGAGAAGTCCAGGAAGCATCCAGAACAGATGCCCGAGCCACCTCAACTGTCTCCTCTCGATGTGGAGAAGCAGCGGCTCTACTCGGCTCTACTACTCATCCTATCTATGAGGGAGCGTCCTGTCACTCCGCAAAGGAAACTCAGATGTTCCGTTTGTATCCACGATCTTGTCCTTTCGATCATTACCCAAAACTCAGGATGAGTAAAATTAAAAGTTAAATTTGTATTACTTTTATAAAAAATACAATTACAAAAAGACATATTATGCATTATTTTTGGCCATTAAAAAATATAATAAGACTGTTTACTTCGTAATTTCAGAAGAACAGTCTGCTCATGGCCTCGCTCCAAAGTCCATCTGTGACATATGTGCCAACTGGGACTCTGAGGAGCACAGGGACTGGCCTCCTGCTGGGACTCTGAGGATCACAGGGACTGGCCTCGTGAAAATGTGAGACAGGTTTCTAATCTGGCAATGTTGAAATCCAGGTTAAAAACAGTTTAGCTGCAAACAACTTGAATCTTCACTCTTTTGAATGTACTGTGATTATTTATCATTTCAACTTTATGTTACTTGTTGAATAAAGATTAATATAGATCGAAAAAGGTCAGTAAATAAACTAAATGTACCGTACGTCATATTTGCTCTGTTTAAACGCTATAATAATGATGCACTGGTGTCACACATCTGTCTCTGCACAGACTCCACCATCAAACGTCTTCTTTAAAACAGAGGAAGTCTAATCTGGCGGCTCGTCCTTCTGTCCTGATGAGTCCATCCTCTCTGGGGTTTCTGTCTCGCTTCTGTTTCCGCCCGCGCTGCACATACATACATCCGGAGGCCCATCAGTGTCAGACTGAGCTGCCCCCAGATCGCATGGATCATTAGGCACCCAGCCAGTCCAGACCGCCCAATCGATTCTGGATAATAGGCAAACACACACACATACACAAACACATACACGTACACACACACACACACACACACATGCACATACACACACATACACAAACACATACACGTACACACACACACACTCATGCACACATACAGAGAAGTAGACAGAGAGACCAGAGAGAGAGACCAGAGAGAGAGACCAGAGAGACAGACCAGAGAGACAGACCAGAGAGACAGACAGAGAAAGACCTGGGAGAGACCAAAGAGAGACCAGAGAGAGACCAGAGAGAGACCAGAGAGAGACAGAGAGAGACAGAGAGAGACAGGGAGACCAGAGAGAGACCAGAGAGAGACAAAGAGAGACAGAGAGAGACAGGGAGACCAGAGAGAGACCAGTGAGACACCAGAGAGAGAGACCAGAGAGACAGACAGAGAAAGACCTGAGAGAGACCAAAGAGAGACCAGAGAGAGACCAGAGAGAGACAGAGAGACCAGACAGAGACCAGTGAGAGACCAGAGAGAGAGACCAGAGAGAAAAACCAGAGAAACCCCAGAAAGAGACCAGACAGAGAGACTAGAGAGACACACACTCACTGAGCTGTGTTGCTAACGCTGTGATATTTTGCCGCCTTCTCCTCCGTGTCCTCAAGTCACCTCTTGCTAATTTCTTAAAAGAGTATTCGTTAGCAGGTGAAAGACGGTTTAAACCATGAGTGTCAATTCAAGGCCCAGGGGCCAGATCCGGCCCGCAAATTAATCATCTTGGCCCAAGATGATACTTGATTAGTATTAGAACATGTGTTTCTTTGAAGGAAATTGGTTTTGGTCTGTGAGCTGTTGGAAAACGTTTTCACTTGAAATTCCTGACAGAATCATAGGAAAATATTGGATTATTCAATTGATTAGTAAAGGAAATACAGTACACTTTCTTAAGTCTTGATTCAACAGGTTACATGCAATCATTGTAATATGTTTTAATAAACGCTGGATCTACAGCCTCAGTCCTGGGTCTACAGCCTCAGTCCTGGATCTACAGCCTCAGTCCTGGGTCTACAGCCTCAGTCCTGGATCTACAGCCTCAGTCCTGGGTCTACAGCCTCAGTCCTGGATCTACAGCCTCAGTCCTGGGTCTACAGCCTCAGACCTGGATCTACAGCCTCAGTCCTGGGTGGTGGTCGTCCCGCTCCCATTGGACTAATGTCTCCTATGTGTTTGTTATTATTACTTTCCTTTAGTCTTCCGAGTTTTCAGAGAGAACATCTATCCACAAATACATTGAATTGTATAGTTTAAGTTTGGCCTTGTGCCTGACGGAGCCTGGCTTTGGTCTCGTTTTAGTCCCAGGGCGGCCTCCTTGTTTCTTGTTGTTGTAAACGCTTTAACATCATCTCGTCTCTGTCAGAGTCTCGTGTCCTTCCGAAATCTCCGATCTCGTCCGTTCTGTTTCCCTGTCACTTACAAGCATCTGGTGTCGACGTGAAACGATCCCACGGGAACTCGGCAAAGACTGGCTTTCTGTCACGTATGTTCAACAAGGGAGTTTTGTAGTTAAAGCTGAGGTACCTGACTTTCAAACCGCACCAAATACAACAATTCAATCTGTGTCACTGCAGTCGGTGCTTGCTTTAGAATAAGTTTGGGTCCGGTCGTTATTTTTCACATTCATGTACTGTATGTTTGGCCTCTGTCACATAGATCGGCTTTTTCAGAGAGAAAAGAGAAAAAAGAGAGAACCCCCCCTCACTCAGCCAATCAGCTCCCAGTAGTAAAATGTAAGATAGGGGCCCTTCTCTGTGGTCTCTCTCTCTCTGGTCTCTCTCTGTGGTCTCTCTGTGTGAACTCTCTCTCTGGTCTCGCTTTCTGGTCTCTCTCCCTGGTCTCTATCTCAGGTCTCGCTCTCTGGTATCTCTCTGCTCTCTCTTTGCTCTCTCTTTCTGGTCTAACTCTGTGGTTTCTCTCTCTGTTCACTCTCTCTGTAGTCTCACCCTCTTCTCTCTCTTTCTGGTCTCTCTCTGTAGTTTCTCTCTGGTCTCTCATTGTGGTCTCTCTGTCCTTGGCATATTCAAAATCCCTGGTCATCTCTGGTCTCTCTTTTTGGTGTCTCACTTTGGTCTCTCTCTCTATTCTCCCCTCTCTTCTCTCTTTCTTACAAATCTGCAAAATATACCATGTTTTCTAACTGGACAAAGACTTCTTTCTTACACAAGTCTCACATTTACTACCTCCCTCCAGCTGTAAAGTCCAGTGAAAACACAGACAGAACCATGTCACGTTTCTCCCACAGAAAAACTCGGAATCTGAGCAGGTCACACCGAGATATTCCAAATCCCAGGCAGCCGTTTCATTCCACACGACCGACCGTGGACCTCATTTCACAAACTACAAATTGCCAATAGCTGCAGGAGCGAACGGCCAGAGTTTCATTACATTCTTCAAACACGTTTTGGAAATAATTTATTGCGGTTAATGGGCCACTGCGAGCGCGTTGCATGCAATTAAAGTTGTAATCCATTATTGGTATAAAAACAGCAAACAGCCTGTCACGGTCACTTTGGTCTCCCTCAGTCAGACGCAGCACCTGGATTTCTCGGTGAACTTCTCAAATATGGACTAAAATGAACTCGGAATGAGGAATTTGGCTGGCTTTTACTCTCTCTGGTGTCTCTGGTGTCTCTCTGGTCTCACTCTGGTCTCACTCTGGTCTCTCTTCTGGCTCTCTCTCTGGTCCCCCTCTCTGGTCTTTCTCTGGTCGTTTACACTGGTCCCACTTCTGAGATCTCTCTCTGATTCCGCTCTGCTCTCTCTTTGGTCTCTCTAGTCTCTCTCTATGGTCTCACTTTTATTCCTCTCTGCTCATTCTGTCTAGTCTCTGTCTGGTCCCTGAACCTGGTCTCTCTCTTTGGTCTTGCTCTGGTCTCTCACTAGTCCCTGTTTGGTCTCTCTCTCGTCTCTCTCTTATCTTTCTCTAGTCCCTCTCTGGTCTCTCTCTGGTCTCTCTCTGGTCTCTCTCTGGTCTCTCTCTGGTCTCTATCTGGTTTCTCTCTTTATCTTTCTCTAGTCCCTCTCTGGTCTCTCTCTGGTCTCTCTCTGGTCTCTCTCTGGTCTCTCTCTGGTCTCTCTCTGATCTTTCTCTAGTCCCTCTCTGGTCTCTCTCTGGTCTCTCTCTGGTCTCTCTCTGGTCTCTCTCTGATCCCTCTCTGGTCCCTCCCTAGTCTCTCTCTGGTCTCTCTCTCTCTGGAACGACCTTCATCCACAGCTACCACGAAAGACTCCAAGCCGAAACATGACTTTAGTTCTTTTTACATCCCACTTTCTGGGCAGCCACACTCATTAAAACAAAGTTACATATCCCAGCTTTAATGGCCCTCATTTGTACAGTCACAAAAACACATTTACAAAACTTTGAGGAAGGCCTTTTTCACAGACTGGCAAATACAACATTAATTTCACCCTCTCCATAATCACATACAATCAAACCATCCAGGACAAAAACACAGCATTCTCCAAAGTGATCATTATGTCTTTTCCTTGTTAGGTAGAAGTAGCGTATCGGATTGTTCTGCTATTTATTATTGAAAAACAGAAACTCCGGGAAATAAGTGGACTTCATTTGAAAGATCGGAGCAGTAACAATTCAAATCTGACATCTTCATAAAAATCCCATGAACAAAAATATGACTGTGTGAGTTCTACAGTTTGACAGGAATCAGGCTCAATGTTAGAGAAGCTCACGCACATGTAAGGAAGTGGACGGTTTTGTGTGAGAGGGACCAGAGAGAGAGAGACCAGAGAGAGAGACCAGAGAGAGACCAGAGAGAGAGGGACCAGAGAGAGGGACCAGAGAGAGAGGGACCAGAGAGAGGGACCAGAGAGAGAGACCAGAGAGAGAGGGACCAGAGAGAGGGACCAGAGAGAGATGGACTAGACTAGAGAGAGGAACCAGAGAGAGAGACCAGAGAGAGGGACCAGAGAGAGAGACCAGAGAGAGAGGGACCAGAGAGAGGGACCAGAGAGAGATGGACTAGACTAGAGAGAGGAACCAGAGAGAGAGACCAGAGAGAGAGGGACTAGAGAGAGGGACCAGAGAGAGGGACCAGAGAGAGAGAGACTTGAGAGACAAAGGGACCATACAGAGAAAGAGACCTGAGAGAGAGAGGGACCAGAGAGACAGAAACTAGAGAGAGAGAGAGAGAGACTTGAGAGAGGGACCAGAGAAAGGGAGACCAGAGAGACAGAGACTAGAGAGAGAGATACCTGAGAGAGAGAGAGACCAGAGATCTAAACCAAAGAGACACATGAAAGAGACCAGAGAGAGACCATAAAGAGTGACTACAGAGTGAGACCATAGAGTCCAAATAGAGACCAGAAAGAGAGAGACCAGAGAGAGACGAGAGAGAGACCAAAGAAAGACCAGAGAGAGACCAGGGAGAGACCAGAGAAAGACCAGAGAGAGACCAGAGAGAGACCAGAGAGAGACCAGAGAAAGACCAGAGAAAGGCCAGAGAGAGACCAGAGAAAGACCAGAGAAAGACCAGAGAGAGACCAGTGAGAGACCAGAGAGAGACTAGAGAAAGACCAGAGAAAGACCAGAGAGAGACCAGAGAAAGACCAGAGAGAGACCAGAGAGAGACCAGAGAGAGACCAGAGAGAGACAAGAGAGTGACCAGAGAAAGACCAGAGAAAGGCCAGAGAGAGACCAGAGAAAGACCAGAGAAAGACCAGAGAAAGACCAGAGAAAGACCAGAGAGAGACAAGAGAGGGACCAGAGAGTGACCAGAGAAAGACCAGAGAAAGACCAGAGAGAGACCAGAGAGTGACCAGTCTCTTTTCCTTAAAGTATTATCTGATTTTTGTCTTTTCTTACATTCAGTTTGTGCAGAAGTTCCATGTTTTCGTCTCTTTCTGATCTGAAAAACTCTCGCTCTGTGGTTTTGTTGCATTTTTCATCGTGCTGCTGTTTCCACCGCTGTCAACTGCAAGTTTCTGTTGATATTTGGCAAAAAAGAAAAAAAAAACATAAAAAAGAGGCAAAAATCACATCCCTGTCTCTTTCTTTCTCGCGTAAATAATTTATCGTTCTCGATTTTGACAGGAGCGAAGTGGAGCTGTCGACGTAAGCAGAACGAAACCTCAGAACCAGGATGTATTCATGGTGCGGCTTTGATAGTCCCTGTGCCAAAGCCAAGATGCAACTTAAAAACACAACAAATTGGTACATGACGCAGACTCGACTTTTTTGCTGTTTTTTAACCACGTTATAACTGTGTTTCAAATCAATAAAAGACTTGGACCCTCAGACCAGAAAGAGACCAGGGAGAGAGACCAGTGAGAGAGAGAGACCATTGAGTGAACAGAGAGATACTGGAGAGATGTTCGTGAAAGAGAGCCCAGAGAGAGAGTGGAACCAGAAAGAGAGAGACCAGAGAGAGAAAGATCAGAAAGAGTTTATAGAGAGACCAGAGAGACATCAAAAACAGAACAGAGAGAGACTAGAAAGAGCGAGCAAAAGGGAGAGACCAAATAGAGACCTGAGTGAGAGCAGAGAGAGACCTAATGAGACCAGACCGAGAGACCAGAGAGGGACCAGAGAGAGAGACCAGACCGAGAGACCAGAGAGGGACCAGAGAGAGAGACCAGATAGAAACCAGGGAGTGACTAGAGAGAAAGTCCAAAGGGAAAGACCTGATTGAGATCAGAGAGAGACCAAATGAGACCAGACCAAGAGACCAGAGAGGGACCAGAGAGAGAGACCAGAGAGAGATCACAGGGAGAGAGACAAGAGAGGGACCAGAGAGAGAGACCAGAGAGAGATCAGAGGGAGAGAGACAGGAGAGGGACCAAATGAGACGTGACCGAGAGACCAGAGAAGGACCAGAGATAGATCAGAGGGAGAGAGACAAGAGATGGACCAGAGAGAGAGACCAGAGAGAGATCAGAGGGAGAGAGACAATAGAGAGACCAGAGAGAGACAATAGAGGGACCAGAGAGAGATCAGAGGGAGAGAGACAATAGAGGGACCAGAGAGAGATCAGAGGGAGAGAGACAATAGAGAGACCAGAGCGAGATCAGAGGGAGAGAGACAAGAGAGGGACCAGAGAGAGAGAGACCAGAGAGAGATCAGAGTGAGAGAGACAGGAGAGGGACCAGAGAGAGAGAGACCAGAGAGAGATCAGAGTGAGAGAGACAGGAGAGGGACCAGAGAGAGATCAGAGGGAGAGAGACAAGAGAGGGAGACCAGAAAGAAAAAAAATCAGAAAGGGACCAGAGAGAGAGACCGGGGAGTGACCAGAGAGAAAGTCCAAAAGGAGAGACCTGAGTGAGATTAGGGAGAGACCGGAGATGTTTTGTCTCCGTCACATCTTTAGATCCGACAGCTCAAAAGTTTCCCGTCTTTGTGTCGAGGCTGAAACTTCGTCTTATCGGCACAATCTGCAGCTGTTACTGTGTGATGGACGCGGCGCTCGATAGACAGCGGTTTCTGGTCCGTGGGAGTGATGTCTGCCGGCGATAACTCGTGTAGGAAAATCCATGCTTTGCCGTCGGCCGGATGGAGGCTCTCAGGGGCCCAGGCTGTGATGGAGGGCCCGACGCAGACCCCGGATTAAGCTATTGTCACCAACCGAGGCCGGAGCCCGAAGAGGAAAGAGGATCCATCATCGACCGTAGTAGGAGCGGTGAGGCGTTCAAGGACTAATGGTATATGTTGGTTCTTTAGAGAGAGACCGTTAGGAGACCAGAGAGAGACCAGAGTGAGACTAGAGAGAGACTAGAAAGAGACAGACTAAAGGGAGAGACTACTAGAGAGAGACCAAAGAAAGAGAACAGAGAGAGACCAGAGGGAAAGAAGAGAGAGATCAAATAAAGAGAACAGAGAGAGACTAGAGGGAAAGAAGAGAGAGATCAAAGGGAGTGACCAGAGGGAAAGAAGAGAGAGAGACACTAGAGGGAGGGACTAAAGAGAGAGAGAGAACAGAGAGAGACTATGAGAGAGACACTAGAGGGAGAGACCAGAGGGTGAGATTAAAGGAACAGACCAGAGAGAAAGACCAGAAAGATACAGAGATTAAAATGCACTTTTTACTTGTATGTAAGGCGACCTTGAGTGTCAAGAAAGGCGCTAAGAAATAAAATGTATTATTATATTATTATTATTATTATTATTAGAGAGAGACAAATTAGAGATAAGAAACCTGTGGGAGTTCTAACATATTAAAAACTCTTTAGTATCTCTCTGATCCCTCTCTGGTCTCTCTCTGGTCTCTCTCTGATCCCTCTCTGGTCTCTCTCTGGTCTCTCTCTGATCCCTCTCTGGTCTCTCTCTTGTCTCTCTCTGGTCTCTCTCTGGTCTGGTCTTCCTCTTGTTTCTCTCTCTGGTTTTACTCTTGTCTCTCACTGGTCTCTCTATGGTCTCTCTCTGGTCTCTCTCTGGTCTTCCTCTTGTTTCTCTCTCTGGTTTTACTCTTGTCTCTCACTGGTCTCTCTATGGTCTCTCTCTGGTCTCTCTCAGATCTCTCTCTGGTCTCTCTCTGGTCTCTCTCTGTTCTCTTACTGGTCTCTAGTGTCTCTCTGGTCTTTCTCTTGTCTCCCTCGAGTCTCGCTCTGATCCCTCTTTGGTATCTCTCTGGTTTATCTCGGTTCTCTCTCTGCTCTCTCACTGATCCCTCTCTGGTCTCTCACTGATCTCTCTCTGGTCTCTCTGGTCTCTCTCTGGTCTCTCTCTGATCTCTCCCTGGTCTCTCTCTGGTCTCTCCCTGGTCTCTCTCTGGTTTCTCTCTGGTCTCTCTCTGGTCTCTCTCTGGTCTTTCCCTGGTCTCTCTCTGGTCTCTCTCTGGTCTCTCCCTGGTCTCTCTCTGGTCTCTCTCTGGTCTTTCCCTGGTCTCTCTCTGGTCCCTCTCTGGTCTCTCCCTGGTCTCTCTCTGGTCTCTCTCTGGTCCCTCTCTGGTCTCTCTCTGGTCTCTCTCTGGTCTTTCCCTGGTCTCTCTCTGGTCTCTCTCTGGTCTTTCCCTGGTCTCTCTCTGGTCTCTCTCTGGTCTCTCCCTGGTCTCTCTCTGGTCTCTCTCTGGTCTTTCCCTGGTCTCTCTCTGGTCCCTCTCTGGTCTCTCTCTGGTCTCTCTCTGATCTCTCTCTGATCTCTCTCTGGTCTCTCTCTGGTCTCTCCCTGGTCTCTCTCTGGTCTCTCTCTGGTCTCTCTCTGGTCTCTCTCTGGTCTCTCTCTGGTCTCTCTCTGGTCTTTCCCTGGTCTCTCTCTGGTCTCTCTCTGGTCTCTCTCTGGTCTCTCCCTGGTCTCTCCCTGGTCTCTCTCTGGTCTCTCTCTGGTCTCTCTCTGGTCTCTCTCTGGTCTCTCCCTGGTCTCTCTCTGGTCTCTCGCTGGTCTCTCTCTGGTCCCTCTCTGGTCTCTCCCTGGTCTCTCTCTGGTCTCTCTCTGGTCTTTCCCTGGTCTCTCTCTGGTCCCTCTCTGGTCTCTCCCTGGTCTCTCTCTGGTCTCTCTCTGGTCTTTCCCTGGTCTCTCTCTGGTCTCTCTCTGGTCTTTCCCTGGTCTCTCTCTGGTCTCTCTCTGGTCTCTCCCTGGTCTCTCTCTGGTCTCTCTCTGGTCTTTCCCTGGTCTCTCTCTGGTCCCTCTCTGGTCTCTCCCTGGTCTCTCTCTGGTCTCTCTCTGGTCCCTCTCTGGTCTCTCCCTGGTCTCTCTCTGGTCTCTCTCTGGTAGTACAGGCAGTTGAACGATTAACACCATTAATGCCTTTTTGTTTCATTTGTTGAAGAAAACATAAATGGGGAAAAGAACTCAACAAAAACAAAAAGAGCCTCCATATTCACATTTAGTCCCCACAACAACATAATTACATCTGCAACACACAAACCCATACACCCTTTTGTCATTATTATCATCCTATTCACTGTTGATGTTTTTAACCACGCCCCCTCTGGTGCGAGGCGGTCCCTGCTCCTCTGATTGACAGCCCCGTCCCTCGGCCACAGTAGCAGCTTGTCTCTGGGTTTACTTTGCCAAATGGAGTAAATATTTGGTGTTTGTCGGCGGGGAACAGCCGGTGCAGACGGCGGAGCGGCGTGGGCGGGATGTATTAAACACAACATGATTTCCAATATCGCGTCGGCCAGAAATAGCCTTCGCTGTACAGTTAGCGTGTTAGCGTAGCACCCGCCGCCCACACGCTTAGAAAATAACTTTAGCTCACAGAATTCAAAGTTCAGGAAGTTTGGGGAAGACACAGCCCTGCAGCTTTAACAAGTTATGAACTACTCCTACCTAAGCAGTAAACCGGTGTTACCTTTAAGAGATCTGAAAGACAGGTGCATCATGGGACTTTGTGAGCAGAGAGATGTGTTTTGGAAAGAAGCCACAAAACGTCAACGTTCAAACAAGATTCAATTTAAGGCAGTTTATAAAAAGGAAACACTGAATAAGAAGGAAGAGAGGGAGTGTGTGTGTGTGTTTGTGCGCGTGTCCTTCTGTGTGTGTGTGTCTGTCCTTCAGTGTTTGTGTGTGTGTGTTTGTGCGTGTGTCCTTCTGTGTGTGTGTGTGTGTGCGTGTGCGTGTGAGCATGTGTGAGTGTCTGTTTGTCCTTCAGTTTGTGTGTGTGTGTCTGTACATCTGTGTGCGTGTCTGTATATATGTGTGTGTGTCTGTGCATGTGTGTGTGTGTCTGCAAATATGTGTGTGTGTCTCTGCATATGTGTGTGTCTGTAAATATGTGTGTGTGTCTGTACATATGTGTTTGTGTCTGTGCAAATGTGTGTGTGTCTGTAAATATGTGTGTGTGTCTGTAAATATGTGTGTGTGTCTGTACATATGTGTTTGTGTCTGTACATATGTGTGTGCGTCTGTGCAAATGTGTGTGTGTCTGTAAATATGTGTGTGTGTCTGTACATATGTGTTTCTGTCTGTACATATGTGCGCGTGTCCATACATATGTGTGTGCATCTGTGCAAACGTTTGTCAATCAATCAATCAACTTTATTTGTATGGCGCCTTTCCAACACAAGGCCACTCAAAGCGCCTCACAACCCACATAATATCACACAAATCAGAGACATCAATAAATACATTAAAAACAGAATAAAATCACAAGTAATGGAAAAAAAAAAAAAATAAAAAAAAAAAAAATATTAAAAGCACACACGGGATTAAAATAATAAATAACCACAATGCATTAAAAAAAAAAAAAGAGTATGTATCAATAAAATCCTTCAGCCGTATGCACAGCTAAAAAGAACAGTTTTTAGCCCTGATTTAAAAATTGCCAGAGTAGATGCTAGCCTCACATCTTCAGGAAGATTGTTCCAGATTTTAGCTCCATAAATCTCAAACGCTGCCTCCCCATGTTTAGTTCTGACTCTTGGAACCAGTAAGAGGCTACCTCCTGTGCTCCTCAGAGTCCGGGCCGGTTCATATGGGACTAACAAGTCGCTTAAGTACCCTGGTGCGAGGCCATGGAGAGACTTGTACACAAGCAGTGCTGCTTTGAAGTCTATTCTCTGAGCCACAGGAAGCCAGTGCAGAGACCTGAGGACCGGACTAATGTGGTCATATTTCCTGGTCCTGGTCAGGACTCGAGCTGCAGCATTTTGGACATACTGCAGCTGTTTTACAGCCTGTTTGGAGAGACCTGTGAGCAGGCCATTGCAGTAGTCTAACCTACTGGAGACAAATGCATGGATGAGAATCTCCAGATCTGATTTAGACACTATGTTTCTAATTTTGGCAATGTTTTTCAGATGGTAAAATGCTGCTGATGTTACTGATTAGATATGACTGTTAAAATTTAAGTCTGAGTCCATTATAACTCCTAGGTTTCTGACCTTGCCTACAGGTTCCAGGGAGAGAGACTGGAGGTGACGAATAACGCTCTCTCTTTGTTTCTGAGGACCAAAGACAATCAATTCTGTTTTGTCTGCGTTTAGCTGTAGGAAGTTATTTTGCATCCAATCACTAATCTGTTGAGTACAGTGAAGGAGTGATTCCACTGGTCCATGTTCTCCTGCAGTCAGTGAGACATAAATTTGAGTGTCATCAGCGTAATTGTGGTAGGATACATTGTTGGAGCGTATTAACTGACCTAACGGCAGCATGTAAATATTGAACAGAAGAGGCCCCAGAATTGATCCCTGTGGCACTCCGCAGGTCAGAGCCATATGATCTGAGACACAGTTTCCTATCTGAACCAAGTATTTCCTGTCTTCTAGGTAAGACCTAAACCAACTTAGGGCAGTCCCAGTGACACCCACCCAGTGCTCTAGTCTCTGCATGAGGATCTCGTGGTCGACTGTGTGTGTTTGTGTGTCTGTGCATTTGTGTGTGTGTCTGTATATATGTGTGTGTGTGTGTACATATGTGTGTGTGTCTGTACATGTGTGTGTCTTTATAGATGTGTGTCTGTACATATGTGTGTGCGTCTGTGCTAATGTATGTGTGTGTCTGTAAATATGTGTGTGTACATATGTGTATGCGCCTGTGCAAATGTGTGTGTGCCTGTACATATGTGTGTGTGCGTCTGTGCAAATGTGTGTGTGTGTCTGTAAATATGTGTGTGTACATATGTGTGTGCGCCTATGCAAATGTGTATGTGCCTGTACATATGTGTGTGTGCCTGTACATATGTGTGTGTGCCTGTACATATGTGTGTGCGCCTGTGCAAATGTGTGTGTCTGTACATATGTGTGTGTGTGTGTGGAGTGGGAAGTCTACTGCTCCAACTGCTGCCCCCGCCACCCGGCAACAGATGAAGCAGAAGAAAACAGATGGATGGCCGTTTTCCACTGAGACACATGAAGACGACTCGGACGTTGTTGCCAGATTGACTCACAACATCACTCTTTTCCAGCAATCTCTCTGCCGCTCACATGCTCTAGTTTCACCTACTTTAAATGTCTTGTCCTCAGCAGTTAATGCCCTCCCTCTGCGATGCTATAACCACAAAAACATCAAGTGAATTTTCTCGTTTTCATTCAGGAACTAGCCACAGAGCCACTCCTCTTCCCCCTTCTTTCCCATCCACAACTTTCTCCTTTGGGGTCTCCTTGTAAACCGACCATCCATCTCCATTATGCCTCCGAAATTGCTATTTGTCGCTTTGCGGGGGAAGAAATAATCAATATGTCTTGTGGGGGCTGTGGACGCATTAGAGGAAGCAAATTGATGTCTCTCGCCTCGCCGCCCCTCCACCGAGCGCGGCTAATGGCGACGCTAGCAGCAGAGGCGTGCGAACCCCCAGGAGCAGAGAGGGATCCTGGGCAAGGCCGCGGTTTTTAGTCTGGAGGAGAATTCATGAACAGGGTTTCATCACGACAAGACAGAACGTGTTAGGATCAGTAGAATCATAAATAATCACATGAGCGAGTCATTCCTGGATCTACAGCCTCAGTCCTGGGTCTACAGCCTCAGTCCTGGGTCTACAGCCTCAGTCCTGGGACTACAGCCTCAGTCCTGGGACTACAGCCTCAGTCCTGGGTCTACAGCCTCAGTCCTGGGTCTACAGCCTCAGTCCTGGGTCTACAGCCTCAGTCCTGGGTCTACAGCCTCAGTCCTGGATCTACAGCCTCAGTCCTGGGTCTACAGCCTCAGTCCTGGGTTTACACCCTCAGTCCTGGATCTACAGCCTCAGTCCTGGGTCTACAGCCTCAGTCCTGAATCTACAGCCTCAGTCCTGAATCTACAGCCCCAGTCCTGGATCTTCCTCGCTGATGCAGGAGGGTCAAAGGACAGCGATGATCCGGGACATACTGGGGCACTTTTGCTCATGTGTTTGTATGTGGTTGTCCAGCTGAATCTGGTCTCTGATGTGTGTGTGTGTGTGTGTGTGTGTGTGTGTGTGTGTGTGTGTGTGTGTGTGTGTGTGTGTGTGTGTGTGTGTGTGTGTGTGTGTGTTTGTGTGTTATCTGCTGCAGCCATCCGCAGTCTGAGCTCTGGCAGGTGGAGATAGTTCCGTCTCTGCTTTCTCTCCTTCCATCTCTCCCTGCTCTTGTCTCTTCTTTCTCTCTCTCCTCTCTCTTTCCCATCCCTGCTTTCTCTCCCTCTCCTCTCCTCCGTCTCCCCCGTCTCTCCTCTCTCTCCTCACGTTGGACAGAGGCCAAACCCCCAACGATAAGCACACACTTTACGCCTTTTCATGTCATCTCTGCTCTCCATCAGCGCCACGGCAACAAACTCTGAAACTCATTTCTGTCCAACTTTACACTGATGCCCTTTACATCTGCAGTGTGCTGTTATGACTGTGTTTATATTTAGGCTTGTAGAAAGATCATTGCATTATTTGTGTTTATTTACAGCTAAAATACCTAACTTTTGAACCAAAACAGATGGATCTATGTAATATCCATCTAACCACTTCCTTGCTCTCAAAACAGTTCTATCTCTAGGTTTCTTATCCATGTTTGTTCTGCCTCTGTCTCATCTTTTGATTCGTTTTTTTCAGACAGAAAAGTGAAAAACAGACGATCACTGTCACTCAGACGATCACGGACCTACCAGCTTGGTCAGGGCCAGAGCTGGTGGATGATACCCATAGTACATGTGTGGGTATCATCAGTGGTAGGGGAAACCGGAGCACCTGGAGGAAACCCACACACAGGCAAGAATGCAAACAACCACGAGTTCAGGCTTTGTGTTTCTCGTTGTCTGCTACTTTGTTGTGGCCTCTCAGAAAATAGAATATGCATCCGAGTCCTACTCTACTCTACTCTACTTGGTTGATTTTCCATTACGCTTTAGAATCAAGTACTGTATCCTAGCAACAGTTAGAACACTTTAGTTCCAGCTTGGCCTGGACAGAAACAGGACCAAGAGGTACTAAAGAAAGACCTGGTTCTGGTTAAAGCGGTGGAGAGTTTAGTTGAGTAGAGTTGAGCAGAGCAGAAGAGAGTAGAGTAGAGTAGAGTAGAGGAGAGTAGGGTAGAGTAGAGTAGAGTAGAGCAGAGTAGAATAGAGCAGGGTAGAGTAGAGTAGGGTAGAGTAGAGTAGAGTAGAGCAGAGTAGGCTAGAGCAGGGTAGAGTAGAGTAGAGCAGGGTAGAGTAGAATAGAGCAGGGTAGAGTAGAGCAGGGTAGAGTAGAGTAGGGTAGAGTAGAGTAGAGCAGAGTAGAGCAGGGTAGAGTAGAGTAGAGCAGGGTAGAGCAGAGCAGAGTAGAGCAGAGTAGAGCAGAGCAGAGCAGAGTAGAGCAGAGCAGAGTAGAGCAGAGCAGAGTAGAGCAGAGTAGAGCAGAGCAGAGCAGAGTAGAGCAGAGCAGAGTAGAGCAGAGCAGAGTAGAACAGAGTAGAGCAGAGTAGAGTATAGCAGAGTAGAATAGAGCAGGGTAGAGTAGAGTAGAGCAGGGTAGAGTAGAGTAGAGTAGAGTAGGGTAGAGTAGAGTAGGGTAGAGTAGAGTAGAGTAGAGTAGAGTAGAGTAGAGTAGAGTAGAGTAGAGCAGAGCAGAGTAGAGCAGAGCAGAGTAGAGTAGGGTAGAGTAGAGTAGAGTAGGGCTGTTGCACATGGGGCTTAAACATACTGTCGTTAATGAAACAGTCGTATTGACAGTTTTGCCGCTGTTTACAAAAGCCACAGACGTCAAAACATATTTAGAAAAAGCCTCGATCAAATTCTCGCTACGTCCAATTCTCTCTCATTCTCGCTGACAACATCTCCCTCGCTAAAGTGGAGACACACGCTTTTATTTCATTACTCTCCTCTTTCACCGCCGCCGCCAGGAAAATAAACCGTTTTTATGTATATTTCAGCCTCGGGTCGACATAAAAAAAAAACGATTGGCTTTTCGCTCATGTCGGAGCCTCTTATACAAATGGACTTTTAAAGGAGCTTTCAGAGCGCACAATAGGAGAGAAGCTAATGTATAAAAATATATATAAAAAACTGCTTTCACACGTGTTTTCATCGCGGTTTTGGAGCAGCACTTTGAGCTCGATCGATTCAACGTCAATATTGAGGCTTTTTGTGCTTTAAAGGACGCCGTACTCTGCACACGGCGAGAGGCTGTCTTTAAAAACACACGTACGAGAATCGATGGAATACTTTCTGCGCTGGCCCTCCTCTACCCGGCTCGGCTCTACTCGGGTTGTGTTTCCATAATTTTTTAGAATATGGACCTGTATCCGAGAATCGTCCCCACAACAGACCAGTATTCAGGGAAAATTCTTAGTAACCATGGGTTCTATCAGTACTTAAGCTAGTCTAGTCTCCTTTCCCACCTACCCGACTTGGTTCTACTTTACTCTACTCTACGTTACTCTATTCTATCCCAATTAGCGGAATTTTCACGAGCCTTGTTTACCAGGTCCTTCTTTAGTCCGTCTTGGTCCTTTTCCATCCAGGCCGAGCTAGTGCTGTCTTGGAGAGACGAGGGGCAGATATCATGGACAGACCATGGGCAGACATCTTGGAGAGACCAGGAACATACATTTTGGAGAGACCATGGGCAGACATCATGGAGAGACCAAGGGCAGACATTTTGGAGAGACCATGGGTAGACATCATGGAGAGACCAAGGGCAGACATCTTGGAGAGACCATGGGTAGACATCATGGAGAGACCAGTGGCAGACATCTTGGAGAGACCATGGGTAGACATCATGGAGAGACCAGTGGCAGACATCTTGGAGAGACCATGGGTAGACATCATGGAGAGACCAGTGGCAGACATCTTGGAGAGACCATGGGTAGATATCATGGAGAGACCAGTGGCAGACATCTTGGAAAGACCAGGAACAGACATCTTGCAGAGACCAGGGGCAGACATCTTGGAGAGACCAGGGGCAGACATCTTGGAGAGACCAGGGGCAGACATCATGGAGAGACCATGGGCAGACATCTTGGAAACACCTGGGACGTACATCTTGGAAAGACCAGGGGCAGACATCTTGGAGAGACCTGGTGCTTGTTAAAAACTCAAAATAGACAACTTGTCCTTTCTGGCGAGACGATTAAGGTAACACGCATAAATCAATACTGTCAGTGAAACTAATCAAATACTAAAACACTTTTTTTTCAGCAGCTGGGAGCATTTTGTTATTTTGTTTTGCACACACTATATTTTGAAACTCAATCTCCAAACCACGTCCCGCAAACAGCTTTTTAATTCCCAATCCATCTTCTACAGTTAATTTCCATATGTCTCTCTCGTATTTTACAATTTCTCTTATTAATTTGCGAAGCCCCAAAACCCATTCAGTCAGATTCTATTAGGCTCAAATCAGGTTAGGGCTGCGTCCAAATACCTGTTTGAAAAAGTCTATTTTTCGGTGCACTGGAGGAAAACCAATATATGAGTGTCAAACGCCTGAGTGTTTCTCTGCGTTGCTTGTTATTGGACAAATTGGACTCCATGTTGTCCACGATTATATTTAGAGGGAGCTTAAAATATTCACGTATATATTTAAATAAATAAATGCCGAATGTAGCCCTGTTTCCACCAGCCCTACTTACGGCCTCACTCTATTTGTCTCAGCTCTGCTCCACCTGGTTGTGTTTTCATTACACTTCAGTATCTGGTACTGTAGCCTAGCACCATACCCAGGGAAATTTCTTGGTGACCATGGCTTCCAACAGCACTCACTGGCAGATAGAACATTTTTTACAGCCGTTCGGAGTAGAGTAGAAGAGTAGAGAAAAGTTTAGTCACGTCTATATTGGTGGAGCTAAAGTAAGAAAAAAAAAATTTGTTGGCTGGTGGTTGAATGAGGGCAGTAATTTCCATTGATATAAAAAAAATCTCTGACTGCAACACCCCCAACTCAGAAATATATTAAGGGGAAGAAAATTAATGAATAAATGAATGAATTAAAAAAAATCATAGAAAATTACTGAAATCTAGTGTTGATTCTCCATCTCTCATCACGCCCTAACTCTTGCCTTATGGCATGAAACTTCCCTCTCCATTCTAGGATGGTTTTCCTGAAAATGTGAGACAGGCTTCTTCACTGTCAATGTTCAAATCCACCTTAAAAAACAATCCGTGTATCTGTGCAAACTACTAAAGGATTGTGTCTTCACTCTTTTCAATGTACTGTGATTATTTATATTCATGTATTTAATGCTTTGTGTGTTTTCACCATCTCTTTTCTTGTCTTGCTTAAGCACTTTGACTTGTGTATGAACTGTGCTATACTAATAAACTTCCCGTTCGCCATCAAGCCCAATTACACAGTAGAATCCAGCAGACAATAATGATCTCTGTGCGCCGCAGATTATTACTTAACGACCAGAGAAAGCATAGTGTGTTCTTTAATCCTTTCTTTCTTCGGCCCAAACTTAAGGCGGCGGTCCCAGTGTGTGTGTGTGTGTGTGTGTGTGTGTGTGTGTGTGTGTGTGTGTGTGTGTGTGGGGGAGCGTGTCTGACATTGTCTGAGGGGTTTAAGTGGGATTTACAAGACTTTAAAACGCGCTTTGCACCAAATCTGACTGACAACGTATTACGGTGTGAGGAATGAATATGTAAATGCACAGAAGCGGCGTGCTCGCGAAGGAAATCCATCTTTCTGTCACAAAATATCAGCCTGCCGTTCTGTCAGCGCAAAGATGAGCCATCGTTTAGACCCGGGGGGGGGGGGGGATCGGCATAATGCGGCACACGCCCGAGTCCAGGTTTGAGGTCTTTGGGAAAGTCTTTGCGCAATTAAAAATGTATAGGAAGCAATCAGAAGCTGGGATTGTGTCGGTGGCATGAGCTAGAACATACTGGAACACAAGTTAGTATATGGCTCGGTAGGCAAGACTTAGAAATACTACCTTAAGTCAACACAGAAAAAAAGGCTTCAAGTTCATCCAAAATATAGTGGCATGGAGTTTAAAAGGAGGGAACACATAACTCCAGTGTTAAAATTACTCCGTTGGCTTCCTTTTCCGTTAAAGTTGTGTGGTCCTCTGTTTTAACTTTTTATTTTCTATTTCATAGTTTTTGGTTTAATTTTATTCTTAAATTGGATATCTGATAATTCATTGTTTGCATTACATTTGTATTGTATATGGTGAAGGACTATGAAGAAAACAAAAATACAAACAAAACTCAGGAACTAGAAAACCAGACAAAAACAGACAATGGACCAGGAAGAGCACAGGTACAGACAGACACAGAGAGACACAGGTAAAACACAATAGGGCGGGGCAGACAATGAACAAAGTGGGAACAGGAAGTAGGACTAAAAACAAATACCATTAATACCATCAATATTTCAGATTGTATTATTCCTTGTCATGTTTTGCAGTAAATGCACTTTCATAAACAATGACTATACCCGATATCAGGTTTGTTCACACCAATATATCACCAATTTTGTTTCCAGGGGCGTTTAGAGGAGTAGCTCTCTGCCTTTATCGTCCTGGGAAAGTAGCTCTCTGCCTTTATTGTCCTGGGAAAGTAGCTCTCTGCCTTTATTGTCCTGGGAAAGTAGCTCTCTGCCTTTATCGTCCTGCGAAAGTATCTCTCTGCCTTTATCGTCCTGGGAAAGTAGCTCTCTGCCTTTATCGTTCCGGGAAAGTAGCTCTCTGCCTTTATCGTCCCGGGAAAGTAGCTCTCTGCCTTTATCGTTCTGGGAAAGTAGCTCTCTGCCTTTATCATCCGGGAAAGTAGCTCTCTGCCTTTATCATCCGGGAAAGTAGCTCTATGCCTTTATCGTCCCGGGAAAGTAGCTCTCTGCCTTTATCATCCGGGAAAGTAGCTCTCTGCCTTTATCATCCGGGAAAGTAGCTCTCTGCCTTTATCGTCCCGGGAAAGTAGCTCTCTGCCTTTATCATCCGGGAAAGTAGCTCTCTGCCTTTATCATCCGGGAAAGTAGCTCTCTGCCTTTATCGTCCCGGGAAAGTAGCTCTCTGCCTTTATCATCCGGGAAAGTAGCTCTCTGCCTTTATCATCCGGGAAAGTAGCTCTCTGCCTTTATCGTCCTGGGAAAGTAGCTCTCTGCCTTTATCGTCCTGGGAAAGTAGCTCTCTGCCTTTATCGTCCTAGGAAAGTAGCTCTCTGCCTTTATCGTCCTGGGAAAGTAGCTCTCTGCCTTTATCGTCCGGGAAAGTAGCTCTCTGCCTTTATTGTCTCGGGAAAGTAGCTCTCTGCCTTTATCGTCCTGGGAAAGTAGCTCGCTGCCTTTATTGTCTCGGGAAAGTAGCTCTCTGCCTTTATCATCCGGGAAAGTAGCTCTCTGCCTTTATCATCCGGGAAAGTAGCTCTCTGCCTTTATCGTCCCGGGAAAGTAGCTCTCTGCCTTTATCATCCGGGAAAGTAGCTCTCTGCCTTTATCGTCCTGGGAAAGTAGCTCTCTGCCTTTATCGTCCTGGGAAAGTAGCTCTCTGCCTTTATCGTCCTGGGAAAGTAGCTCTCTGCCTTTATCGTCCTGGGAAAGTAGCTCTCTGCCTTTATCGTCCTGGGAAAGTAGCTCTCTGCCTTTATCGTCCTGGGAAAGTAGCTCTCTGCCTTTATCGTCCTGGGAAAGTAGCTCTCTGCCTTTTTTCGTCCTGGGAAAGTAGCTCTCTGCCTTTATCGTCTCGGGAAAGTAGCTCTCTGCCTTTATCGTCTTGGGAAAGTAGCTCTCTGCCTTTATCGCCCTGGGAAAGTAGCTCTCTGCCTTTATTGTCTCGGGAAAGTAGCTCTCTGCCTTTATCATCCGGGAAAGTAGCTCTCTGCCTTTATCGTCCTGGGAAAGTAGCTCTCTGCCTTTATCGTCCTGGGAAAGTAGCTCTCTGCCTTTATCGTCCGGGAAAGTAGCTCTCTGCCTTTATCGTCTCGGGAAAGTAGCTCTCTGCCTTTATCGTCTCGGGAAAGTAGCTCGCTGCCTTTATTGTCTCGGGAAAGTAGCTCTCTGCCTTTATCATCCGGGAAAGTAGCTCTCTGCCTTTATCATCCGGGAAAGTAGCTCTCTGCCTTTATCATCCGGGAAAGTAGCTCTCTGCCTTTATCGTCCCGGGAAAGTAGCTCTCTGCCTTTATCATCCGGGAAAGTAGCTCTCTGCCTTTATCGTCCTGGGAAAGTAGCTCTCTGCCTTTATCGTCCTGGGAAAGTAACTCTCTGCCTTTATCGTCCTGGGAAAGTAGCTCTCTGCCTTTATCGTCCTGGGAAAGTAGCTCTCTGCCTTTATCGTCCTGGGAAAGTAGCTCTCTGCCTTTATCGTCCTGGGAAAGTAGCTCTCTGCCTTTATCGTCCTGGGAAAGTAGCTCTCTGCCTTTATCGTCCTGGGAAAGTAGCTCTCTGCCTTTATCGTCCTGGGAAAGTAGCTCTCTGCCTTTATCGTCCTTAGCTCTCTGCCTTTATCGTCCTGGGAAAGTAGCTCTCTGCCTTTATCGTCCTGGGAAAGTAGCTCTCTGGGTGAAAGAGGTTGGAGACACCTGCTGTAAATAATTCAAATACATCCAATGTTTCACGGCTCTTATCTCTCCAACACTTTCCAAAACTTTCCCTGAACTTTCCTCTCCACACATAAATCCTCCTCTGATCGGAACACCGAGCCGCGGCAATCCTCTCGATCCAAATCTGCGGAACGCCATTATTTTTCCGATAATGGACGAAGCGCGGCGGGACCACGGATCGAAGCGGATTCCGTCTTTTCCAGTTTGGGTGGGTGTGAAAACTTTGTGAAGAGTTGGTCCCAGTGAGTGTGAGCGCAGGGTTAATTGGAGTCTTGGATGTGGATCGGGAAGAGGAGGAGGAATACCAGGTGAGTTATTGTGTCGGGACTAATATACCCCCGCGATGCAGAGTATGCGAACAGATGGAGAGGGGAAAGTGAGCGAGATAGTTTTCGGTACAGAAAAAGATGATTAACGGTGGGAGGGAGGTGCGTTCGAATGAGACTGTTAAAGAAATCACAAAAGGACAGGATGCGAGGTTTTGGACCTTGTTTTACATTAACAGAAGCGGCAAAAAGTTTTTCAATAGAATTCAATGTGCTTCTGTACAGCCCTAGATCACAACAGCAGATGTCTCGACTTTACAAAGTTGTGCATTTGAAGACAACAGATCAGAGAATCAAAAAGTCCGGACACAAGAAATGCGATAATAACAATAAAACAGATAGGAGACATTGGTTCAAAGGGAGCGGAACAAATGGCCAGGACTGAGGTTGTAGACCCAGGACTGAGGCTGTAGACCCAGGACTGAGGCTGTAGACCCAGGACTGCTCTAATCTACTCTGCTCTACTCTATGCTTTGAGATGGTTCTGATGATTTTCTGTTTTAAATCCTATTGATGAATGAGGAGGATGTGGCTCTTACCAGGCACTGGGGAGGCATCTGAGGTCTGAAGTCTGAAGTCTGAGGTCTGAGGTCTGAAGTCTGAGGTCTGGGGTCTGAAGTCTGATCGAGTCGCGTCTCGTCCTGGATCTCTGTAAAAAAGACAAATAAAGGAACGATTAGTTAAAAGAAAGTTCAGAACTTCAACAGAACTTGAACAGCAAGTTTCACAATCATTATTCTTCTAATAGTACTACTCTACTCTACTTACAATAAAACCAAGTACAAAAAAATAACTAAAAAGCTAGATCCGGTCAGGCCTCTGAAGCTGAGCAGGGCAGGGCCTGCTTATTACTGTGATGGGGTCTCTCTGGGAACACCAGGGGCCACAGTGGGGTGAATGTCTTTGTGTCCTTAGGCAAGACACTTCTCCCACATTGCCAAAAATGAGTCTGGTGTGTGTGTGAATGGCATATACTGGTTGCCTCGCTTCTGTCAGTGTGCCACTAGGGCAGTTTGTCCATTGTCCATTTTTGGGTCAGGGGGGTGGCAATGAGAGCTGCCACCCATTGCTCATAGCACCAGTCCCTCGCTGATCCTCTGCAGGGGGTGAGTCCACAGGAAGATGGCTGCTCTGTCAGTGGTGAAACAGCCTTGGTCTTTCAGCGGGGGCTTCAGGCAACGTGGGGTTAAGTGTCTTGCCCAAGGACACAACGACAGTAGATATCAGTGGGAGCAGTTGGAGTGGGTCCCATGGTGGGAAACGAACTCACGACCTCCAGGCTCAAAGGCCACTGCTCTACCAACTGAGCTACTGTCGCCCCCTAATAAGCATTATCATTATTATTATTATTATTGTGTGAAGGTCATTGTCCATAAACTAATCCCTGACTATGACCGGAAACCGCCTCCTGGATCTGCACCGCCGTCGTCACCGCCGGCTTCTCCTGCGATGTCCGTGTTTTCATATTTTCTGAGAGGATTTCCATCACACACTACAAAGATTCTGGGCGTTTGTTCCTCCGTCTCTCCAATCTTCTCTTTCAAGCCGGGGCCACGTCGGCTTTGATCCGGTAATGGTCGGGCAGCGCGTCTTCAGGTTTAAGGTGAAGAGGATATTTTTAGCCTCGCGTCTCTTTTATCCGGTGCTCCGTCTTCGCTTCGGTTCAAAGCTGCATTTGAAGACACGTTCAAAGGAAACACGCTTCTCCGGGAAACGGTCCGATCTGAGGACGCGGCGGCGAGAGGAGGTAGGTTTGATCCGCCGCAAAAAGGACTGGGCTCTGAATGAGAGAACGTAGAAGCCGAGGCACACTAATGGCTTTTTTTTGACAAAGAAGTAATGTTTTTCAAAAGAAGACGTTTTATGCAAAGTAGTCTTAAAATATCAGGGACTTTTTGGCACAAAACATTGAATCTACAAGCGCCTTTTTAACACTTGGACTCCCAGAATTTTGAAACTACTAGAAATCCCAGAGCCGACATTTTGACTGCTCCCATTCGAACCAATGAAACTCTGAGAATTGTCTTAGTATAGTAGGGCGAAGTAGGGCTGGTGGAAACAGGGCTATCCCAACTGCAGGCGAAAGCTACTCTACTCTTTTTTTAAATTTTGACTGTATTTATTGCTCATTTACAGTATATGGTATGAAGCACAAGTTGCAAAACAAAACAGCAATACATCATTTTAGCAAAAGAAACAAAAATGAACATGTTTTCAAAGGATTCTATGGCTTCCAATGTGCGAACATTTTTTGCATTGAAGGATGTTTGAGATTCTTCTACTCTACGAGCAACCCACCCACAACAAACCATTATCCGAGGAAATGTCTTGGTAACCATAGCTTCCAGCAGCACTCTGGTCAATTACTGTCAGTTATAACAATTTAGTACCATCTTGGTCTGGATAGAACCAGGACCAAGAGGGACTAAATATCTCTCAAGTTGCACACTTCAAACAAGATCTATTATTTAAGATCATAGATAAACTAGAAACTTGCAATGGCTGAAGCCATTGCGATTGACTGCGGAACAGATCTAATGTGGAAATCTGCTAAAAAAAATCCTTGAAATCCTTTAAAAAGCCTTGAAACTGTTAAAATACTTGATAGATATTTGAAACTCCTGAAGTCCTTGAAATTGTTGAAACCTTTAAACTCCTGAAATCCTTGAAACTGTTGAAACATTGAAACTCCTGAAATCCTTGAAACTTTTTTAAACCTGGAAACTGTTGAAAGTGTGGAAACTCCTGAAATCCTTGAACCTCCTGATATCCTTGAAACTGGTTAAATTCTTAAACAGCTGAAATCCTTGAAACTACTGAATGTATTGAAAGTGTCCTTGAAACTGAAAAATCCCCTCACCGCTGAAACAATTTGGTTCCTGTAACTAAGGAAACCTGGTCTGTGGTCATTATCTGGTGGTGGTCTGAGTCTTCGTTTGGGTCTTGGTCTGGTGGTATAATGCAACCTATTAGGTTGCATTATACTGGTTTACATGTAAAAAACCCTATTAAGTTGCATTATACTGGTTTACATGAAAAAAACCCTATTAAGTTGCATTATACTGGTTTACATGGAAAAATCCCTATTAAGTTGCATTATACTGGTTTACATGGAAAAATCCCTATTAGGTTGCATTATACTGGTTTACATGTACAAATCCCTATTAAGTTGCTTTATACTGGTTTACATGTAAAAACCCCTATTAGGTTACATTATAGTGGTTTACATGTAAAAATCCTTATTAAGTTGCATTATACTGGTTTACATGTAAAAACCCCTATTAAGTTCCATTATACTGGTTTACATGTAAAAACCCCTATTAAGTTCCATTATACTGGTTTACATGTAAAAACCCTATTAAGTTGCATTATACTGGTTTACATGAAAAAAACCCTATTAAGTTGCATTATACTGGTTTACATGGAAAAATCCCTATTAAGTTGCATAATACTGGTTTACATGGAAAAATCCCCATTAAGTTGCATTATACTGGTTTACATGGAAAAATCCCTATTAAGTTGCATTATACTGGTTTACATGGAAAAATCCCTATTAAGTTGCATAATACTGGTTTACATGGAAAAATCCCCATTAAGTTGCATTATACTGGTTTACATGGAAAAATCCCCATTAAGTTGCATTATACTGGTTTACATGGAAAAATCCCTATTAAGTTGCATTGTACTGGTTTACATGGAAAAAACCCTATTAAGTTGCATTATACTGGTTTACATGGAAAAAACCCTATTAAGTTGCATTATACTGGTTTACATGTAAAAACCCCTATTAAGTTGCATTATACTGGTTTACATGGAAAAATCCCCATTAAGTTGCATTATACTGGTTTACATGAAAAAAAACCCTATTAAGTTGCATTATACTGGTTTACATGAAAAAACCCTATTAAGTTGCATTATACTGGTTTACATGGAAAAATCCCTATTAAGTTGCATTATACTGGTTTACATGGAAAAATCCCTATTAGGTTGCATGATTACACTGAAGTCCTTGAAACTGCTGAAGTCCTTGAAACTGCTGAAGTCCTTGAAACTGCTGAAGTCCTTGAAACTGTTGAAGTCCTTGAAACTCTTGAAATCTTGAAACTGCTGAAATCCTTGAAACTGTTGAATCCTTGAAACTGTTGAATCATTGAAACTGTAGAAATGTCTGAAAGAGCTGAAGTCCTATTAAAATGCATGGGCCTATTAAAATGCATTGCAGAATTCTCAATGCAGATTTTTGTCCGATTGCGGAAAAACCGGAAATCGCTGAAGTCCCAAAAGTAATAGCAATAATCTCCCAAACATGTGGAACGTTTTGATGTATAACTTGTGGAAATTGTTGAAAATGTGAAAGCTGTGAAACGTGTCAAAAAAAATGACGGAATAAAGAAATACAAAACCAATGGTTGACTGCGGAAGGTTCCGCAGTCAATCAATAATGAAAGCAAAGGAAGGTTTCTCACCCATCATCTGTACTTCTTAGCAAGTTTTCCCGACGTTAAATAATGAAATAATAATATAAAATCCTGGAGCTATGATTGCACTTGTGGAGTGGGATAAAGAAGGACCTGGCACAGGTTAAACGGGGACGGTGGAAACACTCCCAGTCGAATAGAGTCGAGTAGCGAAAGGCCGAACATGGTGGAAACTGTCTGTAAATATCGGTTTTTCTGTCACAGGCTGGATGTTGTGACTGCACGGCTCATCTCTCACTTCAGACCAGAGTGTGTTTTGGTGCCGCTCTGAAGGCACCGATCACTAATGGTCACTTAAAAGCAAACAGACATGAAAACCACATCAGGAGGAGCAGAACATTTTCTGACCGATCGAACCCCGGCCTCTGCCTCAGAATCAACATGTGATTACTTTAAAGTGGACGGGGATTCTCTGGTTTGCAGTCAACAATGGGATATTGAATGTAGACGGTTTGACTGTTGTGACTTGAGTTCCGTGTTTCAAAATTGCAAAATGCACAAAGAGAAATCTCTCTAGTCTCTCATTGGTCTCTTTGGTTTCTTTCTGGTCTGGCCTCGCGTTGGTATATTTCTGGTCTGGTCTCTCTTGGGTCTCTCTCCTGTCTCTTTTTGGTCTCTCTCTGGTCTTTCTTTGGTCTCTCTCTGGTTTCTCTCTGGACTCTCTTTGGTCTCTCTTTGGTCTCTCTCTGGTCTCTCTCTGGTCTCTCTCTGGTCCATCTCTGGTTTCTCTTTGGTCTCTCTCTGGTCTCTCTCTTTGGTGTCTCTGGTCTTCTTTCTGGTCTGGTCTTTCTGTGGTCTCTTTCTGGTCTGGTCTCTCATGGTATTTCTTTGGTCTCTCTCTGGTCTCTCTCTGGACTCTCTTTAGTCTCTCTTTGGTCTCTCTCTGGTATCTCTTTGGTCTCTCTTTGGTCTCTCTCTGGTCTCTCTCTGGTCTCTCTCTGGTCTATCTATGGTTTCTCTTTGGTCTCTCTCTGGTCTCTCTCTTTGGTGTCTCTGGTCTTCTTTCTGGTCTGGTCTTTCTGTGGTCTCTTTCTGGTCTGGTCTCTCATGGTATTTCTTTGGTCTCTCTCTGGTCTCTCTCTGGACTCTCTTTAGTCTCTCTTTGGTCTCTCTCTGGTATCTCTTTGGTCTCTCTTTGGTCTCTCTCTGGTCTCTCTCTGGTCTCTCTCTGGTCTATCTATGGTTTCTCTTTGGTCTCTCTCTGGTCTCTCTCTTTGGTGTCTCTGGTCTTCTTTCTGGTCTGGTCTTTCTGTGGTATCTTTCTGGTCTGGTCTCTCTCTGATCTATCTCTGGTTTCTCTTTAGTCTCTCTCTGGTCTCTCTCTTTGGTGTCTCTGGTCTATCTTTTTTTCAGACATAAGAATACTACAGCACATTTATGAATATAATCACTCCCAAATAATAATTTAACTAAACAATTTCAACGTATTATTTTCATTATTTAAATTGCTTCTTTCCTATAGACCTGCTTTGGCTCCTGCTGACAAAATGAACGTAACCTATTACAACAATAAAGTCAGGCACCTCAGCTTTACTGGTAAAATATCTGTTATTCCATGACTTCCCACGGTTCCTCTTGCATAAAAACCGCCCCCAGTGACAAACCAATGTTCTGAGGCCGTGCAATGATTACACTTGTTTTGGTCTCAAAAATAAAAACTTTTTCGCCAACCGGGGAAACTTCCTCGAGCGACGTTCTGGAGTCAGAGCCGTTTCCTCTAAGCTAAATCCACAGATAATTGGCTGCAGCGTTTCAAAGACACATCAGTAATATTGCCTTGCTCTATTAAAGTGCTATTCAGATGGGAAGTAATATCTGGGATTTGATAATAAAATGGAGCCAAGCGTACAGCCTCGAAATTACTCTGAGTGAGCTGCTCTCCACGTTCCAAAGCGGAGGGGAGGCGGCCATTTTAGAAAGACAAGAGAAAACACAGAGAGGAGAATAGCCCCAGTCTTTATCTGGTCTCACTCTGGTCTCTCTTTGGTGTCTCTCTCGGGTCTGGTCTCTTTCTCTCTCTGGTCTCTTTCTAGTCTCTCTAAGGCCTCTCTCTCTGGTCTGGTCTCTCTTTTCTCTCTTGCTGGTCACTCTCTGGTGTCTCTCTAGTCTCTCTGGTCTAGTCAATTTCTGGTCTCTCTCTAGTCTCTCACTAGTCTCTCTTTGGTCTCGCTCCGGTCTCACTCTGGTCTCTCTCTGGTCACTCTCTAGTCTCTCTTTGGTCTCGCTCCGGTTTCTCTCTAGTCTCTCTCTATTCTCTCTTTGCTAAACGCAGACTGAAAAACAGCAGTATGTATTAAAGAAAGCTCAGGGACTACTGCAGCATTTCAGATCTAAAATCTGGAACATCCATCCATCCATCCATCCATTTTCTTCCCTTTAATCCATTTCTGGGTCAGGGGGGTGGCAGTCAGAGATGCCACCCAAGTCTCATAGCACCAGCCCCAAAATCTGGAACAGTCTTCCTGAAAAGAAAATGTGAGACAGGTTTCTAGTCATACCAGTGTGGAAAAGTTCCTGATATTAGCCTGGATGGAGATAAAAACAACTCCAGGTCTGTGACTGAGGAGGGACCACTCTATAACGTTTTAAGCCTTTACAAAGAGTTGATTTTGCTTTTCGCTTTTAACCAGATTCTACAAAAAACAGGAGCCAGAAATCAAGAAATATGTTGAAAATAGCCTTAACAAAACTTTCACAACACATTTTCTGAATTCTTGTACAATTTCTGCCAAAACCAGTCGCAGTTTTCAATTATTCTCACTTTAAACACAACCTCCCATTGCTTCCTTTTGCGTCAGCCCGCTGTGTGAGAGCGCATTTCATTGCTCACTGGCAACAGCATGAAAAGAGCCAGAGGTTCAAAATGACTCCGGGCTGGTGAGTGGGGGGGGGAGGGGGGAGAGAGTGGGGAGCTCATGGGGGTGGTAGTGAGGGGGGTGGGGGGCGTAATTTTCCAAACAAACAAACTGAACCAGAGCGTGTGTGTGTGTCAAGGCGTGCCTCCAGTCCAATCTACCATCTTCATATGGAAGCGCCACAAAGGCAAACATTAGCTCAGGATCCGGCGGGACACAATCTGGCTCTTCTCGTCTCGTCGCGGGGAGTTAGCTTGTGGCGCGGGGAAAAAAGTATGATCCCAAAAAACAAGAGAATATGACATTGCACTGCTCCCATTTGCATTGTTTATATTGCCTGCTGCATATTGGGCTCTCACTGGAAACGGCAGAATTTTTTTTCCTCTGGTCTCTATCTGCTGCCATTCTCTCTGGTCTCTCTCTGGTCTCTCTCTGGTCTTTCTCTCTGGTCTTTCTCTTTGGTCTCTCTCTGGTCTCTCTCTGGTCTCTCTCTCTGTCTCTCTGGTCTCTCTCTGGTGTCATTCTCTCTGGTCTCTCTCTCTGGTCTCTCTCTGGTCTCTCTCTCTGTCTCTCTGGTCTCTCTCTGGTGTCATTCTCTCTGGTCTCTCTCACTGGTCTCTCTCTGGTCTCTCTCTCTGTCTCTCTGGTCTTTCTCTCTTGTCTCTCTCCTGTGTCATTCTCTATTGCCTCTCTCTGGTCTCGCTCTCTAGTCTTTCTCTCCGGTCTCTCACTCAGGTCTCTTTCTGGTCTCTCTCTGGTCTCTCTCTCTGGTCTCTCTCTGGGCTCTCTCTCTAGTCTTTCTCTCTGATCTCTCTCCCTAGTCTTTCTCTCTGGTCTCTCTTTCTGTAAATGTGACTGGACTGCATTTCCTTTGTGATTCTCTGATCTTTTGTTGGCGAATCGACAACATTCTCCGAGACGGCTGCTGTTGTCATTTGGCACTGTGCAAAAATACATTGAAATGATTTGAATCCTAATAAATACTGTACATACGCTCTGTGCTCAGACTCAGATCCAAAGCAGAAAGAGAAACCGGACTTTTCTATCAACCTCATAATCTTGACGTTAAAACTCCTGCAAAGTGAATTTCCGTTTTTTTGCGAACCGTTTGTGCTAATCTCCGGTTCACGCTCCGCGCCGCCAGCTGTTTCGTTTCTTCCGCCATCTCTGTTTGATTACATCTGTAAATTGGCTGCGTGTTTTTGGTCGTGTGCCTCGTGTTGCGGCGCTAACGACAAACAAACGTGTAGCTGTTTATTCACGGAAGGAAACCAGACTTTGTGGCGAGAGACGTAGAGAATGCATAACACAGACACATATTCTGTATACTCTATTATATTGTAAGGCAAGGCAATCTTATTTGTATGGCACAGATTATATACGGGGAAACTCAATGTGATTAACAGTCCTGTATTTTTCATGGTTTTGCCTATTTTACCCGTGTGGGTTTGTGTGTGTGTGCTTATGTGTGTGTTTGTGTGTGTGTGTGCACGTCTCTCTCTGTGTGTGTGCGTAAGTTTCCTCCAGGGCTCCGGTTTCCCCTAAGAAACATGTACACTCTGGCACTGCTCTCTCTCAGATTTCTCTCTCCCAAGTCTCTCTCTCTGATGTCTTTCTCTCTCTGGTCTCTCCCTGGTCACTCTGGTCTCTTTCTCTAGTGTCTCTCTGGTTTCTTTCTGATCCCTCTCCCTCTGATCTCTCCCTGGGGTCTCTCTCTCTGATCTCTCTCTGGTCTCTTTCTGGTCTCTCTCTGATCTCTCTCTGGTCTCTTTCTGGTCTCTCTGATCTTTCTCTCCTTGGTCTCTCTGGTCTCTCTCTAATTTCTTTCTGGTCTCTCTCGCTCTGATCTCTCTCTCTCTGATCTCCCTCACTAGTCTCTCTCTCTCTGGTCTCTTTCTGGTCTCTCTCTGGTCTCTTTCTGGTGTGTCCCTCTCTGGTCTCTCTCTGATCTCTCTCTCTGGTCTCTTTCTGGTTTCCCCCGCTCTGATCTCTCTCTCTCTAGTCTTTCTCTCTCTAGTCTCTCCCTGGTCTCTCTCTGGTGTGTCCCTTTCTTGTCTCTCTCCCTGGTCTCGAGCAGCATTGAAGGATGAATCAAATGCAGACACTATACGGACACCAAAGTCTAACTCAAACCCATCCCTCCGTCTAACACATGAAATACCATACACACTCTCTACAGCCAGAACGAACACATGGTCCGCTCCCCATGGTCCTCACGCCTCCGTTCCTCCCAAACGCCCAACACAATCTCCTGTTTTGTTTACTCAAAGTGTTGGTGGGATGTTGTTCACACCGATAAGCGCCGGTCACTGGAGTAAATATATGCTCTTAGCGGCGATGCTAGTTTACGCTGGATTTGTTCTTTCCTCTGGAGATTTGTTTCAATTTAACCGAGGCCAAAGCCATTCTCTGTCGGAAATGGAGAAAAGAACAAGAAAGAAAGTTAATTTTTTTCCCGGGAAATTGCTGCCGCGCACAGTTTCTGTTTCCAGTCAACTTCAAGGCGGATGAAAGGCTCGGTTTTTCCTCAACAAAAAACAAAAACGTCGCTTTCTCTCAACTACATTTCTTTCAATCTTTTTGTTGGTGTAAGAGAGAAGAATGCAAAGTGTGTCCTGAAATGTGTTAGAAAACATCAACAAAACCATGCAACTGGTTTAAGAGACCTGGACCTCCCTATATGTTCAATTCATGTTATTTGTTTATCGATATAAAACACAACAGCAGACGTCGAGAAGGATTTTACAAAGAATTAGTGAAAACCAAATCCTTCACTTTCTCCAGTTCAATCCGATCGATAAAGACACACGTAAACTCGTGTGAGCGTAAATATAATTCTAATGTCTTTAAGAGCTAGGGGAAAACCTGTTTTAGAAATCTATTTGGACCGATGCATCAATCAATTCTCAATCGATGAATTGGTTAAAGCTTCTGCAGACGACACCCAGCCAAATGGTTTTCATGATTTTACCTATTTTACTTATTTGATGTTACTGTATGTGTGTGTTTGTATGTGTGTGTACATGTGTGCGTGTGCACATGTGTGCGTGTGTGTGTACGTGTGTGCGAGTGCATGTGTGTGGGTATATATGTTTATATGTGTGTGTGCTTGTGTACATGTATGTATATGTGTGTTTGTGTGTGTACGTGTGTGTGTTTGCGTGTGCTTATGTTTACGTCTGTGTGTGTGTTCGTGTTTTTGTGTGCATGTGTTTGTGTGTGTATAGGTCTGTGTATGTGTGTGTGTTTACGTTTACGTCTGTGTATATGTGTTTGTGTCTACATCTGTGTGTATGTTTGTGTGTGTTTTTGTGTGTGTGTGTGTGTGTGTACGTGTTTTTGTGTGTATAGGTCTGTGTATGTGTGTATGTTTACATTTACGTCTGTGTATAAGTGTGTGTGTGTGTGTGTGTGTGTATCATCCATGGTCTGCTATAATCCTTTTCTCTTGTTCAGAGTTGACTTGTTGGTTTCGCAGCCGGAGAGAAGCCTGATGGAGTAGAAGCGTCTGCACGGGTGACCAAGGTCGGCTGATAATGTGTGAGATAGAGAAGCGTGTGTGTGTCTGTGTGTGTGTTTGTCTGTGTATCTGTGTGTTTGTGAGGAGAGAGACACGTCGTGGTAATGAGATTTATGACCCTGAGCCCCATTCCGGCACCAAAACCAGGAGTTCAAATGATTTATAGATCTAATAGACGCCTCAGAACACCTCGCCACGTCGGAGCGCAGACTACAAACTTCCCCCATTGTGCTTTGTTCGGGATCAGACCATGAAAAAGTTCTGATGTCTGGATTGGGCTTTGCTAGCTTAAGCCAATCTCCCGTTCTCCCGTACGTTCTAAGTGGCCATCAGCGGTACTGCAGGGCAGATTCTCATTTTCCCACAAAAACTTAATGTCAACAAAAAACATAAGTCCTCAGCTTTCAAAAACATGGGATTTTGTTGGGGACGTCCTGCTTTAGCCAACTCTAATTAGCAAGTAGAGTTTATTTTTATAGTGCCCTTTACAGATCAGGGTTTTAGGGCACTATTATTCATTGCAGACAAGTTAGAACTGAGGTACTCGACTTCATGCTACAAAAAATCAGTAGTTCCTGATATTGACAATGGACCAGGAACAAGGGGAGAGTAGCACAGGTACACACACACACACACACACACACACACACACACACACACACACACACACACACACACACACACACACACACACACACACACACACACACACACACACACACACACACACACACACACACACACACACACACACACACACACACAGAACAAGGTGAAACACATTAGGGCGAGGTAGACAATCAGCAGGGGACCAGGACAGACCAAACCCACAGAAAAAAAAGTAAATTTATTGATCCCCGTAGGGAAATTCGTCCTCTGCATTTGACCCATCCTGACGCCGCTAAGGCTCACGTCAGGAGCAGTGGTCGCCGTAGTAACACCGCCCGGGAACCCATCTCCAGATATAGGTACTCGGATTGGTCAGGGCCGGAGCTGGAGGATTTTACTTCTTGAGCATGTTTTTTGTGGTAGGGGAAACCGGAGGACCCAAAGGACACCTACGCAGACACAGGGAGAACATGCAAACTCCACTCAGAAAGACCCGACTGGGATTTGAGCCTAGGATGTACTTGCTGAGAAGTTCTAACCACTCAGCCACCCAACAAAGTCAAAAGAAAACAAACAGTAATACACCGCAAAATTCACACCAGCTTCTCACAATGGGAAAAACATTTACCGGACGAGGGCCCACGGCCGAAACATTGCACATCTGTAAATAAAAAACAGGTTAGGCCGCTAAAATCTGGAACAGTCTTTCTGAAAATGTGAGACAGGCTTCTTCTCTGACAATGTTCATAATCAAATCCAGGTTAAAAACAGTTCTGTTCATTTGTGACTGAGGGATTATATCTTCACTCTTTTTAATGCCCTGTGATTGTCTAAGATTGTAATTCCCTGTATATTGTTTCTTTCTGGTTTTGTCCGGCACGTTCCGGTGCTCGGCTCATGTGCGGATCATACGTTGTAATAAAGCGCTCCATCAATCCAAGCTCTTATATTTATGAGACTATTTCATTTTCCGACTTGCCCTATCGGTTTCTCGTAGCAGGATTGGCAGCGGCCCCCGTAAGCCTATATCTGCCTGCCATTGTTTGCTCCGTCGCCATTTCTCTCCTACAGTAAATGTTAAAAGTTAATCTTCAAAATCCCCTCTGTGCGGCTACATAATAATGACCGCGGCAGACAGATAATGGCGCTAAAGGCCAGAAAGCATTGATTGATGGCAGAGCACCTCCAGCTGATCTTTCGGCGATGACATTTCAATATAGATTTAATGTAGCTGGAATAAATGAAGCCATAACTTTACGCAGAGGTTTACTCTCTGGGTTTGCACAAAGTTGGATCCGTATTATCATCGTGAAGAGGCCGCTCGAGCTACTGCCGCAGGAGGAAGGCGTCTGTCTATGTCTAGTTTAGGATTGTTCTGGCAAAGAGAATGAATGTGTGTTGATTTCATGCTTGTTTTTCGAATGACTTTGTATTAATATCCCCTATACACAAGCTATACACATAGACTGTAAATAAGTGGACACTGCCAACCAATAGCTAAGTGATACTTAACATGGCTCTCCTCCGATTAACTTACAATCAAAAGTAAACTCTTTGCGTTTAGTGTCGTACTCACTATTTTTGGCTTAAAATATCTATGGTTTAGTTCTCTTTGTGATCCTAGAGTTTAAAAATTATGCATTATTCTATTCTGATAAACTTATATTGTAGCCACAGCGGCACAGACACACACACACACACACACACACACACACACACACACACGGTGGCTGAGTGGATAGCACTCTCGCCTTTCAGCAAGAAGGTCCTGGGTTCGAATCCCGGCCGGACCAGGGCCTTTCTGAGTGGAGTTAGCATGTTCTCCCCGTGTCTGTGTAGGTTTCCTCCGGGTACTCCGGTTTCCCCTACCACTAAAAAAATATGTACAATAGTTCTGGCATGCGCCTCCTGTTCGGCGACCCCGCTCCCATGTCTGTGAGGAGTGAGAGGACAAGTGCCCAAAAATAACAATTGTAAACCGCTTTGTGACTCTGGTCTGTGAAAGGCGGTATATAAATAAAGCTTACTTACTTACTTACTTACACACACACCAGACTCATTCTAAGGTGGATGAAGTGTCTTGCCATAGGACACAAAAAAAATTTGGCACTTTACTGTAGCACCTGGTGTCCACAGAGGTCTCCCATCACAGTAGTAACCAGGCCCTGCCCTGCTTAGCTTCACAGCTCCGACAGGATCTGGCTTGGGATATTGTCTTTGTAAATCCAGATATGAATTGTATAAGGACCAATCAGATGGCATCGTTCGCGGGAAACTCCAGCTTGCCTTAGCAACCGTCTTAGCAACACATCTGCCCCTGTCACAGCGATAATGAAGAATGTATGCCCATATAAGGAAAATTGCTCCAGCTAGCTTATGTTCAAACTGGCTTCTTCCGCGTTAAGGCTAACACTAGGGTCAGTCCACTGCTAATTTACAAGACATCCACAACAAACTATCCCACACTGATCGGTTGGATGTCTTTCCTTTACATAATTTCTCTAGTTTTTTGGGACTTTTCCCGCCACCGCACCATCCGAGAATCACAGCAACAACAGCAGTGCCTCCGGGTCCACACAAAGAGTCTAAATAATTCACTCAGAGAGGGAGACGGGGGAGGAGGGAAGAGAGGCAAATACTACAGTCGTGATTTACCGGATGTTTCAGGATCGAGAAAAGATGGGGTACCTGACTACAGCCTCAGTCCTGGGTCTACAGCCTCAGTCCTGGGTCTACAGCCTCAGTCCTGGATCTACAGTCTCAGTCCTGGATCTACAGTCTCAATCCTGGGTCTACAGCCTCAATCATGGGTCTACAGCCTTAGTCCTGGTTTTTGCAGGAGGGTCTAAGGACTGATTCAGGACATTGAGCCAAACAAGACACCATTGATGAGTCTTGGTCCTGGTCTTCAGCCTGGGTCTGGTTTGGATCTGGTTTGAGTCTACTGAGGCTTAGAGCACAGTGTGTAGTAGACCTTAGAATCCTGGACTCTGGTCAGAGTCTGGCCTGAGTCTGCTGAGGGTAGAGTGTATAAGACCTCAAAGTCCTGATCTTCGGTCTGATTCTGCTGAGGCTGAGGGAAGAGAGTGGAGATCTTGAAGTCCTGGTCTTTGGTCTGGTCTGAGTCTGAGGGCAGAGTGTGTATGTTTCTGTGTGTTTTTGTCTGTATTGTTGTGTTATATAGACCCTTTAAGTGTCTGAATTAAAAGATAAAACAAATAAATGAACTAATTTAGACCTCAGATTCCCGGTCTTTGGTCTTTGGTCTGGTCTGGGTCTGGTCTGAGTCTGCTGAGGCTGCGAGCGGAGTGACACAGGTCCTTGTTAGGGGGAGCAGCCCCGGGGTCCGCGTCACGTCAGCGCAGACACATGGAGCTGACGTTTCCTGTGATTAGTCGACGTCGCGGTTTCGCCTGCGGACCGTCGGTGTCAGAGAGAGGACTTTCAACATGAAGTTTCAGAATCCCCGCTTTAAAGCTCGGGTACCTAACTTTCAATCTGGGAAAAAAACAGCTTGCTTTTATCACTAGCTTTTATGTATTTTTATACTCTACAGGATCTAAAGCCAGAGTTCTGGGTCTACAGCCTCAGTCCTGGATCTACAGCCTCAGTCCTGGGTCTACAGCCTCAGTCCTGGATCTACAGCCTCAGTCCTGGATCTACAGCCTCAGTCCTGGATCTACGGCCTCAGTCCTGGATCTACAGCCTCAGTCCTGGGTCTACAGCCTCAGTCCTGGATCTACAGCCTCAGTCCTGGGTCTACAGCCTCAGTCCTGGATCTACAGCCTCAGTCCTGGATCTACAGCCTCAGTCCTGGATCTACAGCCTCAGTCCTGGGTCTACAGCCTCAGTCCTGGGTCTACAGCCTCAGTCCTGGATCTACAGCCTCAGTCCTGGGTCTACAGCCTCAGTCCTGGATCTACAGCCTCAGTCCTGGATCTACAGCCTCAGTCCTGGATCTACAGCCTCAGTCCTGGATCTACAGCCTCAGTCCTGGGTCTACAGCCTCAGTCCTGGATCTACAGCCTCAGTCCTGGGTCTACAGCCTCAGTCCTGGATCTACAGCCTCAGTCCTGGATCTACAGCCTCAGTCCTGGATCTACAGCCTCAGTCCTGGATCTACAGCCTCAGTCCTGGGTCTACAGCCTCAGTCCTGGATCTACAGCCTCAGTCCTGGGTCTACAGCCTCACACTAAGCTTCCAAATGCGTAATTAATAAAAAAACTAGTGCAAGACTCCCATTCCAAACCTGCACATGTGAGTTTCTCTCCTCAGACAGAAAACATAAAACCACGTTCTTTTCGCTAAAATGTCATGAATCTGGAGCTGGAGTTTGATGCGTGGTTGATTTGTGCGTCGGCAGAAGCGATGGAGCTTTGGGCGCTTCCAAAAACCAATCAAAAAATGGCACTAATGAGCTCTCGGCAGGACCGGGATGCGTCTGAAATACACGCCAGGCTCTGAGCTGGACATGTGACATCACAGAGAAGGCTGCATGTGGTCTCAAGATGGTCTGCATGAAAAACTTGGAGTTGTTTTTAGCTCCATCCAGGTTGACGTCAGCATAAGCCACAGATGTGTAGCCCCGCCCCTTCTGTCCAAACGCTGCTGTCTCAGTTCAGTAACACTATGATGTCAGGGGTTCATGGCTCAATTTCTCTCGACAATTGAATGTTTTATTGAGTCAGAACCAAAAGAACCATCCGTTGTCGTGCGCGGTGGTTAATAACTTCCCTTTTCCCGCCACCGGAAACTCAAAATGAATTCATAGAGTATTGCAGCGCTGCAGCGACGCCAGCGATGCTAATAATGCTAATGTATATATGGGTAATGAAAAAAGCTAGCTTAGTGGCGTTTAGTTTAGTCTTGTATTGTTTCCATCTCAGACTCAATGGATTTTAAATTAGGTCTAGACATAAGTTTGTCCCTCAAAATGGTTGGAAAATAGTCGGAGCAAAACTTCGTCTGTGAGCACTTCCCTACACTGTCACACCTCTTCTAAATTAGGTTTAAGTGAGATAGTACATTGGAATCACCTATGTCCAGTGTTGTATTGACCAACCCCCGAGACCAAGACCTGAGACCAGACCCGAGACCAGACCTAAGACCAGAACCAAGACCAGACCTGAGACCAGACCGAAGATCATACCCGAGACCAGACCCAACCCCAGACCTCAGACCAGACCTGAGACCAGACCTAATCCCAGACCCGGGACCAGACCTGAGACCAGACCTAAGACAGGCCCAGAGACCAGACCCGAGACCAGAACCAAGATCAGACTCGAGACCAGACCTGAGACTAGACCTAAGACAAGACCCAAGACCAGACCCAAGACCAGACCCAAGACCAGACCCAAGACCAGACCTGACACCAGACCTAAGACCAGACCCAAGACCAGACCTAGGATCAGACTCAAGACCAGACCAAGACCCGAGACCAGACCTCAGAGCAGACCTGAAATCGGACCTAAGACCAGACCCGAGACAAGACCTAAGACCAGAACCAAGACCAGACCTGAGACGAGACCTGAAACCGGACCTAAGACCAAACCCCACACCAGACCTGAGACCAGACCCAAGACCAGACCCAAGACCAGACCTGAAAGCGGACCTAAGACCAAAACCAAGACAAGAACCAAGACCAGAACCAAGACAAGAACCAAGACCAGAACCAAGACCAGACTTAGGACCTGAGCTAGCCGGTTAGCATCTCCCATAACATCCATAAACTTTCTTCTTGTAAAAAGCCTAAATCCTTCCAGATGAATCCTGTTGGTGGAGTCTGTGTTTGTTTCTGCTCCGGTGAGACACAATCAAACTTTTTTGTATCCCAAATTCCACACCCGAAGATTCCGTTTTGGCACATGCGGTGTCAAAACTCATTAAAACCAAAACAATAAACCAGAGCTATTATTTATTCTGGGCTCCAGCGGTTTTCCCGGGCACCACCTCAGGGCACACCGCATTTCCACTTTACTTTTGGCTTTTTGATTTGTTGATATATTTAGTGTTCTCTCTGCTCCGCCAGACAGAGGCAGACTCATTAACGCTGCCTGCTGGTGTTTAGCCGGCGGCGGATTGTAATCAAGTACTCAAGTAAAAGTACTTTTTCTATTTTAATGTTTTCTATTTGGTTTTTAAATGAGAGAAATATTCATCTGATGTAGCCCTGTTTTCACCGGGCATACTCTGCTCTGCTCTGCTCTACTCTACTCTACTCTACTCTACTCTACTCTACTCTACTCTACTCTACTCTACTCTACTCTACTCTACTCTACTCTACTCTACTCTACTCTACTCTACTCTACCCTACTCTACTCTACTCTACTCTACTCTACTCTACTCTACTCTACTCTACTCTACTCTACTCTACTCTACTCTACTCTACTCTACTCTACTCTACTCTACCCTACCCTACCCTACCCTATTCTAAAACCTTCTAAAGCATAAAATGACAAGGTAAATAGGCTCAAATGTTTATATAATTATAATGTATAATCTATAATCTTTGCTCTTTAATCCAGAAGAAGAGAATCCTCTATTAGACCTTTACTATCAAATTGATAATCCAACTCTGGGATTGAATAACAACAACTTTTTTAAAGTGCTTTTCAGACCCTTCACATTCTCACCTTAGCACCACCATTAGCTTACCCTTAGCTTACCATTAGCATACCGATAGCTTCCCGCAGCTTCATTAGCACTGCCTTTATCCCCCACGATGTCCCCCACTGATCGACAGCTGTGTTTTGCGCAGCGCATGTTAATTACAGCCTCTAATTAGCTTTCCCCGCTAAAGGGGCGCTACATCTGATTTGGAAGCCTCAACCGTTTCCCGGTATTTGCATAATTGTGTGTTTGGAACAGTTAAAGGTTTTTTTGTGTGTTATTTTTTGGGCCTCCAGGAAGAATCACTATGATACAAACTAAGTTAGCTGGATCCAATTTTATTTTTGGACGTTTGTTCCACAACGTGAGATTTTCCACGAAAACAGGGGCCTGCCGTGTTGCTAAGACAGTTGCTAAGGCGAGCTCTAGCTCTAACCCCTGAATCTGATTGGTCAATCCTTATATGGTTACTGTGCTGGGGGAGTTTACTATTATATATTGTATACTACAATAGGAGCCAGAACAAGTTGGAGCCAAACTTTGTCCATCAGCACTTCCCTACTGGGTTTAATTGAGCTAGCATTGTCCATCAATTTTGCTGGTTTGCAATCACGTGGTCCAAAGGGGGCGTGCCCTGGGGGTCATAAAACAGGAAGCATTTTCGTTCTGTCAGTCATACAGGGCGACGTGGGAAAACAAAGACAAAGGAGCTTATAAGTTCTACTCTTGGGCCCTGTCCCAATACTCACACTTCCACCCTCACTGCCTTTATTTGCGCGTTCCCGATAACGGGTGCGAGTGCGTAGGGTGTCCCAATTCTCCAGGGAAGTCTTCAGCCCCGCCCCCTTTGCGCCCCTGATCCACACTTTGCCGTACCCTGCATCTATGCACACTCTGGTGAAGGATATTGCCCATAATTCTTTGCGGTACTCACCAAAACGTCGGGGAAAAGAATTTAAGTGTAATTTTTGAAATATTTATTCTGTATGTGTGTAAAAAAGTTTACTTGGAAAGCAACATGAATGTATTTACGGACATTCTATGGTAACAATTTCATAACTTTTTTTAATGCAAGCATTCATTTAACATTCAATATAAACTTTACACTTAATAAAATAATCTTAGGATGTATAAAAACTGACCAGATAACAGTTATTTACCCACATTTAACTTAATCGTCTGTGGAAGACAAAATGACCTTTAATTTGATAAAGTTTAGTTCTTGACGAGTCGATGACGTAACCTGCACTGTCCCAATTCCGCCTTTTTTTGCACGCCTGTAACCTGCCACTCAAACCCTTGCGTGCACTTCAGACAAATGCACACTTGGTAGAGGAGTGTAGGGTGCAGAGGTGCAGTGTGGGTATTGAGACTGGGCCTTGATACGAGCAGTTGCTATAACTGCACACACCACAGAAAAAGCGCATTTTGACTCAGAATCAGTGAAGATTTACACGGTTCTCGAAGTCCCTCAGAGGACTTTTGCGCCGCTACGTGACATCAGCTGCAAAATACAGTCCATATGTCAGCTTTATAACAGGAGTTTATTACTTTCCTCGAGAGCACAGACCAGCAGAGGCCTTATGGTGGTATTACAGGTACGACAGGGAGGAAGTATGTGTTAACCTTAACCACTAGATGGTTTCTCAAACCCAAATACTGCCTCTGTCACAAAAAATTAAGTTTTGACTTTCCAGGTAAAGGCAAATTATCATATAAATCCAAGGCACTCGTTGTCAATAGTTTAAAAAGCCTTTATTATCTCATGGGTGGAATTTAAAATACGGACCAACGCGTTTCAGCCTAGCTTGGCCTTCTTCACGATGCAAAACAACTTTAGAAAACTTTACACGCTTGTACCACGCAGCACTCTTTGTTTTTAGAGAATTACTGCCTCTGTCCTTTTCAATTCAATTCAATGTGTCCTTGTACAGCCCTGAATCACAACAGAAGTTATTTCAGAGCTGAAATCGCCAACACAGATCAGAGAATCAAAGAGTTCAAACACACAGAGTATAGGCGCTTTGGTTCCTTCATGTTATGGTTAATACATACGCTTTCTACATAACAGTGCATTCATCCTCCACATGAATACATAAAGCCATTGTGTTTAATCCCGCAGGACACGACTCCAATGATCCGTTAATTAAATATTTATTTTGGGGGAAATTATAAAGTCACGACAGAGCGGAACAGGAAGGTAATTAGCTGCATCACAAAACAGAAACCAGTCTGTTATGGTTCCCTTCTCGGGCTCAAGCAAAGTTTTTGTCCGTGTGTGTCTGTGTGTCTCTCTTCTCTCTGAGTCACATGTTTGTGTCTGATCTCAGCCTGGATGGACCTAAAACCGACTCCAGGTCTGTGTTTGAAGATAGAACAATGGCTGAACAGAGCTGCGGGACGCTGGGTTTTCTACTCGGAGCGGAAGCAGCTAATCAAAAGTGCATTATCTATCCAAGGGCAATATCGATGTTTGTGTGTGTGTGTGTCTATGTGTCTGTTTGTGTATACGTGTGTGTTTGTGCGGGGAAGTTAATAGGCTTTTTACACGATGCAAAACTGGTTACATTATGCAAATTTGACTTTTGGAGATGTCCATGTGTTTTGCTGGTTACAAATGTACCTGTGTTGTTTCAGAGCTGCTTTTATCACTTCAGATCTCTCTGTTTGTGGGTTCATTATCTTTTGGCTTTTACGTATCTGTAGATTCTGGTCTCTCTCTAGTCTCTCTATGATCTCTCTTTCTCTCTCTGGTCTCACTCTGGTCTCTCTATGATCTCTCTTTCTCTCTCTGGTCTCACTCTGGTCTCTCTATGATCTCTCTTTCTCTCTCTGGTCTCACTCTGGTCTCTCTATGATCTCTCTATGATCTCTCTGGTCTTGCTCTCTGGTCTCGCTCTCTGGTCTCGCTCTCTGGTCTCGCTCTCTGGTCTCGCTCTCTGGTCTCGCTCTCTGGTCTCGCTCTCTGGTCTCGCTCTCTGGTCTCGCTCTCTGGTCTCTTACTGGTCTCTCCCTAGTCTCTCCCTGGTGTCTCTCTCCAGTCCTTCTCTGGTCTCGCCCTGGTCTCTCTCCCCAGTCTCTCTGGTCACAAAAGAAAAAAGTATCTCTTACTTCAGCATAATATAGAAGCAAGAATTGAGAACACAAATTTTAACTTTAGCCAAACAAAGAAGCCACTGTATAATCCTATGTTTTATCGTGTAAGAACTTTATATTGTATGTATACTGTACGTGTTGGCAGCATGAGGGTATATATTGTATGTATACTGTACGTGTCGGCAGCATGAGGGTATATATTGTATGTATACTGTACGTGTCGGCAGCATGAGGGTATATATTGTATGTATACTGTACATGTCGGCAGCATGAGGGTATATATTGTATGTATACTGTACATGTCGGCAGCATGAGGGTATATATTGTATGTATACTGTACATGTCGGCGGCATGAGGGTATATATTGTATGTATACTGTACATGTCGGCGGCATGAGGGTATATATTGTATGTATACTGTACATGTCGGCGGTATGAGGGTATATATTGTATGTATACTGTACATGTCGGCAGCATGAGGGTATATATTGTATGTATACTGTACATGTCGGCAGCATGAGGGTATATATTGTATGTATACTGTACATGTTGGCGGCATGAGGGTATATATTGTATGTATACTGTACATGTCGGCGGCATGAGGGTATATATTGTATGTATACTGTACATGTCGGCAGCATGAGGGTATATATTGTATGTATACTGTACATGTCGGCGGCATGAGGGTATATATTGTATGTATACTGTACATGTCGGCAGCATGAGGGTATATATTGTATGTATACTGTACATGTCGGCAGCATGAGGGTATATATTGTATGTATACTGTACATGTCGGCAGCATGAGGGTATATATTGTATGTATACTGTACATTCCGACATTAGTTCATGTTATAATTGTACAGAGACACGACAGAGGACAAGAGGAGTCAGAGCTCACCTGGAGGAAGAGGAGCAGCACCGTCACAACACCATCAACCACACCTCCTGACCCTGAGGGAGAGAGAGAAGGAGAGAGAGGGGGAGAGAGAGCGACAGACAGGGAGAGAGAGGGAGAGAGAATGAGGGACAGAGAGAGAGGGAGCGAGATAGAGACCGAGAGAGAGACAGAGGGGGAGAGAGAGAGAGAGGGAGCGAGATAGAGTTAGAGAGAGGGGGGGAGAGGGAGAGGGAGAGAGAGGGGAAGAGGGAGAGGGAGAGAGGGGTTAGTGTGTTATAAAGTTGTATTCTTGAGGTGATTGTGATCCGCTGTCTCTGAGCGTCATGTGCAGCGAGAGGAGGATGTAAAATAATTGGAAGATTCTATGATTTGCTACAAAAGGAAGACTTTCAAAAACATTCTTGTTGAGGAGACGGTGAAGGTTCGTCCCAAAAGCCAGAGATCTGCATGTCTGGATCCCGCTCCCATAGACCACACTGGACCTGGAGGTAAGTTTTTGTGTATAGCACGATCATAGATCCATCCACGCTGTCATCAGGAACTTCTGGAACAAACATGTGGCTCCTGTCCCAATATTGTTGTTTTCTGCTTGCACAAGTGAAAACCAGATTCTGCCAGAGCTCTTAAGCTGAGCAGGACATGGCCTGGTCAATTATGTGATGGGAGACCCCTGTGAACACCAGGTGCCACAGTGGGGCGGCTGCTTAGGCAAGACACTGGTTGCCTCGCTTCTGTCAGTGTGCCCCAGGGCAGCTGTGGCTACAGTGTTAGTTCATCACCACCGTGAATGGAGTGAATGATGTTTATGAGTGTCCTGGAAAGCACTGTACAAAAAAAGGTTTGTGGACATAACACTTGCCTATTATCTTGAAAGATGCAAAAAATTACTCCAGGTCAATTTGTTTCCCGCTTTTTTTTCTCTTAATTTTGTTTGAGTGGTTTTTTGCCGATGCAGGAAGGTCCAAGGACAATTATGATCCAGGAAGTGTTGTATAGTACTTTTGAAATATATTCCAGCCCAGAATACTGCACACTGAATGACCTAAAATGTATTCTGTGTAGTATTCAGTTACTTTGAAAACAAAAGTACCTGTTTGTACCTTTTATTCATACTTTTGATTTATTTGATTTGATTTATTCTTTATTACTTTAATATTTGCATTTATTGTAATTCCATGTTTATTTACAAAACTTATAAATGGCAAATTTCAAATTTATAACCACAAACTCAATGAAAAATTGTAGTAATTCTTTAATAAGTTGTTTAATTTTGTAAAAAAGTAGAAGTGCTTCAACGGCTGCATTTAACAATCAGAAAAATAGAATATTCACTTTAAGAATACCCAATGTTTTCTTTTCTTTTCTTTTAACCTTAAACGTAATGTGAGAAAGTCTAGTCCCGTGAATTTCAGAAAATAACTCGCTGGTCTCTCTTCTCTCTCTTTAGTCCCTCTCTGATCTCTCTCTCTGTGGTCTCTCTCTGTCCTCTCTCTGGTCTCTCTCTCTGCCCTTTCTATGGTCTCTCTCCGGTCTCTCTCTCTCTGGTCTCTCTCTGGTCTCTCTCTGGTCTCTCTCTGGTCTCTCTCTGGTCTCTCTCTGGTCTCTCTCTGGTCCCTCTCTGGCCTCTCTCTAGTCTCTCTCTGGTCTCTCTCTAGTCTCTCTCTGGTCTCTCTCTGGTCTCTCTCTCTGCCCTTTCTCTGGTCTCTCTCTGGTCTCTCTCTGGTCCCTCTCTGGTCACTCTCTCTGGTCTCTCTCTGGTCTCTCTCTGGTCTCTCTCTGGTCCCTCTCTGGTCTCTCTCTGGTCTCTCTCTGGTCTCTCTCTGATCTCTCTCTGGTCTTGCTTTGGCCTCTCTCTGGCCTCTCTCTAGTCTCTCTCTGGTCTCTCTCTGGTCTCTCTCTACCCTTTCTCTGGTCTCTCTCTGGTCTCGCTCTGGTCTCTCTCTGGCCTCTTTCTAGTCTCTATCTGGTCCCACTCTGGTCACACTCTCTGGTCTCTCTCTGGTCTCTCTTTAGTCCCTCTCTGGTCTCTCTCTCTGGTCTCTCTGTGGTCTCTCTCTGGTCTCTCTTTCTCTGGTCTCGCTCTGGTGATTTTCAGAAAATAACTGTATTCTTTTGGGACCGAGATTATCCCAGCCCCTCCTAAGTGTTTGCTATTATTACATTTCCTGTGTTCTGTGTTTGATTCTCTAATCTGTTTTTGGCAAATCCACAACATTGTCCAGTGCTCTGCGACGACTGCTGCTGTTGAAGGAGGCAAAATATTTCAATCAAAGTAAAGCCAACCTCCCACAACGAAAGAAGTGAAGCCTTTCTAAACAATGTGAGTTCCAGCCTGGGCTCCTGTGTGTGTGATGTCTCTCGGCCCCTGTGTGACGGGCCCCGCATACAGAGAGCAACAGGGCCCTATTCTTATGCATGTCGCGCATTACTGCCAAGGTCACCGACTGTTAAGAGCTCATAAAACCTGGTGCCTAGAGTCTCTGTCTGAGCTCTCTCTGGTCTGTCTCTGGCCTCTCTCTCTGGTCTCTTTCTGGTCTCTCTCTCTGATCTCTCTCTGGTCTATCTTTAGTCCCTCTCTGGTCTCTCTCTTGTCTCTCTTTAGTCCCTCTCTGGTCTCTTTCTCTGGTCTCTCTCTGGTCCCTCTCTAGTCTCTCTAGTCTCTCTCTGGTCTCTCTGCCCTCTCTCTTGTCTCTGTCTGGTCTCTCTCTGGTCTTTCTATGGTCTCTCTCTTGTCTCTCTTTAGTTCCTCTCTGGTCTCTCTCTGGTCTCTCTCTGGTCTCTCTCTGGTCTCTCTCTGGTCTCTGTCTGGTCTCTCTGTGGTCCCTCTTTGGTCCCTCTCTAGTCTCTCTAGTCTCTCTCTGGTCTCTCTCTGCCCTCTCTCTGGTTTCTCTTTGGTCTATCTCTGGTCCCTCTCTAGTCTCTCTCTGGTCCCTGTCTGGTCTCTCTCTGATCTCTCTCTGGTCTCTCTCTGGTCTCTCTTTCTGGTCTCTCTCTGGTCTCTCTCTGCCAAGTCGTGTAATGCAGATTGTAGCAGTGGTAAGCAGGGCAGTGTGCAGAGGGCCCTTTAGAGTGAAGTTGATTAAAAGAAAATTGCTTTCAAGTGCTCCTCGGTCCACACTGGGGCAGAGGGGGAGGAGGGGAGGAGGAGGAGGGGGAGGAGGAGGAGGCGAGGGCCAAACTCTGCCTGGAGGAGCGAGGGGAATGAGATGAAAAAAGGCAATGAAAGTCCTCAGAGCTACAGGCTACAGCCGCGACGCTACAGCTGCAGTTATCAGGAGCAAGACCCGGGTTTAATGTAACTCTGATGAAAGACACGCTCAGGACTGTTCTGAGAGCTACAGCTTTGTTCCAGCGTACAAACACAGAACCTGGACTTCATCTCCCTCTCTCCGGTCTCTCTCTGGTCTCTCTGGCCAATCTCTTTATATTCTCTCTCAAGTCTCTCTCAGGGCTTTGTGGTCTCTCTCTGGTCTGTCTCTAGTCTCTTTCCAGTCAGTCTCTAGTCTCTGGTCCCTCTCTGGTGTCTCTCTGGTCCCACAGCTCAGTCGTCTTTCAGAACGGAGCATTGGAAGAGGACTGTGAGCTGTGAGACTCGAGAGAGAGACCAGAGAGAGACCAATAAGAGACCATAGAGAGAGAGCAGAGAGAGACCAGAGAGCGACCAATGAGAGACCATAGAAAGAGACCAGAGAGAGAGACCATTGAGAGACCAGAGAGAGAGACCAGCGAGAGAGACCAGAGAGAGACCAATAAGAGACCATAGAGAGAGAGCAGAGAGAGACCAGAGAGCGACCAATGAGAGACCATAGAAAGAGACCAGAGAGAGAGACCATTGAGAGACCAGAGAGAGAGACCAGCGAGAGAGACCAGAGAGAGACCAGAGAGAGACCAGAGAGGGACCAGAGAGAGAACAGAGAGAGGCGTTCCACTCTTTATGAATCCAGACTCTTAAACCGGGCTCTTAGAATAATTAATGACTCTTCTGGCCCCCTGACAAGCCATGTTCCAGCTTCTTCCCTCTGGCAGAAGATATCGTTCGCCTAGATGCAGGACATGCTATATATTTCACAGCAACAATTGTTTCGTGCTTTTAAGTATGTACTTGTCTGGTGCAAACTTTTTTTTAGTTATTCCAATATGGTTTTACTGCAAATGACAAATGAACCAAATCTGAGTCCGAACCTTCCATCTCCATTTAAAACTTTTTCCAACCATTTCTACACACAGAGAACGAAGGAACAAAATGTCTTCTTTATCTGTCCTCCCACGCTATATCCGAGCCTAACTTTTTTGCCAACCATTTCAACAAATAAGACATAACGTACTATTCTTTGGCACCAGTGTGACACGGTGAAATTTTCCACCCACGAACGGTCCCGCTTCTCCGCCGTAATTACTGCCACTTTCTGACCTGAGGGTGAAACTCAAGAAACATTTCTCTAATTCCTCTGCAGAAAGTGTGATGGTGTCTGGTCCCCGAGGGCGCGGCTGTCACGGCAACGGCGGCGTCTACAGAAGCTGGAAATGACACGGGTTTGTAACGTTAGCTTGGATGTTATCGCCCGTAGCTTATGCACAGTGGCGACTTGAACTTTTGCCCGTTTTGACATAAGTTGTTCTGTTGCAGAGACGTCAATGAAATCACAGAAAACTGAGGATTTGAGACCGTGGCGGGGAATTCTTACAAAAAAAACAATAAACAGGAAACTAAAATGGCGATATACAGTTTATAATTTCAGTTCAATGGTTTTGTATGTTTCTCTAAATCACAGCAGCGGTTGTTTCGAGGCAGATCAGACAGTTTCAAACACAAGAAATGCAATAAAAACACATAACTTTTTTAGTGAAGGTACCTGGAGATGGTGTTTGGTACTCACCCCGTTTGCTGCGTGGTTCTTTTTTTTTTTTTCAACACAATTTATTGAGCAGTTTCTGATATTCCACATTTTACAGTCATTCGAGGTGGATGGCAAACAGGCCCTCCCAACATCCCCTCCACCCCCCAAATTGAGTACAAATAGTTAAACATATATGTATAAATGAAAAACAGAAAAACAGAAATATCAAAAAAAAATAAATAAATAAAAGAAAAGAGAATCCAATATCATAACATACATGTATACTCGTTGCTTTGCTAGGGGCCACAAACCTATCATGATGTGAGCAGGACACATTTATGCCAATCCAAACCACACTATGCGAGAATACGGGACAGACCCCCCAAATTCTCAGTAAAGCTCTCCTCTTCCTTCTCTCCCCTTTCCCTTCCGTCTTTCCCTATAGTCAACAGATTGCTGCGTGGTTCTTTATCGAGATTTTATACTCGCTTTTTTAATGCTAACGTTTAGATCGGCTCAGACAGTCAAATAACAGGGCTGTTTAACCCTTTAGGCGCTAGCGTTTTTTGTTGTTGTTGAGAAATGGATTGGTAAATAGACAAAAGGTGATGCCTGGTAACTTAATTAAGAGATAGTGGACTACATTAATCAATATTGGAAACACAGAAAATAAAGATGTAAGAAAAATGTAGAGAGACGTTCGTGGGAAGCAAAGTCGCTGTATAGAAAGTGTTCTGGATTTAGGAACTTTTATAGCCATTCCATTACTTTGGCATCTAAAAGGTTAAAGGAGCATTATGTACAAATCTGGCCAAAAGTGGTACTGCAACCTCTCCCACTCGCCCTGACTCAGGTTGCCAGATATGCAGACGAATCCAGCTGGAACCGTAACAGCCGTTTTAGATTTGTTGTTTTGCCAACAACAAATCTAAAACCAACACCTTTTTCACAAAGATAGAAATCCTCGTTATATTCCTTGTTTTGTTGTTAATCATTTGAGAATCATAACGAGACCTTATTTAGTTCTGCAGCCACATGGGATTATACCAGTGAGATTAGCTCGGCTGCTAAACCTGATTTCGGCGACAAAAGGCGCCTGATTGGTCAGCTGGATCACAGAGAGAAACTTAGCAAGTACGGAAGTAATCGATATTTATGTGACGCCTTTCACAGACTAGAGTCACAAAGTGTTCTACAATCGTTTTCATCTCTTTCTCCTACACCTACACTGACACAGGGAGAACATGCAAACGCCACTCAGAAAAGCCCTGTTCCAACCGTGGCTCTCAGAACCATGGATTCTTTTAAGTGAGTGTGATACAGACGGTTAATGAGCTCCAGGAGTTTAGTCAGTGGGACCCGAGAGAGATCAGCAACTTTATCAAACTTTCTAAGGCCATCGTTCCCCGGCTCCAGGTGGATTAAAAATGAATGTGTCTGGAGGAGAAATGCCGCTCTGCTCTGTCCACGGGTTTAGGAAATGTCTGTCCAGATTATAATGTGATTTATAATATTCATCTTTACTGTCGCTGTGTGGAAATGTTAACGTCAGACCAGAGAGAGACTAGAGAGAGAGAGAGAGACCAGAGAGAGACCAGAGAGACTAGAGAGAGAGAGAGAAAGAGAGAGACCAGACAGACTAGAGAGAGAGAGAGACCAGAGAGAGACCAGAGAGAGAGAGACTAGAAAGAGAGACCAGAGAGAGACAAGAGAGAGAGAGACTAGAGAAAGACCAGAGAGAGAGAGAGAAAGAGAGAGACCAGACAGACTAGAGAGAGAGAGAGAGACCAGAGAGAGAGAGAGAGACCAGAGAGAGACCAGAGAGAGAGACCAGAAAGAGAGAGAGACTAGAGAGAGAGAGTCCAGAGAGAGAACAGAGAGAGAGACCAGAGAGAAACTAGAGAGAAAGATAAGAGAGAGAGTGAGAGAGAAATAGACTCGAGAGAGAAACCAGAGAGCTAGAGAGACCAAAGAGAGAGAGAGAGCAGCAGCAGCACGGACCTTGCATCATTGTGATTCAAGTCAATCTCACAATGCAGCAGCTACAGCGAGGCGAGAAGGGAATCACTACACACACACACACACACACACACACACATGGATAAATATACTGTATGCGCACACTTCTGTTTTATAGTACTGGTGCATTGTGGCTAACACTTTTGTGTCAGATTGGCCTGAATAGAGTAGAGTAGAGCAGGACAGACTAGAGTAGACTAGAGTAGAGTAGAGTAGAGTAGAGTAGAGTAGAGTAGAGTAGAGTAGAGTAGGGTAGAGTAGAGTAGAGTAGAGTAGAGTAGAGTAGAGTAGAGTAGAGCAGACTAGAGCAGCGTAGAGTAGAGTAGAGTAGAGTAGAGTAGAGTAGCGAAGAGTAGAGTAGAGTAGAGTAGAGTAGAGTAGAGTAGAGTAGCGTAGAGTAGAGTAGAGTAGAGTAGAGTAGAGCAGACTAGAGTAGCGTAGAGTAGAGTAGAGTAGAGTAGAGTAGAGTAGAGTAGAGTAGAGTAGAGTAGAGTAGAGTAGAGCAGAGTAGAGTAGAGCAGACTAGAGTAGCGTAGAGTAGAGTAGAGTAGAGTAGAGCAGACTAGCGTAGCGTAGAGTAGAGTAGAGTAGCGTAGAGTAGAGTAGAGTAGCGTAGAGTAGAGTAGAGTAGAGTAGAGCAGACTAGAGTAGCGTAGAGTAGCGTAGAGTAGAGTAGAGTAGAGTAGAGTAGAGCAGACTAGAGTAGCGTAGAGTAGAGTAGAGTAGAGTAGAGCAGACTAGAGTAGCGTAGAGTAGAGCAGACTAGAGTAGCGTAGAGTAGAGTAGAGTAGAGTAGATCAGACTAGAGTAGAGTAGAGTAGAGTAGAGTAGAGTAGAGTAGAGTAGAGTAGAGCTGACAGGGCTCATGTCAATATTTCCACAAATATTCGATCATAATTTCCCACTTTCTGCTAAAATCGTCTAAAATCCTTCTTTTTGGCCGGTGATAAAGTGGCGCTGCAGAGATAATGATGCTGTTCATAAATGTAAAATGTTGTGAATTTGAGACGAACGCTGCTTTTCCCAAAGACAAGAGATCAATTATTGACGACGCTTTTTAATGTTTAAAAGCCGAGTATTTGGCGAACAGATTTCAGAGAGAATATTTGAACTCACTTTGCAATATTTCAAACAGAGAATGAAATGAACCACAAAACAGTTCGACGCCAAGATACTGAGGTCTAAAGTCTATTTTTGTGATTTTTACCCTGGCATCTTTACATTCCCTGTTATACAATCTGCTTTTGTCATAATTAAAACACGGCTCCAAAACGTCCTTTTGTTTTCTGTCCGTGACGCCGTAGTCAAGAGTCTGGAAAAAAGGGGAGGGGCCACTTTAACTGTTCGTGATTACTGTAGCCGACGTAGTAATTCTTGCTTGGATTGAACCAAAGCTAAAGCTAAAGGAGGCTAAGTTTTGTGGACAGTTGAAAGTTTTTGATGGATTAAAATGAGGTATAACGTGCCATCACTCCAAACCTTTTATAGGGCGGACCTTTAAACTGGGGGAGACAGAAGAAAGTTTGGGGAAAAGGTCTGAGGGTCCGGAAAAAAGCTCTCCCAGGGAAGAGACAGGTTCTAGATCAGAGGTGACGGAATCATTCTGGTCCGGGGCCGAATCAGAAAAATAGGAACTGGTCCGGGGCCGAAAAAATTTGAAAGAACAGAACGGATTTCCTTTCCTTGTAATTGTTTTTTACATTGTGGAGATATTTTGACATGATTTTTATGTGACATGAGTGAATAGTGTTGCTGTTACTTTCTGCTAATTATTTAGATTGAACCAAAAAATACAAATATGAAGTTAAAACAATGTGTAGGGTTAAAATGTTTAGAAAACATTTTCGTATTTGGCTGAAAAAATAGAGAAAATAATACAGTATGCCTTTGTCGCTCATAACCATCAATGCTGCAAGTTAATAATAACAATTGAAAATCATATTAGGGGCCACTCACATGGTCTTGGGTCCCGGATTTGGCCCTCGAGCTTGAGTTTGCCTTCTGATTAACGGTAAGAGTAGCCAGTTTGAGTAAGCGCTAACCGTACGCGTCTACAGTGAGTGTGGCGCTGGGTCAGTCCACTCCTTGTATGCGCTCTAAGCTCAGTACAGTGTTGGTTAATGAAGGGAGCCGCAGCTGCCCTGGGGCGGACTGGCTCTGATCTCACATGTGCCAGTGCCATGTCCCAGCAGGAGCCCAGAGACACAGCAGCGTTTGAAGAGAACAGAGAACAGATGCTGCCATTGATCTGCATAGAGTTAGACACACACACACACACACACACACACAAACACACACATGCATATACAGACACACACACACACACACTCTCACACATACAGAGACGTATACAAGTCAGTGCGTGTGTGTGTGTCTCTGTATGTCTGTTTGTGTGTGTTTGTGTATCTCCTTATGTGTGTGTGTGTCTCTGTATGTGTGTGTGCATTTTTTATGTATTGTGTCTGTGTGTTATTCCCACCTCCCTCAAGAATCTAGTCCTCTGTGTTGGAAACAATAAACAATAGCTATACTATCCCTTCAAAGCACCAGCCCCTCACTGACCCACCACAGGGAGTGCAGGTGGTGGGTCCGTGGGGGGAGTGTCTTGCCCAAGGACACAACAACAGCAGTCATCAGTGGGAGTAAAATGGAGTGATAATAACTTTTATATATAGCACTTTTTTGGACACTCAAAGACACATGTCGTCATTCATTCACTCCATACACAGCGTTATAGACTGCAACTGTAGCCACATCTGCCCTGGGGCACAACGGCAGAAGCGAGGCAACCTGTATGTGCCATCGGCCCCTCCCACCACCACCAACCATTCACACACACACCAGACTCATTCTAATGTGGGTGAAGTGTCTTGCCCAAGGACACAACAGCAGTTTGGCACTTTACAGCCGCAGCCGCCCCACTGTAGCCTGGTCGTACCACACCACAGTACAAATTACATTTCGTACTAAGGTCTGGATTTGCTCCGTTGTGCTCCGTTAACAGGTGGGTGGGGTTAACTCCTTTTGCAGATTGAAACGGTTGGATCTGAGTTTACCGTGACGTATGTAATGCGCCCGAGTGAGCTGTTAGCATTTAGCATTTAGCCTAGCTTTAGCCATCTCCTTTGCCGCTAACGGAGCCCATGGGGAATAGTGCCACAATCTTTGCCAGCGATTACATTCGCTAAACATTCCCCTTGCTCCGGCTTCAATTTCTTGACAGGACCAGACTGGATTACTTTACTATCACTTCCTTCGCCATTGCCAAACTACAACCTTCCAGTTGGACGCAAACTCTTGACATCACCCACAACTAACTACAACACCCGCCTCCCGCGCTCGCTGAATGGTCGGATGGAATTCAACCGGTTGTAATCGCAAGCACAGGGACCAGACCCAGACGTTATATGCAGGAAATGATAATTGAGAGGAGTGTACGGTGGGCTTAGTCCAGGCTGGCCCCACTGTAGCGCCTTGGGTTCCCAGAGGTCTCCCATCACAGTACTCACCAGGTCTTGCCCTATTTAGCTTAAGAGGTCTGACAGGGGATCAAACTCACAGATCAAAGTCCTTGTCGCCCATACAAATCGATTAGAATCAACATTAAGATAAGATTCAGCTGTTTTTTCCATTCGCAGTGAGGAACATGTTGCAGATGATATCATTAGTGAGTCTGAGCAGAAGGGTCGGGGGTTCACTGCTGAATGAGCTCGGGGTCGGGACAGACGCTCCGATAGAGAATTAAACCGGTGACAGTGAGATTGTAATGAGCGGTCGGTAATAGTCTCCGTGGCCTCTGTGCGCCGGCGGCTGTAGATCCACCGCTGCTCTGTGTCTATAGGGTCTGTCTCTTATTGCCCACCGGAGAATACGCTACAGATTCTGCTCATTACACCATCAATCTATGCTTTTATACCATATGGAACAAGCTCATAACAGCAGCGATGGTACTGGGATGCAGGTCTTAAAGATGCAGTGTACTCGGACGAGAGAGAGACCGGAGAGAGACAAGAGAGAGACAAGAGAGAGAGACCAGAGAGAGACAAGAGAGAGACCAGAGAGAGACCAGAGAGAGACCAGAGAGAGACCAGAGAGAGACCAGAGAGAGACCAGAGAGAGACCAGAGAGAGACCAGAGAGAGACCAGAGAGAGACCAGAGAGAGACCAGAGAGAGAGACCAGAGAGAGACCAGAGAGAGACCAGAGAGAGACAAGAGAGAGACCAGAGAGAGACCAGAGAGAGACCAGAGAGAGAGACCAGAGAGAGACCAGAGAGAGACCAGAGAGAGACCAGAGAGAGACCAGAGAGAGACCAGAGAGAGACCAGAGAGAGACCAGAGAGAGACAAGAGAGAGACCAGAGAGAGACCAGAGAGAGACCAGAGAGAGACCAGAGAGAGACCACCAGAGAGAGACCAGAGAGAGAGACCAGAGAGAGACCGGAGAGAGACAAGAGAGAGACAAGAGAGAGACCAGAGAGAGACCAGAGAGAGACCAGAGAGAGACCAGAGAGAGACCAGAGAGAGACCAGAGAGAGACCAGAGAGAGACCAGAGAGAGAGACCAGAGAGAGACCAGAGAGAGACAAGAGAGAGACCAGAGAGAGACCAGAGAGAGACCAGAGAGAGAGACCAGAGAGAGACCAGAGAGAGACCAGAGAGAGACCAGAGAGAGACCAGAGAGAGACAAGAGAGAGACAAGAGAGAGACAAGAGAGAGACAAGAGAGAGACCAGAGAGAGACCAGAGAGAGACCAGAGAGAGACCAGAGAGAGACAAGAGAGAGACCAGAGAGAGACCAGAGAGAGACCAGAGAGAGACCAGAGAGAGAGACCAGAGAGAGACCAGAGCAAGACAAGACAGGCACCAGAGGCCGAAGAGAAACCAAATAGAGAGACAAGAGAGATAGAATTTTGAGGTGAAAATGGAGCACCCAGATGAAACCCACACATACACAGGGAGAACATGCAAACCCAACACAATTGATAGAAGACAACCACAATGTCGGATTTCCATGTATCTTTTCTTTTTTAAATTTACTGATTATTGAGGATAATTATCGCCTTGTTTCTTGTTTCCTGTTTGGTTCAGCACTTTGCGTTATACAAATAAACTGTGGTGGTGTTTGGAATGAAGACCCGCAGAGGCGTTGTCGAGGGAAACCGCTCTGGATCAATGCGTCCCCTGTGCCTGATAACATTAGCTGCTCCTTAATGACACTAATGAAGAGCCCGGAACGAGATAAACGCTGTCCAGAGACTGTGGGAAGACCAGGACTGGACCAGGACGGGACAAGGACTGGACCAGGACTGGACTGGGACTCGACCAGGAATACACCAGGACTAATCCAAGACTAAACCTGGACTGGACCAGGAATGAACCCAGACTAATCCAGGACTAAACCAGGATTAAACCAGGACTAAACCAGGACTAAACCAGGACTAAACCAGGACTAAACCAGGATTAAACCAGGACTAAACCAGGACTAAACCAGGATTAAACCAGGACTAAACCAGGACTAAACCAGGACTCGCTGTAGACCTGTGTTGTAATGACGTATCAGCCCAAGACAACAGTGGGGAAAGGTTGGTGTGCAGTTTGGACCTGTGTCAACTTTTAACCACAGAAAAGGCAGGAATGTATCACAATAAATTGGTCAAAACCAACTTTAAATTTTCAAAATCAGTCTTTTAAAGTCACAGCCCAACGCACCCAGTGACCAGAGAGACCAGAGAGAGACCAGAGAGAGAGACCCGTGAGAGACCACAGAGAGAGACCAGTGAGAGACCAGAGAGAGACAACAGAAAGACCAGAGATAGAGGTACTGGAGGGACAAGAAAGAGAGAGACCGGAGAGTGACCAAAGAGAGAGACCAAATAGAGAGACAGGAGAAAGGGATCAGAGGGAAAGAGACCAGGGAGAGAGTCCTGAGAGTGAGAACAGAGAGAGAAACCAGAAACAGACCAGATAAAGAGAACAGAGAGAGAGACCAAATAGAAAGACAGGAGAAAGGGATCAGAGAGAAAGAGAACGGGGAGAGAGTTCTGAAAGAGAGACCAGAGAGAGACCAGAGATAGGGATACCAGACAAGAAAGAGAGAGACCGGAGAGCGAACAGAGACACACCAGAGAGAGAGACCAGAGAGACACCAGGGAGAGAGACTAGAGAGAGACCAGGGAGAGAGACCAGGGAGAGAGACTAGAGAGAGAAAGCAAAGAGAGACCACTTTATAATGAATTACAGCAATTTTATTATCCACATGAAGCAATAAAAACATTTTCAAACATATTTTTCTTTGGGACAACTGAATAATGGATCTGCCCAAACTCTGACGGCGAGAGCTTCACTCACCCAAACACGGCTCCACGGCTCGTTACGCTGTCGTTACACGTTCTTTTAAAACCCTCCTCACACACACACACACACACACACACACACACACACACACACACACACACACACACACACACACACACACACACACACACACACACACACACACACACACACACACACACGGGTCTCATTTGGGATCTTTTTGTTGTTACGCTTTGACGATTATTGATATTTCATCCACACCATAGATCTTTCGGTCAATTTTAAACATACATTTTTTCTTATTTTGACCCAGAACTCTCAGTGGGATTATTTAGAAAGACCTTAAGGCAAAATGTCATGGTTCTCACTGTGTAAACATATTCTCAGATGTTTTTGTCCGACCTAATATTTCTCTGCTTTGAAGGCAGTGGTCGTGTTTGGCTTCGGCTCCAAGTAGGATTTTGTACCACATCGGCACAGTTTTGGAGTTTTTGCTTGGAATTTGAGACACACACAAAAATGCATTGAAAATAGTGACAAGTACAATTATATATGAACGACTAAACTCATCAAAAACTCCTGCAAGCAAGTCATTTTCAGAGCTTCTAAAAATACATGGAGAACGTGAAATCTCATAAGTGACGCTGTAAACGTAAGAAACTGCCTCTGATTTTACGTCAAAAAGTGACTAAATAGGTCAAAAAAACGACTTGGAATTTGGAAAAAATGTATAATAATTTGAATACATTTTGGACTTTAAGAGCAGGTTTTTCTCCAATGTGTAGTTCTAAAAAAGTATTATTCTCAACCTTCATAATAACTTTCGGCAATTTTTAAACCACAAAAAAATCAAGTTTTAACTGTAAACTACAGCCAATATCGCCACAAAAAGTCACCCAAAAATAGGTTTAAAAAATGGCTTTGAATTTGATAAAAGTCTGTGATGAAAATACAAGTACATTTTCAGCACTTGAAATGAGACTCAACTTTTGGCAATTTTAGTTTTCAGACAAAAGAAAAGAATGGGTAAAAAATCTAGAAATGATTGCCATATTTTTGTGATCTATCTACTCTCTTTCTGCTCATGTGCAAATGATTCTGCAGAAGAGGAAAGGCAAATTCAGATGTGAGAAATACCTTTAGCGTTGTCAAGTACTCGAAGCGACGATGATGAGGAGGAGGTGGAGGAGGAGGAGGAAGCAGAGTCTGGGTCGACCGTGGAGCTCTGATGCTGCTTCGAGACAGTCTCCTCTGCTATACCTCCATCCCTCCCTCTCTCTCCTCCCGCACTCGGAGCTCCTCCCACCTCTGAGAGAGTGGGGGAGAAGGAGGAGGAGGGGCTCGTGTAGCTGTGAAACCCTCTAATGGGGGAGAGAGGGGGAGGAGGGGGGAGAGGGAGCAAGGACGAAGATGACTTAAAGGAGACATGTGTTTGTGAATAGAAAAAGCAGAGAGAAACCAGTGAGAGAGAGACTAGTAAGGAACCAGAGAGAGAGAGAGAGACCAGACACACCATAGAGAAAGCAGAGAGAGAGAGAGAGAGAGACAGACCAGGGAGAGACCAAAGAGAGACCAGGGAGTGACCAGAGACAGAGACCAGAGAGGGACCAGAGCGAGAGAGACCAGAGAGAGAGACCAGAGAGAGACCAGAGAGAGACCAGGGAGTGACCAGTGAGATCATAGAGAGAGCAGAGAGAGAGAGACAGAACAGAGAGCGACTATAGAGAGGGACCAGAGAGACCATTGAGAGAGACAGAGACACCAGAGAAAGACTAGAGAGGGACCTGAAAGAGAGACTACCAGAGGAACCAGTGAGACTATAGAGAAGGCAGAGAGAGAGAGAGAGAGAGAGAGACCAGAGTGAGACCATAGAGAGAGCAGAGAGAGAGACAGACCAGAGAGAGACTGGAGAGGGACCAGAGGGAGAGACCAGAGCGAGACCAGGGAAAGACCAGAGAGAGAGAGGGACCAGAGAGACCATAGAGAAAGCAGAGAGAGAGAGAGAGACAGACCAGAGAGAGACCAGAGAGAAACCATTGAGAGAGCAGAGAGAGAGCAGAGCGAGACCAGGAGTGTGCTCTCACGTCTTGTATGAGTTGGATTTATGCAGAGCGTTCAGAAGACTCCTCGCCTCCTTCTCACGCGTGCTGCGCCACAGCATTAAAATTTACATTGATCAACTGTGGCCCATAAGTCATCTGTGCTCTGGTGTCTCCGGCTCAGGAGGCTCCATCGCCGTGACGACCGAGATAATTATTTCAGCCGTATACGACGGGTTTTAGCTGCTGCAGAACGGAAACTTTCCAGAGACCGGTGTGCGGCCTGCGGAACACAACCAGGGTCTTTCTTTATCAAAATATTATGACATTAACCAAAAAATCAAAAGAACAATTATTTATTAAAATTGTGTGTTTTTGGTGAGTAATCAGACAAGTCCAAACTCAGGCCCGTGTATGCTGGCCCTCTAACTCACAGTGTCATCCAGCCAACTTCAGCTCTATTATCGCAAAGCTGAGAGAGACAGACCAGAGAGACCATAGAGAGAGACAGAGACACCAGAGAAAGACTAGAGAGGGACCTGAGAGAGAGACTAGAGTGAGACCAGAGGAACCAGAGAGACCATGGAGAGAGCAGAGAGAGAGAGAGACCAGAGTGAGACCAGAGGAACCAGTGAGACCATGGAGAGAGCAGAGAGAGAGAGAGACCAGAGTGAGACCAGAGGAACCAGTGAGACCATGGAGAGAGCAGAGAGAGACCAGAGTGAGACCAGAGGAACCAGTGAGACCATAGAGAGAGACCAGAGTGAGACCAGAGGAACCAGTGAGACCATAGAGAGAGACTAGAGTGAAACCAGAGGAACCAGTGAGACCATGGAGAGAGCAGAGAGAGAGCGAGACTAGAGTGAGACCAGAGGAACCAGTGAGACCATAGAGAGGGCAGAGAGAGACCAGAGAGAGACACACTTTATTATTCAGTGTAATTAACTATCATTTGTTTTGACCGTATCACATAATTCTGTCTATTTGTCATTAAGCCAACTTCAGCTCCATTTTCAGAGCTCAGACCAGCCTGACTTCTGACAAAACAGTTTTACAATCCGTGTTGTTGTCGGTCCCTGGACATTTTCTGACATATCCTTACTGAATAGTTTGGACACCCCTGCACAACAAAAATGACACACAGGACTCTGGGGACAATGATTTCAAGATTACATTCATTGTTGCTGTCCAGAACTATGGACGCAAGAAGGTCCGGGGTTCGAATCCAGTGTCACCAGGTGCTCTGGTTTCTCCTACCACTAAAAACATGTACAATAGGTCTGGCATGTGGGGAGTGAGGCTGTAGACCCAGGACTGAGGCTGTAGACCCAGGACTGAAGCTGTAGACCCAGGACTGAGGCTGTAGACCCAGGATTGAGGCTGTAGACCCAGGACTGAGGCTGTAGACCCAGGATTGAGGCTGTAGACCCAGGACTGAGGCTGTAGACCCAGGACTGAGGCTGTAGACCCAGGACTGAGGCTGTAGACCCAGGACTGAGGCTGTAGACCCAGGATTGAGGCTGTAGACCCAGGACTGAGGCTGTAGACCCAGGACTGAGGCTGTAGACCCAGGACTGAGGCTGTAGACCCAGGACTGAGGCTGTAGACCCAGGACTGAGGCTGTAGACCCAGGACTGAGGCTGTAGACCCAGGAGTGAGGCTGTAGACCCAGGACTGAGGCTGTAGACCCAGGACTGAGGCTGTAGACCCAGGATTGAGGCTGTAGACCCAGGACTGAGGCTGTAGACCCAGGACTGAGGCTGTAGACCCAGGACTGAGGCTGTAGACCCAGGACTGAGGCTGTAGACCCAGGACTGAGGCTGTAGACCCAGGACTGAGGCTGTAGACCCAGGATTGAGGCTGTAGACCCAGGACTGAGGCTGTAGACCCAGGATTGAGGCTGTAGACCCAGGACTGAGGCTGTAGACCCAGGACTGAGGCTGTAGACCCAGGATTGAGGCTGTAGACCCAGGACTGAGGCTGTAGACCCAGGACTGAGGCTGGAGACCCAGGATTGAGGCTGTAGACCCAGGACTGAGGCTGTAGACCCAGGATTGAGGCTGTAGACCCAGGACTGAGGCTGTAGACCCAGGATTGAGGCTGTAGACCCAGGACTGAGGCTGTAGACCCAGGATTGAGGCTGTAGACCCAGGACTGAGGCTGTAGACCCAGGACTGAGGCTGTAGAACCAGGATTGAGGCTGTAGACCCAGGACTGAGGCTGTAGACCCAGGATTGAGGCTGTAGACCCAGGACTGAGGCTGTAGACCCAGGATTGAGGCTGTAGACCCAGGACTGAGGCTGTAGACCCAGGACTGAGGCTGGAGACCCAGGATTGAGGCTGTAGACCTAGGACTGAGGCTGTAGACCCAGGATTGAGGCTGTAGACCCAGGACTGAGGCTGTAGACCCAGGATTGAGGCTGTAGACCCAGGACTGAGGCTGTAGACCCAGGATCAAATACCAGATCATGTTTGTTTTAACGGCAGCCAGACCCCTATCTCCCGCTCCCCCCCACCCCCCGCCCCCCATGCCCCACGCCGCCCCCACCTGCTCAGGCCTAATGGTGCGTACAGCTCTCTGAAAGATCCACATTTTTTCACACTTCTGAGAACAAACGCCGGGTCTGTGTTTGAACCTGAGCCAGAGGTGGAGACCCGGATCGGAAATGGTCAGGGGCCTGGGACTGCAGGGTCAGGTCCTAGGACCGGGTCTGACGTGGTCTGAGTGACGGACAGACAGGCAGAATGTAGCACCAGCTCGAAAGACAAACTTATAAATGCAGGAGTGACAGGTGTAGACACACAGAACTGGGGAAGTGGCAAAGACGTGATGCACACAGCAAAAAAGGAAGTAAAACTAGGTTGAAAATGGCTCAAATGTAGCTAAACATGCACATTTTGACTGCCTTAAAAGGTTCACTGTGTCGTTTTTAGGCTAATCTAGCATTGAGAGAATATTTTGTAATTTACGGTACAACGGTAGCTTCACAGGACAATATGTGTTCTGTGACAGTTATCAACCACTGTATTTCAAGATGCTGCATAGACATGTAGAGTCCTCCAGCCTCATAAGTCAATTTCAAAGCCTATGACAACAATTCAAAAACATGGTGGAGGTAAATATTCTATAAAAAGGTCACATTTGTTATTGATTAAACACGCTGTTTCAATTGGAGCAACTGTATAAATTACACTGTATCTTTAAAACAAGATTCAAGCAGTTACTACCATGTATTTTAGAAATCTTTTGCGGTGTACTGTAGGACCACTGTCCAGAAATGGGAATACATGTCCAGAAGAAACAAACAAAAAAAACCCGGTTGGAAAATTATGAAAACTACAAATAAAAAGAAAATAGATAGTGGAATATTTTTAGGTCCTATCTGAAAAAAAACCCAGGACTGAGGCTGTAGACCCAGGATTGAGGCTGTAGACCCAGGACTGAGGCTGTAGACCCAGGACTGAGGCTGTAGACCCAGGATTGAGGCTGTAGACCCAGGACTGAGGCTGTAGACCCAGGACTGAAGCTGTAGACCCAGGATTGAGGCTGTAGGATCCAGGACGGAGACTGTGGATCTAGTCCCAGGATTTTTCCCGACGCAATAAAAAGCTTCCAAGAAGGAAATGCATAATTTTGATAATATTCTAACGTTGAAAAGCTGTTCTGTTACAACTAGGAATAGATTCAAATAAATGAATTCGCCCAAATGTAGCAGAAATTCTGTCTCCCCACAAACATTCTCCTTTTTTTACTGCTTGAATCTATTCGTTTGTGTCCTCCTCCTGTCTCTGCAGGTTTCCTCCAGGTGCTCCGGGTTGTCTCCTACCACAAAAAAACATGTACAGTAGCTCCCCTCTCTCCGGGGCTTGGACTTAGATTCTGAGGTGGGACTTTCCTGGTTAAAAAAAGGTCAATAAGTATAAAATAAAACAAGGAAATCAAGCTAACCTTGACAACGCTGCTAAAAACAACACAGATATGAATATATGAGTGATTTTGAATCCTGGACTAAAGCATTCCGTGTGTCTGTGGCGGTGTCTGTGGCGGTGTCTGTGGCGGTGTCTGTGGCGGTGTCTGTGGCGGTGTTTGTGGCGGTGTCTGTGGCGGTGTCTGTGGCGGTGTCTGTGGCGGTGTTTGTGGCGGTGTTTGTGGCGGTGTTTTTGGCGGTGTCTGTGGCGGTGTCTGTGGCGGTGTCTGTGGCGGTGTCTGTGGGGGTGTCTGTGGCGGTGTCTGTGGCGGTGTCTGTGGCGGTGTCTGTGGCGGTGTTTGTGCCGGTGTTTGTGGCGGTATCTGTGGCGGTGTCTGTGGCGGTGTTTGTGGCGGTGTTTGTGGCGGTGTTTGTGGCGATGTCTGTGGCGGTGTCTGTAGCGGTGTTTGTGGCGGTGATGTGGCGATGTTTGTGGCGGTGTCTGTGGCGGTGTCTGTGGCGGTGTCTGTGGCGGTGATGTGGCGATGTTTGTGGCGGTGTTTGTGGCGGTGTCTGTGGCGGTGTCTGTGGCGGTGTTTGTGGCGGTGTCTGTGGCGATGTCTGTGGCGGTGTTTGTGGCGGTGTCTGTGGCGATGTCTGTGGCGGTGTCTGTGGCGGTGTCTGTGGCGGTGATGTGGCGGTGTTTGTGGCGGTGTCTGTGGCGGTGTCTGTGGCGGTGTCTGTGGCGGTGTTTGTGGCGGTGATGTGGCGGTGTTTGTGGCGGTGTCTGTGGCGGTGTCTGTGGCGGTGTTTGTGGCGGTGTCTGTGGCGGTGTCTCTGGCGGTGTCTGTGGGGGTGTCTGTGGCGGTGTCTGTGGCGGTGTCTGTGGCGGTGTTTGTGCCGGTGTTTGTGGCGGTGTCTGTGGCGGTGTTTGTGGCGGTGTCTGTGGCGGTGTCTGTGGCGGTGTCTGTGGCGGTGTTTGTGGCGGTGTTTGTGGCGGTGTTTTTTGGCGGTGTCTGTGGCGGTGTCTGTGGCGGTGTCTGTGGCGGTGTCTGTGGGGGTGTCTGTGGCGGTGTCTGTGGCGGTGTCTGTGGCGGTGTCTGTGGCGGTGTTTGTGCCGGTGTTTGTGGCGGTATCTGTGGCGGTGTCTGTGGCGGTGTCTGTGGCGGTGTTTGTGGCGGTGTTTGTGGCGGTGTTTGTGGCGATGTCTGTGGCGGTGTCTGTGGCGGTGTTTGTGGCGGTGATGTGGCGATGTTTGTGGCGGTGTCTGTGGCGGTGTCTGTGGCGGTGTCTGTGGCGGTGTCTGTGGCGGTGTCTGTGGCGGTGATGTGGCGATGTTTGTGGCGGTGTTTGTGGCGGTGTCTGTGGCGGTGTCTGTGGCGGTGTTTGTGGCGGTGTCTGTGGCGATGTCTGTGGCGGTGTTTGTGGCGGTGTCTGTGGCGATGTCTGTGGCGGTGTCTGTGGCGGTGTCTGTGGCGGTGATGTGGCGGTGTTTGTGGCGGTGTCTGTGGCGGTGTCTGTGGCGGTGTCTGTGGCGGTGTTTGTGGCGGTGATGTGGCGGTGTTTGTGGCGGTGATGTGGCGGTGTCTGTGGCGGTGTCTGTGGCGGTGTTTGTGGCGGTGTCTGTGGCGGTGTCTCTGGCGGTGTCTGTGGGGGTGTCTCTGGCGGTGTCTGTGGCGGTGTCTGTGGCGGTGTTTGTGCCGGTGTTTGTGGCGGTGTCTGTGGCGGTGTCTGTGGCGGTGTTTGTGGCGGTGTTTGTGGCGGTGTTTGTGGCGATGTCTGTGGCGGTGTCTGTGGCGGTGTTTGTGGCGGTGTCTGTGGCGGTGTCTGTGGCGATGTTTGTGGCGGTGTTTGTGGCGGTGTCTGTGGCGGTGTCTGTGGCGGTGTCTGTGGCGGTGTCTGTGGCGGTGTCTGTGGCGATGTTTGTGGCGGTGTTTGTGGCGGTGTCTGTGGCGGTGTCTGTGGCGGTGTTTGTGGCGGTGTCTGTGGCGATGTCTGTGGCGGTGTTTGTGGCGGTGTCTGTGGCGATGTCTGTGGCGGTGTCTGTGGCGGTGTCTGTGGCGGTGATGTGGCGGTGTTTGTGGCGGTGTCTGTGGCGGTGTCTGTGGCGGTGTCTGTGGCGGTGTCTGTGGCGGTGTCTGTGGCGGTGTCTGTGGCGGTCTTTGTGGTGGTGATGTGGCGGTGTTTGTGGCGGTGATGTGGCGGTGTCTGTGGCGGTGTCTGTGGCGGTGTTTGTGGCGGTGTCTGTGGCGGTGTCTCTGCCGGTGTCTGTGGGGGTGTCTGTGGCGGTGTCTGTGGCGGTGTCTGTGGCGGTGTCTGTGGCGGTGTTTGTGGCGGTGTTTGTGGCGGTGTTTGTGGAGATGTCTGTGGCGGTGTCTGTGGCGGTGTTTGTGGCGGTGATGTGGCGGTGTCTGTGGCGGTGATGTGGCAATGTTTGTGGCGGTGTTTGTGGCGGTGTCTGTGGCGGTGTTTGTGGCGGTGTCTGTGGCAATGTCTGTGGCGGTGTTTGTGGCGGTGTCTGTGGCGATGTCTGTGGCGGTGTCTGTGGCGGTGTCTGTGGCGGTGGTGTGGCGATGTTTGTGGCGGTGTTTGTGGCGGTGTTTGTGGCGATGTCTGTGGCGGTGTCTGTGGCGGTGTTTGTGGCGGTGATGTGGCGGTGTCTGTGGCGGTGATGTGGCGGTGATGTGGCGATGTTTGTGGCGGTGTCTGTGGCGGTGTCTGTGGCGGTGTCTGTGGCGGTGTCTGTGGCGGTGTTTGTGGCGGTGTTTGTGGCGGTGTTTGTGGCGGTGTCTGTGGCGGTGTCTGTGGCGGTGTTTGTGCCGGTGTTTGTGGCGGTATCTGTGGCGGTGTCTGTGGCGGTGTTTGTGGCGGTGTTTGTGGCGGTGTTTGTGGCGATGTCTGTGGCGGTGTCTGTAGCGGTGTTTGTGGCGGTGATGTGGCGATGTTTGTGGCGGTGTCTGTGGCGGTGTCTGTGGCGGTGTCTGTGGCAGTGATGTGGCGATGTTTGTGGCGGTGTTTGTGGCGGTGTCTGTGGCGGTGTCTGTGGCGGTGTTTGTGGCGGTGTCTGTGGCGATGTCTGTGGCGGTGTTTGTGGCGGTGTCTGTGGCGATGTCTGTGGCGGTGTCTGTGGCGGTGTCTGTGGCGGTGATGTGGCGGTGTTTGTGGCGGTGTCTGTGGCGGTGTCTGTGGCGGTGTCTGTGGCGGTGTTTGTGGCGGTGATGTGGCGGTGTTTGTGGCGGTGTCTGTGGCGGTGTCTGTGGCGGTGTTTGTGGCGGTGTCTGTGGCGGTGTCTCTGGCGGTGTCTGTGGGGGTGTCTGTGGCGGTGTCTGTGGCGGTGTCTGTGGCGGTGTGCGTGTGTGCCGGTGTTTGTGGCGGTGTCTGTGGCGGTGTTTGTGGCGGTGTCTGTGGCGGTGTCTGTGGCGGTGTCTGTGGCGGTGTTTGTGGCGGTGTTTTGGCGGTGTTTTTGGCGGTGTCTGTGGCGGTGTCTGTGGCGGTGTCTGTGGCGGTGTCTGTGGGGGTGTCTGTGGCGGTGTCTGTGGCGGTGTCTGTGGCGGTGTTTGTGCCGGTGTTTGTGGCGGTATCTGTGGCGGTGTCTGTGGCGGTGTCTGTGGCGGTGTTTGTGGCGGTGTTTGTGGCGGTGTTTGTGGCGATGTCTGTGGCGGTGTCTGTGGCGGTGTTTGTGGCGGTGATGTGGCGATGTTTGTGGCGGTGTCTGTGGCGGTGTCTGTGGCGGTGTCTGTGGCGGTGTCTGTGGCGGTGTCTGTGGCGGTGATGTGGCGATGTTTGTGGCGGTGTTTGTGGCGGTGTCTGTGGCGGTGTCTGTGGCGGTGTCTGTGGCGGTGTTTGTGGCGGTGTCTGTGGCGATGTCTGTGGCGGTGTTTGTGGCGGTGTCTGTGGCGATGTCTGTGGCGGTGTCTGTGGCGGTGTCTGTGGCGGTGATGTGGCGGTGTTTGTGGCGGTGTCTGTGGCGGTGTCTGTGGCGGTGTCTGTGGCGGTGTCTGTGGCGGTGTTTGTGGCGGTGATGTGGCGGTGTTTGTGGCGGTGATGTGGCGGTGTCTGTGGCGGTGTCTGTGGCGGTGTTTGTGGCGGTGTCTGTGGCGGTGTCTCTGGCGGTGTCTGTGGGGGTGTCTCTGGCGGTGTCTGTGGCGGTGTCTGTGGCGGTGTTTGTGCCGGTGTTTGTGGCGGTGTCTGTGGCGGTGTCTGTGGCGGTGTCTGTGGCGGTGTTTGTGGCGGTGTTTGTGGCGGTGTTTGTGGCGATGTCTGTGGCGGTGTCTGTGGCGGTGTTTGTGGCGGTGTCTGTGGCGGTGTCTGTGGCGATGTTTGTGGCGGTGTTTGTGGCGGTGTCTGTGGCGGTGTCTGTGGCGGTGTCTGTGGCGGTGTCTGTGGCGGTGTCTGTGGCGATGTTTGTGGCGGTGTTTGTGGCGGTGTCTGTGGCGGTGTCTGTGGCGGTGTTTGTGGCGGTGTCTGTGGCGATGTCTGTGGCGGTGTTTGTGGCGGTGTCTGTGGCGATGTCTGTGGCGGTGTCTGTGGCAGTGTCTGTGGCGGTGATGTGGCGGTGTTTGTGGCGGTGTCTGTGGCGGTGTCTGTGGCGGTGTCTGTGGCGGTGTCTGTGGCGGTGTCTGTGGCGGTGTCTGTGGCGGTCTTTGTGGTGGTGATGTGGCGGTGTTTGTGGCGGTGATGTGGCGGTGTCTGTGGCGGTGTCTGTGGCGGTGTTTGTGGCGGTGTCTGTGGCGGTGTCTCTGCCGGTGTCTGTGGGGGTGTCTGTGGCGGTGTCTGTGGCGGTGTCTGTGGCGGTGTCTGTGGCGGTGTTTGTGGCGGTGTTTGTGGCGGTGTTTGTGGAGATGTCTGTGGCGGTGTCTGTGGCGGTGTTTGTGGCGGTGATGTGGCGGTGTCTGTGGCGGTGATGTGGCGATGTTTGTGGCGGTGTTTGTGGCGGTGTCTGTGGCGGTGTTTGTGGCGGTGTCTGTGGCAATGTCTGTGGCGGTGTTTGTGGCGGTGTCTGTGGCGATGTCTGTGGCGGTGTCTGTGGCGGTGTCTGTGGCGGTGGTGTGGCGATGTTTGTGGCGGTGTTTGTGGCGGTGTTTGTGGCGATGTCTGTGGCGGTGTCTGTGGCGGTGTTTGTGGCGGTGATGTGGCGGTGTCTGTGGCGGTGATGTGGCGGTGATGTGGCGATGTTTGTGGCGGTGTCTGTGGCGGTGTCTGTGGCGGTGTCTGTGGCGGTGTCTGTGGCGGTGTTTGTGGCGGTGTTTGTGGCGGTGTTTGTGGCGATGTCTGTGGCGGTGTCTGTGGCGGTGTTTGTGTGGCGGTGATGTGGCGGTGTCTGTGGAGGTGATGTGGCGATGTTTGTGGCGGTGTTTGTGGCGGTGTCTGTGGCGGTGTCTATGGCGGTGTTTGTGGCGGTGTCTGTGGCGGTGTCTGTGGCGGTGTTTGTGGCGGTGATGTGGCGGTGTTTGTGGCGGTGATGTGGCGTGTCTGTGGCGGTGTTTGTGGCGGTGTCTGTGGCAATGTCTGTGGCGGTGTTTGTGGCGGTGTCTGTGGCGATGTCTGTGGCGGTGTCTGTGGCGTGTCTGTGGCGGTGATGTGGCGGTGTTTGTGGCGGTGTCTGTGGCGGTGTCTGTGGCGGTGTCTGTGGCGGTGTCTGTGGCGGTGTTTGTGGCGGTGATGTGGCGGTGTCTGTGGCGGTGATGTGGCGGTGTCTGTGGCGGTGTTTGTGGCGGTGTTTGTGGCGGTGTCTGTGGCGGTGTTTGTGGCGGTGATGTGGCGATGTTTGTGGCGGTGTCTGTGGCGGTGTCTGTGGCGGTGTCTGTGGCGGTGTCTGTGGCGGTGATGTGGCGATGTTTGTGGCGGTGTCTGTGGCGGTGTCTGTGGCGGTGTCTGTGGCGGTGTTTGTGGCGGTGTCTGTGGCAATGTCTGTGGCCTTGTTTGTGGCGGTGTCTGTGGCGATGTCTATGGCGGTGTCTGTGGCGGTGTCTGTGGCGGTGATGTGGCGGTGTTTGTGGCGGTGTCTGTGGCGGTGTCTGTGGCGGTGTTTGTAGCGGTGTCTGTGGCGGTGTCTGTGGCGGTGTCTGTGGCGGTGTCTGTGGCGGTGTCTGTGGCGGTGAAGACAAACGCCGGTGGTTGATTTGTGGATCTGGGAGCGTGTCTGATGGTTTGACACGGCTTTAGAAGAACGCACCGGCCCCATTAAAGGAGAGGGGAATGTGTCACTATGGAAACAGGGGCCGACGGCGGCGTGTGGCGAGCGGAGGGAACGAAGGCGTGTCTGTGGTCCAGCCTCGAGGCCAGACGCAAAGTTGTCTATTTTGAGATTTCAGACATTTTTTCATATAATACATGATGTTGGTTTTAAAAGATTACAACACGATCAGAAGTGAGACCTGATTGGCTGAGTGAGGGGAGGCCTCTTTGTTTCTCTTCTCTGTCAGAAAAAAGGCCACATCTGCAGGAGAAAGCCAGATCCTAACCTAATCCTGAAGCTAAGCAGGTCAGGGCCTGGTTAGTACTGTGATGGGAAACTTCTGGGAACATCAGGTGCCACAGAGCCAAACCGTGGTTGTGTTCTTAGGCAAGACACGTCACCCACATTAGAATGAGTCTGGTGTGTGTGCGAGTGGTTGGTGGTGGTGGGAGGGGCTGATGGCGCAGACTGGTTGCCTTGCTTCTGTCAGTGTGCCCCAGGGCAGCTGTGGCTACAGTAGTAATTTATCACCATCATGAATGAAGTGAATATTTATCAATAATATTATTATTAGCATATTTTAGAAAAGAGACCCTGAGGTAACCCATGCAGGCAGAGGCAACTTTAGTAACTGAGCAACCTCCTCCAACCTCCTCCTACAACTCATCCTCCCCCCTCCTTTTCCTCCTTCTCCTCCTTTTGCAGATCCATCCACACCTCCTCCCTCATCTTCCTCCTCTTCCTCTTGCAGATCCATCCACACCTCCTCCCTCATCTTCCTCCTCTTCCTCTTGCAGATCCATCCACACCTCCTCCTAATTTTCTTCCTCCTCCTCCTCTTCCTCTAGCAGATCCATCCACACCTCCTCCTCCTCCTCTTCCTCCTCTTCCTCCTCTTCCTCTAGCAGATCCTTCCACACCTCCTCCTCATCCTCTTCCTCCTCCTCTTGAAGATCCTTCTCCTCCTTATTCCTTTCCTCCTCTTCCTCTTGCAGATCCATCCACACCTCCTCCTAATTTTCTTCCTCCTCCTCCTCTTCCTCTAGCAGATCCATCCACACCTCCTCCTCCTCCTCTTCCTCCTCTTCCTCCTCTTCCTCTTGCAGATCCTTTCACACCTCCTCCTCATCCTCTTTCCCGTCCTCTTGCAGATCCTTCCACACCTCCTCCTCATCCTCTTCCTCGTCCTCTTGCAGATCCTTCTCCTCCTTATTCCTTTCCTCCTCTTCCTCTTGCAGATCCTTCCACCCCCCCCCCCCCTCCTCCTCCTCTTCCTCTTGCAGATCCCACCACACCTTCCCCTCCTCCTCCTCCTCCTTCTCTTCCTCCTCCTCTTCCTCTATCAGATCGCACCACACCTCCCCCTCCTCCTCCTCCTTCTCTTCCTCCTCCTCTTCCTCTAGAGCAGATCCTTCCACACCTCCTCCTCCTCCTCCTTGTCCTCCTCCTCCTCCTCCTCCTCCTCCTCCACACCTCTGGCCCCTGAGGTAAAATCCTCTGTATCTGTGCTCGCCTGCAGGAGAAGCGTGTTTAATAATGCATGCTGCTGGACATCGCTGCTAATCCCATCCATCCAGACGTCCTCCGCTCAGACGTGGGTTTGTCCGATCCATGGGCGCGTTACTCTATAATGTGTCCAATATGTATGCAACTGTTGTGGGAGGAAGAGCAGGCAATCATTACGTACGAGGAGATGAGGCGTGGTGTACGGAAGGACTGTAGCACGATGAATTTGACAGAATCTCAAGGAAATATTACGCAATCTCTTTGGGCGTTAAAACTGATAAAAGGACTTATGTTTCAGAATGTGACATCACTTCTGTGGGAGATAATATGTAGAGAAACAAGTGTGAAGGAAAAATAGTGCTTATTGTGCCAGTAACTGTGATACCAATGGGCACACACACACACACACACAAAGATAGACACACACACAGACACACACACACACACAGACACACACACACACACACACACATACAAACAGACACATGCACCAACGGACACACACAGATAGATATACGCACAGACAGACAGAGAGACAGACAGATAGACCAATACACGTGCACACACTCACACACACACACACACACACACACAAAACGACAGACACAGAAACACACACACACGCACAAACACGCTCTCTGTCTTTCTCTGGTTTTGTTTCTAATTCTCGGCTTCTGCCTCCGACATGAAAAGAGATTCTAAAGTGTTCTACGTGCAATTTGAGGCAATCAAGTCCAAGCTTCTCCCTCCTCCTTCACAACATACACACATACACACACACACGCACACACACACACACACACACAGACACACACACACGCTGAATGCAGAAGGTCCATTTATGTTTGTATTGTCCATTGAATGAGCTGAAAAAGACTGACCTCCTGCTGGTCGAGATAGGATCCAAACACTCTGGTATCTTTGTGAATAAACAAAACAGCAAGTAATTAAGAAAACGCAATTATCACAGCCTCAGTCCTGGATCTACAGCCTCAGTCCTGGATCTACAGCCTCAGTCCTGGATCTACAGCCTCAGTCCTGGGTCTACAGCCTCAGTCCTGGATCTACAGCCTCAGTCCTGGATCTACAGCCTCAGTCCTGGATCTACAGCCTCAGTCCTGGATCTACAGCCTCAGTCCTGGGTCTAATGCCTCAGTCCTGGATCAACAGCCTCAGTCCTGGATCTACAGCCTCAGTCCTGGATCTACAGCCTCAGTCCTGGGTCTAAAGCCTCAGTCCTGGATCTACAGCTTCAGTCCTGGGTCTACAGCCTCAGTCCTGGATCTACAGCCTCAGTCCTGGGTCTACAGCCTCAGTCCTGGATCTACAGCCTCAGTCCTGGGTCTACAGCCTCAGTCCTGGATCTACAGCCTCAATCCTGGGTCTACAGCCTCAGCCCTGGATCCCTCTCTCAATGTGGGCCTTTCCAATGTTTCACTTTTTTTCCCCCACTGGGTTTTTGAGTCGTTCTTTGCCAAAGCAGAATACACATTTATTAACATTTATGGACAGTGGTCGTACTGCTTCCAATGGACCAATGGCTCCTACGTGTTTCGGACTGTTTGATTCTCTGATCTATTATTGGCAAATCCACAACTTAAGTCCACTAAGACGCCTGCTGATGTGATTTAGGGCTGTCTACAAACACATAACACAGAATAACTAAAATAGTACCATAGCATCCAGGTTTACTCTAGTCTACAGACTTCCTCCTGGTTTAACCCATGTTTATTTTCCTATAATTTAGTCTTTTTTGAGAGTACATACATTTGAAAACCACACAATATCTCATAAATCCTCTAAAACTCTCATTCAGTTCGTTCTCACTTCTCTTTCCCATTAATGCACATTGACAATTCCATATTATCGTCTGAAAAGTACATTATCTGCAGAAATCTCACTATAGCGGCCGTGTGTGTGTGTGTGCGTGTGTGTGTATGTGTGTGTGTCTGTGTGTGTGTGTATATATATATATATGGACTGCATTCCACAACCCGCCTATACTCATCCCTCCGTTTCCATGACAGCCAAATTGGATGGTGCTTCCCCGTCTCTCTCCGCGATGCTGCTATCATCCAATTTGGCGCTGGCCCCGCTCATAAAGCCACTACACCTGGACTGAGCAAAGTTGTCCGGAAGATTTATGTCTCTCCAAATCACATTCCTCTGGCCTCTGCCTCGCGGTCTGGCCCCGAGCGAGAAACGGAGCCGCGGGCTGCAATCTCGGGTTTTTCTTTTAACAATTTCTATTTACCGTAATGAGAGATGGCCCACCTGCTCGAGTCTGTGCCGTTGTCTGGGCTGTGGGGCTAATGACGCCGCCTTTAAAGCTGGGGGACCTGACTTTTTTAAACGTAAATAAACCGTGTTGATTTTTTTTCCCGAAAGGTGAAAAATCAGCGACAGAACATGTTTCCTCGTATTAGAAAGAGCCCTGTGAGTCACTATTGGACTCTGAGGGGGTGAGAGCTGATTGGCCGAGAGAGGGTGGTCCTCTCTGTGTCTAGTCAACTCTACTCTACTCTACTCTAGTCTCTCTCTGGCCAGTCACTGTCAGTTGAAACACTTTAGCACCAGCTCGGCCTGGATAAAACCAGGACCAGTGGAAACACTAATCAATAAATAAATAAAAAACCTCAAGGACTTGTATGTGTTCTGTCTGTACGTTATTTCTTTATTATTGTATTTATTTTACTTTTGATTTTTGTTTTTGTTTTTTTGTCTTTTGTCTCACCTGTTTACCATGCATCAATACCATCTGCAAGCTTGTGTATTTTGTTTTTCTATTGCCTGGTAAGTGGGTGTTTGTGATTGTGGTATGCTCTTGTGGACTCAGCATCTGCAGGAGGATCAGTGAGGGGCTGGTGCTCTGACTGCCACGCCCGACCCAGAAATGGATCAAGGGGAAGAAAATGGATGGATGGTTATGTTGTGTGTTGTATATTTTGTTTGTACATATTGTGAATGTATATTGGGTGACTGTGTTGTCTAAAATAAAAAAATAAAAAAAATAAAATGATGTATAAAAAATGACTCCAACATTCACACACTCGTACACACTGGTGACTGACTCATGCTTTTACATAAGTCAATAGGAGCCGGAGGGAGTTGGAGCTTAAACTTGTTCATGAGCACTTCCCTGTCGGGCTTCATTGAGCTAGTGGGTTACTGTATACATACTTATTATACGGCTCCTCACAGCAGCAGTAGAATGCTCCATTGATTTGAATATAATTTCAAAACGTTCTACCGGTCATTATTTTCTATAACGGACCTCTCAAAACAATAATGACCGCTGCCCATGGCAACGCACTCTCTGCTTGTATTTCAAATGCGTGGATAACTCCGCAAGTAGTTCCGGCCACTCCTGAGCTAGCCACGCTCAATCAACACACTTAAATGTTAATCGGAGAATACTTATACATATACATTCTTCACACACGTGCACGGAAATTTTCAGAATTTTCTGGTCTTGTCTTCATGACAAAAATACTATTTATCTGCGTCAACAAGCGATCGTGAAAAACCCGGAAGTAGTTCCGGCCGCTCAATAAAGGCAAATGCCAATCAATCAATGCAATGAAATGTTAATCGGAGAGTGAATTATACATATCCAGTCTTAATACAAGTGCACAGAAGTTTTCAGAATTTTCCGTTTACGTTTTCATGACAAAAACACTGATGTTATGCGAGAAAAGGCGATCCCGAAAAATCCGGAAGTAGATACCGGCACATTTTAAGAGACCGGCACATTTTTGGACACATTTGCAAAGGATCGAATTATGGATTTAGGTTAGGTTTATGTATGGGTCACTCACCGCTGATGTTCAGAATTCTTTGTTCAGTTTTCATGCAGTTCCAGAGAGTTCTAGTTTGGAAGTTGATAGCCTAACTGTTGCTAGCATAGCCACGGGAAAGCCTTTGGGAACTATTTTATTTTCTGTCATTAAATAAACCTTTCGGCATTCCTAAAAGTGGACTGAAGTTTATGTTGTGTGTTCTGTTGGTATAAAGCCGTATAATAAGCGGGATAACGTATATTACGCAGGTCATTATCGGAAAATGTTTTCGACATACTGTATATCTACAACAGAAAACGTCCCCTTTAATCTGAGACACCAGTCGCTGCTTCGGCCCAGATCAAAGACATTCTCCCAAATTCAGGAGACTTTTACTCATTTTTTGTCACTTTTTTTGCGATTTGATAATTGTGACCATAAAAATAGTGCCAGATGTGAGTGTGTGTGTGTGTGTGTGTCTGTGTGAGAGTTTGTCAGTGTGAGTGTGTGTGTCTGTGTGAGTGTGTGTGTCAGTGTGAGTGTGTGTGTCTGTGTGTGTGTGCGTCTGAGTGTGTGTGTGAGTGTGTGTGTCTGTGTGTGTGAGTGTGCGTGTGAGTGTGTGTGTCGGTGTGTGTTCTGTGAGTGCGTGTGTGTGAGTGTGTGTCTATGTGAGAGTTTGTCAGTGTGAGTGTTTTGGTGTGAGTGTGTGTGTCTGTGTTTGAGTGTGTGTGTGAGTGTGTGTGTGTCTGTGTGTGTGAGTGTGCGTGTGAGTGTGAGTGTGTGTGTGTGCGTGTGAGTGTGTGTGTCGGTGTGTGTTCTGTGAGTGTGTGCACTTGTTTTCAACTCCTGGTGGGTTCCATAACCTGAGATTCCACTCACGTCATGGGGACTGGTTTTACGTGGTGGGGCCCGAACACCGGACCCCACTGGTCCAAGCTTAATAATCAATAACGGTCCTTATGCAGTCTCTGTAAAAATATGGAAAGGACCCCTGGAGGTTTACTTTCCTGAAAAAAGTGTGTTATGTGTCGGAACCCTGGTGGTGGGTTGCGGGATATCAAGGAGGGGCACACTGGGGCAATTTCAGTCCAGCAGGCTGGAGCCAATCATGGAGCAGCACAACAGAGGAAATCAGGTGTCAGGCTAGAAAAAGGTGCAAGTGTGTGGTTCATTAGGCTGCAAGAAATCATGGAGGAGCACACTGAAGCGCACGCTTACAAACCACTGGTAAGTGCTGACTACAAGTCATGACTTCAAATTGTTATATAGAATGATTACAAATTATTTGTTGTTTGTGCAGCTTAGTCAAGAGTCCCTAATTGATGAAGTCGACTCAGATTCTGACGATTTAACTGTCAAGAAGAAACCTGTAAAAAAGTATGGAAAAAGAAAAATCAAAAACACTTTTCTTCAAGACTCGGAAAGTGACGAACCAAAGGCAAATAAGATTGTTATCATGCAGCTGCAAAAGAAGAAAAATGGGGGGCGAGTTTACAGCAAGAGACACTTCTGCCTCTACTGTTCAATGTCCTGCCACAAAATGTCCCGTCATTTGACTAGAAAACATGGAAATGAAAGTGACGTAGCCAGAGCATTGGCTCTACCTGTGAAATCTAAAGCACGTAAACTTCAGTTTGATTTGATCAGGAATAGTGGAAACCGTGAGCACAATTTTGAGGTTTTAAAGGCCGGCATTGGAACTTTAGTCCCAGCTAAACAGCCAAATTCCCCAGTTAAATCCAGTGAGTTTTTGCACTGTATAGACTGTGGGGCATTGCTTAAGCGAAAGTCGCTGTGGAGGCATGTGGCCATGTGCCGGCTTTCACAGAAAGATGCCCAGGCTAAACCAGGTAGAAGTAGGGTCCAGTCCCTCTGCTCCCTAGCCCAGCCTGTACCGGAGGGCATCAGCAAAAAGCTGTGGTCTTTAATTTCGGCAATGCATCAGGATGAGGTCACGGGTGTTGTCAAAGCAGAAAAGGGGATTCTGAGACTCGGAGAGCACCTGTACTTAAAACACGGGCATGATAAGACTAAGCATGATTACATTAGGCAGAAAATGAGAGAAGTCGGTAGGTTAATTAACGAAGCAAAAACCGCAGGGAAACTGAAAACAATTAAGGATTTCTTTATTCCTTCCAACTTTAACCATGTGATTGATGCAGTCAGGTCTGTGGCTGGATATGATGAGGAAACAAATCAATACAAGACTCCATCCTTGGCCCTCGAACTCGGCCATAGCCTCAGAAAGCTAGCAGATATTCTTGAATGTGACTCAAAAATGGAGCATTGTGTTGATGAACTATTTATTAAAAACCTCCAACGAAGCCGGCTGCTTTTTGAGAAGAGGTGGGACGTCTGTGTTTCTTCTGCTGCCCTACAGACCCTCCGGCAAGCCAAGTGGAACACTCCGGACCTGCTCCCTCTGACTGAGGACGTTAGAGCCATGCATGCACATATTGAGGTATGTCGACCTGAATATGTGCAAACCCTAATAAGTGAGCCAACCTCTAAGCATTGGTCTAAACTGGCAGTTTTGACTCTTTGTGAGGTCATCATTTTCAATCGAAGAAGGGAAGGTGAGGTTTCAAAGATGCCACTGACAGCCTTTACCTTAAGAAGTAAGACTGGGATCCATTCTGACATTGCTCTGGGACTGTCCCAACTTGAGAAAAAGCTGTGTCAGCATTTTCAACGCATTGAAATTAAAGGGAAAAGAAGTCGGAAAGTGCCGGTTCTTTTGACTCCTGAAATGATTGCTTCGATGGAGGTGCTGGTGGAGAACAGAAGGGCCTGTTCCATCTCTGACCATAACCCATACTTCTTTTCCCGCCCGGGCGCAGACACCCACATCAGGGGATCAGACTCCCTACGCCAGGTAGCCAAAGAATGTGGTGCGGTGCATCCAGAGATGCTATCCTCAACCAAACTTAGAAAGCACATAGCTACTATGTCTACAGTTCTCAATATGAAAGAGAATGAGATGGACATACTTGCCAACTTCCTCGGCCATGACATTCGCATCCACAGGCAATATTACAGACTACCAGAGGGGACACTGGAGCTGGCCAAAATCAGCAAAGTGTTGATGGCCATGGAGCAGGGAAGAGTGATGGAATTCGAAGGAAAGAGCCTCGACCAGATACAAATTGAGCCTGAAGGTAATTCTTGATATTATTAAAATATGTATGATTTTTTTCCCCTAAAGGCCACTTGTATTTTTATTTTCTGTGCGACAGGGAGAGCAGTAGAGATCCTCTCACAAACGGACGGGCTAAAAGAAACTTCAAGCGGAGAACCTTCAACCATTCATCCAGATGCACCCCATGGTAGTGGCAGTGCCCCTTCTGGTAAGTGTACCAGGTGGGGGATTACAGCCAGGCTGCTTGGTCCTAACCCTGGGAGTGTATATTGCTAATATATTTTTATTTCTCTCCCTAGAACGTGTAAGAAAGCCATGGTCTGCATCTGAGGTGAAGGCTGTGGAGAAGACCATGACACCTTTCATACAGACTGGAAAGGTCCCTGGGAAGTCTCACTGCCTGGCCTGCATTAATGCCTCACCAGATGACCTTAGACATCGGACATGGAGTGGCATTAAATTCTATGTCAAAAATAGAATCACTGCAATTCGAAAACAAAATCTAAAATAAAATTCCTTTAAAATAGTTGTTTGGTTTCTATTGACTGTTTTGTATTACTTAAAGTAGTCCCAGTAAAAAAGATCATGTCTATGGGTCCCATTCTGAACGGCCCTGTCAAAGGGACCCACCAGGTAACAAAAACGTGTATGTGTGTGTGTGTGAGTGTGTGTCTGTGTGAGAGTTTGTCAGTGTGAGTGTTTTGGTGTGAGTGTGTGTGAGTGAGTGTGTGTGTGAGTGTGTATGTTCTGTGAGTGTGTATGTCTGTGTGCGTGTGTGTCAGTGTGAGTGTGTGTTTCTGTGTGAGTGTGTGTGTCTGTGTGAGTGTCAGTGTGAGTGTGTGTCAGTGTGTGTGAGAGTGTGTCTGTGTGCGTGTGTGTGTGTCTGTGTGTGTGTGCGTGTGTGTCGTTGGAGGGACACTTGTAAATGATGTCTTTGATCAGGTGACTTCATTATACGGCCGCTTTAAACAACAAAGAGAGACTGCATATGGATCCACACATGCACAGAATACAGACCTCCATCTCTCTCCCCTCCTCCTCCCTTCTCCTCCTCCTCCCCTCCCCCCTTCTCCTCCGGCGCCCCTCCCCCCCCTCCTCCTCCCCCTTCCCACCTCCACATACGCTGAGGAGGACTAGCTAATGCTTTCACAACGTCCTCTGGAACTGGTTCTGGAGATGCAAGACCAAGGCAAAGACATTTCCACCAGCCCTATCCAGCCCTATTTGGCTCTCCTCTGCTCAATGGAAATTCCTTGGTAACCATGGCTTTCAGCAGCACTCTGACCAGTCTCTGTTAGAACACTTTAGTCCCTCTTGGCCCTAGTTCTATCCAGGCCAAGATGGTCTAAAGAAGGACCTGGTACTGGTTAGACAGGACCAGTGGAAACACTCTCAATCGGGTAAAGTCGGGTTTTCTCCTTCTCCTCCTCCTTCTCCTCCTTTTCCTTTTCCACCTTCATCTCCCTCTCCTCCTCCTCCTCCTCCTCCACCTTCTTCTTCTCTCCTTTCTCCTCCTCCACCTTCTCCTTCTTCTTCTCTCATTCCTCCTTCTCCACCTTCTCCTCCTTCTTCTCCCTCTCCTCCTCCTCCACCTTCTCCTTCTACTTCTCTCCTTCCTCCTCCTCCACCTTCTCCTCCTTCTTCTTTCCTTCCTCCTCCTCCACCTTCTCCTCCTTCTTCTCCCTCTCCTCCTCCTTCACCTTCTCCTCCTTCTTCTCCCTCTCCTCCTCCTTCACCTTCTCCTCCTTCTTCTCCCTCTCCTCCTCCTTCACCTTCTCCTCCGTCTTCTCCCTCTCCTCCTCCTCCACCTTCTCCTTATTCTTCTCCCTCTCCTCCTTCCTCTCCCTCTCCTCCTTCCTCTCCCTCTCCTCCACCATCTCCTTATTCCTCTCCCTCTCCTCCTCCTCCACCTTCTCCTTCTCCTTCTGGTCTCTTCAGGTCTAAAACAGTGTTTTAAAACATGGACTATGAATTAGCATCAGACTGTGTGACACAATCAGTTTACTTTTATATGTAAGTCAATAGGAGCCAGAGCGAGACCTCGTCCATGAGCACTTCCCCATTGGGCTGCATTGAGCTAACGGGTTGTGTTCAGTCCCTGCCTCAGACTTCTTGTTTGTTTATCGTGACATTATCAGTGTGTGGAAATGCTCTATAATCATGAGCATAATGATGTGAATGAGGCTCCCAGGCTCCCACACCATTAGAGCTGGGCCCGGTACCAGAGAGAGGGGGAGGCGAGGGGGAGGCGAGGAGGAGGCGAGGGGGAGGCGAGGAGGAGGCGAGGGGGAGGCGAGGGGGAGGCGAGGGGGGAGGTTTGTGGAGGTCCATCGCTCTCAGCGTCAAAGCAGCGAGGCCAATTATCAAGCCACTCATTTGTTCATTGTTTACATAGACAGGCTCAAACTGGTGTCACCAGGACTCATGGTATACGGCCTCACAAGGACAGGATTTAGACCTGATATAGTCCAGGACTAAAGAAGGTCTAAGGCAGGACTAAAGCTGGACCAAGGCTGGACTAAAGTAGGACTCAAGCTGGTCTAAAGCAGGACTAAAGCAGGTCTAAAGCTGGTCTAAAGCAGGACTAAAGCAGGACTGAAGCTGGTCTAAAGCAGGACTAAAGCAGGACTAAAGCTGGACTATAGTTGGACTATAGTTGGACTAAAGCAGACTTCTGTTCATAGAGCTCTGTGTGAGAATCTGAATGATCGACTCGAGCCTAAAACCATGTGTCACGTTTCATTACAGTCCATCATTTTGAAAATCTCTGCGAGCATCGATCCCACTCCACTCCTCTCCCCTTCACTCCCCCAATCTCTCTCCCCTTCACTCCCCCTATTTCTCCCCTCGCTCTCTCCTCTCTCCCTTCTCTCTTCCCTCTCCCCAACACACCCCTCTCTCTTCTCAATCTCGCTCTCTCTTCCCTCTGTCCTCTCTCTCCTCTTTCTCCTCTCTCCCCTCTTTCCCTCTCTCCTCTCTCCCCTATCTCTTCTCCTCTCTCTCTCCCCTCTCTCCCCTCTCTCCCCCTCTCTCCCCCTCTCTCCCTTCTCTCCTCTCTCCTTTCTCTCTCTCTCCTCTCTCTTTCTTTCCGCTCTCTCTTCTCTCTCCCCTCTCTCCTCTCTCGCCTCTCTACCTAATATTGTTTCTCCCGTCTCTCCTCTCTCTCTCCCCTCTCTCTCTCCCCTCTCTCTCTCCCCTCTATCTCCCCCTCTCTCTCCTTTCTCTCCTCTCTCTCCCTCGCTCCCCCCTCTCTCCCCCTCTCTCCCCAACACACCCCCTCCTCTCCCCTCTGTCTCTCTCTCTCTCCCCTCTCGCCCCTCTCTCCCCTCTCTCCCTTTCTCTCCCCCTCTCTCCCACATCTCGACAGCTTCATTATGAGTGTGGTCGGTGTCAGACCAGAATCGGGGGAAGGGCCAAAACAACAACACGTCTGTGATAAAGCTGACATTTAGAAGCAGAGCGACTCCAGAGTCTCCTTTAATTACTTTCTCTTCGTCTGCGTCTCTCTGCGTTTGGAGAAGTGGACTGATGTGACGGACACTTCAGATGTGTGTGTGTGTGTGTGTGTGTGTGTGTGTGTGTCTGTGTGTGTATATGTGTGTGTGCTTGTGTGTGCATGTATTTGTGTGTTTGCATGTGTCTGTGTGTGTATGTTTGTGTGTGTGTAAATGTGTGTATATTCTGTTTGTCCGTATGTGTGTGTTTGTGTGCTTATGTGTGTGTTTGTATGTCTCTGCGTCTGTGCTTGTAAGTGTGTGCTTGTGTGCGTGTGGGTATTTGTGTTTGTCTGTGTGCACGCTTATGTCTGTGTGTATATATATGCTCGTGTGTGTATGTCTCAGTGTATATGTGTGTATGTCTCTGTGTCTGTGTGTGTGGGTACAGTATGTGCTCGTGTGTGTTTGCTTGTGTGACTTTCTGTGAGTACAGTATATGTCTGTGTCTCTGTGTGTGGGTATTTCTGTTTATGTGTGTGCGTGTGTGTGTGTGTGTGTGTGTATGTTTGTGTATGTATGTATGTGTGTGTCTGTGTGTGTGTGTCTGTGTGTACGTGTATGTATTTGTGTGTTTTATCTGTGTGTGTGTGTGTGTTTATACGTGTGTGTATATGTCTCTGCGTCTGTGCATGTAAGTGTGTGCTTGTGTGTGCGTGTACGTATTTGTGTGTCTCTGTGTGCACGCTTGTGTCTGTGTGTGTGTGTATGTCTCAGTGTGTATATGTGTGTATATGTCTCTGTGTCTTTGTGTGTGTGTTTCTGTGTGCCTCTGCGTGTGCCTGTGTATGTGTATGTCTGTATGTGTGTGTCTGTGTGTGCGTGTGTATGTGTGTGTGTGTGTGTGTATGTCTGTGTGTGTGTGTCTGTGTGTGCGTGTGTGTTAACAGCCTAAACTTGAGACAAACGCTGCCTTTCTGAAACATTTCAAACTAAGATCTGATTAAACTCTCAATTACAAAAGTTGTGTTGATGGGAGATGATTAATGGCCCCTCCCCCTCCCTCCCTCCCTCCCTCTCTCCTTCCCCCGTCCCCCCTCCTGCGACCAAATTACAACGTCCTGTTTTTTTATCATTATTTTTTACAATCTCGAGACTTTTGACGAGGTAAATAAGACAAGGAGATATAGGGTCGTTAAAGAGGCCATTTATAATATTTGACAGAGATGGAACGAGGCGATGGAGAGCGGAGGAGAAGAGCGTAACCAAGGGCAACACTTTCTTTACACTCTCTACTTTACTTCACTTTCTGTCAGACAAACAAAAAACTTAATCCCCAATCTCCCTTCGAATGATCGTGATCCAAAGTCAGCCGGGTCTTTCTCATTAAGTCACATTCTGAGATTAAACCGGAACAGTTTGAACCCAAAAACTCGCAAAAAAACTCAAAATAAATTGGAGAAAAAGTGGTGTTGGTTTTAGTCGTGTTCCTTCTGTTCCACTGAGCTTTAAAACAGGTCCTGAGTCTGATTTTAAAGTAAAGCCTCAGCTATGAAAGAGGAAATGGTGGAATATTTGGTGATTTTCAGAGATTGTACAGGAGATGGACAGTGGAAAGTCCCCATAGCTCTATGAAGCCCAACAGGGAAGTGCTCACTGATGAAGTTTGTCTCCAACTGACTGTGTACTTCACTATTTTATGTTTTAAATTGTTGTCAAAAACAGACCAAAGTAACAAAGGTTACCATCAGTAACACACTACGACGACAGGGAATCAAATCCTGCAGTGCCAGACGTGTCCCCCTGCTGAAGCCAGTGCATGTCCAGGCCCGTCTGAAGTTTGCCAGAGAGCACATGGATGATACAGCAGAGGATTGGGAGAATGTCATGTGGTCATATTAAACCAAAGTAGAACTGTTTGGTATAAACTCAACTCGTCGTGTTTGGAGAAAGAGTTGCATCCCAAGAACACCATACCTACTGTGAAGCATGGGGGTGGAAACGTCATGCTTTGGGGCTGTTGTTCTGCTAAGGGGACAGGACGACTGATCCGTGCTAAGGAAAGAATGAATGGGGCCATGTATTGGGAGATTTTGAGCCAAAACCTCCTTCCATTAGAGAGAGCTTTGAGGATGAAACTGGATGTAGCTGGATCTTCCAGCATGACAATGATCCCAAACACACCGCCCGGGCAACGGTGGAGTGGCTCCGTAAGAAGCATTTGAAAGTCCTGGAGTGGCCTAGCCAGTCTCCAGACCTCAAACCCAAAGAAAATCTGTGGAGGGAGTTGAAAGTCCGTGTTCACTGCTCACAAGAAGATCTGCATGGAGGAATGGGCCAAAATACCAGCTACTGTGTGTGCAAACCTGGTAAAGACCCATAGTAATCGTCGGACCTCTTTTATTGCCAACAAAGGTTATATTACAAAGTATTGAGTTGAATTTTTGTTATTGACCACATACTTATTTTCCACCATAAATTACAAATAAATTCTTTACAAATAAAAATTTAAAAATGTGAATTTCTGGTTTTTTATTTCACATTCTGTCTCTCACAGTTGAAGTGTACCTATGATGAAAATTACAGACCTCTGTCATTATTTTAAGTGGGAGAACTGCACAATCGGTGGCTGACTAAATACTTTTTTGCCCCACTGTACACCAGACTCGTTCTAATGTGGGTGGAGTGTCTTGCAATGAACAGCCGCCCAACTGTGGCACATGGTGTTCCCACTGCGTCTCCCATCACAGTACTAACCAGGCCCTGCCCTGCTTAGCAGCAGAGGTTTGACGGGATCTGTCTATCACATTCAGATATATGGCCACCACAGATCGGAGCATACATCTAGGCTCAGGAGACCAGAGATCACAGGTACAGGTCCAGGTTTAGAGGTACCATCACCACACCATAACACAGGCAGCAGGGACAGCAGGTGAATAGCAATGAACAGACTACAGTTGGAGTCCTGATGATGAGGACAGAGCTCAAGTTCACTACATCTCACTTTTACAAAACTCTTTCTTATCTGTCTTTCTACAAACAACATGTGGTGTATTATTGATGGAAACAGTAAAGTCAGGTACCCCAGCTTTAGGTCAGAGAGCCGCGCGCGTAACTTGGTATGCAGCGGGCCCCGAGCGCTCCGGGCCCCGCCACATGTGTGAGTGGCAGCCGCGCGTTGGCACCGGCCCCTGCGCTTTCATCCAGGCCCCGCACGCAAGAGCCGCTTAATCAAAGTCCCGCATTTCCATTATTCATGTGGCCCCATCTGCTCGCCACCGCCTCCCGGGGCCCGCGCCCGGTAAACACATGCAGGAGCGGAGCCAGGGGCCGATCTAACGACACAAACACACAGGGGTCCGGAGGGAGAGAGGGAGAGAGGTAGAGAGAGAGGGAGAGAGGGAGAGAGAGAGGGAGAGAGGGAGAGAGAGGGAGAGGGACCCGCGGCTCCTTAAGCACCAGAGACTCCAAGAACCCACAAGTGTTCGACGTGGTACTGAAAGAACTGGGGGTGAGTCACTGAACTGTGGAGAAACCAGAGAAAGAGAGAATAGAGCGAGACGAGAGAGAGAGATAAGAGAGAGAGGATAGAGAGATGTTCAAGGGTAGAGACCAAATAAAGGGACTATAGAGAGAACAAAGAGAGAGAGACCTGGAAGCAACCAGAGAGAGACCTGTGAGACTAGAGTGACAGCAGAGAGAGAGATACCCGATACAGAGAGACCAGGGAGAGACCAGGGGGAGAAAGATTGCAAAAACAGACAAGAGAGAGACCAAAGAAAGAGACCAGAGAGAGAGACTGGAGACAGAGATCAGAAAGAGACCAGAGAAAGACCAGGGGGAGGAACTAGAGAGAGACCAGAGAGAGAGGCCAGAGAGAGTGACCATAGAGAGAGACCAGAGAGAGAGACCAGGGAGAGAGGCTAGAGAGAGAGACCAGGGAGAGAGGCTAGAGAGAGAGACCAGAGAGAGAGTCTAGAGAGAGAGACCAGAGAGAGAGGCCAGAGAGCGAGACCAAAGAACGAGACCAGAGAGAGAGACTGGAGACAGAGATCAGAGAGAGACCAGAGAAAGACCAGGGGGAGAAACTAGAGAGAGACCAGAGAGAGAGTCTAGAGAGAGAGACCAGAGTCTAGCGAGACCAAAGAGGGATCTCAGAGAAACGAGAGAGAAATGTATGTTACCATGTGACCATAGTTGATATGATTGCCATTAACCACTGGTCATGATTTTGGACAATAATAGTGGTCATACTTTCATTTAAAAGCCAGATCCTGTCAGATCTCTGAAGCTAAGCAGGGTAGGGCCTGGTTAGTACTGTGAAGGGAGACCTCTGGGAACACCATGTGCCACAGTGGGGCGGCTGCAGCTGTAAAAAGCCAAACTGTTGTTGTGTCCTTAGGCAAGACACTTCATCTACAATACAATTTATTCTTGTATTTCCCTAAATCACAACAGTATCATCTCAGAGGACTTAACTAAATCACCAACACAGATCAGAGAATCAACAGTTACAGTTTTTCTCAGTCGCTTTGGTGCATTTCTCACATCAGACTTAAAGTTCTCAAAACTATTAGTTCAACCTCCAGAACATTGAGTCATTGGTGCACATCATCATGGCAGTTTCTCGTTCCTATGAACAATTTACAAATGCTTTTGGACATGTATCAGTTACTTTCATACAATTCTCTGCTGTTTTATAACATTCTCATTTGCTTCTGTCCTGTCAGTCAAAATGAAACATACTTATCACTTCTGAATAGTCATTCCCTATAAAACTAATTGTCCTTATTTCCTCGCTTGAGTCATCACATATAAAACTGTTGAACTAGTTCTCAAAATCAAAATGCTAATTTCATACATTCCTTTAATTATTTTTCCCTGAAAATCTTTCCAGATTCAAATTCAGCTTTCACTTATGAGGAAGTGTGTTTATATTTGTCACAGTTCTACCATAATGGTATTGTCTATGTTTGTTCTACAGTACGTAAATACTGTAAGTGACTGTATTTTTGTTGCACAATGCTGTAGAATTGCAAAGAGCATATGCAGTAAATATGTGAAATACATACAGTACATACAGTACATACAGTACATACATACTTACATATGTGTCTTGTACTCAGTTACGTCTCTAAATAAAGTCATGTAACTTTACTGTAGTTTTCTGCTGTAAAGTGTTTAGTGCTCACCGAGTATAACCGAGATCTGACTTTTTAACACTGAAAACACAGAGAGTAAACTTTCACAATGAAAACATGACTAAGTCATTTGACGGTGTTGTTCATACTCAATGTTGTCAGGACTTATTATTTCGAGACACAGACAGTTTCATTGACATGCTACAGTAGTACCGTCCATGACGTGAATGAATAATAACATGTTAAACGTCTTTGAGAGTCGTGAAAAGCACTGTATAAAACCAATGCATTATTATTATTATGAAAATGTAGTTTTTCTTGTTTTATTTAAGCCGAAATTATGGGAACTTTTTTTATCATCAGAGATTTGAAACAGGACGTTCCAAAAGACAGCTTATCTCTTCACACACACACACACACACACACACACACACACACACACACACACACACACACACACACACACACACACACACACACCACAGATCAGGTATTTTTCAGACGAGAGTAACAGGAGGATGCTGTCGCCGAGCGCTGGGATTGAATCAGCACAAAGTGATAACAAGACCTGTGTTTCTGACTGTTCTGAGCCGAGAAAGAAATCACAGGCAACAAATAAACCACGTAATGGGATTCCCAAGTGTATAACAGAAACTCCACTCCCCACCTGGTCTAGCCTCAGTCCTGGATCTATAGCCTCAGTCCTGGATCTACAGCCTAAGTCCTGGATCTACAGCCTCAGTTCTGGGTCTACAGCCTCAGTCCTGGGTCTACAGCCTGAGTCCATCTAACGTGTACATGTGGTGGGGGAAACGGAGCACGTGGAGGAAACTTTGAAGTATGGTATCAAATGTTCAAATTGTAGAGAAAAGAGCAAAAGCTGTCATTGCTTTTAGATCAAACACATTCAAAACAACAAGAGAGAGAGAGAGATACACCAAAGTGTTAGCAGTGAGAGATACTAGAGAGAGAGACCAAAGATAGAGCAGAGAGAGAACTAAGAAAGAATGGAGAGAGACCGAAGAGCAAGACCAGAGAGAGAAAGGTGAGGGAGATCAAGAAAGACAAGAGAGGCAGAGACTAGAGAGAGACCAGAGAGAGACTAGAGAGAGACCAGAGAGAGACTAGAGAGAGACCAGAGAGAGACTAGAGAGAGACTAGAGAGAGACTAGAGAGAGACCAGAGAGAGGCCAGAGAGATACCAGATAGAGACTAAAGAAAGAACTCAGAGAGACCAGAGAGAGAGAGACCAGAGAGAGACCAGAGTGGGAGAAAGTTCAAAATGTAGTAACAAGATCTGTCACTTCTTTAAGCCCAAACACAGATATCTCGGTGCTCGACATTACTCTGGAGCAGGTTTTTCTAAATACATATCGATTGTGAGAATTGTACCTGGGACAGAGACAGGAGGTGGTGTGGCGCCTGTTTTGAGCTGCGGGTCTTCGGTGTGATTGTGGAGAGTGAGGAGGTCAGGGATGTAATCAGAGAGGCCTGACCCGGGCCACGGCTCCCGCACTCCAGGGGCCACGCCGACAAATGACTTTACTGCTCCAGGAATGAGACCGGCCAAGTTCTCCTTAAACTTATCAAAAGTGCAGACGACAGACAGACAGACAGACAGACAGACAGACAGACAGAGAGACAGAGAGACAGACGGATGGACAGACAGACAGGTAGACAGACAGAGAGACAGATGGACAGACAGACAGACAGATAGACAGGCAGACAGACAGACAGACAGACAGATAGACAGGCAGACAGACAGACAGACAGACGGACAGACAGACAGACAGACAGACAGACAGATGGACAGACAGACAGTCAGACAGACGGACAGACAAACAGACAGAGAGACTGACAGGCAGACAGACGGACAGGCAGACAGATAGACAGAGAGACTGACAGGCAGACAGACGGACAAACAGACAGACAGACAGACAGAGAGACGGACAGATTGACAGACAGACCAACGGACATGGAGTCCAGGGTTTCAGACTGGGACTAGTCCTCAGGGTTTTTTGTCCCAACATCAGAATCAGAATCATTTTTATTGCCACGTAAGTAACAGGAAGTCACAGACTAGGAAATTGCTTTGGCTCAGTGCAACAGTCAGAAAGAGATAATAAAAATAAAGAATAAAAAACACTCCTAAGGAATACATTTAAATTTAAAATAGAGTTACAGTTACTATTTACAATATACAAGTGCACATGGTGCACTTGTATATTGTGCACATTCATGGTACAGAGCTGTGGATGTGACCAGTTTAAAATGGATGGTTTTAAATACTGTATATACATGTTCTGAGTCTGGATGTGCTTTCGCCTGTGTCCAGTCCCTGCTCCGGTCCCTGATACGGTCCCTAGTCCGGTCCCTGGTCCGGTCCCTGGTCCTGTCCCTGGTCCGATCCCTGGTCCGCTCCCTGGTCCGGTCCCTGGTCCTGACCCTGGTCCGGTACCTGGTCCGGTCCGTGTCCCTGGTCCTCCCCTGGTCTGGCCCTGGTCCGGTCCCTGTGCTCAGCCTGCAGTTCCAGTGGAGCAGCTCTCTGCAGAGTGGATATCCTTCACTCAGTCGAGCATGAGCACTATTAGGAACTCACTTCACGCTTCTGTGATTCTCACATCCTCTCCCTGCTCCTCAGGACTGAAGCAGGTCTATACCAGGACTAAACCAGGACTAAACCAGGACTAGACCAGGACTAAACCAGGACTAGACCTGGACTAAACCAAGACTAAACCAGGACTAAACCAGGACTAGACCAGGACTAAACCAGGACTAAACCAGGACTAAACCAAGACAAAACCAAGACTAAACCAGGACTTAAGCAGGTCTAAACCAGGACTAGACCAGGTCTAAACCAAGACTAAACCAGGTCTCATCCAAGTCTAAACCAGCACCAAACCAGGACTAAAGCATGACTTAAGTAGGACAAACCAGGACTAAAGCAGGAGTGAAGCAGTACCACAGACGGACTGGGAACCAGAGGAGGCTTTGGTCTGAGACTAAACGCAGAAGAGCACAGGCACTGATCATCTGAGGTCTATGACAGTTTTGAAAACGTATTCTAGATTGTGATTAGTTCGATTGAAAGTCGTGAGAAAAGTGGGAAATTTTGCACATGCCACATTTAAAAAGATTCTTGAACATGCTATAGCATATTTCAAACAATGTACACATTTTTTTAGAATTAAAAACGTATCTTAACCCTTTAGGCGCCACAGCAGCTCTCAAGCAAGCTCCTAAATCCAGGACACTTTATATACAGTGACTTGGCTTCCCACGAATCTCCATATCATCTCCTATATACATCACATCCTGTCTATTCACAGGGTGTCACCATTTGTCTTTTTCACAATTAGGCTTAGAGTTATGTCTCAAATATTTAAAGAATATGGAAAGTGTTTGTTTTTGTACGTCTGTTAAATACGGTACTATCTTAAAATCTGTTCAAACCGACACTATGGAATAGTAGAGGCTCCGACTCTCACTGCTTCTGCCTTTTCCTCGCTTTGATGGAGATTCATGTATTGTTGGAACCAAAACTTTGTTGGCGTGATGACCAAAATAAAACTCAATGACGTCATGGAAACAACAGCAATAACGACACAACATCCATTTTCTCGCTCAGCTCTCGCCGCATCTGCAGCCGGCTGTAATCACCGGCTCGACGTGACTCAGCCGCCGCCATCAGAGAGGAGCGTTTATCCGTAATGACCCCGAGCCTCTTCAGACCCGGCACATACACACACACACACACACACACACACACACACACACACACACACACACACAAACGGGCAGGATTTGGGTACGTGCTAATGGCCGGAGGAGACAAAGCCGTTTCACTGGAGACGATTGTGTTAAAGGCTTTTCTTTGGAAATCTTTGGTCTTTGCTCCGTTCGTCGTCGTGACTCTGACACAGATGTTGTTTTGAGATTTATTTTTCTATCTGTTTTATTTTTCTTGACTTTGTTGTAAATGTAATTGTTATTGCAGAACAGACCCTTCACTACTCGACTCTACCCCATTCTACTCTACTCTACTCTACTCTACTCTACTTTTTCACTGATCCAGACCAGAGCAGAGAGGATTCACGTCTGAAATCAAGCAGATCAAGAATGAACCCACTGGAGGAATGCCTTTTTTGTGTGGTTGAAAAATGCTGATAAAGTATCCAGAATTTCACTCTGAACCAGAGCAGGGAACATGCAAACATCAACCAGAGGAAGCGGCTGCACCACCTACGGCTGCACAACCTGCTGCTGCTCCACCTGCTGCTGCACCACCTGCTGCTGCATCACCTGCTGCTGCTCCACCTGCTGCTGCACCACCTGCTGCTGCACCACCCGCTGCTGCACCACCCGCGGCTGCACCACCCGCGGCTGCACCACCCGCGGCTGCACCACCCGCAGCTGCACCACCCGCAGCTGCACCACCCGCTGCTGCTCCACCCGCTGCTGCACCACCCGCGGCTGCACCACCTGCGGCTGCACCACCTGCGGCTGCACCACCTGCGGCTGCACCACCTGCGGCTGCACCACCTGCGTCTGCACCACCTGCAGCTGCACCACCTGCTGCTGCTCCACCTGCTGCTGAGACCAAATGTTCTGTTGCTGTTCACTGCTGTTGATAATAACTTTAGAATTATGTATATTTGCGTTTTGTTTGTTTGTTTGGATGTGTTTCTGCTGCTGCTGGACACGGGGTCAATAAAGTATCTATTTCTGCTTCTTTCTACTATAATAATTATAATAATAACAAAATGTGTATCTTAATTAAAGTTTATCCTCTGCACTTGACCCATCCTTTGTTGCCGCTTTCCCAGAATCAGAGCTGGAAGTTATTTGCCTTTTTGTGGCCATACCTACATGTGAAAGCCAGAGGCCGACACATCTCTGAGGCAAAGCAGGGCAGGGCCTGGTTAGTACTGTGATGGGAGACCTCTGGGAACACCAGGTGCCACACTGGTGCGGCTGCAGCTGTAAACTATTGTGTGCTTAGGCAAGACACTTCACCTACATTAGAATGAGTCTGGTGTGTGTGTGAATGGTTGGCGGGGGTTGGAGGGGCCAATGGCAAATACTGGTTTCCTAGTGGCTACAGTAGTTTATCACCACTGGGTTTGGAGTGAAAGAATAATGACATGTGAAGCGTCTTTGAGTATCCAAAAAAGATCTTTATAAAACAATGTATTATCATTGTCCATGTTTTAGTGGTTGAGGAAACTGGAGTGCCCAGAGGAAACCTTTGCAGACACGAGGAGAACATGCAAACTCCAATCAAAAAGACCCGTTTCGAAACTTATTTGCTGTATTTGCAACTTATACCAATATCTGTCTCCAAAACATTTCAAACCAATGACCAAACGTTTTTCTTTTTTCACTCAGTATTTTATATGTTTATGTTCAATAAGAGCTAAAATGGCTAACGGCCGCAAGTAAACAGTGTGTTGCCATGGTAACTCATGACCAGAACCAGCCCAGAACCAACATTGGATAAAAGTGGGGTTAATGAAAAATAGAAATAGGCAACATTTGATTTTTTTGAGTTAAAGATAGAAATACAAACATTTCAAAAGTAAAAAAATATGAATTACAAACAATAGAAATAAACCAAATACAGAAACAGAAAAATTCACAAAGCCAATGAAAACCAAGTGAAGTTATGTACACACCCTGAGTAAAAGCAGTCAAAGCAGTCTGATTTATTAGGCCTGATGTTCTGAACTATAAAAATGTTTTTTTTTAACGACAAAGAAACCAAACTTGTCCTCAGACACTTTCACAAACTTCAGATAAAAACATTTCCAAACAGTTCTTTGTGTTTTCCCAGTGCAGATGTGAACCGATGTCATAGATCCATGAACCCACACACGTGATCCTCGCGCGGTGCCACAGTGCCCTCCGGTGGCGACAGAAGGAACAGTCAGGGCGTCAGACGGTGAGACAAGGAAGGATGCAAAATACAGGAATGCTAAAAATGAATACAAATAATTAACATAAAAAAATTAAGGTCCAAGATAAAAACACATAAAAAGCAGGAGAATAAACAGACATAGACAGAAAGTAAAATGAAATCACTGAGAACGAATGTCAAAAATAAGACCAATAAATGAACCATCAACAACATGACACAGGGCGCCTCATTCTTCATCGGTGGAAGCAGTGGTCCCCAAACATTTCCTCCAGGAGAGATCCAAATGACTGGCTCTTCCTTTAGGCAGGTACGAGAAAGCCGACGTACTGAAGTAAGTAAGACCTCAAAACTAAATGTCCAATTGGAAATTATTGTTTTACGACAGTAGAAAATGGATGGATGAATGTTTTACGACTGTCAACGTGTTCAAAATTAAGATACATAAACCAAATCTGAGCCATGTCTAACCTGAATTCTTGTCTTGTTCTCCCTTACAGCACGATCAACAATCCTTACACTGTCGCACAGAGAATATATTTTTAAATCCTGGTGTTGACTTTCAGGGCTCCTTCACTAAGAACCTGTTGATGGTCCTTCACTCAGAACCTGTTGATGGTCCCTCGCACTCGTTATAAAACCAGAGGAGACAGATCCTTCCAGGCTGTTGCTCCTTCGCCTTTGGAATGAGCTTCCCCAGTCTGCGCATCTTAGAGTCAGTGGAAAACTTCAAGTCACAACTTAAGACCTACACTGTTTACTTGTTTTTAGAACTGACTTGTATTTGATTTTTTTAATTGTGAAATGCTTTGTGATCCGGGTCTATGAAAGGCGTTATATAAATAAACTTGACTTACTTAATCTATTAGAATGTATTGTAATGTTGTGTAGTGTAGAATTATACCGCATGTTTGTCCATTCTAAATCCTTTGCTACATGGAAATAAAACCGATTCATGAGTACGTTTTTTTGTCTCGCTGTCTTCACACTGTTACTTAAGTGTTGTAACTTAAAGAGATTGGTCAGAGTGATGGTTGAAGCCGCGATTTCCCCAGATTTGTCGACCGTAAAGCGTGATTGAAATGCAACCAGGTAGAGTGGAGCCGAGCAGAGTATAGGGCCGGGGAAAATAGGGCTTATTTGTTCATCTCAAGTATCAGCAATATTGGTAATTCATTCATTCACTCTCATCCGGAGAGAGGAGAGGAGGCGAGGAGAGGAAAGGGGAGAGGAAAGGGGAGAGAGGAGAGAGGGGAGAGGAAAGGGGAGAGAGGAGAGGAGAGAGGGGAAAGGAAAGGGGAGAGGAGAGGGGAGAGAGGAGAGAGGGGAGAGGAGGAGAGAAAATGTTATCAGGACATATCATTAATTTGACATTTTTTATTTTCTCCTTGTGGATCAAGTGTTTTGAATCAATTTTAACAATTGTTCCAGAAATGCATATATGGCATCATCCAGGAAAAGAAACAAAAAACAGGAAAAATCATACAAATAAAAAAGCAAAACGAAAACAAGAAAATCCATAGTTCACTTTCACATGTTTCGTTTCTTGACAGTAAAAAACACATGGATGCTGGTTCGAAGTCATTTGTCCAAAGCGACTTTTAAAGAGGGATTCTGACATCAGAGAGGCGTAAAGAGAGAGGTCTCTGCCGGCGGTGAGGAGGTCTCTGGCTCCAGTCTCTTTCGTGGAGTGAGAGGCACAAGACAAGGTTGTCCTCTCTCCCCCACAGACTGTAACATGCACTGCAGGCTGAGCTCCAAGAATGGAAATTACTAGAAAAAAAAAGCACGAGTGGCCTTGGTCTGTGCACTGCGCCATACAAATAAAGAAAAAAAGTTTATGACATCACAGGAAATACAGAGGACATCTTTGTCTTTACTTTGGACGATAGAGAAGAAGGAGCGTTTGGCACCGGAGGACAGGGACTCAATGATGTAGAGACAATGCATAGACTGTATACTGTACATATGGACAATGCTAACATGCTAGCTCAATGACGCCCAACAAGGAAACTCTTTGAGCTGAGTGACCGATTCTGTCCCACTCACCATTTTGGGTTTGAAAAAATCTCTGGTTTATCGCTCTCTGTGATCCTGGTGTTTATACTGTCATATTGTCTTCATAAATGCCAGATTTGAACCATATAAAGATTGACCAATCAAATTAATTCACGGGGAAACCATCAGCTTTCCTTAGCAACCATCTTAGCAACCGTCTTTGTTGATCTCTTCAGGGACTGGGAGCCTGTGGTGTTGGGACGCTCGGTGGGTCACACGTAGATGCCCTCTGGGTTCAGGCCGACGGGGGTCTGGAGGCTCCGCAGGTCTGGGGGTAAGAGCCGAGACGAGGCCGTGGGTTGGATAGAGCCGCACTCTACACCTGCAATAGAGATGATAATATGATTTATTTAAAAAGAAAAACATGAAAAATCTATGTATGATACAAAAAAGTGAGATACTTTGAGATGCTTTCGTGCATGGACTAAAAATGCATAAGTAGTATAGTAGAGTAGACTAAAAGTAGAGTAGAGTAGGTTAGGTTAGGGTAGGGTAGAGTAGAGTAGAGTAGAGTAGAGTAGAGTAGAGTAGAGTAGAGTAGAGTAGAGTAGAGTAGAGTAGAGTAGGTTGGAGTAGAGTAGAGTAGAGTAGGTTGGAGTAGAGTAGAGTAGAGTAGGGTGGAATAGAGTAGAGTAGAGTAGAGTAGGGTAGAGTAGAGTATGGTAGAGTAGAGTAGAGTAGGTTGGAGTAGAGTAGAGTAGGGTGGAATAGAGTAGAGTAGGGTAGAGTAGAGTAGAGTAGGGTAGAGTATGGTAGAGTAGAGTAGAGTAGAGTAGAGTAGGTTGGAGTAGAGTAGAGTAGGGTGGAATAGAGTAGAGTAGGGTAGAGTAGAGTAGAGTAGGTTGGAGTAGAGTAGAGTAGGTTGGAGTAGAGTAGAGTAGGGTAGAGTAGAGTAGGGTGGAGTAGAGTAGAGTAGAGTAGAGTCGGTTGGAGTAGAGTAGAGTAGGGTAGGTTTGAGTAGAGTAGAGTAGAGTAGAGTAGGGTGGAGTAAAGATGGATAGAGTAGAGTAAGGTAGAGTAGAGTAGGGTAGGGTAGAGTAGGTTTGAGTACAGCACGGTAGAGTAGCGCGTCAGGGAGAGCAGTACTTGCCGTTGCCTGCCTCCGGTGCACTCTGAGCGGGTAGCACCGTCACCTTGGTCCCCGTCTGTTGGATGAACTGCTGGAGGTTCACCTGCCGCAGCTCTTTGGTCAACTGCTCCAGCTCCTGCTCCTTCTCCTGAGGCCAGAGGAAAGCAGGTCAGGAAGACCACACAGAGCAGATCCACACAGAGCAGATCCACACAGAGCTGATCCACACAGAGCAGATCCACACAGAGCTGATCCACACAGAGCAGATCTACACAGAGCAGATCCACACAGAGCAGATCTACACAGAGCAGATCCACAGAGCAGATCCACACAGAGCTGATCCACACAGAGCAGATCCACACAGAGCTGATCCACACAGAGCAGATCTACACAGAGCAGCCTGTACTACTGAGACCAAGGTTTCCTCGCCTTAAAGCTCAGGTACATAACTTTTAAAACCACTAAAAAAATAACTTGACTCTTTTTGAATCCCTGTGATTATTGATGATTGGAATGTTATCTTCTTTTCTAGTTTGTCCAGTTGTTGTGGCTCTAGTGCTGCGGGATAAAATAGATTCTGTTCAGTATCGCAATATTTTGAGCTCATAATTAAATTGATCGAGGAAAGTCAAAGTATTGGAAAGTATTCCAGGTATATAGACGGATTTTATTTTTCTGGTTGGATCTCCAAGACTAATGGTCCTCCTAACTGTCAATCATTCTGGTGATGCGTGACTAGAGGCTGAGGCTGTCGTACGTCCTCTTCACACAGACGAGAGGGTTTTTGGGGGATTCTGTCACTCGATTGTGCTGAAAGTTTGGGCTTCCACTGATGCTTCAATCGCCAAGTTTCTACTCGAGGTAAAGTATGGAGTCTATATGAAGAAATCCATTTCAAACTGGGCTCGTGGAAAACTGGGCTCGTACACGTCTCTCGCACATGTTTTGGTCTGCGTACCTCTCTGGAGCAGGGAGAGCGTTGTGCATTTATCCAAAAAGTGGTGGGGGCAGTTCTGTCGTAACATTTGGGGAAATCCTTCTATATACCTGCTTTGCTTCAGTTCACAGCATCGAATCAAAATACTGCGGTCGGTACCTGTACTGTCCGGCCGGCCTGGCAGAGGGAGCTCTCCAGGCCCCTGCAGCTGCTCTCCAGTCGGGACGAGGTCTGGCTCTGCACCTCCAGCTCCGAACACACTCTCTGCAGCTGCACCAGCACCTGAGCAACACACACATCCAGGACATCGTTGGTCTGAGGTGTGCGACAAAGTAGAAATGAGAAATCTTCCACAGACCGACTTTGAAATAACTCAATTGACACATTCAGGGACGGATTTGGATTGATGTATCTACTATGTTGTTATTAAGATCCATCCACGCTAATACTAAACTTCTCTGGCAAAACCTTAATCCTAATCCTAACATACCTCCGCTTTTTCGGTCTGAAGGACTGTGAGCTGCCTGTTCTCAAGGTTCTTTATCAATCCAGACTCTTAACACTAGGAGCGCCCCTAGCGGTCAACTGACCGTCACTCACTTTATTATGCTAATTAGTGTATTCAAAACAAAACGCCAGAAGTTGAAATTTTATGACTTTTACTGGGTACTTGTGGTTTATATTTTGGTGTGTTTTGGTTTTGGAAAAAGTAAAGAAAACAAGATTTACACGCATTTTTAACTTTTCTAAACCACAGCCCTTTCTGCTGCCCCATAGAGATACATGGCGCAGGGGCGACTGTTGTCATAGTAACCTTTCCCGGGGGTTTTTCGCGCCTTATAAAAATGTATCAATATGTTGTCATTAGACTCTAAAGGGACTTTTTTATTATTATTTGGGAGAGAGAGGAGTACAAAATGAATAGAGCTGCAAGTACACGGTATGAAGCCCTGACAGTGCTTCAAAACATTGAATGAGAACAGTCTGACGGAGGTGAGATGTCACATTTTGAGGCAGAAAGTGACAGCGGGGAGAACACCTATAATATTCTAAATCTGAACGTAAACCCATAGTGCATTCACGGCACAGACAGCAGTGTTGTAACAAGTCCAGAAGCAATAACTCACATGACCCTCGTAATGCCAGCCATACGCAGTGTCTGTGTGCGCGCTGTCGCTCCATTCTGCCTTTTCATTCATCATCAATTACATTATTATATTTATACATACAAGAAGGCAATAAAGCAGAATACAATATCGCAATAAAATAGAACAATTAGATGAACTATCAAGGCAGAGTGCAGATCAGAGTGCTCGTCACCCGCGGACACTGCAGGAGGAGAGCGACTGTGGCAGAGGCGGCCCTCATATATCAATAAGGATATAATTCTGATTTCATCCAGATAACACTGTGTGTTATTCTGCACAGCGCGCACTGCAAGGCAATGATTATAATTTTGTTTCTGAGCATAAAGAGCACTGCTTGTCTCAAATAAATACAAATATATATATATGCATATATTTGTCTTTCTAACGTGTCCCGTGTAAAATTGAAGATTTTAAATTGACGATGGTAGCCATAGCTGATGATCTTGTGTCAATACGAATACTATTATTATTATCTAGATAATATTTCCCACGGTGATTTCGGCCTCTAAAGAGAAAACAGTCTGGAGATGACGTAAGAAGTAGACGCATATAGCAGCGCGAAGACGTTATGGTCCCGTGCTTTTCTAAACTATAATTTATATTGTTTGAATTTACATATTGTTACTGAGTCAAATATAACATATAGTGACCAACCTTTTAGGTGTTTGCAAAGTTACAAAAATAAATCTAGCCAGAAAAGTCATCGTAATTTTGATGGATCAGTACACGCACAATGTGTCGTCTTAGTCTTTTATTTCGGCTAGAATTACAATTACTTAGCATATTTAGACAAATAATTTACACAGTTTCATTATGATCACGATTCCTTTGCAACATCAAGTTCTGGTTTAGTGAACAATCAATTTGGCAAAAGGCTGTATCAGCGCAAAATACATAGCGGTCAACTGACCGCAGGGGGCGGTGCAAGGTATGTTTAGAGCACGGCGGTCCTAGTGTTAAACCCAGCTATCAGAATAATCTATGACTCTTCTGTCCCCTGGAAAAGCCATGTTCCAGCTTCTTCCCTCTGGCAGAAGAACCTGGTCGCTGAGAGGCCTGACTGCTACAGATGCTAACATGCTATCAACTTCTTTCCACAAGCTGTTATCGGTCTGAAAGAAGAATTTAATGATCTTGCGCTCGTGTTGAAGCTGTTTTTGCTGATATATTTCACAGTGACAATTGTTCATTTCATTTCATGTATTTGTCTGGTGCACACTGGGTACTTCTGCACACGTATTCCAATGTGGTTTTTCTGCAAATGGCAAATCAAGTGAATCTGAAACTGTACACTATGACCATGAGCCCCATTTCCACTGACCTAATTTGGCCCAACTCGTCTCTACTCTACTCTACCTGGTTGCGTTTCCATCACGTTTTAGTATCTGGTATCGTATCCTAGCAACCTACCCACAACACACCAGGGTTCTCGGGAAAACTCCTTGCAAACCATGGCTTCCAGCTGCACTCTGGCCAATCACTGTCAATGTATTATTACCAGTTAGGTGCCAGTTTAGTACCCGTTTAGTACCAGTTTAGTACTAGTTTAGTACCCGTTTAGTACCAGTTTAGCGCTAGTTTAATACCAGTTTAGTACAAATTTAGGACCGGTTTAGTGCCAGTTAAGTACCAGTTTAGTGCCAGTTTAGTACCAGTTTAGCACTAGTTTAATACCAGTTTAGTACAAATTTAGTGCCGGTTTAGTGCCAGTTAAGTACCAGTTTCGTACCAGTTATGTACCAGTTATGTACCAGTTATGTACCAGTTTAGTGCCAGTTAAGTACCAGTTATGTACCAGTTTAGTACCAGTTTAGTACCAGTTTAGTGCCAGTTAAGCACCAGTTATGTACCAGTTTAGTGCCAGTTAAGTACCAGTTATGTACCAGTTTAGTACCAGTTTAGTACCAGTTTAGTGCCAGTTAAGCACCAGTTATGTACCAGTTTAGTGCCAGTTAAGTACCAGTTTAGTACCAGTTATGTACCAGTTATGTACCAGTTTAGTACCAGTTATGTACCAGTTATGTACCAGTTTAGTGCCAGTTTAGCGCCAGTTTAATACCAGTTTAGTACGAATTTAAGACCGGTTTAGTGCCAGTTAAGTACCAGTTTAGTGCCAGTTTAGTACCAGTTTAGTACCAGTTTAGTACCAGTTTAGTACCAGTTATGTACCAGTTTAGTGCCAGTTTAGTACCAGTTATGTACCAGTTATGTACCAGTTTAGTGCCAGTTTAGCGCTAGTTTAATACCAGTTTAGTACGAATTTAAGACCGGTTTAGTGCCAGTTAAGTACCAGTTTAGTACCAGTTTAGTACCAGTTGAGTACCAGTTTAGTACCGCTTCCCTATAGTACCTGCTCCTGGTTGAGTCTGTGGTTGAGCTCGGCTTCGTGCTGCTGTCGCTCCTGCTCGACGCTGGTTTCCAGAGTCTGAGGAACACAAATGAAGTTAAATATAATTTAAAATGAAAACGATGGTGTAACTGACAAGGAAAAACAACTATTGCATGGTCAAAAGAGAGAGATCAGGGACAGAGAAACGAGAGAGACCTGAGCGAGACCTGAGAGAGACCTGAGAGAGACCTGAGAGAGACCTGAGAGTGACCGGAGAGAGACCAGAGAGAGACCAGAGAGAGACCAGAGAGAGACCAGAGAGAGACCAGAGAGAGACCAGAGAGGGGCGAGAGAGAGAAAAGAGAGAGACCAGAGAGAGACCAGAGAGAGACCTGAGAGTGACCGGAGAGAGACCAGAGAGAGACCAGAGAGAGACCAGAGAGAGACCAGAGAGAGACCAGAGAGAGACCAGAGAGGGGCGAGAGAGAGAAAAGAGAGAGACCAGAGAGAGACCAGAGAGGGGCGAGAGAGAAAGGCCAGAGAGTCTTCCCCTGTGCGTGTGTATGTGTGTGTAGTCTCTGACCTGTGTGTGTGTGTGTGTAGCCTCTGACCTGTGTGTGTGTGTGTGTGTACGTGTGTGTCTCTGACCTGTGTGTGTGTGTGTGTATGTGTGTGTCTGACCTGTGTGTGTGTGTGTGTATGTGTGTGTCTCTGACCTGTGTGTGTGTGTGTGTGTGTGTCTGTGTGTGTCTCTGACCTGTGTGTGTGTGCGTATGTGTGTAGTCTCTGACCTGTACGGTGCCGAGGGCGTTCCTTAGCTGGCCCTCGCAGTCGCTCAGTCGGCCCCTGAGCTCTGCCAGCCTCAGCCGGAGCCGCTCCTCTGTCTCCTGCTCCAGTGTGAGCTCACGTTCCCAGAGCTGCTCCTGCTCCAGCTCCACAGAGGTGCTCCTCAGAGTCTGCTCCAGGAGACACAGCTCCTCCTCCAGGCTCTCCCTCTGCAGGACACACACCTGAGTCTGGGTTGCGCACCAAAACACAAACATCCAACCGACCATAGCCTTCTGAGCATAGACCGTATACAGATGGACAATGCTAACCTGCTAGCTTGATGAAGCCAGAAAGCAAAATTCTCAGTTTTCGCTCTGGCTTCTTTTGACTAAACTCCTCTAGTTCAGTAACTGTTTGTGGGCTTAACAAATTGATAGTTTATCACTCTCTGATGCTTATACTGCGGTATTGAAATTGTAAATCCAGAAATGAAACATTTAAAGATAACTCCAGCTTGCCTTAGTCAGCACATCTGTTCTCTCTCTGGTCTATCTCTCTCTAGTCTCTCTCTGGTCTCTTTCTGGTCTCTCTCTGGTGTCTCTCTGGTCTCTTTCTCTCTAGTCTTTCTAGTCTCTTTCTCTGGTTTTCTCTGGTCTCCCTCTGGTCAACTTTCTGTGTCTCTCTTGCTCTAATCTCTCTCTGGTCTCTCTCTGGTCTCTTTCTCTCTGGTCTCTTTCTCTCTGGTCTTTCTAGTCTCTCTCTCTGGTTTTCTCTGGTCCTCTCTCTGGTCTTCTTTCTGTTTCTGTCTCTCTCTAGTATTTCTCTGGTCTCTTTCTCAGGTCTCTCTAGTCACTCTCTGGTCTTTCTCAGGTCCCTCTTTGTTCTCACTCTGGTCTCTCACTGGTCTCTCTCTTTGGTCTCTCTAGTCCCTCTGGCTTTTCTCTGGTCTCTCTTTGGTCTCTTACTGGTTTCTCTCTCTGGTCTCTCTCTCTTGCTACTGTATGTATGTGTGTGTGTGTGACAGATGAGAGGCGCGTCCTGACCTGTTGTGTGTACGCGACGGTCTCCTCCCAGTCCTGCAGCTCCCCTTCACACTGCTCCAGCTGGTTCTCTAGGACCTGTAGACGCTCCCTCTGCCTCTGCACCAGCCCGCTCAGGTCTCGACAGGGGCTCCCAGGGGCCGACGAGACCCCACTGAGAGACCCCAGGACCCGGGTCAGGCTCAACTTCACCCCGGTCTGCTGCTGCTGCTGCTGCTGGGGGGCTACAACACAGGTACCATTGTCTGTTTTGATTTCTTCTTTCATAATAGTAAGAGTAACAACAACAACAATAATAATAATAACTATTTAAATTATAATAATAATAATATATCCATTTGTAAGCCCTATTAAGAACAATGGGTCTCATTCACGAACCGTACTTAAGAACAAATTTGTGCGTAAATCCTACTTACGAAAATTTTACGAAGATTGTGGCATTCATGAAATTTTCTCGTAACCAGAATTTCTCTTGGGTACGTACAAATCCTACGAGTGCTCCTGAACACATTCAGTGCCGACATGTTCGCACGCTGGTGTTTTGAAGTTCAATAAAACACAACATTACAGTGATATGTCCGTCATATTGATGTATGTATTTATTTATTTCATTGTTAATGGTAATTTAGCCTATTTTTTAATTCATTTTGAAATGAAATGTGCCAACGCTTTATCAAATACATTGGAAATCTTGCCGTGTATTAGTGACCCCATCCCATTTATAGGGGGCATTTCTTTATCCACGGGCCACAGAACAACGGCATATATACTGCTGCTGCAGGAGGCCGCGGGGTCCGCGCTGAGTCTCCGCGCTGGTCTCTCCCATGGATCTATACGGGTCTGCACTGGTCTCTCCAGTCTATGGTCTACGCGGTCTCTCTTCGGTCCGCGCTGGTCTCTGCGCACCGGTCTCTCCAGTCAGGTCACTACAGTCTATGCGGTCTCTGTGTGCTGGTCACTCCAGTCTCTCCTCGGGTCTGCATTGGTCTCAGCACTGGTCCGCACTGGATCTCCTCCCAGGGTCCAAAATATTTTGAGATTAATCTCAAAACATTTTGAGATTCATTTTTAAATTAATACATAATATATTTTTAAATTAAGCTCATAACATTTTGAGATTAATTTCATAACATTTTGAGATTAATCTCATCATATTTTTGGATTAATCTAATAATTTTGCTAGTTCGACTTTATAGTCATAATATTTCGACTTTTAAGTCAACATTTTATAACTTTATTCTCAGTTTGGCGGAAAAAAGGGTGACTCTTTTGCTCCGTGTAACTCTTTGCTTTAGCATCTTGCTGTTTCCTCTGGCGTCTGCACACGGCCCTGCAGTCCCTTTTTTGGGCATTAATGGGCGGTTACCTATGCTAAGTACCTATGCTAATGAAGCACGCTCTACTTACGAGGAGTTGGCATTCATCAATCTGAGAGAACAGCTGCGAACAATTCAGAGGCTTACAAGTGGGTTGATGAATCCCATGTAGGATCTTTTTAGAAATCTACTTAAGAACGACTTAAGAAATTTAAGAAGTTTCTTACGAAGTTATTTGTGAATGAGGCAAGAAAGACGTGCTCACAGAAAGAGACCACAGAGAGGGACCAGAGAGGGACCAGAGAGAGACCAGAGAGTGACCAGAGAAAGACCAGAGAGGGACCAGAGAGAGACCAGAGAGGGACCAGAGAGAGACCAGAGAGAGACCAGAAAAAGACCAGAGAGAGACCAGAAAAAGACCAGAGAGAGACCAAAGACATACTAGAGAGAGACCAGAGAGAGAGACCAAAGACAGTCCAGAGACAGACTAGAGAGAGACCAGAGAGAGAGACCAAAGACAGTCCAGAGACAGACTAGAGAGAGACCAGAGAGTGACCAGAGACAGACCAGAGACAGACCAGAGAGAGACCAGAGAGAGAGACCAGAGAGAGAGAGAAATCCAGAGAAGTGGGCGGGGACAGGTGGTAGGTGAAACTCTGAGGCCTCAAACACTGAATTACTCAAAGCGTGAAGTACCTTGAGAGTCTCTGTTCCGGCTGAAGATCTCCCGCAGACCCCTGGCCCCCCCGCTGAACGTCAGAGACTTGCGTTTGGGTTCCTTGCGCCTTAGCGAGCGCTCAATGCCGAAGGGGCGGAGTTTGGCGAGCGGCGGAAGGCTCTGGCGATAGAAGCCTCTCTCTGGAACCCTGCCACATTTCATTACAGGTGAAGACGGTTTCAAAACTACACCCAGGTCACACCAGGGACGATACTTTGGCAGCGTAACGAGCCGTGGAGCCGTGTTTGGGTGAGTGAGGCTCTCGCACTCAGACTCTGGGCTTTTGTACGCACTGCTCTGATCCTTATATTAAATATGTTTGAAATATGTTTGCTCCACGTGGACGAGGAACTTGAAGTAGTCCAACATGAGCTCTTTCTGTATCCTCTCTCTGGTCTCTTGTTGGTCTTTCTCTGGTCTCTCTCTGGTCAATCTGGTTGCTCTCTGGTCTCTCTCTCTGGTCTCTCTCTCTGGTCTCTCTCTCTGGTCTCTCTCTCTGGTCTCATTTATGGTCTCTCTTTGGTCTCTCTTTGGTCTCTCTCTGGTCTCTCTCTGGTCTCTCTCTGGTCTCTCTCTGGTCTCTCTCTCTGTTTACTCTCTGGTCTCTCTGGTCTCTCTTTCTAGTCTCTCTCGCTGGTTTGAACAAAAGCTAGCTAGAGTAAATCCTTATATCCTTATATGGGCATTTGTTCTGGTGGCAATAACAGGGGCAGACGTGCTGCTAAAACGGTTGCTAAGATACGCTGAAGTTTCCCGCTGAATGAAGGCATCTGATTGGTTAATCCTTACATGGTTCACATCTGGATTTACAAAGACCATGTAAACACCAGGATTACACAGAGCGCTAAATAAACCATTAACGTCCTAGTTCTGTGGTGTGTATGCGACATCACAAGTGTAGTCCCTGGTCCTCACCTGGTCGTGTCCGAGGCTGGTCTCTCGCTCACAGACGGCCCGGTGCGCTGCAAGATCAGCTGGACGTCGCTGGCGTAGTGGCCCCACTTGTTCAGGGACACGACGGGGAACTCCTGAGGGGACAGCGGCCGCTCCGTGTCCCGCCATCGCTCGATCAGCGTGTAGCGCCCGGTCCGCCCTGAGACAGGACAACAATGGTTTCTCTCACTGGTCTCTCACTCTGCAGTCTCTCTCTGGTCTCTTCTTTAGTCTCTCTCTGGTCTCTCCATGGTGTCTCTCTGCTCTCCCTACTGTCTCTTTTTTGTTATTTCTGGTCTCTCTCTGGTCTTTCTCTTTGGTCCCTCTCTGGTCTCACTCTGGTTTTTCTCTTTGGTGTCCTTCTCTATGGTCTCTCTCTCTGTCATCACTCTGGTCTCTGCATGTTGTCTCTCCTTTCTCTCTCTCTCTGTTCTCTCTCTTTAGTCTCCCTCTCTGGTGTCTCTGTTATTTATCTTGTCTCTCCATGGTCTCTCTCTGGTGTCTCTCTATTCACTTTCATGTCTCACTCTGGTCCCTCTCTGGTCTCTCTCTGGTCTCTCTCTTTGGTCTCCCTCTCTGGTCTATACTGCATCTAGTCTAGTCTCTCTCTCTGTTATCTATCTTGTCTCTCAATGGTCTCTCTCTGGTGTCTCTGGGTTCTCTCTCCTGTTACCCTCTCTCTCTGGTCTGTCTTTAGTCTACCTCTCTTATCTCTCTGGTCTCTCCATGGTCTCTCTCTGGTGTCTCTCTATTCTCTCTCTTGTCTCTCTGTGTTCTCTCTCCCTTCTCTTTGTGTTCTCTCTCTCTCTCTCTGGTCTCTCTATCATCTACGGTCTCATTATTTTCTCATAAAGATGTTTACAAGTGACATGACGTAACATATATTCAACCATGCAAAATACTTTTATCTGCCGTTTCAATCCGCCACAGAAAACCCAAAAGGATCGACCTCTGATACATGCTTCACTTTATGCATTGTACTATAAATATTTCACTTTCCAAAACATGAAAAGAGGACATTTCTTCTCATCTCTGCTTCAAACACCGACTGAACTTGACTTGGTCTCTAAAACATTATTCTCTCTGTCTTCTCCCACCTCCTCAGCAGTGGGAGCAACACAAAAGCAGTGTGTGTGTGTGTGTGCGTGTGCGTGCGTTTGTGTGTGTGTGTGCAGGGCCTGTCCGCGCACGATAAGGGGAGCTCGGGATAGAGCCCAACACGGAGCAGTGACAGAGGGCCTTTGTCTGAAGTGGGTCTGCACAATGGACAGCTATTACTCCTGTTTTATAGCTCCATGTCAAAGAGGCCCTGTTGAATCATGGGATATGAAGCTGCCACTGTAGTGTTTTAGCACTTTACCAGAGACGATGAGGAGGCTTTCAAATCTCGGCGTAGACTTTGCCATCAGAAATATATGAAGGAGAGGCACTTGTATAACACAGTTCACAAGGAAACTCAAAGAAAACAAGGCTAGAAACTGTAAAATCAGAAATAATCACAGTTTGTTAAAAATAGTTAAAATATAACTCCTCTGTTGTCTGCAACTAAACGGAACCGTTTTTAACCTGGATTTGAACATTGTCAGTGTAGAAGCTTGTCTCACATTTTCAGGAAAACTGTTGGAGATTTTAGAAGCAAAAATCTGAAATGCCAGTCCCTGTGCTCCTCAGAGTCCCAGCAGGAGGCAAGTCCCTGTGCTCCTCAGAGTCCCAGCAGGAGGCCAGTCCCTGTGCTCCTCAGAGTCCCAGCAGGAGGCAAGTCCCTGTGCTCCTCAGAGTCCCAGCAGGAGGCCAGTCCCTGTGCTCCTCAGAGTCCCAGCAGGAGGCCAGTCCCTGTGCTCCTCAGAGTCCCAGCAGGAGGCCAGTCCCTGTGCTCCTCAGAGTCCCAGCAGGAGGCCAGTCCCTGTGCTCCTCAGAGTCCCAGCAGGAGGCCAGTCCCTGTGCTCCTCAGAGTCCCAGCAGAGGTCAGAGCACAAAAGGGTGGTAATAATTTCTTACCAAATAATTAATCTAAATGTTGTATATATACAGTATTTATATTAATTCATATATAATTATATTAATAATCAAGTTTTTGTTTACTCCTCTTCCTCCTAGGTAAGGCAAGTTTTTTTGTTAAGCACAATTCATACACAAGGCAACTCTAAGTGCTGATCAGTATGAGATCACACAAGACATTCATATCATAAATAACGAGTGAAGATAAAATCCCTCAGTGTTATCAGAGACCAACAGAACTGTTTTAACCTGGATTAGAACATTGTCAGAGAAGAAGCCTGTCTCACATTTTCAGACAGACTTTTCCAGATTTTAGAAGGAAATGCGGCCTCCCCATGTTTAATTCTGACTCTGAGCACCAGCAGGAGGCGCCGTCCCCTCCAAACACCATTTTGACCTGTTTTGATGTTGATGTATATCTGTTTTCTTGTAGTTTGAGTAGTAGTAGTAGTAGTTCACTTACTTACCAACTGAGCTTTATTTTTAACATGTATTTGTATGTATTTTAGGCTGTTTGCTTGTATGTATTTGACCTTTCGTGCCTGTGAAGTACTTTGAGGCAGCTGGTGTGGTCGTAAATGTGCCATACAAATACAGCTGACTATACTATGATTGACATTTATGGCTACACAAGAATATATGGAATAGATTGTGAACTCTCAGCCTCTTCAGTTTCCCTGATTAAAGCCAGAGCTCAGAAATCTCTCCTCTGCAAAAGAACAACAGGTCAATAAGTCCGCAGCATGACTCATCCTCTTCAACGCCAGCCCAGATCCGCCGAGTGTCCTCAAAACACTTCTCGTTCATCTGACCACAGCCGTACAGCAGCCGGCAACAAACCAAGCCGCTGTTTTGTTTGATTAAAGCTGGGATACATAACTTTTTTTGTTCATAAATAACACATGTTGCTTGTTCTTCATCTCTGGTCCTGAGCTTTGGGTAAGACCGAAAGGATGAGATCGCGGATACAGGCGGATACAAATGAGTCTCAACAAGTGACAAGACGCTCCCTTAGAGATGGGGAGAGGAGCTCAGGCACACGGGAGGAGCTCGGAGTAGAGCCTCTGCTTCTCCACATCGAGTGGAGCCAGTTGAAGAGGCTTGACGTCTGTCTGGAGGCCTCCCGGACGCCTCTCTGGGGAGGTGTTCAGTGCACGTCCCACCAGGAGGAGACCAGGAGGAGACAGGGACAGGGGGAGGGACTGTGTCTCTCAGCTGGTCTGGGAACGACCCCAGGATTCCTCCAGATGAGCTGGAGTAAATGCGTGTGGGGAGGGAAGTCTGGGCGTCTCTGCTCAGACTGCTGCCTCTTGGACCGGGCAACAGATAAAGCAGAGGAAAATGTATGGATGTTTGTACCAACAGAAAGTCAAGTAAAATAATGCATCTTTTTGGCCCTTTGAGTTGCCTTGTGTATGAATTGTGCCATACAGTTAAACTTGTCTACCCTGGCCTTAGTTATAGGTTAAATACTGAAAGCTGATTGGCTGAGGGACGGTGGTCCGCTCTTTTAACTATTCTGTCTGAAAAATCTGATCCAAAAACGTGACTGAGGCCGAACGCAAAGTACATGTGAAAACTAGTAATGGAAGAAAACTGTGTTGTTAGCGAGGAACTAGCTACATGACCTTTGATGCTGTGCAGGGCAGGTACTGGTTAGTACTGTGATGGGAGACCTCTGGGACGACCAGGTCCCACGGTGGAGCTGCTGCAGCTGCACTGTGGTTGTGGCCTTAGGCAAGACACTTCACCCAGATTAGAATGAGTCTGGTGTGCGCCAACGGTTGGTGGTGGTCCAAGGGGTCGATGGCACTGCCCCAGGGCAGCTGTGGCTAGTTTGAGTGAATGAATAATGGGGAGCATCAAAGTCTCTGACCAACACCATCCAGTCATTCACTTTACATTCAAACCTATTTTATATGTTTTAGTGGTAGGGGAAACCGGAGCACCCGGTGGAAACCGGAGAACCCGGACACGGGGAGAACTGGAGGTGGAATTGATTCGCTGAATCCCTCAAACTTGGGAATATCCTCCTATAAACCTGTAACTCTTGTTGTCAGCAGTAGCAGATCCAGAGCAGCAGAGGGAGCACTCACCGATGGCCTGAGCCAGAGCGATGACCACGTCCTGACACGTGGTGAACTCGGTGACGCCGCAGACGATGCGCTGCACCCCGTCCACCCACACCTTCAGCTCCATGGCCTTCATCCAGACACCCTCATGCTACGGCGGCCACCAGGAGACACTCTGGAGACACGGGGTCCAGCCGGCCCATCCTGTGTGAGAGGTCAGAGGTCAGAACAGAGCGGTCTGGTCTGGGACTGTGGTGGAGCAGAAAGCAGATTAGTCAGGGCGTTTTAGACAACTTTGAGTTGCATAAATGTTGGTAAGATTAAAAAGCCAAGTATTCCAGGTATTCAGAACACAGCGCAAGAAAGACATTACTTTTTGCACCCCCTCTCTGCCTGGGAGCTGTGTTGGTGCTGGATCTACAGCTCAGTCCTAGATCTACAGCCTCAGTCCTAGATCTACAGCTTCGGTCCTTGATCTACAGCTTCGGTCCTGGATCTACAGTCTATCTGTGGGCCTTCCTGAGGTTTATTACATTTTTTTTTGAAGGTTCCTTACCAATGCAGGAAGTTGGTCTCTCTGGTCTCTCTCTCTCTCTCTGGCCACTCTCTGATCCCTCTCTGTTCTCTCTATGGTCTCTCTCTCAGATCTACAGTATCTCTGGTCTCTCTCTGGTCTTTTTGTGGCCTCTTTCTCAAATCTATCTCCGGTCTCTCTTTGGTCTCTTTCTAGTCTCTCTCTGGTCTCTCTCTGATCAGTGCCTGCAGAACAAGAGTCTTTTTAAAGTGCTGACAGTAAGACTACAGTGCTCTGATCATTACGTCGCTGGCAAGGCCACCGCAGAAAGCCCACGCAACAGTGCACACAGAAGGGGAGGGGCTGATGGAGGGAGTGCGATTTATTTATTTATCACAGAGAGCCCCTTCATGAACCAAGCAGTGACTCAGAGGGCTCTTTCTTACAGGTACATGCACAAGATATTATGTTTCTAAAAGGAAAAGATGCATTTTGTGGTCTGAATGGGGTTTTATGGCACAAATACCCTGGTCTTACCACACCATCATACTCCTTTCCTTTCGTACTAAGGTCTGGATTTGCTCCATTGACTTCGTTAACAGGTGGGAGGGGTTAACTCAGATTGCAGATTGAAACGATTGGATCTGAGTTTGCCGTGACATATGTAATGAGCCCGAGTGAGTGAGTATTTAGCCTAGCTTTAGCCCGCTCCTTTTCCACTAACAAAGCTGTGGGGAGTAGAGCCACAACATCTTTGCCAGCAATGAAACTTGCTAAACGTTCCTCTTGCTCCAGTTTCAATTTCTTGATATTTGGAGCCGAACCAGAACGGATTACTTTACTATTGCATTCCCAGCCATTGACAAACTACAACCAGCAACTTTGGCGCAAACTTTTGACGTCACCGACACCTCCCTACAACACAGGTAGATCCAGGACTGAGGCTGTAGACCCAGGACTGAGGCTGTGATCCAGGACTGAGGCTGTAGACCCAGGACTGAGGCTGTAGATCCAGGACTGAGGCTGTAGACCCAGGACTGAGGCTGTAGATCCAGGACTGAGGCTGTAGATCCAGGAATGAGGCTGTAGATCCAGGACTGAGGCTGTGATCCAGGACTGAGGCTGTAGACCCAGGACTGAGGCTGTAGATCCAGGACTGAGGCTGTAGATCCAGGACTGAGGCTGTAGATCCAGGACTGAGGCTGTAGATCCAGGACTGAGGCTGTGATCCAGGACTGAGGCTGTAGATCCAGGACTGAGGCTGTGATCCAGGACTGAGGCTGTAGACCAGGCATGTCAAAGTCAAATACATCAGAGGGCCAAAAAAAAATGTTTGCCACGTGCCGAGGGCCGGACTGGTTCAATGTTTCTCAACATCCAGAGGCAGTGCCGGTGACACCTGCTGGCTCGATAAAATATGCTCTAAAGCCAATCCTCATACTGTACAGATTAGATGTAATAGACATCTGAGAACATGAAAATAGTAAAAAAAAAAAAAGCTCAAACTTGGTGAAATGTAAAAGAGCTGTCTGGACCTCTTTTCGGGGCATTTTTTGATTAAATCTGCAGAATGGATTATACTTTGGGAAATACAAGTGGATATTCTTCTTCAATGAACAGTTACGGAGAGAAAGAGACTAAGCAAGGATGGGGAACGTCTAATTTGTTGGAGCAACAGAAGACGAAAGGTAAAAAACGAATACAGACGTGATTTATTTTGTGCCCATATTATGCGTTATATCTTTTTAACGCAAAGTCTGATATCGTTTACACTTACATATAAATATAGCTGAGAAAATAAGCTTTAAAATGATATATAGCTTGTGGCTTATGAAGTTCAAAATACATCTGCTATTGCCAGCAGATGTATTTTTTTCCTCGTTTGCTCCCGCCGGCGGGGGCTAGCGAGCTTAAGAGGTCAACACATTGCCTCAATGGCAGGCAATGTCCCGGGGGCCATAGATAATTCATTCGCGGGCCGGATTTGGCCCGCGGGCCTTGACTTTGACACATGTGCTGTAGACCCAGGACTTTAGGCTGTAGATCCAGGACTGAGGCTGTAGACCCAGGACTGAGGCTGTGATCCAGGACTTTATAGGCTGTAGATCCAGGACTGAGGTGAAATGATGTCACACATAACTGCATAATTACTATCCCTGTTTATCTTGGATTCCATGGCTCCAATTCTCGTTCCTTTGACCCAAACGAACGCTTCCCAAAGACATGGAAATATCTCTCTCTCTGTACAGGTATCCAGATCCTCCTCACTCCCTCACTCACTTGCATGCTCGTCCTGGTCTCTGGAGGGTGTCGACCATATGCCAGCGGCTGAAAACACGAATCAAAGGATGAAGGCGGGACCAGATGTTCACATGTGTCGGCTCGTGTACTTTTTCTGTGCTCCAACAGAAAACTGGACACGGTTCTGAACTTTTACAACATCACAGCCGCAATTTGGAAGCGGAAAAGTCCTGCACCAACTCCCAACGATACAGAGCGGACACGGAGGCTCAAGCTGAATCATTTAGAAATACAACTTTACCAGGAATCCAATCAAATCTAAATCATTCAAATGTTGTCAGTTTGAGTCTCTTGCTCTTTTTAATGTCTTGTCAGTCATCTAGAGATACTTGTTCATGATGTTTTCTGGTCTCTCTCTGGTCTCTCTCTGGTCTCTCTCTGGTCTCTCTCTGGTCTCTCTCTGGTCTCTCTCTGGTCTCTCTCTGGTCTCTCTCTGGTCCCTCTCTGGTCCCTCTCTGGTCCCTCTCTGGTCCCTCTCTGGTCCCTCTCTGGTCTCTCTCTGCTCACTCGCTCTGATCTCTCTTTCTAGTAATAATCAAACAATTTAAATATGAAGGGCCAACAAACTTGTTCTATCTTTCTTTTAGGACGATCATCCAGTCTAAACTCACCTCTGCTTCTGTCATTTGTTTTGGCCCCCAACCCTTCTACCCTCCTCCCACCCCCTCTCCTTCCCCCCTACCCCCCCTTACCCAGCCCCCTGTTGTCTCTGACTGCACACAACACTGCACAATGTTGGGAGCAGAGCAGGAGGTCGCGACCGGAACAAGCCAAAATCAGGGTCTTCAGCATTTGACCCATCCTTTAACGCCAATCAGGCCTCTGTCAGGATCAGGGTTGCCGTGGTAACAGATGTTATTGAAGGAACCAGAGCAACCGCCCAGGGTCGGAACCAGGGAAAAGGGGACGCAACCAGGAGAGACAAAAGTACTGATGTGTAAAAAAGACTGGGAAAACTGTTAGACACACCCAGAACCATGTGACGTACACCCAGAACCATGTGACATACACCCAGACCCATGTGACATACACCCAGAACCATGTGACATACACCCAGACCCATGTGACATACACCCAGAACCATGTGACATACACCCAGAACCATGTGACATACACCCAGAACCATGTGACATACACCCAGAACCATGTGACATACACCCAGACCCATGTGACATACACCCAGAACCATGTGACATACACCCAGACCCATGTGACATACACCCAGAACCATGTGACATACACCCAGAACCATGTGACATACACCCAGAACCATGTGACATACACCCAGAACCATGTGACATACACCCAGAACCATGTGACATACACCCAGACCCATGTGACATACACCCAGAACCATGTGACATACACCCAGAACCATGTGACATACACCCAGAACCATGTGACATACACCCAGAACCATGTGACATACACCCAGAACCATGTGACATACACCCAGACCCATGTGAAATACACCCAGAACCATGTGACATACACCCAGAACCATGTGACATACACCCAGAACCATGTGACATACACCCAGAACCATGTGGCATACACCCAGAACCATGTGACATACACCCAGAACCATGTGACATACACCCAGAACCATGTGACATACACCCAGAACCATGTGACATACACCCAGAACCATGTGACGTACACCCAGAACCATGTGACATACACCCAGACCCATGTGACATACACCCAGACCCATGTGACATACACCCAGAACCATGTGACATACACCCAGAACCATGTGACATACACCCAAAACCATGTGACATACACCCAGACCCAAGACCAGACTCAGAGACAAGGTTCGGACAAAAACATATATCCATGTACGAATGGCTCCTATTGGTCCATTTGTTTCTCTCTCTCTCTGGCCTCTCTATCTGACCTCTCTCTGGTCTCTTTGGTCTCTCTCTGCTCTCTCTCTAGTCCCTCTATCTGACTTCTCTCTGGTCTCTCTCTCTGGTCTCCTATGTGTTTGTTCCCTCTTGCATTTCCTGTTTGATTCTCTGATTTGTTGTTGGCGAATCCATGACTTTGTAAAGTCCTTCGAAACGACTTTTGTTGCTCCATGCTCAGTTACATTAAATCAAACTTTCAACGAGGAAACTTTGTGACACTGTTTTTCTACACAAAGTGTCACAAAGTAGAACGCGCCCTCCCTCCCCCTTTTTACAGCTCTGTGAGCCGGAGCAAACACCCCGTCACCACGGTAACCAGGCCCTGCATTGTCCCTCAAAGATGACTGCGTTGATCGGACACGGCAGGTCTGGCACAAAGCCAACTCCACAACGACACACAAGGATTCTTCTCTTTAAAGACTGTATACAGGCGGACAGTACAAACCCGCTAGCTCAATGAAGCCCAATGGGGAAGTGCTCATGGACAAAGTTTTGCTCCAACTCGCTCTGCCTCCTATTAATTGAAATCAGAAAGAGACCAGAGAGAACAGAAAGGGGCCAGAGAAGGAGACCAGTGAAAGAGACCAGAGAGAGAGCATAGAAGGAGACCAGTGAGAGAGACCAGAGAGAACAGAAAGGGGCCAGAGAAGGAGACCAGTGAGAGAGACCAGTGAGAGAGACCAGAGAGAGAACAGAGAAGGAGGCCAGTAGAGACCAGAAAGAAAGACTAGTACGAGAGACCAGAGAGAGAGACCAGTGAGACAGACCAGAGAGAGACCAGACAGAGACCATGAATTTTATGACAGAGAAGCAAACTGTTTTGAAAGTCAGGTACCCCAGCTTTAAAGTGCAGCGTTCCTCCTTCTTCAATTATTGTTTTTGTGTCCAGCTTCCATTATTCATGACCTACGTTTAAGCTGCGTTCGGTGAAACGTGTTTTCCGCAGTTCTACTGAGAGTGTTTTTAGCGATTACTTTCGAATGGACTTTGTCAGCAGCGCGAGGTTTAGCCAAGTGCACAGAAGCGCAGCCATCGCAGCCGCAGCCGCCAGCTCCGACCGACCACTCATCTCACAGCAGCAGAGACTTTGGAAACTGCTACAAAGACATTACCCACACAACATTACCACTTCTATTCAGCGACCAGTTCAGTACTGGTCCTAGACTGGTCCTGGACTGGTCCTGGAATGGTCCTGGACTGGTTTTGGCTGAGCTTGTTTTTGAAATGAATGAATTTGATAAAACTATAGATGGTGATGCAAGACTACAAGACTGTTGAAACATAGATTTTCATAACAAATCTCACAAAATGTGAAAAACAAAGACAAAAAGCTCCTTGTTTATTAAAAATCAACCTCACAGACGGGATCTTTACACCAAAGTTTATTCTCAGTTTCCTTCAGTCAGAACTCCCTGTCACATCAAGAGACAATCAAAAGAACATAGCACGGACACACAACGCCAGATTATTTTGTCTTGCGTTTGTCCACTTGAGTAGGCCATAGATCTCTATTTACCATATATCATTAACACAAAATTAACAAGGAACATTAGGTTTTCACGGCCAATTGTACAACCATTATAATTAGCCTCATTATTTGTTAGTCACATTTCTGCTGCTTTAAAAATCTTATAGATATGAATATTCCTCACTCTTTACCCACAGTCCCCGGTGCCTGCTGCTGTCCTGGAGGTAATCAGCTTGTGTCGGGGGCTAAGCTTTAACCCTTTAAGACCCTTTAAGTCCAACACACAACGCAGCGGCTACGGTCAAACAATGCAATAACGAGGTCTTTTTACAACGCACTGTTCTGTGTGTGTCCGGGTTTCCAAGCTGGGGTACCTGACTTTTTTGTCTCGTAAATAATAAATGTGGAAAGCCCCAAAAGAAAGAGACTTGTACGTGTAAAATGTTGCGAATGCTATCTTTTACATAGTTGTAGACCTTTTCCACCCGAAGAGCTACTTTCCCGGGATGTCAACGGCAGCTAGCTACTCCTTTAAGCGGCCCCTGGTGAAAAATGTATGATATATTGGTGTGAACGAGCCTAATAATGGGTGCAGTAATTATTTGTCAGTGCATTGTTGTTACTACAATAACAAATATTGATAATGAATAATACAATCTGAAATCTCAAAGGTCCACTGGAGGATTTTCCCAAATTTTAGGGACTTTTTAAACAAAACTCTCTGCTCTTATTTAACAGGGACGAACATGTTGCTAGGACGGTTGCTAAGACAAGCTGGAGTTGAACGAAGGCATCTGATTGGTCAATTCTTCTCTGGCTCATATCAGGATTTACAAAAACGGTATCACAACATAAACACCAGAATCACAGAGAGCAATAAAACACAGATTTTTAAGCCCAAAAGCGGTTACTTAGCTATGGGAGTTTACTTTCACATGTGAGTCAATAGGAGCCAGAGCGAGTTGAGCTAGCGGGTTAGCATTGTCCGTCTGCAGCCAGGAGCAGAGAGAATTGCATTTACTTATTTACTTGACTGGGACAATGAAAGATGCAACTGATGCGACACATACAGTGAGTGTCGCTAATGCTAACTTACACATTACACTGGACGACAACAAGTTCATCGTCAAATGTATCAAAAACATTGTCAAACTTGTTCTTTACACGCTGCTGTCTGCCTTATAAAACAAAAGTATCGCTCCATTCCAATTGCATGGCCCAAGTTATGGGCCAGGCACTGAATGTATAGAATATAATCAAACTCCACCAGAACTACCATAAACCATCGGACCCTTCTGAAACAGTACTCGCACCACGTGTTGAGAACCTCTGTCCACGCACACGTACCTGTACCGCAGCGCGATGAGTTTGCTTTGTGTTTCTTCTGGTATGTTCCCTGGTTGTCTCGTCCACGTGTGTTTTGCCCTTGCTCCCATCACACATGTGCGAGTAAGGATGTCCTCTCTCCCTCCTCTCTCTCTTCTCTCTCTCTCTCTCCTCTCGCCCCTCCCTCCTGTTTCTAACCCCTGGTCTCTCTCTCTCCTGTCTCCAACCTCTCTCCTTTCATTTCTCTCCCCCTTCTCTCTTCCCTCTCCTCCCTCTCTTTACTCTCTTCTCTCACCTCTCCCCTCTATCTCTCCTCTCTCTTCTATCTTCTCTCTCTCCTCTCCTTTCTCTCACCCCTCTGTCTTCTCTCCTTCCTCTACACTATTTCCCACCTCTCACCTCTCTATGCTCTCCCCCCTCTCTTTCGCTCACTCTCTCCTCTCTCCCTCTCTCCCCTCTCTCTTTCCCCCCTCTCTCTCTCCCTTCTCTCTGGCTGTGTCCTGGGACCCTGCGTGTGCGAGCACCCGGCTGATTAAAGCGCTGCTGACTGTGCACTTCTCGCTCCACTCTATTAGGAGATTCATCACCAGCCGCCTGCCTCACCCTCTCCCCCCTCTCCCCCTCTCCCCCTCTCCCCCCACATCCACACCCCTCACTCATCGAGCTCTGCCACACCCCGTAAACTACAGGACGGTGTTTAAGCTTTACAGTTATGAATCTGGTCTCTCTCTCTCTCTAGTCTGTCTCTGGTCTCTCTCTTGACTCTCTCTCTGGTGTCTCTCTCTCTGGTCTCTCTCTGGTGTCTCTCTAATGTGTCTCTCTCTGATCACTCTCTGGTCTCTCTCTCTCTCTGGTCTCTCTCTCTGGTCTCTCTCTCTAGTCTCTCTCTTGGCTCTCTCTGGTCTCTCTCTGGTCTCTCTCTGGTCTCTCTCTGGTCTCTCTCTGGTCTCTCTCTGGTCTCTCTCTGGTCTCTCTCTGGTCTCTCTTCGGTCTCTCCCTCTCTGTTCTCTCTCTGGTCTCTCTCTGGTCTCTCTCTCTGGTCTCTCTCTGGTCTCTCTCTGGTCTCTCTCTGGTCTCTCTCTGGTCTCTCTCTGGTCTCTCTCTGGTCTCTCTCTGGTCTCTCTCTGGTCTCTCTCTGGTCTCTCTCTGGTCTCTCTCTGGTCTCTCTCTGGTCTCTCTCTGGTCTCTCTCTGGTCTCTCTCTGGTCTCTCTCTGGTCTCTTTCTGGTCTCTCTCTGGTCTCTCTCTGGTCTCTCTCTGGTCTCTCTTCGGTCTCTCTCTGGTCCCTCTCTCTGGTCTCTTTCTGGTCTCTCTCTGGTCTCTCTCTGGTCTCTCTCTGGTCTCTCTCTGGTCTCTCTCTGGTCTCTCTTCGGTCTCTCTCTGGTCCCTCTCTCTGATCCCTCTCTCTGGTCTCTCTCTGGTCTCTCTCTGGTCTCTCTTCGGTCTCTCTTCGGTCTCTCTTCGGTCTCTCTTCGGTCTCTCTCTGGTCTCTCTCTGGTCTCTCTCTGGTCTCTCTCTGGTCTCTCTCTGGTCCCTCTCTTGTCTCTCTCTGGTCTCTCTCTCTCTGAAGGTTAAGCTTAAAACTGGAAGAGTGGAAACTATGTGTGCACAAGCTCCCTGTTCTCAATCCTCATCCTGCTGCTGCGCCGCATCAGCAATCACACTCATCTGCCAGTGCTAGTATTTCAACACAGTCCTGAATCCAGCTTTCAAACCGTGCAGAAAGGCTTCATTTGTGCAGCAACCCTCCTCCTCCCCATTACCTCCTCTTCAACCCTTCTGCTCTGCCGGGATCTGAGCGCCAAATCATAACCACTTGTACAGCAGCAAAAAATGTCAATCGTGCAGAGACTTGTTTGCTAGTTTATATAGTGACCAATTACTATGGCAACCAATAAAACATAATCTATTTGAGTCTCTCTAGATTGAAATAGATTGAAAAAAATCTTTTTGTTTGCTTTTTGCTGGTTTTAGTATTAGGACACCCCCCCCCCGGTCCCTTCTGTCCAAACACTACAATTTCAAACTCTGGGCCTCATGAAAGAGTGATTCATTTCCACCAGCCCTACTCTACTCTACTGTAGTCTAATCTACTCCTCTCTATACGCGGCTCTCGGATGTGTTTCCATTACGCTTTAGTATCTGGTACCGTATCCGAGCAACCTACACACAACAAACCAGTATCTTGGGAAACCATGAATTCCAGCAGCACTCTGGCCAATTACGGTCAGTTATAACACTTTAGTGCCAGCAGCAGTAGAGAGGAGAGTAGGATAGAGTAGAGTGTGAGTAGAGTAGAGTAAGAGTAGAGTAGAGTAGGGTAGGGTAGAGTAGAGTAGAATAAAATAGAGTAGAGTTCAGTAAGAGTACTCTAGAGTAGAGTAGAGTAGAGTAGAGTAGAATAGAGAAGAGTAAAGTAGAATAGAGTATAGTAGAATAGAGTAGAGTAGAGTAGAGTAGAGTATAGAGTAGAATAGAGAAGAGTAAAGTAGAATAGAGTATAGTAGAATAGAGTAGAGTAGAGTAGAGTAGAGTAGAATAGAGTAGAGTAGAGTAGAATAGAGTAGAGTAGAGAGTAGGGCCACACAAACTACTGTATTTCAGACCCATTACATATTTACATCTGAAAACTAACTTTTTCACACACAGACTTTCCAGTTCTTCTAAACAAACAGCAGAATGTTCTAGAAACATTTGGAGCGGATCAGGAAAGTCCTAAACACTGCAATGAGCTGTTACCAAACTCTCTGTGTCATGAATAATAATTTCATGACACAAAGAGAAATAATAATAGAAAGATTATTGTAAAAGCAAAATGTTGTGAACCAATCAGACCACACCTTTGTCTTCATCTCAGTAGAACACATGATATATTCAGCAAACTTTACTTGTTCACTTTTTTGTCTGAAAAATCTGATCTACAGTTGTTACAGAGGCCATAAAATAGCTTTGAAATTGTAGGTTGAATAGATTACACGTTCATCCTACAGTATTATATTACTCCATACCTTCCCCGCTGATCCTGAACCCAGTCTCGCGTGGTCCCTCCTGGTCCTCTTATGCTCCCTGGTCCTCGGCTGGTCTCTCTAAAGCCCGAGGTTGGTCCCTGGTTCTCAGCTGGTTCTTCCTGGTCCTCGGCTGGTCACTGGTTCTCTTCTGGACTCTCTCTCTCTCTTCTGGTCCCTGGTCCTAGGCTGGTCTCACTATAGACTCGGGGCTGGTCCCTGTTCTCAGCAGGTCCCTCCTGGTCCTCTGCTGGTCCTCTGCTGGTCCTCTCCTAGTCCTCTCCTGGTCCTTCCCTGGTCCTCCCCTGGTCCTCCCCTGGTCCTCCCCTGGTCCTCCCCTGGTCCTCCCCTGGTCCTCTCCTGGTCCTCTCCTGGTCCTCTCCTGGTCCTCTCTTGGTCCTCCACTGGTCCCTCCTGATCCTCTGCTGGTCTCCTCCTGGTCCCCTCCTGGTCCTCTACCGGTCCTCCCCTCTCTTGGTACTCTCCTGGTCCTCTGCTGGTCCTCTGCTGGTCCTCTGCTGGTCCTCTCCTGGTCCTCTCCTGGTTGTTTTGTGTGCGCGTGCTGCAGGATCGGTCTCTCGGATGTAAACAGAGCGCGGGACCACCGACAGACGCAGTCCCGCAGAACGCACCGCGCACTCTGCTCCTCGGGACTATGCTCGGGCCGTTACACCGGAGCGTGGTGGAGGCTGCTGCGGGAGGACGGTGCTCTGTCCCCGGGTGTGTCCTCAGCTCTGCCCCGGTCCGCTGTGGAGGTCTGCGGGACACATTCAAACACGAGCTGCTTTTGGAGCGAGTCACGTGGTCTCTCTGCTGCGTCACGAGCCGTGTCACACACAGACGACGATACTGACCCGCGAGCTCAATCCAAGCTCTGTGGGAAAGTGCTCGTGGACGAAGTTGCACTAAAACTCGCTCTGGCTCCTATTGACTTAGATTGAAATACTCAGTAACTGTTTGTGTCAAACTCACCATTAATCTAGCTCTCTGATTCTCTGTCTGCTCTCTCCTTTGACTCTCTCTCTCTCTCTCTCTAGGGTCTCTCTCTCTTTCGGGTCTCTCTATCTCTGGTTTCTTGCTCTCTCTCTCTATCTCTCTCTCTCACTCTAAGATCTCTCTCTCTTTCTCTCTCACTCTCTCTCTCTCTCTCTCTCTCTCTCAGCTCTCTCTCTAAGGTCTCTCTCTTTCTGCTCTCTCTCTCTCTCAGGTCTCTCTCTCTCTACGGTCTCTCTTTCTGGTCTCTTGCTCTCTCTCTCTCAGGTCTCTTTCTCTTCTCAAATGTCTCTCTTTCTGGTCTCTCTCTCTCAGGTCTCTCTCTTTCTGTTCTCTCTCTCTTTCTGGTCTCTCTCTCTGATCTCTCGCTCTCTCTCTCTTTCAGGTCTCTCTCTCTCTCTTAGGTCTCTCTCTTTTTGTCATCTCTCTGTGGTATCTCTCCCTCTGGTATTTCACTCTCTCTCTCTCTGTCTCTCTCTCTCTCTCTCTCTCTCTCTCTCTCTCTCTCTCCTCTCTCTCTCTCTCTCTCTCTCCTCTCTCTCTCTCTCTCTCTCTCTCTTTCTCTCTCTCTCTCTCTCTCTCTCTCTCTCTCTCTCTCTCTCTCTCTCTCTCTCTCTCTCTCTCTCTCTCTCTCAGGTCTCCTGGTATTTCTCTCTCTCTGGTCTCTCTGGTCCTTGCTGCACTGCGCTGTGACTTTAGATGACATATTTTAAGTTGAGATTTGTTTTTGACCCCTAAATTAACCGACACGGGTCTAGACAACACGCCGACCTTTCCCACTGTTGCCCTGAGTGGACACAGCATTACTCCTCGATTTAACATACTTATAGCAGAAAAACAATAATATTAAAGAATAAAGTCCATGCACTTTCACTCTGACCACAAATGAAACTAGCAATCTATGGATTTTTTTCAACAGCTTCAAACACATAAAGGAAACTACAGCACGGTCAAAAGCCGAGATAAGTTCATTTTTTCACGTCCGTTATGTCCAAAGTTGTTGAATAAATCTGAAACCGAAGCAAAACGTGTTGTTAAAAGCCACCAGAGGAAACCAAAGAGACATATTTGTGAGTTTAGAGACGGGTTAAAAGCAGAGAAAATGGGCACTTTCTCAGAGTCTGCTGTGGTTTTCCGTGTGTGGCTGTTTCTCCGTCCACCGGGAGTCGGAAATAACATCTGACATTTAGGAACAGACAAAAAAACAGAACTATCCTGCTAGAAACTTTTCAATTTTAATTATTGCAAGACCAAAATCAGATTCAAATTCAGTTTATTGGGCAGTAAAAATGACATTAAAATACTGGACATAATACAAATATTCTAAGATCTATAATAATAATAATAATAAAAAAAATGCATCAAACTTATATAGCGCTTTTTTGGATACTAAAGACGCCTTACAAAACACATAGAAATACAGAAAACATTGAAAAACAAAATGAAGGAAAGGCTGAAAGAGGTGGGTTTTGAGAAGAGATTTAAGTTCTGTAATGAGTCTGAGCTTCTGATTGGTTGGAGTGAGTTCCAGAGAGAGGCTGGATTTAAAAGTCTGGATTCATAAAAAAACATGCAGCTCACAGTCCTCCCTCAGAGCAGAGAAATTTGTTTAGAACTCTACTCTGGTCTCTTTCTGGTCTCTCTCTCTTTCTCTCTGGTCTCTCTGGTCCTCTCTATGGTCTCACTCTGTCTATCTCTCTCTGGTCTCTCTGGTCCTCTCTATGGTCTCACTCTGGTATCTCTCTCTCTCTTGACTCTCTGTTCTCTCTCTAGTATCACTCTGGACTCTCTGGTCTTTCTCCTCTCTCTTTCTCTCTCTGACCTCTCTCTCTCACTGGTCTCTCTCTGGTGTATTTCTGGTCTCTGCCTCTGGTCTCTCTGCTCTCTCTTCTCTCTCTCTGGTCCCTCCCTCTGCTCTCTTTCTCGCTGGTCTTTCTCTCTCTGATCTCTCTCTCACTGCTCTCTCTGGTCTCTCTCTCTTTCTCTCTGGTCTCTCTGGTCCTCTCTATAGTCTCACTCTGGTCTATCTCTCTCTGGTCTCTCTGGTCTTTCTCTTGTCTCTCTCTCTCTGCTCTCTTTCTCTCTCTCTGGTCTATTTCTGGTTGCTCTCTGCTCTCTCTTCTCTCTCTCTCTGGTCCATCCCTCTACTCTCTCTCTCTTTCTGGTCCCTCCCTCTACTCTCTCTCGCTCTGCTCTCTCTTCTCTCTCTCTGGCAATTGGGTGTGTAAATTGTGAACGAGTCCTGGTAAATCCAACTATGAGCCATATAAGAATGGACCAATCAGATGCCTTAGCAACCGTCTTAGCAACACGTCTGCCCCTGTTACCGCGCAAAGCAAACCCTGTCAGAACAAAAGCCCATATAAGGAAATTGTCTCCAGCTAGCTTACCTTCAAATAGGTTTCTTCCACATTGAGGCTAACCCCATGGTCCCTGTGTTTACAAAAAAGGCTGAAACTACATCATATTTGATTATTATCATTTTTTAAACATTTGGCTTCTTCCCAGTTGCGTTATCTTCCTGTGTCGGCGTCTGAAGTGGTAAACGATGACTTGGAACCGCGGTAATTGCGTGACCGGGCGCTTCTTTTATCAGTGTCAGAGCGAATCTGCACCAAAGTGAAAAGCTTTTAGGATTTTTGGCGACTTCAGCACTTCATCTGCGGATCCGTGACGGCGAGAAACCAGGGGACTACAAAGGACACACACCAGAAAACACAATCGCACTTCATGGTTGTTATCATGAAAATCTAATCACATCATAACAACCTCTGAAGCTAAGCAGGGCAGGGCCTGGTCAGTACTGGGATGGTAGACCTCTTGGAACACCAGGTGCCACAGTGGGGCGGCTGCGGCTGCAAAGTGCCAAACTGCCAATTTAGAATGAGTGTGGTGTGTGTGTGAACGGTTGGTGGTGGTCGGAGGGGCCGATGGTACATAATGGTCGCCTCGCAACAACGGACAAAGGAAATCATGAGTGTCAAAAGTCAGATTTAGTCTTAGTTTGGAGCTAATCTCCCTGTAATCCCTGAGCCAATCCCAAACAAAAACTGTCTTTGTTCCACATCCTCTTTGTCAGAACGTGTCAACTATGGTCATGTTATTTTCTCTCTCTGTTCTCACTTTGGTCTCTCTTTCTCTGGTCTCACCAAGTTTCTGTCTGGCCTCTCTCTATACTCTCTCTCTGGTCTCTCTCTGATCTCTCTTCCTCTGGTCTCTCTCTCTCTAGTCCCTCGTTCTGGTCACTCTCTCCTGTCTCTCTCGCTCTCTGGTCTCTCTCTGGTCACTCTCTGGTCTCTCGCTCTCCGATCTCTCTCTGGTCACTCTCTGGTCTCTCTCTCTCTCTGTTCTCTCTTTATCTGGACCCTATCTCTGGTCTCTCTCTGATCTCTCTCTCTCTGGTCTCTCTCTCTCTCTGTTCTCTCTTTTTCTGGACCCTATCTCTGGTCTCTCTCTCTCTCTCTGGTCTCTCTCTCTCTGGTCTCTTTCTCTCTCTGATCCCTCTCTCTGGTCTCTCTCTCTCTCTGATCTCTCTCTCTCTGGTCTCTTTCTCTCTCTGGTCTCTCTCTCTCTGGTTTCTTTCTTTCTCTGGTCTTTGTAAATTCCTCCAAAGCGTCTGTTGTGATTTAGGGCTGTACAAAACTCCATTGAATTGTCGGTGACACTGTACATGTTTGACTTTTCCAGGAGTTTGATGGTTGAAGTTTAATAAAGAGAAACCCAGACTCTGAGGAGTCTGTATCGTGAGGAGTGAGAGCTCTACCTTTCAGCTCAGACTCGTGTTAAACCTGGATTAGTTCAAACGCTGTCCAAGAATCTGAGCCAGAGGCGGCGTCAGTAACAAGCTGATATTTCCCTTTTAACACAGAAAGAACACACACACACACAGACACACTCATACACACAGACGCACAGGCAGACACACACACACACACACACACACCCACACACACAGACTCACACACACAAACACACACAGACACACACACAGATAGGCACACACACAGAGACACACTTACACAGATAGACACACACACAGAGACACACTTACACAGACAGACACACACACACGCACACAGATAGACACACACACAGAGACACACTTACACAGACAGACACACACACACACGCACACAGATAGACACACACACAGAGACACACTTACACAGACAGACACACACACATGCACACAGATAGACACACACACAGAGACACACTTACACAGACAGACACACACACACACGCACACAGATAGACACACACACAGAGACACACTTACACAGACAGACACACACACACACGCACACAGATAGACACACACACAGAGACACACAGACAGACACACATAGACAGACGGACACACTCATACACAAAGACAGACTGATAGACTGACACACTCAATCACACAGACAGACAGACAGACGCACAAACACACATACAGGAACGCAAACAAACACAGACACACACACACAGGGCCTGGTTAGTGCTGTGATGGGAGACCTCGCTGTATAAAGTACAATTAGCTAAATTAGCATTTGTTAAATTAGTGCACACAAAAAATACATAGAGAAATATCTGTAAATGCTGCTAAAAGTTTTGCTTCAGGACAAAAGTAAAGAACTGCCGTTGTGTTGCTAAAGCTAGCTCGAGTCTCCCCCACAAACGAAGGCCTCTGATTGGTCAATCCTTATTCGGCTTGTATCTGGATTTACAAAGACAATATCAAAACATAAACATGAGGATCACAGAGAGTTTTTAAACCCAAAATAGTGAATATGACATAAATTATTACTGAGATAAAGGAGTTTTATTATTTATGTGAGTCAACAGGAGCCGGAGCGAGTTGGAGCCAAACTTCATCCATTGGGCTTCATGGAGCTAGCGCGTTAGCATCGTCCATCTACACACTCTCTCTGCAAACCTCAGCTAACACTCTGCGCCTGATTATCTCCTCACCTGTGGACAAGAAGGGCTCCATTGTGAGCGCGGCCGTAATCCTGCCTTTGTGAGCGAGCCCCTAATTAAAATCACAGTTTGAGCCGATTCCAGGATTTCTGTCAGATTTCCACAGAATCCGTTCAGGGCAAAGTCTCAGAGAACAGTTAATGAGGAGACGAGAAGCCCCAGGAAAACTCTGGGATAACTTTGAAAAGACACATATGAAGCATTGTACGTGTCCCTTTAACGGTGGGTTGTGTTCATGTTGTAGAGTTGTGTAACAGTTTTTCAGCAGGAGACGATGTGAGTCTGTGGGAAATAAGCAGCTTTCGAAATTAGTGTTGAACAAGACTGTTTTGTTTTTTGCCCCGGAGCAATATTTAACTCTGATTAGATTTACAAAGATACAGTGTTGTTCTATTGGACAAGATCATCTATGAGAGAGACCAGAGAGAACAGAGACTGAGAGAGACTGAGAGACCAGAGATAGAGAGAGCGACCAGAGAGACCAGAGAGAGACTAGACAGAGACCAGAGAGAAACTAGAGAGAGACCAGAGAAAGACCAGAGAGAGCGACTAGAGAGAGACCAGAGAGAGATACTAGAGAGAGACCAGAGAAAGACCATGAGAGCGACTAGAGAGAGACCAGAGAGAAGCAAGAGAGAGGCCAGAAAAAGAGACCAGAGAGAGGCCAGAAAGAGAGACCAGAGAGAGACCATGAGAGCGACTAGAGAGAGACCAGAGAGAAGCAAGAGAGAGGCCAGAAAAAGAGACCAGAGAGAGGCCAGAAAGAGAGACCAGAGAGAAACTAGAGAGAGACCAGAGAGAGACCATGAGAGCGACTAGAGAGAGACCAGAGAAAGACCAGAGAGAGCGACTAGAGAGAGACCAGAGAGAAGCAAGAGAGAGGCCAGAAAGAGAGACCAGAGAGAAACTAGAGAGAGACCAGAGAAAGACCAGAGAGAGCGACTAGAGAGAGACCAGAGAGAAGCAAGAGAGAGGCCAGAAAGAGAGACCAGAGAGAGACAAAAGAGAGAGGCTTTAAAGAGAGAGACCAGAGATAAAGAGAGACTAGAGAGAGACCAGAGAGAGGCCAGAAAGAGAGACCAGAGAGAAACTAGAGAGAGACCAGAGAGAGACCATGAGAGCGACTAGAGAGAGACCAGAGAAAGACCAGAGAGAGCGACTAGAGAGAGACCAGAGAGAAGCAAGAGAGAGGCCAGAAAGAGAGACCAGAGAGAGACAAAAGAGAGAGGCTTTAAAGAGAGAGACCAGAGATAAAGAGAGACTAGAGAGAGACCAGAGAGAGATCAGTGACAGAGACCAAAGAGAGAGAGACAAGAGAGAGATACTAGGGAAAGAAACTAGAGAAGGACCAGTAGAGATAATGTACGCAGATGATTGTGTATTCTTTACTCCTGCTAAAACGACTGCGGAGGCATCATCTACTCTCACAGCAGCCCTGGTAGACATACAGCAGTGGCTCACCAGCTCATCTTTACTATTAAATAAAAAGAAAACCGTGTCAATGATGTTCACAAAAAAATCTATTGAACTGGGTCGGTCCAACGTGTTCTTTGGAGACACTGAGCTTGACCTTGTTGAGGAGTCCAAGTTTCTCGGGGTCACTCTGGATTCAACTCTCTCCTTCAAAAAACATATTAAACTGACGGCTAATACAATAAAGTATAATTTACATAACTTCAAACAAATCAGGCCTTTTATGACAATCAATTCAGAAAAAATGTTCCTACACGCAATGATTTTCTCACACATAGATTATTGTATCACAACCTTGTCACTCACTGGATAAACACATATCAAATCCATAGAAACCCTCTTCAAAACGTCCATTACAATTCTGGATCAAAAGCCTTGGTCATATCATCACTGCAATATCCTGGAGAAACACAAAATGCTCAATTTTCAAAACTTTATACATTTTAAAAACTGTTGCCTTATTTACAAAGCACTTCATGGACTTGCCCCGCCCCCACTCTCTTCATTAAAAACTTAATTAAAGCTAAAGCAGTAACAGATCTCCGCACCTGAGAGATGTGGAGATCCCACACAGAAAAACTACATTTGGACAAACTGTGCTGTCGGTCAGAGGAGGTCACTGTTGGAACAACCTTCCTACAGACATAAGAGAATGCCCGACATACAGCTCTTTTAAAAATCAACTAAAACAAATATTTTAAAGTAAATCAGTCCTGCACTCATTTTAACTAACTGTAATTTCTATAGTTGTATATTGTCCTTTTGTATTATTATTGTTGTGTGACCTGCTCCGGGACTACGGATGTAAATTAGCCGTTTTGCTACAATCTGGCACATTTACAATTTGTGTACAACTTGTATATGATTGTTCATTAATGTGTGTTGTCCCGATCAAATAAATAAATAAATAGAGAGAAGGAGAGTGTGAAACCAGAAAGAGAAGAGAGAGAGACCACAGATAGAAAGATAGAGACCAGAGAGGGACCAAACAGAGACTCCACAAGCTTTGCACATGAAGAGACTGAAAGTTTTGCCCATTCGTCTTTACAAAACAACCCGTGCTCTGTCAGATTAGATAGTTAGATAGAGAGTTTATGATCAGTGTTTTTTCAGGTCTTTCCACCGGTTGTCAGATAAATGTAGGTCTGGACTTGGACCAGGCCATTTGAGTATGTTCCAAATTATTTAAAAAAAACGAATTTAATGTTTTTGTTTATTGATTGTCCATAGTGGAATGAGGGTGTGGGGGATGTGTTTGTGCCAGATGTTGATATTATTAAACAAACTTGAAGTTGTTACAAAACCACTGCAGGTCTGTTTTAGAGGGAACAGTACTGACAGGATTAAAAGCTCGAATCTGTTGGACTCTGACATTTTCTGTGGACATGTTTTTTTCCAACATTAAAAGCTCATAAAGGAGGGAGTTTTGTAGAGGAATCCAGCGAACCGGTTCCAATCATCACTCAGATTCAGCGTTAAAGACTTGTGTGTCATTATGTATGGTCAGAGACGGGGGTCTGGCTCCCTCTGCTGGTCACACTGTGCACATGCAAAGAGTGTGGCAGAGGAAAGAAGGGAGAGGAGAGAGGAGAGAGGAGAGAGGAGAGGAGAGAGGAGAGAAAGGGGAGGAGAGAGGAGAGGAAAGAAGAGAAGGGAGAAGAGAGGAGAGGGGTTAGGGGATGGGTGGAGAGGGGAGTAAGGAGAGGAGAGAGGTGAGTAAAAAAGAGAGAGGAGTGAGGAGAGAAGAGACGAGAGGAAAGAAGAGAGGAAAGGGGTTAGAGGAGAGTAAAGAATGTGGAAAATCAGCCTCACAGACGGGATCTTTATTTGCACCAGAACAACCTGGGAGTTTATTCAGTTTCCTTCAGTTTTATTCAGACAGAACCAAGTTAGGAAATCATTATATAATCAATGTTACGTCACACATCAAAGACAAACGTGTGACATCAAGAGACACTCGAAAGAACATAACACAGATACACAATCGGAGCAGATACACAATCGGAGTCGTTGTGACCCACACAAGGCCATCTCTTGTAGCTATCTATTTCCCATAAGAGGCTGCATCCAAATTCAGCAAAAGTACCTCCTTCCTTGCACATTGGGTTTACCTTGAATGAATGAATACCTTACACTACAACCACTACTACTACTGTTAGTACTGCTAAAACTTTAGTATTCACATGTTTTCCCGTTTCATCCTCTGTGCATCAACATAGAAAGAAACAATGTGATTTAACAAGTTACAATAAGTTACAATGTTTTGAGCTCAGGTCCAGTCCAGTCTCTGGGCTGTGTCTCTTTCTGGCTCTGGGCCCAGTCTCTGCTGCTGCATCAGTCTGAAGGTGGTTCACAAAGTCACAACAGAGAAAAGACTTTAGGGAACCATCAAAGACTGACACACCACTCTCTCAGGTCTCTCTGTCTTTTTCTCTCTCTCTTTCTGGTCTCTCCCTCTACCCCTCGTCTTTCTCTCTGGTCCCTCACTCTAGTCTCTATAGCTCTCTTTCTCGTATATATATTTGTTTTTACACATTACGCATAGGACACAAACATTACCTACATCCCTCATGGTTAGGGAAGTTGCGGGTGGGGCTGGTTGAGTGGATACTGCCCACTCTCGACCTCCAGGCCTTTCAGTGTGGTGTTTGCATTTTCTCCCTGTGTCTGCTTAGGTTTCCTCCAGGTGCTCCGGTTTCCCCTACCACTAGAAGCATGCATGATAGGTATGAATGTAATGAGTGAGTGAATGGATGGTGTTGATCGGAGGCTTTGATGCTGAAAATATCTGATATCTGAATATTGTAAAGCGTTTTCAGTGACTCTGATCTGCAAAATGTGCTATATAAAAATAAAGATTACTTACTTACTTAAAATGACTATATATGGTAATGAGTGTCAATTATAATGAAGATAAATATCTAATGTTTATGTAAGGTCTGACTCTAAATCTAATTGAATCATTTGAAATACTGTACAAAATAAAAGAAAAAAGGGTTGGAAAAAGTACTTTTACTTCTACCTGCTCCTTTTCAAATTGTGTATATATGTATATTTGTTTGTGTAAAATTAATAATACATTTGAAAAAAAAAAAAAACAAGAACAAGAAATTAAACATCCTACATCACAACTTGATTTAGTTTGTAGTTTTGAGTCGTTTTGAATTGTTATTATTATCTGTCAAACTATCTTCATACATGTATTTTTTCTATTACCAATCTATCTGCTGTTATGGCGTTTGTCCAGCAGATGGCGACGTACTACGGGGCTATCATTCTATTCCTGAAATCACCTTGACAATTTCACTAAAATTCATAACACACAGTAATTAATTCCCCCCGTTTCACGAGTAAATCAAGTATGTAAGCATCTTTGTCTGGGTCGTTGATTAGTTTTGTTTGGTTATATCAGGCTAATAACAGCTAGCTTAAACTTTAGCTAGCAAACATGGCGCTGCGGGTGGACGGGGACGTTTTAGCTTCTGCAAAAGGTCTGGTTTAAAACACGAAATATGCGCTTTCTAGTCAATGTTGTTGTTATGTCATAGCGTCCGGGCGCGTCTGTGGTTTTATGTCAGTTAAATGTCTGTTGCATATTGAAGCGGCAGGGCGTTGCGTAGTTAGTTGTTTGTGAACATAGCTCGTTCATGTGGTGTGCGTTCAACAGCAGCAGTGTTGTAGCCTCGGCAGACCTAGATTTCGTAATAAGATAATAATAATATTTACAGTCTGTAGGTTATGATATCATTTAAACTCAATTAAATAAAGGCTGCTATTGTTGTTAACTTGTTTTTTGTTCTGATTCACGCTATTTTTGATTTCATTACGCAAATTAATATATTTCCTAGCAACGTTGAAGCTGTGTTATGGTTTTTATCCGATTCAGATTCATTTTATTATATATATGTAATATATATAATACATTTATTATATATATGTAATAATTGAACGTTGTCGATGTTATTAAAGGGTCTTAGATAAGTTAAATGTTGTGAACAAATCAGATCACAGCATACTGTCTTCATCTCATTAGAAAACATTATCTGTGGCATAGTTTGCAAACAAAATAGCCCTGTGAGTCACTATTGGATTCTTTGGGCGGAGAGCTCATTGGCTTAGTGAGGTCTTTTTTTTCACTTTTTTTGAAACTCCAGCTTGCCTTAGCAACCATCTTAGCAACAAAACGACCCAAAACTAAGCAGCGGAAGAAATTGGCTCCAGCTAGCTTTTTTTTCAAATCGGTAACATTAAATTCCCAATATACATTTATGGACATTGGTCATCTGCCTCTTATGGACCAATGTATTTTTATTGTTTTTTGCATTTCTCGCGTTTGCACTGTTTAATTCTCTGATCTGTGTTGGCAAATCGACATCTTTGTAAGGTCCTCTGAGATATCTACCGCTGTGATTTGGGGCTAGACAAGAAAAAATTGAAGTCTATGAATGTGACAGAGGCTAAACATACATGTGGAATCTAGAGATGGAAGTGAACTGTTTAGAGAGCGACGGACCAGAGACATGGGTTTGATTCCATATTTGACGTTTGTTGTGGTGTTACGTTCAGCTGGACCACTGCCTCTGGCCTCTCTGCGGCTGCTGGTGTCCCCTCTCCAGCTGCTGAGTGCGTCCGTGTGGCTCGTGGTGAAGACCCGCCAAGTGAAGACCTTCTGGAGTCTCTCGGACTTGGTGCTGTTGGTGAAGGAGAGCGTCCCAGAGCTGCTGCTGCCCTCCCACTGGACACGCCTCACACTGGGGCTCCGAGCGCAGGTCACTCTTTGTCTCTCTCTATGGTCTCTCTGGTCACTTTCTGGTCTGTCTCTCTCCGGTCTCTCTCCGGTCTGTCTGCTGTCGCTCTGCTGTCTCTCTGCGGTTTCTCTGCGGTCTCTCTCCGGCCTCTCTTTTTGGCCACTCTCTTATTCCCTTTCAGGTTGTCCTGTGTAGGTTTGATTTATTGCACACGGACTTTTCTTTTTTCACATTATAATGTTGAGCCGTGGAGATTTGGAGTGAGCTGTTCATGCAAGGCAGCCCAGGAATTGACAGGAAATTTTAGACTTTTTCCCAATGTGAATGTGCAGCTTTACCACCAGAGAGAGACCAGTGAGAGAGACCAGTGAGAGAGACCAGTGAGAGAGACCAGTGAGAGAGACCGGTGAGAGAGACCGGTGAGCGAGACCGGTGAGCGAGACCGGTGAGCGAGACCGGTGAGCGAGACCGGTGAGCGAGACCGGTGAGCGAGACCGGTGAGCGAGACCGGTGAGCGAGACCGGAGAGCGAGACCGGAGGCGAGACCGGAGAGCGAGACCGGAGAGCGAGACCGGAGAGCGAGACCGGAGAGCGAGACCGGAGAGCGAGACCGGAGAGCGAGACCGGAGAGCGAGACCGGAGAGCGAGACCGGAGAGCGAGACCGGAGAGCGAGACCAGAGAGCGAGACCAGAGAGCGAGAGCAAAACTTTATCCATGAGCGAGACCGGAGAGCGAGACCGGAGAGCGAGACCAGAGAGCGAGACCAGAGAGCGAGACCAGAGAGCGAGACCAGAGAGCGAGACCAGAGAGCGAGACCAGAGAGCGAGACCAGAGAGCGAGACCAGAGAGCGAGACCAGAGAGCGAGACCAGAGAGCGAGACCAGAGAGCGAGACCAGAGAGCGAGACCAGAGAGCGAGACCAGAGAGCGAGACCAGAGAGCGAGACCAGAGAGCGAGACCAGAGAGCGAGACCAGAGAGCGAGACCAGAGAGCGAGACCAGAGAGCGAGACCAGAGAGCAGATCCATAGGAGCCAGAGCGAGTTGGAGCAAAACTTTATCCATGAGCTCTTCCCCATCAGGCTTCACTGAGCTAGCGGGTTAGCTTTATCCTTCTATATACAGTCTTTTCTCTGAATACTTTTGTCCTTTTTTTGGATCCAGTTCATTCTAGAAATGTGCAAAACAGAGGACGACCGAGCGCTGGTTCAGTCTCACCTGGAAAAGCTGAAGACGGCGCCCTCACCTGGACCCACAGAGGAAGTACGATTCTTTTATGGTTTTGTTTTCTTACATGTTTAATTCTTGTGCTTTAATGATTGTTTTTAATATATCTATTTATGTGTGTTTTTAGATGTGCGAGGAGGAGAAAGCTGCTGGCGACTTTTCAGACTTGGTTTGTCTTTTGCTTAAGGACGAGCAAGAACGACAAAGCTTCTTTCAAGTGAATATCTTTGTGTATTTTTGTTGCAAGAATATGGCACGCGTTTCTATAGACTATAATCATAGCACCATCTGCTGGCAATAATGGGAATTACACCAAAGAAAAAGAAAATCAAGGAGCTGTTACCGTCATTCTCCGGTGTATAATAGTCAAACATAAAATAATGAATCTTTTAATTTTTCCTGCTTTATTCAACATCCCAGACTTCCCTCCCCACACATACTTCCTCCAGCTCATCTAGGGGAATCCTGAGGCGTTCTGCAGGCGCTCACTGATCTCTCTCTCCGGTCTCTCTCTGGTCTGTCTCTGGTCTCTCTCTGGTCTGTCTCTCTCTGGTCTCTCTCTGGTCTCTCTCTGGTCTCTCTCTGATCTCTCTCAGGTCTCTCTCCGGTCTCTCTCTGATCTCTCTCAGGTCTCTCTCCGGTCTCTCTCCGGTCTCTCTCTGGTCTGTCTCTCTCCGGTCTCTCTCAGGTCGAATATGCCCAGAACACCTCTGAGACACGTCCAGGAGGCATCCCAAACAGATGCCCGAGCCACCACACGGAGAGGAGACAGTTGAAGCAGTGGCTCTACTCATATTTTATCATTTTTTACAGTGCATCAAATAAACTGCAACATGGTTAAATAAATTAAAACAGTCGTTATTTAATAGGCGTTAATTATTACATATTGCATTTTTGAGACTTGTCCCTTTGGTGTTGGAAGGAGGCGAGGAGCGAGGAGTTCCACAGCGACCTGCTCGTGCTGCTCTGGGAGTTTCTCTGTCGATTAAGTCAACTTCTTCCTGCACCAGAACTGGACCAGGTTAGAAGGACTCTTTTGATTATCCCTCACTAATTAACAGATAACTAAATGCTAATTTGTGTACCCTAGCCCAAGCCCTAACCCTAGCCCTCGGCCTGACCCTGACCCTTTCACCTGAACCCACACACGGGAAAGTATCTGTTAATAGTTACACTGCAAAAAAAAAGCCAAAATTTAAGGTAATAATTGCTTGTATCTAATGTTTTATTATCTTCAGTACATTTTGACTATTTTAAAACATGAATTGCCAATGGGACAAAGCTACTTCGTCTTATTTAAAGAACTGTTACTTTATTTTCTCATTCTAAGGGAGACATTTCTTGTATCTTTTTAAAACAAGATAATTGTGCTTGTCCCATTGGGAAATTTTGTTTTAAGACAGTCAAAATTTGCTCAAATTAAGATACATTTGGCCTAATTTGTGACTTATAACTTTTTGCAGTGTAGTCAGAAGTTAAATAAGGCCATAAATTCAAACTAATTATAAACTATTTATCTCTTAGTTGTTAATTAGTGAGGGTTAATCTAAAGTGTGTTTCTCTGGTACTAACATGTATTCATTTCCAACAGACTGTTTCTTGGCTTGGAGGGAGTTCTGTCTGTGACGTCTTCCTCCAGTGTCTGTCTGAACCTACAGACGTGAAGAATCTGCTCCTTCATCACAAACATCTCGGGCATTTGGAGCAACACGGTAACATCTTCTCCCAATCTCTTTTCAGTATTCCTTGCCCTGCATTAGTTTGAATGTTGACAATAGACCACACTCTGTCCATATAAGTACAATCCATGGACGAAAAGAGCCTATATGTGTTTGAAGTTGAAGCTCTGTACTCAGGGCTTCAGGCTTGTGACTTTTTCCATTCATGTTGTGATCCATTTCTCCTTTTAACCCTCTCCAGACGTTGTAGATTTGCAACAACTTAATTTCTTATTTTCTAACTACTCCACATTGAAATCTTTGACCCTTCTTTATTCAGAAGTACCACTGCAGGACTTAGTTGAGCTTTAGCAATGCAGTTTTCCACCTGTTCACCAGGGGGCGCAGCTGTCTCACTTCCAAAACGTCAGTCTCAAACAGATTTTCTAGACACCACTATCACTACCAGCCTCTAAAAAAAATTAAACCAAAACTGCATGTATCTAATACAAATCGATACAGTACATGCCAATTAGTAGAGGTTATCTCCTTTCCCGGGTCAGCTCTGTCAGCTGTGTTTTTTTTTTTTTTTTTTAAATTGCATTTTTAAGTCTTACTTCCAGAGCCACATGCTGATTTTCCTCAGAATAAAATCTTTAGGACAGAAGACAAGGACTGAAAACTTAATCACAACGCCTGAATTTCTTCTACGGGGATCAGTAAAGTATCTATCTATCTATCTATCATAACAAACTCTAACTTGAGCTTTCTTTCCCAGTTCCTCCTTCTACTATGGGCGACCACGTCTTGTCGTACCTATCTCAAAAAAGAGCGAGACAATACGAAGACCGTCGGTACGAAGACCAAACCCCGATTTTGTTTGTAGAAGACGTGGCCATTGACGATGTCACCGTGGGCGAATGTGCCGAGATCGAGCTACCTGCTCACGCTCGCGACGAAGAGGTGATAGACACAGAAGAACACACAAACGCAACAAAAGGCGGATCCATCGAGGAGAAACCAGCATCGGACTCATTCGAAGACCCGCCGGCATCGCAGTCAAAACCACACGCTTGCTCAGACTGCCACAAAACTTTCAAATTTGCGTCGTTTCTGGCCGCACACCGAGTGATCCACACCGGAGAGCAGCCTCACAGATGCTCCCAGTGCGGACGATGTTTTTCCTTCCGGCAATCTTTGGAACGACACCGGCAGACGCACGACACCGGCAAGAGCTACGAATGCGGCGTCTGTCCCACGGCGTTTAGCTCGTTAGCGGACAGAAACGCGCACCGTAAGCTAGCTCACGCGCAAGACGGGGTTTTGGGTTGTGGGCGATGCGGGAAAAGGTTTAAGCATAGACTGGCGTTGGGAAGACACATGGACAAGCACAAAGAGAGAGGTGAGGAAGAGGAAGTCCAGAGCGGCGAGGGAGGCAAGACGACCCAACCGACGGAAGAGCGAAGCCAAGAGGTCGAATCGTGCGAAGTTGCGGCTAACGACGGGAGACTCACGGACGAGGTCGGAGTGCGAACGAGCGGGCGAAGACGCAAGCCCACGATGAAGAGTGCGAGTTTACAGATGAAGAGTCGGAGGCAGAAGGAGCGAGAGGGAGAGGGGGAGATGAAAAGGTGAGACTTATCCACTCATCTGTGCTGCTAAAAGTACTGGTCTCATCCCTGCACTGAAAACCGATAAATATATGAGCGTTTGAAAAGACAACATGACACGCGACATCACATGTTCACTGCTTTCGACCATGGTATGTGTGCTATGTGTGATCAAATCTCCATGGAAGTTTTCTCTCTCTGGTCTCGCCGATCTGGTCTTTCTCTGGTCTCGCTCTCTGGTCTCGCTCTCTGGTCTCGCTCTCTGGTCTCGCTCTCTGGTCTCGCTCTCTGGTCTCGCTCTCTGGTCTCGCTCTCTGGTCTCGCTCTCTGGTCTCGCTCTCTGGTCTCGCTCGCTGGTCTCGCTCGCTGGTCTCGCTCTCTGGTCTCGCTCTCTGGTCTCGCTCTCTGGTCTCGCTCTCTGGTCTCGCTCTCTGGTCTCGCTCGCTGGTCTCGCTCGCTGGTCTCGCTCGCTGGTCTCGCTCGCTGGTCTCGCTTGCTGGTCTCGCTCGCTGGTCTTGCTCTCTGGTCTTGCTCTCTGGTCTCTCTCTGGTTGCTCTCTAGTCACTCTCTGGTCTCCCTCTCTGTCTCATTCTGGTCTCTCTTAGGTCTCTCCCGTCTCCCTCTCTGGTCTCAGAGACTGTTCTATCCCTGGTCTCTCTCTGGTCCCTCCCTGGTCTCTCTCTCTGGTCTCAGACTGGTCTCTATCTGGTCTCTCTCTCTCCGGTCTCAGACTGGTCTTTCTCTGGTCTCCCTCTCTGTCTCTCTCTGGTCTCTCTCTGTTCTATCCCTGGTCTCTCACTGGTCCACTTTTTCGCTGTAAGCTTTTAACTGTTGTACCTTTTGGAAGGCGACCTTGAGTGCCCAGAAACGTGCCATATAAATAAAATCATTATTATTCATATTAATTATTATTATAATTTATTATTATTAGCTATTAAAGTACTTCTTTGTACATTTATTTTTAGATTAGATATATATAGATTGTATATATATTGAACTCCCCTTCACCTTGTGTTTATTTGTCAATGATTTTCTTGTCTCCTTCAGTTCTGAGCATTCTTATGGAGCATCCACAGCCCCAATCAAAAGTGGAGAAGAAAGTAAGTTCCTACTTGATGAAGATTATGTTTATGTCGTGGCAAATGTGATTTTGGAGAAGCTAGGGGTGAGAATTTTAATTATGTTTTAGTCTTTTATTGTGCAGCTCTTTGGAATCTATTGATGATTATATAATTAAAGTGGATTGGATTGAATGTTGGCTGCAATACAGTGAGTGGCCTCTGGGCACGAACACTCAACAGGCTGAAGCTAATGCCCTCTCCATGCACCCAAACCAAATGATTCACTCTACTCTACACTTACTCTACCTGTTTTTGTTTCCATTACCGTGGCGGCACGGTGGCTGAGTGGATAGCACTCTTGCCTCTCAGCAAGAAGGTCCTTGGTTCGAATCCCGGCCGGACAAGGGCCTTTCTGAGTGGAGTTTGCATGTTCTCCCCGTGTCTGCGTAGGTTTCCTCCGGGTACTCCGGTTTCCCCTACCACTAAAAATATGTACAATAGGTCTGGCATGCGCCTCCTGTTCGGCGACCCCGCTCCCATCTCTGTGTGGAGTGAGAGGACAAGTGCCCAAAAATAACAATTGTAAACCGCTTTGTGACTCTGGTCTGTGAAAGGCGGTATATAAATAAAGCTTACTTACTTACTTACTTACATTACACTTTTGTATCTTAGAACCAAAGCCAAGGCCAACCCCAGGCTTAGGTACTGAAAAAGGTCAGAGTAGAGAGTAGAGAGTAGAGAGTAGAGAGTAGAGAGTAAAGAGTAAAGAGTAAAGAGTAGAGAGTAGAGAGTAGAGAGTAGAGAGTAGAGTAGAGTAGAGTAGAGAGTAGAGTAGAGTAGAGTAGAGTAGAGTAGAGTAGAGTAGAGTAGAGTAGAGTAGAGTAGAGTAGAGTAGAGTAGAGTAGAGTAGAGTAGAGTAGAGTAGAGAGTAGAGAGTATGTCCATTAAAAAAATAAAAATAAATTGTTTTTTGAAAAGCTGTATCAGATATTCAAAGAGTTCACAGCACGTTTCTTTTAGGCTCCCAAAACGAGGTACCCCAGCTTTAAATAGTTCTGGTTTGATTGGATAAAACTCAGGCTCTTCTTAAATTTATTATTCCTTTGTAAAATTAGCGCTACTTTTTATGCTTTGTCTTTAGCTGCTGTGGCTTCGGCTTCTGCGCCCCGCCGCTCACAAGAAGAGGAAGTCCAACAACATGTTGATGCCTCTCACTCCGACCGACCAGAAGTGTCGCGAAGTGAAGACGGACGACATGAATGCACTCACTGCCCCAGGACATTTAAGACTCCCTCTCTCCTCAAGGCACATCTGCGAACCCACACGGGCGAACAACCGTACCTCTGCTCCCAGTGCGACCGCAGGTTTACCTCCAAACAGGCTCTGGACAGACACAAGCTGCTACACGACACCTCTGAGCTCAAATGCACCATCTGCGGCCAGAGTTTTGCGTCTTCGCTGGATTACAAGCGTCACAGCAAGACGCACAAGCAAACAGGCGCTTATCGCTGCCAGAAATGCGGCAAGAATTTCGCCTGGAAGTCTGCGTTCGTCCGCCACTCCAGGTCCTTCTGCTCCAAAGACGACGGCAGGCTCCAATGCGCGCACTGCGAGCTGAGTTTTGCCGACACCCGCGGTCTGAGAGCCCACCTCCAGGAGCAGCACGAGTCCCGGCTCCACACGTGCGTCTGCGGGAAAAGCTTCGCGCACAAGTCGGCTTTGACCTCCCACCGGCGCATCCACGAGAAAGACAGGCCGCACGTGTGTAGCCAGTGCGGGAAGGGGTTCCTCTACAGGGGCGGCTTGAGCGCGCACGCCAAAACCCACTCCGAGGAAATGCCGTTCGCGTGCCGGTTCTGCGGGAAAGCTTTTAAACGCGAACGCAACATGAAGCAGCACGAGCGGGGGCACACGCGAGAGGACGTGTTCCAGTGCGCGCAGTGCGACAAGAGCTTCGTGTACAAGGCCACGCTCGAGAGGCACGCGCTCACACATTCGGGCGAGCGTCCCTTCCTGTGCGCGGACTGCGGGAGGGGCTTTCTCTCGCACGCGGAGCTGCTGAAGCACGAGCGCTTCCACACGGGCCACACGCCGTTCGAGTGTCGGCACTGCGGCAAGAGGTTCACCCAGTCGTGCTACCTAACCGTCCACCTGAGGTACCACACGGGCGCCAAGCCGTACGCCTGCGCCGACTGCGACAAGAGCTTCCTGAGCGCCAACCGGCTGAAGAGGCACCGGCGGACGCACACCGGGGAGCGACCGTACGTCTGCGGCGAGTGCGGGAAAGGATTCAGACAGTCGTACCACCTCACGGTGCACCAGAGGACGCACGCCATCCTGGATTAAAGACACACGTTTATTAGAGAATTAGAGACCGAGACCGACGTGATTTTATGTATTTCTAGCTCATTTAGCTCATTAATGCATAAACATTTAAGATACGATAAGATAGATAAGATAAGAGTTCCTTTATTTGTCCCACAGTGGGGAAATTTCGTTGTTGCAGCGCACATACAGGACAGTAGTAAGAGAACACAGGGATCACACAATATATACAAAATTAGCAGTAGTTATGTTTCTTAACTAGCATAACTGGCAGTTCTGGACAATTCAATTAAATTCAATGTATTTTTGTATCGCCCTAAATCACAGCAGTAGTTAACTCACAGGACTTAACAAATAAGTTGTTTCACGGACACAGATTAGAGAATCAAACAGTTCAAACACAGGAAATGCTATGTACTGTATCAATTTTGTGATTTTAAGGTGATACACAAAAACGGATAAGTATCATTAGAAATGTGTTGGAAAGGCTCATAGTTTGTAGTTCAGACAGAAGACTGAAGCACTGAAAAACTGCAAAAATCTGTTAAAGCCTTTATTAAACATGGCAAAAGAGGTTAAAATTAGGCCTACGCGTTTCAGCCTTCTGGCCTGACAGTTTGCCCTTCACAAAGTCATGTTTTGAAGAGCCACATCTATTTTAGCGCCTACAAAAAATATAAAAAGTTACACCCCTTCTTGAAAACATCCTCCTAATATCTCCTGCCAATAACAAAACTCGCTGAAGATTGTACCAAGAGGAATATAACTTTCTGGCAACACTGAGATAAATAAACTCTGCTGATGTTGTCCTTTTATGGCAAGGCAAATTTATTTGTATAGCACAATTTCACACACAAGGCAACTCAAAGATATGAACAAAATAAAATAGCATTAAAATAATAAATAATCACAGTACATAAAAAAGTATCTTGGTCCTACTCAAAAATTGCCTATTATTATGTAAATATGTATACAAGATTTAAATAAAAACGCTTTATAAGCAGAGACCGATTTATTGAGACTGAAGTTATATCACTTGATTTGACATTCAGGAGAAGTGATGAGTTGATGACCACTTCTACTTCAGAGCCACCTAAAATAGTCAAATAGTGACTCCCAGGGCTCTGTCGATGTAGTACGCAAGATATGACCTTTTTCCAATGACAATGAAGACGGTGAGTTGTGGTCATTTAATGCCTGTTAATCATAGGATATAAGTTAGATACCTCAGCTTTAAACAGTGTAAAAGCATGGTCTGTCTTTGAGGTGTGCGCATCTGTTACGTTTTCTAATCTACAACTTTGTGATTTAGGGTGGAACAAAAACATAAAGATAATGCTTAATATTTTCACTTTTGTTGTTTTATTTAAAGTGAATGTCACTTTTAAAATTTCTACGAGACAGACTGGGTAGCTCCGCCCACACTTGCATCTGCAGCTTCCTGATTGGACGAAATGTATTCAAATCCCTGAGGCTCTCGGTCATTGGTTTAACTATTCTCCTCCAACGAAACTTCTCCCATCATTGTTATAAAGCTGTTTACCCCGTAGAACTCAGATATAGAAATATTTGATAAAAAAGTTTATTTCTGCTATTTTTGGAAAGCGGGATTCAAGGACTGAATTTGGTGATGCAGCATACTTGGGTTCTTCGGTACATACATTAGTTTTGTTATTTTATACAGCGCTTCTCTGGACTCTCAAAGACGCTTCACATGTCATTATTCATTCACTTCATACTCTGCGGCAATAAACTACTGTAGCCACAGCTGCCCTGGGGCACACTGACAGAGGCAAGGCAACCAGTCTGTGCCATCAGCCCCTCCCACCACCACCAACCATCTGCACACACACCAGACTCGTTCTAGCTGAAGGTGAAGTGTCTTGCCTAAGGACACAACAATAGTTTACAGCTGCAGCCGTCCACTGTGGCTCCTGGTGTTCCCAGAGGTCTCCCATCACAGTACTAACCAAGCCCTGCCCTGCTTAGCTTTAACCTCCAGGTGGTGCCACAAACATGTTTTCATAAATAATTGTTGGAAATGAACACTGATGTAAACATGAAATACAAGAGGTTTCTGACATCACCTTTAATTTGAAAATAAAACTCAACGAGTGACGGACGCTGAAGGTGAAGCTGTGAAACACGACGTCTCTGCTACATTTCAACAGGAAAATCTAGGAAATTACATCGGCTCTCGGTGCAAACAAGTTATTAAAGTAAAAATAAAATAAGACACGCAGAAAAATATTTAAATTAAATTAAATTAAAATCTCCATAACTTTTCTTAAATGACTTCATTACTACGGAAATGCACTGAGTACAATAGATGGGATTAAAATGGAATAAAAGGCATTGTGCTCTGTGCCTAAGACCTCACTTGACAATTGTTTGTTTTTGTTTTTTCATTATTGTTGCTATTTTTTTGTCTCTTTTTTGGTAAATATACAATTTGAATTCAACTTATTATTTCTTTGTTGAGAATCCTTTAAATAATGAATACATTTTTTCCCTTTGTGTTTAAAATGCATCGTGTCTGTTATTCACACCATCCTGGGATATTTATGTGTTAAAACTATCCCATTAGTGACTTACAAATGATATTATTATTACATACTAAATGTTTACATTTTACTGTAATGAAAACCATTTGCTTTTTCATGACTCGCAGCGACAGCAGAATGAACCCAGTCATGGATCTGGTTCCGTCAGAAGGACCCAGCCTGTCTGAGCAAACCCTGAACCGGTCGGTCTTCCCTCTGGCATGTGGTCCGACCATAGACTGCACACCTGGGACACGTGGGTGGGGCCTGGTCTCACTCTTTATTTAACCCTGGGAACAAGGCGTGGCACCAGCCGCAGCAACACACCAGCAACACACCAGCAGCAGCAGCCTCATCCCAGAGAGGAGCAGACACTTTGGGACAGAGATCCAGCTTTAGGTCCATCCAACTCTTCCAGGAGACATGGCGTTCTTTAAGAAGTTTTTCAACAACGCCATCAAAGACAGAAAATCTGATGATGATACAGTGACGGTGAGTCTGGGAATATTTGCGTTCACAAGGATAGGGGTAACTTTCAAGTGACAACACTGGGATGAGATCTAGTTACTACACAGACAGACAGACAGAAAAAAATCTGTATTTGCATTTAAAACACATGCAAATTTAAGCAAGGTTTTCCCATCACAGCTTCCATGCTCTAAACTCAAAAGCTTGACAGTTCCATAAGGGGCACAAAACAGATTACAAAGAAAAACCTGGCTCTACAAACTGCTAATGTTTTAAAGCCAGGGTACCAAACTTTCCAACCACAAACATAGGAGATTTGTAATTTCAAGGCATTAAACTACAGTAGTTCCCGGCTTGTTTTCTATTCTTCTCATGCATTTTACGCCATTTTCACATCTTTTAGATCAGCTTTTTCAGGCAGAAAAATGAAAAAGAGAAGATCACCCTCACTCGGCCAATCAGCTCTCTGCCCAAAGCGTCAAATAGTGACTCACAGGGATCTTTCTTAAACAAAAGATAACGTGTTTTCTATAAGATGGACGAAGACTGCATGTTGTGGTGTGTTGTTCACAAAATGTTACTAGTGTGTGTGTGTGTGTTTCTATCTTGGCATGTGTGTGTCTCTATTTGTATCTGTGAATGTGTCACCTCCATTCAACAGTGTATTTTCATTGGTGCCAAAATGCCTGTGTGACTAATCATCTGTGTTTGACAAATGACTATTATTCACACAGAACGGTATTTGTGGAGCTGCAAAAAGGAGGACTGTTTGAACTCTGGTCTTGCTTTGGTCTGGCTTTGGTCTTGCTTTGGTCTGTCTTTGGTCTCTCTCTGGTCTCCCTCTGATCTCCCTCTGGTCCCTCTCTGGTCTCTCTCTGGTCCCTCTCTGGTCCCTCTCAGGTCTCTCTCTGGTCCCTCTCTGGTCCCTCTCTGGTCCCTCTCTGGTCTCTCCCCTTCTGTGGATGTAGTAGCAGTTTCTCAGGCTTCCTAACAATGGTGTTTCTTGTTCTGGAGAATATTATGGAATGGAGAATGGACAGACTTTAGAACACTGTCCAGAAAACGCACATAATCATAAATATTCTTGTGTCTGCAGGTGAAGGAGAAACCAAAGCCCAAATACTACGGCACCGTGTCTCCGTACCCAAACTTCAAGGCCAGCCAAGACGCACAGGTCCTGCAGAGCGCCATCAAGTCCCACGGTAGCTTTGGTTCTGCCTCGGATTTTTGAGAAAATGTCTTTTACCAATGTGAATGTTGTGTGTGAACTGGTCGGCCCTGGATCTACAGATTCCCACAGATGTCAGAAGAGAGAGTTCTAACCTTTTAGTTCAACCATTTTAAATTGTAGAAATGTTGTAATTTATAGAAATGCTTTAATTAGTTTTTCTCACTAAATTAGTTTTTTGCAACATTTTGACAGTATCACTTTTGTAGAGCACTTTGGTCATCCCTGTTCTTTTAATAATGCTTCAGAAATAACATTGGGAATTGGAGAAAATAATACTTCTGCCAATCACAAGAGCAAAGATCTTGGTAATAATCTCAAACCCAAGAGGCATTTCCAAACTTCATTTTTCTTTGCTTTGGAGATAAGATAAAATAAAGGGAACCTTTTATTTGTCGATGTCAATGTTGCAGCGCACATACAGGACAGCAGTATAAGCACACAGGCAGCACACAACATTTTCTTTAGTCTCTTTTTGTTTACAATGGATTTAAAGAAGTGCCGTCTGTGATTTGCAGACGTGGACGAGGACGTGATCATCTCTGTGCTCGTCATGAGGAGCAACGAGCAGCGGCAGAAGATCAAGGCTGTGTACGAGGCCACCACCGGAGAGGTAAGACCAGACTGTACTCAGGCGGACCATGCTAACTCGCTAGCTCCATGAAGCCCAATAGAGAAGCACTCATTATGTCAAGCCCCGGCGATCCAAGATGGCGTCCTATTGAGATCAAGGGCTTGTGTTCAGCTGTGCATTTGCCACCGTGTGCACAGAGAGTAGCGGAACTCGGCCATATTTGGGCCTTTCTCTGGTCCTCCCGGTTCTGCCCGGTGAATGAGCTCCCATGATGCTTTGCGCCAATTATGTGTGTGTCGCTCTCTGGCACGTGTACATAGGGGTAAGCAGCATAGTGACCAATTAGACGCTGCTGATTAGAGCGGCAGGAGACAAACGAGCAGAGTTTGTGGCGCTAAAGTGTGGATTTGAAGAAAATTGAAGAATTTAAGATGAAGAAAAGTTTAAGGTGACAAGGGACACTAAAATCTTATCTTTATGAAAGCTGTAGGTTCTCTGTCAGCTGAGGTCGGGCAGTTTTAGTTTACATTGAGTTTTATGGAGAACATTTCTGGGTAGCACACGTGAATTTAGTCTTTAGTTTAGTCTGCCGTCCCGAAATCTGGTTTTGAACACTAATTGTTTCAGTTTGAGTTTAAAACCCGTCCGGTCTGAGTTCAGTTTATGCTCTGGACTTAGAGTTTCAGAGCTTTACACCCTGGACAGAGAAAACAGACTGCCCAACTGGGGTTCTTCTGGGGGGCACAGTGATGGATGAAGTTTGGCTCCTATCGACTCGTACTTTAAAGTAAACTCCTCCAGCTCAGTAACCGTTTCTGTCACACTCACCATTTATGGGCTAAAAATCCATGGTTTATTGTTCTCTTTGATCCTGGTGTTTTATATTGTGACGTTGTTTTTGTAAATCCAGATATGAGCCATTTAAGGATTGACCAATCAGAAGCCTTCATTCAAATGTTGTGATGCTGTAGTGATTGTGTGTTGTGGTCAGCCTCTGGTCAAGGCTCTGAAGTCTTCTCTGAGAGGGGACCTGGAGGACGTGACTTTGGCTCTGCTCATGACCCCACCTCAGCTGGACGCCTACTGCATCAGGAAGGCCACCAAGGTAACACACACACGGACAGGCGCACACACACGGACAGGCGCACACACACGCACGCAGAGCTGTGAGTTTGGTCAGACGGCCGTGTCTTGGTAGATTTGCAGTTGTGCCATTTCCGCAGGATTCAGTCATTCTCTTAAACACACACTGCTTGGGCAGCGACCCAGCGGACTGTAACTTGGACTTTTACTTTTAAATCTGTATTGTTCTTGTGTAGCTTAGCTCTTTCGGGTTTGTGTTCAAACAACTTCAATGGAGAACAAAACTATCGTCCAACCGGAAGTAGCAAACATTTAAAATAACTCAACATTAATTATTGTCGCTCTTTTAGCTCAACCAATACTGGTCAAATAATCAAATCACCAATTATAAAAAAATAGGGAAGTATCTTCAACAGTCACAATTTAAAGCTTTTAATTGTAATGATAACGATGACCTGCAAAGGGTGTGTTGCAGCGTTTGGGAACAGATGAAGATGTTCTGGTGGAGATTCTGGCCACGAGGAGCAAAGAGCAGATCCAGGAGATCGCCAATGTCTTCAAACACGGTCCGTGGGGTTTCTCAGACTCAGTATCAATATTCTAATTCTAGATCAACTTTAACATCAATCCTTTCAATAGACATGTCTCTGATCTGTCTCTCTTGCCCTAGTATGTGTATATGTATGTATACAGTGCCTTGCGAAAGTATTCGCATTTCAACATTTCGCCACATTTCAGGCTTCAAACATAAAGATATAAAATTTAATTTTTTTTGTCATGAATCAACAACAAGTGGGACACAATCGTGAAGTGGAACGAAATTTATTGGATAATTTAAACTTTTTTAACAAACTGAAAAGTGGGGCGTGCAATATTATTCGGCCCCTTTACTTTCAGTGCAGCAAACTCAGTCCAGAAGTTCAGTGAGGATCTTTGAACGATCCAATGTTGTCCTAAATGACTGATGATGATAAATAGAATGCACCTGTGTGTAAACAAGTCTCCGTATAAATGCACCTGCTCTTTGATAGTCTCAGGGTTCTGTTTAAAGCGCAGAGAGAACCATGAAGACAAAGGAGCACACCAGGCAGGTCAGAGATACTGTTGTGGAGAAGTTTAAAGCCGGATTTGGATACAAAAAAAAATCCCAAGCTTTAAACATCTCAAGGAGAACTGTGCAAGCAATTATATTGAACTGTAGATTTGCGGTGGTCTGATACTCCTTCCAAGACCTCGCCGTCCCTCCAAACTTTCATCTCAAACAAGGAGAAGACTGATCAGAGATGCAGCCAAGAGGCCCATGATCACTCTGGATGAACTGCAGATAACTACAGCTGAGGTGGGAGAGTGTCCATAGGACAACAATCAGTCGTGCACTGCACAAATCTGGCCTTTAAGGAAGAGTGGCAAGAAGAAAGCCATTTCTCAAAGATATCCATAAAAAGTCTCGTTTAAAGTTTGCCACAAGCCACCTGGGAGACACACCAAACATGTGGAAGAAGGTGCTCTGGTCAGATGAAACCAAAATCGAACTTTTTGGCCACAATGCAAAACTATATGTTTGGCGTAAAAGCAACACAACTCATCACCCTGAACACACCATCCCCACTGTCAAACATGGTGGTGGCAGCATCATGCTTTGGGCCTGCTTTTCTTCAGCAGGGACAGGGAAGATGGCTAAAATTGATGGGAAGATGGATGGAGCCAAATACAGGACCATTCTGGAAGAAAACCTGTTGGAGTCTGCAAAAGACCTGAGACTGGGACGGAGATTTATCTTCCAACAGGACAATGATCCAAAACATAAAGCCAAATCTACAATGGAATGGTTCACAAATAGACGTATCCAGGTGTTAGAATGGCCAAGTCAAAGTCCAGACCTGAATCCAATCGAGAATCTGTGGAAAGAGCTGAAGACTGCTGTTCACAAACGCTCTCCATCCAACCTCACTGAGCTCAGGCTGTTTTGCAAGGAAGAATGGGCAAGAATTCCAGTCTCTCGATGTGCAAAACTGATAGACATACCCCAAGCGACTTGCAGCTGTAATTGCTGCAAAAGGTGGCGCTACAAAAGTATTAGCGCAAGGGGGCCGAATAATATTGCACGCCCCACTTTTCAGTTTTTTATTTGTTAAAAAAGTTTAAATTATCCAATAAATTTCGTTCCACTTCACGATTGTGTCCCACTTGTTGTTGATTCTTGAAAAAAAATGTTTTTTTTTATATTTGAAGCCTGAAAGGTTCAAGGGGACCAAATACTTTCGCAAGGCACTATGTGTGTGTGTGTATATATATATATATATATATATATATATATATATATATATATATATAATAAAAATTTTTAATTAATTAATTATTATTATCTCCCACACATGGCACCAGTGAGAGAAGGCCTTTGTTTTGTTCCTGATCCCTCTCCTCTAAACACCAGATACCTCTGACTCTGACACAAACTCAGAGTTGGAGGAAAATAACTATTATGTTGAAGTGTGTGAAGAAATGACAGACGACAAAGAATGTGTTTTTACTGCAGTGTTTGTGTGAATTCCTGTGTGTGTGACTTGGTTTTGTCATTTTGTTTTGTCGTTGAAAGTTGGTCGTATGGCCAAACATTGTTTAAACTTCATTTAAAAAAACAAAACTGTGTTGCATTTAAATTTAACTCTAAAAGTCCCAGTTTTGTAAGTAAAATCACTGGGCGAATGTACATTTTTGCTCTGAGCAAATGTTTTATTTATTTTTATTTTTTCAATTTGGTAGTTCTACCTTCACCTCCCACAGCAGTCATTTTGACTGGTCAATTCATTTGAATTTATAATTCAAATATTGCCATTATTGCTCACTTTGCAACCAACATTCTATAGCAGTCAAAGCCCCTGGTGGCTGGTGCTGGTCCTAGTCCTGGTCCTAGTCCTGGTCCTGAGCAGGGTCAGTGTAGTTTTCTACCAGAGAAGAGCCTGTGCTAATTACCAACGCAACACACTGTGGAAAGAACAGAGCTGACGGTAAACAAACTGTTTAGATTCCAGTGTTGTTGTGTGTTGTGTAGAGTACGGCCGTTCACTGGAGGAGGTGCTGAAGAGTGAGGCCCGAGGAGACTTTGAGAAGGCCCTGCTCGCCCTGTACCACGCCAACCGGGACACCAGCACCGAGGTGGACATGAACCTGGCCCACAAGGACGCAGAGGTACATCCCACATCCAACACCTCTTTCTCTTTAAACATTGTTACAGCATGATTCCAAAAACGGATTTATGGGCAATACTTTTGTTTTGAAAGAAAGAAAACTGATGTCTTTGTGGTACAATGACATCTCATTAACCTTTTATTTAACCAGGAAAGATTCTCAAAGTTGTCAAAGTTCGGGTCTCAGAGGGAGGGGAGCTATTGCACATGTTTTAGTGTTGGGGGAAATGGGAGAACCTGGAGGAAATCCACACAGACAGTTTAAAAACGACTCTGGTCTGTGACTAACGTTGATGTAACATGGAGAAAAACTCAGTAGTCGATGTTGCACATGAGCTCTACTTTAAGCTTTGCCTCTCTCCGACGTGACAGACCCGTTACAGACTCCTTCCCATTGAACTGAATGAGCAGAGGGACTTTTTGTTTGCAGATTCTGTTTGAGGCCGGGGAGAACAGGAGCGGGACCCAGGTGGACACCTTCATCGAGATCCTGACCACTCGCAGCGCTGCCCAGCTCTCCAAGAGTGAGTCCCTCTGCGCCCGCACACTTTACACAGATGGACAATGCTAACACAATAGCACGCTAACACGCTAACTCGGTCAAGAAGTGCCCATTGTGAAGTTTGCCTCTAATTCGCTCTGGCTCCTATTGACTTGGATAAAAAAATCGAAAAGTTAAATCCCCTAGTAACTGTTTGTGGCACACTCACTATTTTGGGCTTTATTAAGTGGTCAGGCAAACCGGAGCACTCGGAGGAAAACCTACCACTACCTCTAAAAACAATTGTTGGAAATGTAATGAGTGAGTGAAGGATGGTGATGGTGTCTCTCTTCTGTCGCCACCGTGTGGATAGAATGGGAATTACAGGTTTACTAAAATTGTAAAGTGCTTTTTGTGACCTTGGTTTTTTCTTATTTTCACTTCACAAATCTGGTGTTTTATGGTTGAGGGGCAAGAAGAATATGGAGGATTCATGCAAAAATGTTATGTATGGCTCTTCTACGTCCCCTGTGTCGCATAAGGTGGGGGGTGCATCATGCTGTAGGTTGTGTGAGTGAGTGTGTGTGTATTGTGTAGACGTCGCATGATGTGGTTTGTTGTGTTTTGTGTCAGCGTTCCAGAGATACGCCTGTGTGAGCGACCTGTCCCTGCCCAAAGCCCTGCAGGCCGAGCTCAAGGGCGACATCGAAGACTGCCTCGTCGACATCGGTCTGACTCCTCCACCTCCTCCTCTTCTCACCTTCTCTGTGCTCTCCTCTCCATCCTCCCTCCCTCCCTCCCTCCTCTGGTCCTTCCACCGATGTCACTCTCATCTGCTCTCTCTCTCTGTGGGCACTCTCTCGGTCTCTCTGCGGTCACTCTCTCTGACTCCACCCCTCCTCCTCTTCTCTTTCCTCTCTTCCCTCTGGTCCTTTCACTAATGTCACTCTCTCCTCTGCCCTCTCCACTCCTCTCTCCTCTACTCTGTCTGTCTCTCTCTCTCTCTCTGGTCTCTCTCCTCATTCTCCCTCCTCCGTGTCTCCTCTACTCCCTCCTCTGGTCCTCCCACTGGTCTCTGGACCTCTCGCTCTCTCTCCTCATCCTCCCTCCTTCTCCTCTATTCAACTCCTCTGATCTCTCCTCTCCCTTCTTCCTCTAGTCCTTTCACTGTCTCTCACTTCTGCTCTCTCTGGACCAGTCTCCTCCTTCCTCCTTCCACTGGTCCCTCTCTCTCCTTTGCTCTCTCTTTCTCTCGCTGTGGTTTCTCTCTCTCCTCATTCTCCCTCCTCTAATCCTTCCACTGTCGCTTACTTCTGATCTCTCTCTCTGTGGTCGCTCTCTCTGGACCAGCCTCTCTCTCTCCTCATTCCTCCTCCTTTTCTCTCCACCAATCCTTTCTTCCTCCTCTTTCTCCTCTTCACGTCTTAATAAACTAAAATGTTGTGTTGCAGTTAAAGTTTGTTGGAACACACCAGCGTTCTTTGCTGAGAAGCTGCACGCCGCCATGGATGTGAGTGTGCGCCTCCTCCTCCCCCTCTCACAACCCTTCTTTCTTCACTCCTCTTGCCTTCTCTCCTCCTCTCCTCCTCTAACCCCAGTAAATGTTCTCTCTCCTCCTCTAGCTCCCGGCAAATGTGCTCTCTCCCCCTCTCTCCTCCCCTTCTCTTTATAAAGTGATATATGTAATTTATTTGCCCACTCATCTTGTGCCCCTCCTTCTGTTCTGTGACTGGCGATCCAATCCATTTATTTATATAGCACATTTCATAACAAGTTTCCAAAGTGCTGCTTAATAACAGACGGCGATGCAACACTGACATTTCCCCACCGTCCCAGGGCCATGGCACCTGCGAGGCGTCTCTGATCCGGGTCCTGGTGAGCCGCTCGGAGGTGGACCTGAAGAAGATCGTGGAGGAGTACCACGCCATGTACAACCGCTACCTGCAGGAGGACATCGTGGTAACGCCTCCTCCTCTGCCATGACCCGCAGCTGTGTTTAGCTCCATCCAGGCTATAGGCTCCATTTAGATCCAGCCACGCTACAATACCAGGAACTCTGTATACATGAAGGAAATATTTCATTTTTATAGCTCCGTTCATACACAGAGCCACTCCTGCTTTATGTAACACCACATAAGGGGAAAATTAAAGCTGGGCTACGTGACTTCCTTAAAGTGGTTCTCACCCCCGCTCCTCGGAGCTTACGTTACTCACATTTCCTGTTCAAATCTTCCTCTAAATGGGCGTAGCCTGGAGGACTAAAGGGGGCGTGAACGAGACTGGGCCGTTTACATTGCTCTGGGCGGGGCGCTGCTGACGTCAGGTCCAACTTCTGTGCCAGTGTTGGCGCCAGATTCAAAATTCAAATGTAGTAATACAGGTCGCCAGCAGATGGCGCCTCACAGACGGTTTTAGGCAGAAAGTCTAACTTCCAACTAATTTGCACCAAAGTGACAAGATTATGACCAGGATATGTAGACAACACTATTGGACACTCATTTATACCGTTTATCAGCAAAAAAAAGTGGATTTGAGGGTGAGTTGTCCTTTAAGCACAATCACTGTTTTCACATGCAAGCATTTCTGGGCATCTTTGGTATCTCTTTCTCTGGTGTTTCTCTCTTTCTCTCTGGCCTCTGTGTCTTTCTTTCTGGTCTCATTCCCCCTTTCTGGTCTCTCTCTCTCTCCCTTTTTCTGGTGTCTCTCTCGTTCCCTCTCTCTCTTTGGTCTCTCATTCCCCCTCTCTGGTCTCTCTCCCTCTTTCTGGTCTCTCTCTTTCTCTTTCTGGTCTCATTCCCCTCTCTGGTCTCTCTCTCTCTCCCTTTCTCTGGTGTCTCTCCCTTTCTCTCTGGTGTCTCTCTCGTTCCCTCTCTCTCTCTGGTCTCTTTCCCTTTCTCTTTGGTCTCTCTCTCCCTCTTTCTGGTCTCTCTCTTTCTCTTTCTGGTCTCATTCCCCTCTCTGGTCTCTCTCTCTCTCCCTTTCTCTGGTGTCTCTCTCGTTCCCTCTCTCTCTCTGGTCTCTTTCCCTTTCTCTTTGGTCTCTCTTTCCCTCTTTCTGGTCTCTCTCTCTCCCTTTCTCTCTGGTCTCTTTGGTCTCTCTCTTGCTCTTTTTCATACTCATTACAAAATCAAGGCATACTTTACAGCGCCCCCTGCCTGTGAAAGCCAGATCCCAATACACCTCTGAAGTTAAGCAGGGAACGGCTTATTTAGTACTGTGATGGGAGACCTGCATCTATTTCTCCATTTTTAAATCAATTATCTGATGTGTTTTTCAGCGGGACACAGACGGCCATTACCAGAAAGTTCTACTGGGACTGTGTGGACCCACCTAAGCTCCTCCCAGACCCAGAGACCCGGACCACCTCATCCTGAGACCCAAGCTGCAGAAGAGTCCTCCACTGTGTGACTGGACTGAAGAAATTGAAAAACAAAAATGTATATTTACATAAATCCTGGGGAAAAAAATGAATTGTATGTTATTCTATTTTCCAAAAGAGTGCTCTGATCCCTGCTACAATAAGAATAACAGACCTGGAGGTGTTTTTGGCTCCATCCACGCTCAAAACGGGAACTACTGTCACAAACACCATTTCTGCTACACCAGTGCCTGTTACATGTCTGCGTTTAGAGATGTCAGTATCTGAGAAAGAAAACAAACAATAAAAATGACTGCTGTGAAGCTGTGTGTTTGGATTGTGTTTTATTACTGATTTAAAAAAAACACAGCAAAAAAATTCCTGTCTGTGATGGTGGGACCGCTGAATTTGGTCTCCCTTGTCTTGACATTGGATTGTTGTTTAAGTTAACATTTTAATTAGTCATATTAGGCTTTATATATATATATATAATTGTATACTGAAAGGTTGTATTGTAATTCACTTTGGCTCTGAGAAGACTTGGACTTGTTTGTTAAATACCAGGAGGAAGCAGGCTTTGTAAACGCTGATATGGAGTTGTGCCTTTAGTTGTGTTGGTCCTTCCTTTCCTATCTGCGTATGAAGATTTGTCTTGTACTATCAGGAGCTTAGACTCTTTACACTGGTTAGATATCAGCACTAACCGTTTACAGCCTCATTTTGATCCTTCTCTCAAAATGAGCCCTTGAGGTTTCTCACTTTTCTGTGATTTTTCTTTGTGTTTTGGAGTGGTTCCTTGATGCAGGTGGGTCTAAGGACAGTGATGATCCTGGACAGTTTTACAGTTTATGAACATTTTCAGACCGTTCTCTCTGAACCAATGGCTCCATGTGTTTTTTTAAATGCATTCCTTGTGTTCAAACTGAGGATTCTCTGATCTGTTGTTGTCGAATCCAAAACTTTTTAAAGTCCTCTGAAACCACTGCTGTTGTGATTTAGGGCTGTACACAAAGAAATTGAATGAAAATATAAAAAGGTAAACATATTCACAGCCTGGAGTGAAACCTCAGAAACTGGTCGAACCGGTTACAAACCAGACCAAAAGTAAAGCGACACCAAGTTGTATGATACTTTACGGAAAGACGTGACGCAGTGAGTATCTCTTATAACCAACATTTAAATAACACTAATATTGGAATAACACACACTGGTTTGTCCTCCGTCTGCATCTGTCTCCTTCTGTCAGACTGTAGAAGGAGTACAAACACACACACACACACACACATGAATGAGGACCCCAGATCTGTGGACTCACTTTGGGCGAGGGCTGGAGTAAACCATATTTATCCTGAGGCTGAACATGTGAAAGTTTTTGAGGCTCATTTTTACATCTGTGGGTTTTCTACATGTTTTACTGAAGGTGCGACGACAGAGATTACGTTCAAAAGTTGTGAGAGGACTTGACTTTAACCAGATTTTGATGTTTTCTAGTTAGTTTGATTGGTTTAAGATTATTCTGAATACATCTCGTTTAGTTTAGTTTTGTTTAGTTAATTCAAAGAGACAGGGACAGTGTAAAAAAACATTAACCTCAAAGGGAAAGTTTGTTCCAGGTTATTGCTCAAGAGCTCATTTCCACCGTACTCCCAGGACTGAGGTTATGATACATTAAAATAACAAACACACAACACACTTGGATGTTTAGTTTACACGGACGGACAGTTTTGCCAAATTATACAACAAATATCAAGTCTTCCGGTGCACAATCTGTTAAAATCTCAAATTCATATTGCTGATTTATACAGGTCAAACACACACACAGAAATCACACAGTCCCTTCCCACACACATACTTCACACAGTGACTATGTTTGGAATGTAGTTTAAGGGTTGGCCCATTCATTTTATCTGACTGAGGCTGTAGACCCAGGACTGAGGCTGTAGATCCAGGACTGAGGCTGTAGACCCCGGACTGAGGCTGTAGACCCAGGACTGAGGCTGTAGACCCAGGACTGAGGCTGTAGATCCAGGACTGAGGCTGTAGACCCAGGACTGAGGCTGTAGATCCAGGACTGAGGCTGTAGACCCAGGACTGAGGCTGTAGATCCAGGACTGAGGCTGTAGACCCAGGACTGAGGCTGTAGATCCAGGACTGAGGCTGTAGACCCAGGACTGAGGCTGTAGATCCAGGACTGAGGCTGTAGACCCAGGACTGAGGCTGTAGATCCAGGACTGAGGCTGTAGACCCAGGACTGAGGCTGTAGATCCAGGACTGAGGCTGTAGACCCAGGACTGAGGCTGTAGACCCAGGACTGAGGCTGTAGACCCAGGACTGAGGCTGTAGACCCCGGACTGAGGCTGTAGACCCAGGACTGAGGCTGTAGATCCAGGACTGAGGCTGTAGACCCCGGACTGAGGCTGTAGACCCAGGATTGAGGCTGTAGATCCAGGACTGAGGCTGCAGACCCAGGACTGAGGCTGTGGATCCAGGACTGAGGCTGCAGACCCAGGACTTAGGCTGTAGATCTAGGAATGAGGCTGTAGACCCAGGACAAAGAAAGCTACCGTGCTGATGATAATATTTTTTTAATAAAATCTTTATGATTATTTGTCGGGTTCACATTTTTGAAAAAATTCTTGAGAAAATGAGGAATAACACATGGTATCTCATAATAACTCTGCACAGCTTTTAGCTCCCAAGAGTTTTTAATGTTATCACCACAAGATGTGACGTTTCGGGTCACTACCCTTCATCAGACATAAAGAAACCACAGGCTACACACCTGTATATATACACACAGTAATGACAGGTCACATGACTCATTCAATAGTCAAAAAATAAAAATAAACAAACAATGAAATTATCATTAAAGTGTAGCCCCCCTGAAGTTGATTGAGTTGATGTCTCCTCCTCATCAACTCCCAATTACTCAAACGTGAAGCCTACTGGATTTATACACTAGACACACTAAGTCCAAAGGGTCTAAACGAAGACTTTGATCTGAGACCTTTTCTATGATTCAATTTTTTGTGTGTGTCTTTAGACCTTCCTGTGAGTAAAGGTATCTTTTACTAGTGTAAATATTGAAAATTGTAAATTATAATGTAAATATGTGATGGTGTGAACATTTCACATTTTTTGGTAATGTGTATATTATTGTGTGTATATACGTATATGCTGTGGTACCGTCCCATCTCTATGCTATAGTATTTTTGTCATCACACTTCAGGGGGGCTACACTTTAATGATAATTTCATTGTTTGTTTATTTTTATTTTTTGACTATCGAATGAGTCATGTGACCTGTCATTACTGTGTGTATATATACAGGTGTGTAGCCTGTGGTTTCTTTATGTCTGATGAAGGGTAGTGACCCGAAACGTCACATCTTGTGGTGATAACATTAAAAACTCTTGGGAGCTAAAAGCTGTGCAGAGTCATCTCCTTTTCTTTTCATGTTTTCTATTATCGACTTTTTTTGCACGCTGCTCAGTATTGGATGTGCGCGTCAACCCCACTTTCTCTATCTCATAATAACTCACCATCAATGCTGTAAGTTCATAGTAATAACTGAAAATCATTTTAGGGGCCTTTAAAAACAGTCTGTTTTCTTTTGTGCTTGACACCTGTGAGTCAAACCATGGACTGTATACGGGCTGCTAACCTGCTAGCTTAAGGAAGCTCAAGGAAGCCCAATAGGGAAATGCTCATGGACAAAGTTTTGCTCCAACTCGTTCTGGTTCTTGCTGACATACATTGAAAAAGCCTAAACATGATTGAAGTAAAATATCAGTCTGTGGTGAGTAGTTTGATGTAATGTGGGGTTGTGACCAGCAGAGGGAGACAGAGCGCCGCAGTGACTTCGCATGTGTTTTCATCATTCTTAAAAACACTGATGCTTTTGACCAAAGACATTGTTATTATTGTTATGGTCATTATCGTTATTTACTTTGTGTTTTGCAAAAAATTGAACAAAAGTGTGCAATGGATTCTTTTGATTTCAGCCTTGACATCATGGAGCCAAGAAGACCTCTGCAACGGGACAGGTCCAAAGCCTTTTATGAAGGTGGTCCTGACGAGCAGAGGTGAGAGATACTACAGGGACCAGAGAGAGTCCAGTTTGGAGACCACAGGGACCAGAGAGAGTCCAGTTTGGAGACCACAGGGACCAGAGGGAGTCCAGTTTGGGGACCAGAGGGACCAGAGGGAGTCAGCTTTAGGGACCACAGGAACCAGAGGGAGTCCAGTTTGGGGACCACAGGGACTAGAGAGAGTCAGCTTTGGGGACCACAGGGACCAGAGCATTAGGAACCACAGGGACCAGAGGGAGGTAGCTTTGGGGACCACAGGGACCAGAGAGAGTCCAGTTTGGAGACCAGGGACCAGAGGGAGTCGGCTTTAGGGACCGCAGGGACCAGAGAGAGTCAGCTTTGGGGACCACAGGGACCAGAGAGAGTCAGCTTTGGAGACCAGGGACCAGAGGGAGTCAGCTTTGGGGACCACAGGGACCAGAGGGAGTCAGCTTTGGGGACCACAGGGACCAGAGGGAGTCAGGTTTGGGGACCACAGGGACCAGAGGGAGTCAGCTTTGGGGACCACAGGGACCAGAGGGAGTCAGCTTTGGGGACCACAGGGACCAGAGGGAGTCAGGTTTGGGGACCACAGGTACCAGAGGGAGTCAGCTTTGGGGACCATAAGGACCAGAGGGAGTCAGCTTTGGGGACCACAGGGACCAGAGAAAGTCCAGTTTGGAGACCGGGACAAATAGTGTTTTTGAGTGTCCTGAAAAGTGCTATAAATAAAACCAATGCATTATTACAATGGAAACAATCTCAACTTGATTCTTCTGATTTCAGCCTCTTTTGTCCCGGGTCTAAACCCACACCTGGACCTGGACCTAGTCCCAGAGCTCTGTCTATGAAGAGCGACAGCTCCAAAAACATTTTAGTAGAGTTCAGTGCAGAGCATCAGGAGGAGCAGAGGTGAGACTATCTCGGTCGTCCTCGTGTGTTCTTCTGGTTTCTTCTCTCGATGTGGAGCCTCTGAAATCCCAGAGTTAGGATTAGTTTGCTGCAGTGCTCAGATATTTAATGCTACTAAACGTCTGATCTGTCAAATAGCCGTTTCCACCAGCCCTTCTTGCCCCTACTCTGCTCTGCTCTGCCCTACTCTGCTCTGCCCTACTCTGCTCTACTCTACTCTACTCTACTCTACTCTACTCTACTCTACTCTACTCTACTCTACTCTACTCTACTCTACTCTACTCTACTCTACTCTACTCTACTCTACTCTGCTCTGCTCTGCCCTACTCTACTCTACTCTACTCTACTCTACTCTGCTCTGCTCTGCTCTGCCCTACTCTGCTCTGCTCTTCTCTACTCTACTCTGCTCTGCTCTGCTCTGCTCTGCTCTGCTCTGCCCTACTCTACTCTGCTCTGCTCTGCCCTACTCTGCTCTGCCCTACTCTGCTCTGCCCTACTCTGCTCTACTCTGCTCTACTCTACTCTGCTCTGCTCTGCTCTGCCCTACTCTGCTCTGCCCTACTCTACTCTGCTCTGCCCTACTCTACTCTACTCTACTCTACTCTACTCTGCTCTGCTCTGCCCTACTCTACTCTACTCTACTCTACTCTACTCTACTCTACTCTACTCTACTCTACTCTACTCTACTCTGCTCTGCTCTGCTCTGCTCTACTCTGCTCTACCTGGATGCGCTCCAATTCACTTTACTGTCACCTAGCAACTGAGCCACAACAAACCTGTTATCGCGGAAATTCCTCCATAACCAACTCGGCTTTGATAGAACCAGGGCCAAGAGGGACTAAAGATGGACCTGATAGAGCAGAGTGGACTAGAAGAGAGTAGGGTTGATAGAAACAGGGCTAATCATTCCATGTAAAGACCAGAACAGCCCCCAACCCAGTCCAAACTGTTTTCAAATCTGGATTGTCGGCCCCTGGATAAGTCAGGTGAAGTAAGTGGCCCTCAGAGGTTTCACTTTTGTAAGGCTTAACTCTTGTTCTGATTGTCCCTTTTGTCCTGGACCTGGACCTGGACCTGGACCCGGACCTGGACCCAGGTCTGTGATGAGTGACAGCTCCAAAAACATCATTGTTGAATTCAAAGAAGAGCATTCTGAGGAGCAGGGGTGAGACTCACACACACACGCACACGCACACGCACACGCACACGCACACGCACACACACACACACACACACACACACACACACACACACACGTTATAGAAGCACTGTGATGTCTTTCATGCCTGTTCCATTGTTGCTGTGTTCCTCTGTGTTCTTGAGAGTAAGATCATTATGGATGTGTTTGACAGAGACCCGGGCCGCCAGGAGCCGCTGGACGACATACTGCGGGTGAGTCTCTGCAGATTGTGTGTTCTTCTCTGGATCCTCAGTGTCTCTCTGGGAACTCTTCTCTCGTTGTTGTGTTTCAGCGTCTGCAGGAGGACGTCCTGACTTTTGTCAAGGAGCAGCTGCAGATGATTTGCCGACTCCTGGCCACAGATTACCCAGAATTCTCTGAGCAGAACAGCAGAGAAGTTCTGAGCATCACCATGGACCATCTGAGGAGGATGAAGCAGGAGAAGCTGGTGCAGCGTCTGGAAAGACGTAAGAACCAATCACAGTTCTTCTTTCAACCCTAGAGCCTTGGGCAATGAAGCTTGGGCTCAAGAGGCCGATGTGGCTGCAGGTTTTCAATCCATCTCTCATGCATCATTATGACGGGGGCATTATGACTGGGCGGCAGTAGCTCAGTTGGTAGAGCGTTGGTCTTTGAGCAAGAAGGTCGTGGGTTCAAGCCCCGCTCAGGACTTTCACCATCGACTCCCACTGACTACTGTCGTTGTGTCCTTGGCAAGACACTTAACCTCTGGGAACACCAGCCACAGTGGGGCAGCTGCGGCTGTAAAGTGCCAAACTGCCGTTGTGTCCTTAGGCAAGACACTTCACCCTCATTGCCTACTGTAGAATGAGTCTAGTGCGTGTGAATGGTTGGTGGTGGTGGGAGGGGCACATACTGGTTGCCTCGCTTCTGTCAGTGTGCCCCAGGGCAGCTGTGGCTACAGTAGTAGTTTATCACCACCGTGTATGGAGTGAATGAATAATGACACATGTGAAGCGTCTTTGAGTGTCCAGAAAAGCGCTATATAAAACCGATGCATTATTATTATGACATTAGCTGTAGTCTGTTCATTGCTATTCGCCCGCTGTCCTATTGTCTGGTTCATGGCACAATGACAGTACCCCCAGGATCGCCTCAGTCCTGGATCTACAGCCTCAGTCCTGGATCTACAGCCTCAGTACCTGGATCTACCGCCTCAGTACGTGGATCTACAACCTCAGTCCTGGATCTGCAGCCTCAGTCCTGGAGTGTTTGTAGCCCTCTCCTTTAATATGGCTCCAAAATAGAGCTAAGATTAACTTTATTGATCTCACGATGGAGACATTTTAAATCGGTGTACAAAAAGACAGGAAGTGTGCATGCATGTTAAAAGGTTCAAATATATGTTTTGTGCAGGACAAAAGTTAAAATGACTTTAGCAGAGTTTTTCAGATACAGTGCAGGTCATTAAAGTGACTTTAGTGATTGTACAGTCGGTCTATGGCAAAGGGTCTTATTTTCCGCCCTTTGAAATGGGACATCATTCCCACCCTCAGCGTAGTGTGGAATGTGACGTTCTAAAATCAGCTGATTTCTCCCGAATGTTTGTCTTTATTCAGGAAGCGCTGTTGGAGTTTGTAGAGATGAACTGAAGAAGCATCTGCAGCAGAAGGTTAGCCGAGTGTTTGAGGGCGTGGCTAAAGCAGGAGACTCCGCCCCCCTGACCCAGATCTACACAGAGCTCCACATCACAGAGGGCGGGGCCTCAGAGGTCAACCAGGAACATGAGGTCAGACTGATGGAGAGTACTCCCAGGAGACCATCTGCTCCAGAGACTATCATCACCTGTGAAGACATGTTTAAGCCCCGCCCACACTCTCCACAGCCAATTAGAGCTCTGCTGACAAAGGGCGTGGCCGGTGTGGGGAAGACTGTCCTGACTCAGAAGGTTAGTCTGGACTGGGCTGAAGGCAGAGCTCATCAGGACATCCAGCTGCTGTTCCCCTTCTCCTTCAGAGAGCTCAATGTTGTGAAGGCCAGAAGCTTCAGCCTGGTGGGACTCATACAGCACTTCTTCAGTCCATCCAAAGGTCTCTGCAGCTTTGAAGACCTCCAGGTGCTCCTCATCTTTGACGGTCTGGACGAGTCCAGACTTCATCTAGACTTCAGCAGCCCTAAAGTCTCAGACCCCACAGAGTCTGTCTCTCTGGACCTGCTGCTGGTGAACCTCATCAGAGGAAGCCTCCTTCCCTCCGCTCGCCTCTGGATAACCACACGCCCAGCGGCGGCCAATTGGATTCCTGAAGAGTGTGTCTCCATGGTGACAGAGGTCCGAGGCTTCACCAACCCGCAGAAGAAGGAGTACTTCACAAAGAAGTTCCGAGACGAGCGACAGGCCACAAAGATCATCTCCCACATCAAGAGCGTCCGCAGCCTCCACATCATGTGCCACATCCCAGTCTTCTGCTGGATCCTCTCCACAGTTCTACAGAAGCTTCTGGAACAAACAGAGGAACCAGAGCTGCCCCGGACCCTCACACAGATGTACACATATTTCCTGGTGGTGCAGGCCAAAAATCAGAAAATCAAGTATCAGCAGGGATCAGGGGCAGAGTTTCACTGGACTCCAGAGACCAGGGAGATGGTGAAGTCCCTGGGAAAACTGGCCTTTGAGCAGCTGCAGAGAGGAAACCTGATCTTCTACGACTGTGACCTGAGCGAGTGTGGGCTAGACGCCGCAGCTGCCTCAGTGTGCTCCGGAGTCTTCACACAGGTCTTCAGAGAGGAGGCAGGCCTGTACCAGGACAAGGTCTACTGCTTCATCCATCTGAGTGTGCAGGAGTTTCTGGCTGCTCTCCACGTCCATCTGACCTTCTACAGCTCTGGACAGAACCTGCTGAAGACACCACAGTTCTCTGAGAACCTGCTGAAGACACAAAAGTCCTCTGTGACCAAGAGACAGTTCTACCGTAGTGCTGTTGACCAGGCCTTACAGAGTCCAAACGGACACCTGGACCTGTTCCTGCGATTCCTTCTTGGATTGTCTCTGCCGACCAATCAGAGGCTGCTGTCAGGTCTGCTGACTCAGACAGAAAGTGACACCCAGATAGTTGAATACATCAAAGAGAAGCTGAATGAGAAGGGTCTGTCTGCAGAGAGAAGCATGAACCTGCTCCACTGTCTGATGGAGCTGAACGACCTCAGTCTGGTGGAGAGGATACAGAAGTACATGAGAAAAGGGGAATTCTCCTGGATACAATCTCCTGCTCAGTGGTCGGCTCTGTCCTTTGTCTTGCTGTCCTCGGAGTCAGATCTGCAGGACTTTGACCTGAGGAAATATCTGGCCTCAGAGACAGCTCTCTTGGTTCTGCTGCCCGTGGTCCGAGCCTCAACCAAAGCCCTGTGAGTCCAGACAAGGTTGAATGTCTCTTGTCTGCAGCTGGAGACTGTCTTCTATGGTGTCTCTTTTTGGTCTCTCTTTGGTCTCTGTCTGGTGTCTCTCTCTGATTCCTCTCTCCTGCCTGTGTCCAGACTGTGTTGAACGTCTTCTGAGGAGGTTCTAGTCTCTAATGTGTCTCTATCCTCAGATTTAGAGGCAGTGAACTGTCCCCTCTGGTACCTCTCTGGTCTCTATCTGGTTCTTGTCTCTGATGTGTCTCTGTCCTCAAGTTCAGAGGCTGTGGGCTGTCCCCTCTGGTCCCTCTCTGATCTCTCTCTCTCTCTCTGGTATCTCTGGTTCTTGCCTCCAATCTGTCTCTGCCTTCATGTTGAGAGGCTGTGGATTGTACCCTCTGGTCCCTCGCTGATCCGCCTCCGGGGTTTTTCTCTCTGGTCCCTCTTTGGTGTCTCTCTCTGGTCTCTCTCTGTGGTCTCTCTCTCTGGTCTCTCTCTGTGATCTCTCTCTCTGGTCTCCCCCTGGTTCTTGTCTCTCATGTGTCTCTGTCGTTAGCTTGAGAGGCTGTGGATTGTCCCATCTGGTACCTCTCTGGTCTCTCTCTGGTTCTTGTCTCTGATGTGTCTCTGTCCTCAGGCTGAGAGGCTGTGGACTGTCCCCTCGCAGCTGTGGTCCTCTGGCCTCAGTCCTCAGCTCGTCCAGTCTCACACATCTCAATCTGAGTAACAACGACCTCCAGGACTCAGGGATAGAGCTGCTGTGTTCTGGACTGAAGAGCCCCCCCTGTGGACTGCACACTCTCATGTGAGACTCCTATGATGCCTCTGTGTCCTCTGTGTCCACATGTGTTTAACGCTATCTGTGTGTCTTAAGGCTGTCTGGATGTCTGATCTCACAGAGGGGAGGGGCTGCTCTGGCCTCAGCTCTAAGCCCCACCCCCGACAATCCAAGCCACGCCCCCTCCCACCTGAGAGAGTTGGACCTGAGCTACAACCATCCAGGAGGTTCCTCAGAGCTGCTGAAGGCTCTACAGGACGATCCACACTGCCCCCTGCAGGAACTCAGGTCTGTCTCCTTCTCCTGATCTGGAGTCCTGAGTCAAGTCTTGGTAACTAGTCCATGGCTCGTCCAGGTTTCTGGTCCATCGTTGGTATAGATCTTGGTCTCTTGTTCATAGATGGTCCAGGTCTCTGGTCTAAGGAGGGTCCAGGTCTTGGTCTCTGGTTCTCATCTTTGTCTCTGGTCTCGGTCTCTGGTCGGTTGTTGGTTCAGGTCTCTAAACCTGGTCTTGGCCTCTGTCTGATCTTGGTCTCTGGTCCAGGTCTTAGTCTCTCGTCTCTGGTCTTGGTCTTGGTCTTGGTCTTGGTCTTGGTCTCTAGTCTCTGGTCTCTGGTCTCTGGTCTTGGTCTCTGGTCCAGGTCTTGGTCTCTGGTCTGTGGTCTAACTTGTTGGTGTGTTGCAGATTGGATCCAGCTGGAGAACAGTGGATGGTTCCAGGTCTGAGGAAGTGTGAGTCTTTGTTCTCATTCAGTTTATTACATTTGAAAAGGTTTTTTCCATAGACTGTATATATTAATGGACAGAGTCACGCCTATCTCCGCCGTTCTAACTAATGAGCCAAAAAATGTGCTCCACTGGAGCAATCCAAAATGGCTGCGAGTGGTCCCGCCCACAAGAAAATTGGGAAAAAACGCATCTACAAATGCGTCAGCCGGCGAGAGATCCATTCATTTGAACGAGAGACTTCAAAAATTCACAGCGAATAAACTAGACTGGTCCAAAACACTCCCTCAGCTTTGACACACATGTGGAACGGAGCTTTGGGCCAAGAGCCAACTTTTGAACCATCCTGTAAAGACGTTTTCCAGAGGTAAGAAGATGCTATATGTTAGCATTGGCTAATTCTTACTCCGGGTCCAACCCCACAGGCCCGGGGTGGTATTGCAGCGTGTCAGCGCACTTCATTTTGGCCACTTTTGAGATCCGGGACCCGCCCCCACTGGTTTTTTCACACTTTCTAAAGTTAATTTTGTATTTTAATATGTTACATCTAATTATCATGGAATTGGTTCGTTATTTGAAGTCAGAAGAACGCTCTTGTGTTTCTCTGGTCACTCTCTGGTCACTCTTCCTGGTCTCTCTCCCTGGTTTCTCTCTCTGGTCTCTCTCTGGTCTCTCTTCCTGGTCTCTCTCTGGTCTCTCTCTCTGGTCTCTCTCTCTGGTCTCTCTCTGGTCTCTCTCTGGTCTCTCTCACTGCAGCAGTCGTGAACACATCACCCCCGCCCTAATCCAGCGACAGACATTACATTTTTTTCTGTCCTCAGATTCCTGCGAGTTTTTTCTGGATCCAAACACAGCTCACAGGGACCTCCACCTGTCTGAGGACAACAGGACAGCGACCAAGGCCCGAGAGGAGACGCACCGGCTGGACTCTGAGGACGGAGGGACCGAGCAGGTCCTGAACCAGAGTCGGGTCCTGAGCAGCACTGGCCTGAGGGGGCGCTGTTACTGGGAGGTGGACTGGTGCGGCTGGAGGGGCATCGACATCGCAGTGAGTCAGAGAGGCAGAGGGGAGAGTGGAGAGGAGAGAGGGGAGAGAGGAGAGGAGAGAGGGGAGAGAGGAGAGGAGAGAGGGGAGAGAGGAGAGGGAAGTGAGGAGAGAGGACAGGAGAGAGGGGAGAGAACAGAGGAGAAAGGAGAGAGAAGAGAGGAGAGACGAGAAATTGAGGATAGGGGAGAGGGCGAGGAGAGACGAGACAGAATCAAGGAAGAAGGAGACCGCGAGGAGAGAGGAGATAGAAGCGAGAAGAGAGGAGGTAGCAATGAGGGAGGAGAAAGTGAGGAGGGAGGAGAAGGCGAGGAGAGACGAGAGAGAATGGAGGAGAGAGGAGAGGACGAGGATAGACGAGATATCAAGGAGAGAGGAGAGAGAACAGAGGAGAGAGGGGACCGCAAGGAGACAGGAGACATCGAGGAGTTAGGATTTGGAGACGACCACCGCTCCTGGAGTCTCCGAGTGTGCAATGGGAGCTACTCTTTCTACCACAACAGCAAAAAGACGGTTCTTCGGATCCTCCCCTCCTCCTTCGCTCCTTCCGGTCGGGTCGCTGTGTTCCTGGACTCCGAGGCGGGGTCTCTCTCCTTTTATCTGGTCCGATGTCAGGGGAATCTGCTGCACCTCCACACCTGCACCTCCTCCTTCAGCGAGCCTGTGTTCCCCGGGTTTGGACTGCGGTCTGAGAGCTCGGTCTCTGTGGTGGATCTGAGCAGAGCGCCCCCTACTGGATCCAAATGAGAGGAGAGGGGAGGGGAGAGAGGGGAGGGAGTGGGGGAGAGAGGAGAGAAGGGAGAGGGGAAAGAGGAGAGAAGAGAGGGAGGGAGAGAGGAGTTTAGTTTAGTTTAGTTTATTTATTTAAGATGACAAGGACAGTGCACAGTAAGCATTAACCTCAAAAGGAGAGATGCATTGTACCAGGTTATAGCTCAAGAGCTAATTTCCACCTGTAGTCCCTGGGCAGGCTGATGTTATATCACATTAAAAAGTAACACACGTTCATGGATGTAGTTTACATTTGGCCAAAATAGTCTTTACATGCACAATTTGTTTAAAACTCACATTCATATCACTCATTTATAGTGGTCAAACACACACACTCCCCCCCCCCCCTCTCTCTCTCTCACACACACACTCACACAAGCTACACATGAGCGCAAGTTTGGTTTGATAATAACCATTTCTTTAGAAGGCGTGAGAACATGTAAGCATTTGTGCTTGCTATCAGCTCTGTGGGCAGCATGTTCCACTGACGAGTGGTCACAGGAACAAGCAGAGTTTCCAAAAGCTGTCCTGCGTTTGAGGATCCTACACTCGCCGCTCGGTGGATCTCGTGGCTCGTGTTGTTATGTCTGAGCCTAAAGAGATGAACTCTTTCAGTGGAGGAGCAGCGGTGTCATGCAGGATCTTATACAGGAAGCAAAGATTTGTGTGTTTAATTAAGTTGTAAAAGCTTAAGATTTTATGTTTTGTAAGGATATGACAGTGATGGAAACGTCTGCTTTTTTTATCGTGGATTTTTTATGAGTTTTTATAAAGTGACTCAAGTGGCCTCAGGACAGATTTAGCAGCTTGAGACCAACTTGACATACAATAAAGAAAATGGGGAACAATCATTGCATTAAGATAGGCTCCTGACGCCTCTGTTGTCAGTGAATTTCTAATGTGTCTAAACTGTACCATGTTATATTTAACTGTATTTGATCATTTCTTTAAGTGTTTTTTAAACCCTAAATTTGAGTCCAATATGACTCCTAAATACTTTACCTGTTCAGCAATTGCAATTTTTTGTCCATCAATTAAAATGCTTGGACATTTGGGAATTTTACGAATTTTGAAGTACATAGATACAGTCTTGTCTAGATTTAGGGTGAGACATGATTTTTTAAGCCACTGTGTAACTTTTTTCATTTCAGTGAGGGGAGAGAGAAGAGAGGAGCAAGGGGAGAGAGGAGAGAGGAGAAAAGAGATGGAGGGAGAGAGGAGTGAGGGGAGAGAGGAGAGAAGAGAGGGAGGGAGAGAGGAGACAGGGGAGAGAGAAGAGAGGAGAGAAGGGTGAGGGGAGAGAGGAGAGAAGAGAGGGAGGGAGAGTGGAGACAGGGGAGAGAGAAGAGAGGAGAGAAGGGTGAGGGGAGAGAGGAGAGAGGAGAAAAGAGATGGAAGGAGAGAGGAGTGAGGGGAGAGAGGAGAGAAGAGAGGGAGGGAGAGTGGAGACAGGGGAGAGAGAAGAGAGGAGAGAAGGGTGAGGGGAGAGAAGGGTGAGGGGAGAGAGGAGAGAAGAGAGGGAGGGAGAGAGGAGACAGGGGAGAGAGAAGAGAGGAGAGAGGAGAAAAGAGATGGAGGGAGAGAGGAGTGAGGGGAGAGAGGAGAGAAGAGAGGGAGGGAGAGTGGAGACAGGGGAGAGAGAAGAGAGGAGAGAAGGGTGAGGGGAGAGAGGAGAGAAGAGAGGGAGGGAGAGAGGAGACAGGGGAGAAAGAAGAGAGTAGAGAGGGGAGAGAGGAGAGATGAGAGAGGAGAAAAGAGATGGAGGGAGAGAGGAGACAGGGGAGAAAGAAGAGAGTAGAGAGGGGAGAGAGGAGAGATGAGAGAGGAGAAAAGAGATGGAGGGAGAGAGGAGACAGGGGAGAGAGGAGGGAGGAGAGAGGAGCGATGGGAGAGAGGAGAGAGGGGACAGGGGAGAGAGAAGAGAGGAGATGGGACAAGGGTGAGAGTGGGGAGAGGAGAGAGCGTGAAGAATGGAGAGAAAGATGAGAGGGACGAGAGGAGAGAGTGAGGAGAAAAAAAGGAGAGAGGAGAGAGCAAGGAGACAGTGAGGAGAGGCGAGAAAGAAGAGAGGAGAGGGGGAGAAGGAAACGAGAAGAGAGACTGAGGAGAGCAGAGAGAAAAGAGGAGAAAGCGAGAAGAGAGGAGAGAGAAGGGAGCAGAGAGGGAGGAATGAGAGAGGAGAGAGCGAGCAGATTCAACTGAGCCTCTCCAGGGACTTGACTCCTGCTGGTCCCAGAGTCAGGACTAAACGTCTTCCTGAAAACGTGAGACAGGCTTCTTCTGAATATAGCTCCGTTCAGCTGCAACAAATGAAGGATTTTACTGTGATTATTTCTGCCTTGTTTTGTTTCTTGTTTTGTGCTGCACTTTGAGATTCTTTGAGTATAAGCTGTGCCATACAAATAAACCTGCTTTGCCTTGAAAAATGGTCTTACAAAATATCCACAAATGGTCCACTCATTTAGATGTATCTGTGTGTCTTGGAGGACTCTACGAAGTTGTCAATTGCTCAACAACAGATCAGAGAATCAAATCAAAAATGGGGAAACACATAATAACAAACACGTAGAAGCCTTTGGACCAGAGACCAGACACTAGAGACCAGAGACCAAGACCTGGACTAGAGACCAGAGACTAGAGACCAGAGACCAAGACCTGGACTAGAGACCAGAGACCAAGACCTGGACCAGAGACCAGTGACCAGAGACCAAGACCAGAGACTAAGACCTGGACCAGAGACCAGAGACTAGAGACCAGAGACCAAGACCTGGACTAGAGACCAGAGACCAAGACCTGGACTAGAGATCAGAGACTAGAGACCAGAGACCAAGACCTGGACTAGAGACCAGAGACTAGAGACCAGAGACCAAGACCTGGACTAGAGACCAGAGACCAAGACCTGGACTAGAGATCAGAGACTAGAGACCAGAGACCAAGACCTGGACTAGAGATCAGAGACTAGAGACCAGAGACCAAGACCTGGACTAGAGACCAGAGACTAGAGACCAGAGACCAAGACCTGGACTAGAGACCAGAGGCCAAGACCTGGACCAGAGACCAGAAACCAAGACCTGAACCAGAGACCAGAGACCAGAGACCAAGACCAGAGACTAAGACCTGGACCAGAGACCAGCGACCAGAGACCAAGACCAGAGACCAAGACCAGAGACTAAGACCTGGACCAGAGACCAGAGACTAGAGACCAGAGACCAAGACCTGGACCAGAGACCAGACACTATAGACCAGAGACCAAGACCTGGACCAGAGACCAGAGACCAAGACCAGAGACCAGAGACTAGAGACCAGAGACCAAGACCTGGACCAGAGACCAGAGACCAGAAACCAGAGACCAGAGACTAAGACCTGGACCAGAGACCAGAGACCAGAGACCAGAGACTAAGACCTGGACCAGAGACCAGAGACCAGAGACTAAGACCTGGACCAGAGACCAGAGACCAGAGACTAGAGACCAGAGACCAGACACTAGAGACCAGAGACCAAGACCTGGACTAGAGACCAGAGACCAAGACCTGGACCAGAGACCAGAGACTAGAGACCAGAGACCAGAGACCAAGACTTGGACCAGAGACCAGTGACCAGAAACCAAGACCTGAACCAGAGACCAGAGACCAGAGACCAGAGACCAGAAACCAGAGATCAGAGACCAGAGACCAAGACCTGGACCAGAGACCAGAAACCAAGACCTGAACCAGAGACCAGAGACCAGAAACCAGAGACCAGAAACCAGAGACCAAGACCTGGACCAGAGACCAGAGACCAGATACCAGAGACCAAGACCTGGACCAGAGACCAGAGACCAGAGACCAGAGACCAGAGACCAGAGACCAGAGACCAGAGACCAGAGACCAGAGACCAGATACCAGAGACCAAGACCTGGACCAGAGACCAGAGACCAAGACCTGGACCAGAGACCAAGATCAGACAGAGACCAAGACCAGGTTTAGAGACCAGATACCAAGACCTGAACCAACAACCGACCAGAGACCAAGACCAGAAACCAAGACCTGGACCCTCTATAGACCAGAGACCTGGACCCTCTATAGACCAAAGACCTGGACCATCTATAGACCAGAGACCTGGACCATCTATGAACATTTCTGTCCAGAAATATTTTATTGCGACGTAGCTCAGCTTTAAGAAATAAATCAGAGTCCATGTTTGCTCTGCGTCCATCTCTCAAAAATAGGCTAAAGCTAACTCCTGGTATCAAACAGTGTGTTGCTATGGTAACCAGCACTTGATATTCTCCGGTGGAAGTCAAAAGGCAGCACTCTTTGCTCGTCAAGACAAACAGCTAACTTTATAAGAAATAAAACTCACAGAGAAACAGAAAAAGTCAGAAGTTATGAAAAATCTGAATGCCGTCAAAGTGACTGCCCCTGCGAGCTCTGGAGTTAAGTGACAGCCGTAAGCTTTTGACACCTTATCAACAGTGTTTATGCAGAGTTTTCTGTGGGTAGGATCAGGACGGTGTCGCTGACTCAGGTCCGGGATCAGCACGAGCAGATAAAGGACTCAGCCACTCATCGGCAAAACACAGGTCTGTTGTTGTGCCGTGAAACAAACACAATACAACTCCAGGAATTATAGTCCCGGCTGCAGACCAGAGAGAGACCAGAGAGAGACCAGAGAGAGACCAGTGAGAGACCAGTGAGAGACCATAGAGAGGCCAGGGAAAGATTAGAGAGAGAGACCAAAGAGAGACCAAATAGAGACTGGAGAGAGACAATAGAGAGACCAAAGAGAGACCAAATAGAGACCGGAGAGAGACTAGAGAGAGACTGGAGAGAGACAATAGAGAGACTAGAGAGAGACCAGAGAGAGACTAGAGAGAGACTAGAAAGAGGCCAGAGAGAGACTGGAAATGGGACCAGAGAGAGACCAAAGAGAGACCAGAGAGAGACCTGAGGAAAAAGCAAGAATCTTATAGAAAGGGTAAAATCTTGTAAAGTATGTTTTAAACTGCAGCTGTGGGGGAGGGGCTGCCATCTCCGCTAAATGCCAGTTTTTACTCCCCCATCTCTCTCTCTCTCTCCCCCTCTCTCTCTTTAACAGCCCATTTTACGTCCAAACACTTCTCTCGTCAGCCTCTGTCATCTCTGTCAGCTCGTCCTGGTCTGAGGCTCTGCTCCTGCCGGTCTCGCTCGCCTCACGTCTTGTAGCTTTAGTTTTAATTGGTTGTTATTGCTGCTGCTGTGGTGAAGCTCCACTGGGTTTGGGGGTGTTTTAGCCCCAGGACCAGGTCTGAACCCAAGGTCTGAACCCAGGTCTGAATCCAGGTCTAAATTAGGATTTTGGTAAATTCTATAACCACATAGTTCAATTGAGAAGGAAGAAGAAACCGAGAGACACTAGATAAAGAGAAACCGCAGCGAGAGATCAGAGAAAGACCAGAGAGAGATCAGAGAAACAAGAAAGACCAGAGAGAGACCAGAGATAGAGACCAGAGATAGAGACCAGAGAGAGACCAGAGAGAGACCAGAGAGAGACCAGAGAGAGACCAGAGATAGAGACCAGGGAGAAAAGGCAGACCAGAGAGAGCGAGACCAGAGAGAGACCAGAGGGACAAAAAAGACTGTAGAGAGGGAGACCAGAGAGAGAGAGACCCACAGAGACCACAGAGCGATCAGGGGAACCAGAGAGAGACCAGAGAGGCTGTAGAGAGGGAGACTAGAGAGAGACCAGAGAGAAAAACCAGAGAAAGAGACCAGAGAAAAATCAAGATAAAGACTGGAGAGAGACCAGAGAGAGACCAAGTAGAGACCAAAAAGATCAGTGAGAGAAAATAGTGACACCATAGTTACTCAGGAGAGACAGTCAATGGTCCGGCGGGTCAGGCAACAGATGCATTTAAGAGCAGAGGGACAAGCATCTTACATGTTGTAAATGAATGAGTTTGAATCATGGATCTATTATAATAACTGGATAGGGTATTACTAGCTTGTAGCTGAATAACTCATGTGCTCAGGGGATTCTCGCGGTACTGCAGACTGAACCAGACTAAATTCACGTGGGCTACCCAGAAATTTTCCCCATAGAACTCAATGCATATTAAAACAGCTCAACCTCAGCTGACAGAGAACCTACAGCTTTCATAAAGGTCGGATTTTGTGGGGACTTTAGTGTCCCTTGTCATCCTGAACTTTTTTTCTTCTTAAATCCTTCAGTTTTGTTTAAATCCACACTTTAGTGCCACAAACTCTGCTTGTCTGGCTCTCGCTCTAACTCCCGCTCTGATGAACTGCTCTGATTGGTCAGAGCGCGGCCGAGCCCCTCTGTGCACGTGCATGAGCCCCGGTGTGAGACCCACACACGCGTGTTTGGCGCAACGCATCATGGGAGATCATCCACTGCGCAGAACCGGGAGGACCAGACGATGCCCAAATACAGGCGAGTTTCCCTAGATCTTTGCGAGTTTCAGACAACTTCCGCTAATCTTTCAGCCCCCATGCCGTCACAAAGCGCCACTGAGCGCAACCATTCATTTGAATAGGGCGCCATCTTGGATCGCCGGGGCTTGGTTTGAATATTTAACAACTCACTCGTTTTTTGTTGCAATGAAAACACGTTGCTTGTTGTTTTGAAAGGGCAAAGACACTGATCCTCCAGTGAAGCTTTGATACCTGTGTCCTTGGCCTCTGACCCTTCGGCTTCTCTCTCACAAAAGCAGTGGATCATAACGAGACGTATTCAAGAAAAGCTCCCCGGAGGCAAAAACACAATATTTCTCTACTGTAGGTTATTGACCGAGGACGAGAAAGACTGAGGCACAGCTGTCATTGAAATACTGTGGCAACAAAGAGAGAGAGCAGAGAGAGAGCAAGAGCAGAGAGAGAGGAGAGAGAGAGAGAGAGAGAAAGAAAGAGAGCAGAGAGAGAGCAAGAGCAGAGAGAGAGGAGAGAGAGAGAGAGAGAGAGAGAGAGAGAGAGAAAATAACGAGAGCAGAGAGAGAGCAAGAGCAGAGAGAGAGAGAGAGAGAGAGAGAAAAGAGAGAGAGCAGAGAGAGAGCAAGAGCAGAGAGAGAGGAGAGAAAGAAAAGAGTGAGAAAAAGAGAGAGAGAGAGAGAAAGGGGAGAGAGAGAGAGAGAGAGAGCAGAGAGCAAGAGAGAGCAGAGAGACCAGAGGGAGACCAGAGAGAGACCAGAGAGAGACCAGAGAGAGACCAGAGAGAGACCAGAGAGAGACCAAGAGAGAGAGACCAGAAACAGTAGTGAGAGAGAGAGAGAGAGAGAGAGAGAGCAGAGATGAAAATAATGGGACGATAGTTGATAGAGAGACCAGAGAGAGAGACCTTGGATGCCTCTGACCCCTTTCAGCTCCTCAGAGGCGGATAAACATAATATTTCTTTAGTGCGCGGGTTATAGAGGGTTATTGTCCAAGGACGAAGGAGGCGCGAGGAGGAGGAGGAGGAGGAGGATGAAGGAGGAGGAGGAGGATGAAGGAGGAGGAGGAGGATGAAGGAGGAGGAGGAGGATGAAGGAGGATGAAGGAGGAGGAGGAGGATGAAGGATGGAAGAAATGAGGGAAATGATAGAAGTGGGAATGTGAGCGAGGAGAGGAGCTGCCATCGGGAAACTTTGATGGGCTGTGAAGACGAATGGAGAGGTTTGCTTCTGTCAGGCGCCATACATTTAAATAAGACATCATAGAGATGAGAGATAGAGCGACCAGAGAGACCGGAGAGAAGGGGACTGGAGACCCGAGAGAGACCAGAGAGAGACCAGAGAGAGACCAGAGAGAGACCAGAGAGAGACCAGAGAGAGACCAGAGAAAGGGAGACCGGAAAGAGGCCAGTCCGAGCGAGACAGAGACCAGATAGAGATGAAACAAAGAGAGACCAGAGGGACCGGAGGGAGGGAGATTGGAGAGAAACTTGAGAGACAGACCAGAGAGAGAGATACCAGAGAGAGACCAGAGAGAGACCAGAGAGAGACCATAGAGAGACCAGAGAGAGACCAGAGAGAGACCAGAGAGAGACCAGAGGGAGACCAGAGAGAGACCAGATAGAGATGAGAGAAAGAGAGACCAGAGAGACTGGAGAGAGGGAGACTGGAGAGAGAACAAAGGGAGGGATCCAAGAGAGAGTGACTAGAAAGAGAAGTCCGAGAGAGAAAGACCAGAGAGAGAGAAAGACCAGAAAGTGAGAGAGAGACCAGAGATGAGAGAAAGAGAGACCAGGGGGACCGGAGGGAGGGACACTGGAGAGAAACTTGAGAGACAGACCAGAGAGAGAGATCCGAGAGAGAGAGCGAGAGACCACAGAGAGACCAGAGAGAGAGCAGATAGAGAGAGACCAGGGAGATTTCAGAGAGAGAGAGACACAGGGAGAACATGCAAACAGAGGCCCAGATCCCAGGAGCCTCTGGTCTCATGGATTTCGTTTCCATTTCCTGGTGACACCACCTGACTCTCTGTATTCATGCTCCACTTTGCAGTTTTTGTGTCGAGCATTTTGCGTTTGCCACTGCTCCCATGTGAGCAGTGAGCTGTCTCCTCTCTGTCTCCCCCCTCCTCCCCCTCCTCCCCCTCCTCCCCCTCCTCTCCCCCTCTCCCTCCTCTCCCCCTCTCCGCTCCCCGTGGCTGAGGGTGAGGTATGTCTGCAGTAGATCACACACTGCAGATAATGAGGTCTCTCTCCTGAAGGCTCCAGCTCCATCCATCAGCTCCACTCCATCTGCCTCACCTCCTCCCTCCCCTTCCATTCTCCTCTCTCTCCTCCCTCCTGGTTCCTCACTCCTCTCTCCTCCCTTCCTATGTCCTCCATCTCCTCTCCTCGCTCTTTGCTCCTCTTCTTTCTTTCTCCTCCCTCCTTTCTCTCTCTCCTCGCACCTCTCATCTCTTCTCTCCTCCCCCCTCCCTCTTCTCCTCTCCTCTCTCCTCCATCCTCCCTCCCCTCCCCTCCTCTTCTCTCCTCCCTCCTCTCTCTTCTCAACTTCCTCCTATTTCCTCCCTCCTCCTCCTCTACTCTCTGTCCTCCCTCCTCTCCTCCCTCCTCTCTGTCCTCCCTCCTCACTCTCCTCCTCTGTCCTTTCTCTCCCTCCTCTCCTCTCTCTCCTCCATCCTCCTCCCCTCCTCTCTCTCCTTTCTCCTCCTCTCCTCTCTCTCCTCCCTCCTCCTCCTCTCCTCTCTCCTCCCTCCTCTCTCCATTCTCCTCTCTCTCCTCCCTCCTCCTCCTCTCCTCCCTCCTTCTCCTCTCCTCCCTCCTCCCTCCTCCTCCTCTCCTCGCTCCAGTGTGACCGTGGACAGGACTGAGAAATAGTGCCATTGATCCAGTTGAGGACAGATGCACATCACTGCTCTCTCCTGCACCACTCTCAGTATCAGAGCAGCAGGCACAGACAGGATTACAGTACTATTACTCTGTACAGTACTATTACTCTTTACTTTGTCCTTTCATGTTTCATTGTGTGAAATCATATTTGAAAAGTAAATTATATGTGGAACTATAAATATGAATATAGAGTACTCTACTCTACTCTACTCTACCCTACTCTACTCTACCATGCTCTATTCTACTCTACTATACCTTACCCTGCTCTTTTCTGCCCTTTTTACATCTATTATATTTTCAAGATAGAGATTTTAGACTTATTATTGATGCTAGAGTTAGATTGTTTTTATTTTGATTAGTATAGCTATTGTTCACTTAACGTGTGCTGTGTGCTCCTCTTTCCTACTGTTCTATACCTTGTGATGCAACACAGAAATTTCCCTACTGTGGGACAAATAAAGGATCTCTTAATCTTAATCTTACCCTACTCTACTGCACTACACTCCACCCTACCTTACTCTACTCTACTCTACTCTACCCTGCTCCTGCTATATTTACCCTATACCCAACCCTACTCTACTCTATTTTACTCTGTTCTACTCTACTCTACTCTACTCTACAGTACTCTGGATTTCCACTAAGTCTGTTTAACCACTGATTTCCATTCTTGAATGTGTCCTGGGCTGACTCCCCTCGACCCAGAGTCCACCTCTGGTCCCTGGATCTGGGGTCACAGCCGGTCACTCTGCTCCCTGGCTCTGTGGTCCGTGTCTGGAACCAGGACGAGCAGATCCATGGCTCCATGCCTCTGGGTTCCATTGATTCTCGATAGAGCTGCAGTGTGACGGCCTGAGCGACTCGCCGGGTTCACAGAGCAGACCCAACACCAACTATTACATCATCCGTTCAAATCAATGGGTTTTTTGTGTAACTCTGACACACAGCGCTGTCGTCTCGGAGGTCGTTACAAAATAGAATAGAGAGAGATTGAATTAAAACACTGGAAATGCAACAATATTAAATTATTGTGCATATTCTTCTACCAGCTCTACTCTACTCTACTCGATTCTACCTGGTTGCATTTCCATTTCTCTTTAGTACGTGGAACCCTATCCAAGCAACCTACCCACAACAAACCAGTATCCGAGAAAATTCCTGGGTAGCCATGGCGTCCAGCAGCAATCTTGCCAATCTCTTGTCACTTAAAAGTTTTGGAAAATTCTCAACCCATTTTTGTGTTTGCAGCCAGTGATTTTCTAATTTGGTTACAAACTACACCAATGCCACTTCTCCATCTGGTGGCAACAAAGGGAACTACAGGCAGAAAGCATTATTTTAACCCTTCATAGATGTTATTTCACACTATGTTCTCTGCTGAGGTCCTCATTTTACATTCTAAAACAGGAAGCGGCGAAGTAAACAGTCCCATTATCAGGTTTAAAGTCTAAAAATAATTTTGCAAAATGTCTTCTTTGATCCACAGATGATTCCTACAGGATTCCTAACAGTTGAACGCAAAGCTAAAATGAAGCGGTGTGTAATTGTCGGTGCAGCATGTGGTGGATGCTTCTGGACACGGCTGGACAGCTCTGAATGTCTCTGTGGCTCATTACGCTCGGGTCGAAGAGACGCAGAGGGCAAACAGGGCAGACACACACTCACTGTACCTGAAGTCCACTTTCTGAGCTCCGTGACAGTTCCCAAACTCTCAAACACATGCTCAAGGTTAAAACTGTGAGTATTTCAGCCTCAGTACTGGATCCACTTTTATGCTTGCTCTATATTTGAAAAAGAGAGGCCAGAAAGAGACCAGAGAAAGACCAGAGAGAGACTAGTAAGGGACAGGAAAAAGAGACCAGAGAGAGACCAAAGAGAGAGACTATAGAAAGACCAGAGAGACTAGAGGGTGACTTGAGGGGGACTAGTGAGACCATTGAGAGAGAGAGAGAGAGAGAGAGAGAGAGATCAGAGAGAGCTAGAGTGAGACTAGAAAGAGAGAAGGACCAGAAAAATAGACCAGAGAGAGACTAGAGAAAGACCAGAGAGACTAGAGGGGGACTTGAGATGGACAAGTGAGACCAGAGACCAGAGAGAGATAGGTGGTGACCAGAGAGAGAATAGAGAGGGACCAGAGAGAGACCAGAAAATGAGACCAGAGGGAGACTAGAGAAAGACCATAGAGACTAGAGGGGGACTTGAGATGGACAAGTGAGACCAGAGACCAGAGAGAGGTAGGTGGTGACCAGAGAGAGAATAGAGAGAGTGAGACCAGTGAGTGAGTAGAGTGAGACCAGATAGAGACCAGAGAGAAACCAGAAAATGAGACCAGAGGGAGACTAGAGAAAGACCAGAGAGACTCGAGGGGGACTTGAGATGGAGTAGCAAGACCAGAGAGAGACAATAGAGATAAGGTGGTGACCAGAAAGAGAGACCAGAACAAACAAATCAGAAGTATAGATTTATTTCCTCTCATAACTCCATATTGTGTTGAAAATCAGGTACCGCAGCTTTAAGAGCGACCAATGTTTGTTGTGAATTCCTTGTAACTTTGCAGACTCTCATCCCTCCCCTGTGAACCTTTGGTCCGGTCTCGTTGCTGTCTTGTCGTCCTTGGAGACAGAAGTGTTCCTCTGCCACATGAGGAGCTACGTCCTTGGATCCTTCTCTCGCCGCACACCTGTCTGAACCCCGCAGTCTGTGAAACACACTCTCCTCCCTCTGGACCAGGACCACACAAGTGATTCATGGTCCACCGATCAAATCAATCAATGGAGATGCTATTTCAAAACCTCTACAATACCATTTCACACAGCAACATAGAAGACACAGTTTTGAAAAGGGGTTCAATGAAGTAAGCACAAAACATTTTCAATCTGGAAAGACTCAACGAAGATTGCATTAGAATGTTTGTTGTCAAGATGCATAATAAACACCAGAAGACTTAGATTGAGTACGATTATATTTATTGATAAGCTTTGGGAATTAGACCCCCGCGGGAATACTGCATGACGTAAAGGTTAAAGGTGCCATATTTCGCTTTTCTTATTTTTCCACAGTCAATCTTAGGCTCATGTGTGATAATAATTTGGGTGACACACCATATACTCACAACACGTCAAATTATAGCCATTTCGTGCATAGAGCTGATGTCCCCTCATGTGAAACGACCTGATAAGTGCTCCTCTGCCTTGAGCCCGCCTCCCCCCGCCCGCACGGTGACGTAGCATCACACTAAGTTTCGAGGTTAACAAGAGCTAACTGTATAGCTTTCCCATGGATCTATTATAATAACTGGATCGGGTATTACTAGCTTACAGCTGTCCCACCCATGGGCACAGGGGGCGCCCGTGGTACTGCAGACTAAAATCACGTGGGCTACCCAAAAAAAAGTCCCGTAGACCTCAATGTAAATTAAATCAGCTCAACCTCAGCTGACAGAAAACCTACAGCTTTCAGAAATATTGGATTTTGTCGGGATTTTAGTGTCCCTTAATTTCGGTTTTCTTTAAATCCACATTTTACTGCCACAAACTCAGTTTTCTACAGTGAAACCACACTGCTGCTGTGTGATAGAAACACTTTTCCTGTCAGTAAAATGACGTAGACCGATGACGCGTCTTATGACGCGTCTTATGACGCGTCTTGTGGCTGATTATTTCCATTATCAACCCAACAGGCCAGTCAGGTCGTTGACTGCGCTGTTAGCTGTCGATATAGCCACAGGACACGTCATCGGTCTACGTCAGTAACAGCTCGCCTCGTCAGGAAAAGTGTTGCTATAACACAGCAGCAGTGTGGTTTCACTCTTAAAACCCACATTTAACAACATGGAATCATCAACATCTTGCCTCAAATTGCATTAAAGAAGACATTTGTGTCTATATTCGTTGGTATTTAAACTTTTTACACAACTCACAGACTTCATGTCCGCCATCTTGGATTGCTTCAGCTGCCGTGAGAAGCGCATGCGCAAGTTTGCATTACATCATAAACAGCTGAGGGACGAGCAAACCAACGCCACAGAACACCGGCTCAAAAGGTCCATGAGCCCGTGCTCTGACATGCTGTAATCTGGCTCCTATCGGTGGGGGTCCAAAAGTGGCTCTTGGTCTAAAAGTGGCTCTTGGTCTAAAAGTGGCTCTTGGGCCCCTTGGTTCCAGATGCTGTCAATGCTGAGGGGGGTATTTTGTTTGGACCAGTCTAGTTTAGCTGCTGTGGACTTTTGAATACATTCATTAAATGAATGGGGCTCGTGCAGCTAACACATGCACAAATGAGTTTTTTTCACATTTTTCTGAGGGAGGGGCCACTCATGTCATTTTGAAAAAGTCGGCAAAAGGGAAAAGGGATGACACAGAAGTTTAAAGGGCCTGACCGTTAATATTTACAGTCTAAATCCCTATTCGAACGGGATTAGTACAGTATGACCTGTGGACCTCTGGTAATTAGTGATAATCGCGGAGGACGTCTGAGATCTTGCAGTGCATTCACACGGGATAACCATGTCTGTGATTTTCACTGACATCTCACATAACGGCCGCACGTGCGCAGGTCTCGCTGCTTCACACAGTTCATAAAGTCTGGCGTCTGACCACAGCAGCCACAGAGACCATGAGGACAAACACATACATGTGGATTTTACTGCTCTACAGTTCTCTGGCCTGTACTGTCTGTAATGTTTAAACAATTCTGTTTGTACGAACTACCCATGAACGCCCCACATACTCTGCTAACATACTGCTAACATTGTGCAAAGTAAACGCACAAACACAACTCATCGTTCTGATCATTAGTGTCAGTGAACACATTACACTGTGCTCTACACTTCTCCATAGACCTCACAGAGACAGCAGCAGCCGCAACCCTGCAGCTGTGTACACAGCCGCGATACGCGACCCCTCTGCTCATTGACAAAAACAACACAGACAGTAAAGAGAAAGCGGCAACAGCGATCACAATCACTGACATGCAGATCCACAGGATCAGTATTATCACAGGACGTCTGTGTTTGGACAAATACAGGAGGTCATTTGTGGCGGAATTATGACTTTACAAATTACAGACATGGTGCATTCGCACGGGACTAAGATCTCAGACGTCCTCCGAGATCACCACAAATTACCAGAGGTCCACAAATTAAACTAATCCTGTCCGAATAGGGCTTATGTTCAGGACGTGCTGCCGTTTCCAGCACATTCAAAAGTAAACAATATAAACAACAACATAATAACAACATAAAGTTCAGAGGTTGTGGCAAAGAACTCTGACTTTTTAATACAATGTTGTCTTGTTTAATACAATAACTAATGTATGTACAAACCGAAAGAAGGAAAAAAGGCTAAATTGGCCATTTTTATCATCTTAGGCTGCTTTCAAAATGTTTTAACTTTTGATCCTTACTCGTCTCGATTGATAAAATAAATATTAGTAAGTCTGTGTTCTGTGTCTGTAGATTCTTATTCTTTCTTCTAAATCCTGCTACATTCATAATAACTTGGTAAAAGTAGTAATCTATGAACAACAAGGCGTTTACATCACAACCGTTCATAAGCATTACGTCATTGATTCCGATGTCGTCTTTTAGAACCTCCATAGAACTTCCGTTGCCGCTGTTGCCATGGCAGCCCAGACTCAGTCTTTAGTCTCAGTTCACCTCAGAGCTTGTTTCAGTTCGCATCGATATTATTTTGCTCGTAAAGAAGTCGCTTTTGTGAAAAACTTGACGGATTGTTTTGATTTGGTGAGTGACTACGAGGGGAAGACATGGATACAGTGAGGCATTGTGGGAAATGTGGCCAAAGAATCAAACGGTTTGGGACTTTTGGGCTAAAATCTTTGTTATCCAAGTCGCGTGCTAAATGCTAACGTATGAAACACAACTGTATGTTTTGAATCGGGCTAAAGTCGAAGCAGAATTGTCTTTTTAATGTTTTTAATTGTGTCAAAAACAGACTAGACCTGGTTTTTCATCCTTTTCGCTGAAATAAGAAGGTTTTCTGGTGTAAACTGTTGGAAATCCTTGAGTCTGACTGTTCTTTTCTCTTGCTTCGTGCTGCACTAAAGAACTGATCCACACATTAGAACTTAAAGCTGGGGTACATAACTTTCAAACCCCTAAAATCAGACTTGGTGAAATGATGGGAGACCTCTGGGAACAGCGGGGGCCTCACTGAAGCGGCAAACAAGGCCTTCTTACAATGAACATTACATTTTCTGTTGCAGATCATGCAGTCCTATCTCCAGAACCCTCCGGACCTGCGCCCCGGGGCCCTGCTCCAGTCTCCGGTCCACTGCTTCCAGCTGCAGGAGCACTTGGCCTCTGGGGTTTATGGAAAGGTCATAGACTGTTGGAACGTCACGGCCCAGAGACCCGCGGTCCTGAAGGTCCTCCAGGTCCAGAACGCCGAGTTCTTTTGGCAGGAGGAGGTCAGTTTGAACACAGTGGGGAAAGCTGCTTTAGTTTTGCAAAGGGCAGAAAAGGTCTGGAACATTTCTGTAAAGTTTACCATACATTTCCACGGGAAGTTAAGCTGGAAAATGTGGGAAATATGCCACAACTGGGAATGAATTGTAACGTAATGAGTGAGTGATGGATGGTGTTGGTCGAGGGCTTTGATGGTCCGGTGTGTTCGGCGTCTGGCTTCATCACCGTGTGGAGAGAATGGAACAATATGACTAATATAAATATGAAGCGATCTCTTCCTTCCTAAAGAAGAGTCACTAATATCATATAATATAATACTTACTTACTTACTTACATGTGTCCACAGGAGGAGATCCTCCAGATCCTGGCCCAACACCAAGGCCACAGGAACCACGTGGTTCAGTGGTTTCACTCCTTCCAGATCTCTGGGACTTTTATCCATGAGTTCGAGAAACTGGACATCAGCCTGAAGCAGTACGTGAGGGAGAGTCCGTACGGAGGTCTGGGGCTGATGGAGATACGTCCCATCGTCTCTCAGGTACAAACTGATGCGTCGCCATGGTAACGCCTCACCCTGACTCGCACTGGGACCATAGATTGTTCTGATGATCCACAACTCTCAGAATCACAGTCTAAGGAGTATTGCTCATGATTTATTTATTGTGTTTAAGAAAATGAATTGTTTTGCTCCAACAGCAGATTGTCTCAGCCTAATCTCTGCACTGAGAAAAGCACATGTTTTTGAAAACATGCTAAGTAGCTAAGACCAGGTCATGGTTAGCATCGCTGCACACTTTAGAGATTATTAAAGTTATGTTTTCAGAAAGAGACAGATATTTCAGTTTCAGACTTTGTTACATGTATCCCACCAGGGGCAATTTGTTTGAGCAGGGCACCAAAACTGATATACACACACATATGCACACACATAAACATACATGCACACACATAAACATACATGCACACACACACATACATATACACCCAATTACACACCCATGTGAATATTTTTGTGTATATGTACCTGTGTATATATGTGTGTATTTATGGTACTAACCTGAGTCGGTTGCAGATGGCACAGGCGCTCCACTTCCTGAAGGGACTCGGGATCATGCACAACGACCTGAAACTGGACAACATCATGTTGGTGGACCACCTCAGGAAGCCTCTGTGTGTTAAACTTATTGACTTTGGTTTAGCTAGCACAGAGAATTGTCAGGGCAAGGAGATTCATAACCAATACTACAGGTACGTGAGCCACACAGGGACAGAATCAGGGAAGTCCTCCATGTACTGTGCTATATAAATAATCCTGACTCACTCTTTTAGGCATGTAGGGCATCAAAACACTTAGATTAGAAATGTATGTGTTTGGACTCGGGCCGTGATTAACCACTATTTAGATTAGAATCCACTCAATATTCATTTGGATTAGTTTTGATCACAAAAGGCTAAAGGCTAAAGCTAGAATTATGCAAAACCTTAAAGACAAATCATAACAAATCTGGTTGTTTCATAATCTGTACATTTTTGAGAGAGAATCTATCAATAATATAATAATATAATAATAAAGTAGAAAAGCGGCTGAGGCGGTGAAGCTGCTTCCTCTGGTCGATGTTTGCAAAGTGTGCTTGGTTCGCACCATTTTCCCTGCTCTGGTTCAGAGTGAAATTCTCAGTGTTCCAGAGAGATGAGTTCTGCAGTGGGTCTAGTTTTGTCAGGAGCTCATCAGGACCAGCAGCGGCAAAAACACTGGACACTTATGAAGAGAGGAGACTTCTTTAATGAAGAGGGATTTTGTAATTCTGAAAACTTTATTAACATGAAAAAAATAAATCTGCTTTTGTCTGGATCAGTGTAAAACCATGATCTAAACTGCAGCAACATTTACAGACAGAAAAATAACAGTTTGAGAGAAACTTAGGACTTGCTGCGGTTTCCAGAGCGTTCAAAAGTAAAACCATAAAAGAATATTCCATTTGTTAAATCAGTTTGAACCATTTGATAAATCAGTAAAAGAATAATTCTGTGTGAAGTGTGTCTCAGCGTCTCCAGAAAGCTCTAAGTTAAAACCCTGATTCCAAACGATTGAACTTGTCTTTGTCCCCACAGAGCTCCAGAGGTCTTTCTCGGGGCCCCTGTGGATTCGGCGGCTGACATGTGGGCCCTAGGCATCATCGCCGTGACAACGTTCATGGGAAGGATGCCCCTTCCAGGCCCCAGCGACGAGGACATGGTCAGTTTCACAAACACCTTTGACCTGGTCCAGTCCAGGCCACTGTCACTTTACTGTCACTTTACTGTCACTTTACTGGCACTTTACCGTCACTTTACTGTCACTTTACCGTCACTTTACCGTCACTTTACTGTCACTTTACTGTCACTTTACTGTCACTTTACTTTCACTTTACTGTCACTTTACCGTCACTTTACCGTCACTTTACAGTTACTTTACCGTCACTTTACTGTCACTTTACTGTCACTTTACTATCACTTTACTGTCACTTTACTGTCACTTTACTGTCACTTTACTGTCACTTTACTGTCACTTCACTGTCACTTTACTGTCACTTTACTGTCACTTTACTTTCACTTTACTGTCACTTTATCGTCACTTTACTGTCATTTTACCGTCACTTTACTGTCACTTTACTGTCACTTTACTGTCACTTTACTGTCACTTTACTGTCACTTTACTGTCACTTTACCGTCACTTTACTGTTACTTAATTGACACTTTACTGGCACTTTACTATCACTTTACTCTCACTTTACAGTCACTTTACTTTCACTTTACCGTCACTTTACTGGCACTTTACTGTCACTTTACTCTCACTTTACTGTCATTTTACCGTCACTTTACTGTCACTTTACCGTCACTTTACCATCACTTTACTGTCACTTTACTGGCACTTTACCTTCATTTTACCGTCACTTTACTGTCACTTTACTGGCACTTTACTATCACTTTACTGTCACTTTACCGTCACTTTACTGTCACTTTACTGTCACTTTACTCTCACTTTACTGTCACTTTACTGGCACTTTACCGTCACTTTACTGTCACTATACTTTCACTTTACTGTCACTTTACCGTCACTTTACTGTCACTTTACTGTCACTTTACTGTCATTTTACTGTCACTTTACTGTCACTTTACTGGCACTTTAGTGTCATTTTACCGTCACTTTACTGTCACTTTACTGTCATTTTACTGTCACTTTACTGTCACTTTACTGGCACTTTACTGTCACTTTACTGTCACTTTACCGTCACTTTACTGTCACTTTACTGTCACTTTACCATCATTTTACCGTCACTTTACTGGCACTTTACTATAACTTTACTGTCACTTTACCGTCACTTTACTGTCACTTTACTTTCACTTTACCGTCACTTTACTGTCACTTTACTTTCACCTTACCGTCACTTTACCGTCACTTTATTGGCACTTTACTGTCACTTTACTCTCACTTTACTGTCACTTTACTGTCATTTTACCATCAATTTACTGTCACTTTACTGGCACTTTACCGTCACTTTACCGTCACTTTGCTGTCACTTTACTGTCACTTTACCGTCACTTTGCTGTCACTTTACCGTTACTTTACTGTCACTTTACTGTCACTTTACCTTCACTTTACTGTCACTTTACTGTCACTTTACTGTCATTTTACCGTCACTTTACCGTCACTTTACCGTCACTTTACTGTCACTTTACTGTCACTTTACCGTCACTTTACTGTCACTTTACTGTCACTTTATTGTCACTTTACTGGCACGTTACTGTCACTTTACTGTCACTTTACTGTCCTTATCTGTGTCTAGTGTCACTTTGTATTATTGTATCCATGTGTGTGTGTATGTGTGTGTGTTCTTGTGTGTGCTTACATTTGTGTGTGTGTGTGTATTTGAATATGTGTTTTTCTTTGTTATTGTCTGTTTTTGTTCTTACTCTGTTGTTTTTATTCCATGTTCAAATAAATTTCATTCGTTCATTGCACTAATCCAAACGTGTGGAAAGTACAAAGTGTAGATTGTGTGTTACATGCATATTGTGTATTGTTAAAAAGCGTGTTGTGTGTACAGATGAGGCACATCGTGGAGACTGTGGGTCACTGTCCTGGGTCTGTGTTAGGCTCTGGTCTCTACACAGAACAGTATTATGGTCTGTCCAGCAGCAGGACATGGGAGTTCAAGGTTTGTAGAAATACTTCAATCTGGAAATGTCCAACAAACGACCAACATGAGCTCATGGTGTGTTTCAGTTTCCTCCTCTGGACCCGCAAGCGAGAGCGATACACCATTTGGACGACATTCACAAAGTAAGAGCAAAGAAAACAGACTTTTGTCCCGTTTCTGCCTCTACATTCTGTCCTTCTGATCTTACTTTAACATGAATATTGCATGTTTTACAATTGCCTTAACCCCAAATCTATTACATTTATACAAAAGTGTAAACTCCATCAACAACAGCAATAGATCCAGGACTGAGGCTGTAGACCCAGGACTGAAGCTGTAGACCCATGACTGAGGCTGTAGACCCTGGACTGAGGGTGTAGATCTAGGACTCAGACTGTAGACCCAGGACTCAGACTGTAGAACGAGGCCCATATATCTTTTCTGATCTTCTGTGTGTGTTTCAGAGAGGACGTTTAGGGCGTCCATTTGCTTCTGTCGAGGTCCATGATCGACTCGCCTTCGTTGATCTGGTGAAGCAGATGTTAGACCCAAACCCTGCATCGAGGATCACCCCAGCAGCTGTGATGTCGCACACTTTTGTGAGCATGCACCACCTGGCCGAGGGAGACCCATGCTAGTGAGTACCGCCCCTGATCACAGGCCACATGTCATAGATACAAACCATAACACAAAGTACAACGGATTGTACACAAACGCACACCAGAAACTTAAGATGCAGAACATAAATAATACACACAAAATATTCAAACACACACTTTTGGCGACTGGTGAAAAACCCTGGACTGAAACTTATAAATCTTTACTTTAGTCGCTTAACGTCGCTCTGTCAGGTCCATCTTCAAATCTATCACACCAGAAGTAGCTCTTTCTCAAAAGCAATATATAAAAAGTAAACATTAAAAATATCACTTTACATTGATTCAAAACGCTCACAACAAACATTGATCAAATAATCAGAAACTAAATATAAAAATGTACAAAATCAAAACAATAAAATTTTTTTCTTAACTCTAGTTGAAGACACATTAGTGACTAAACATTCTCCATTGTGAGATCAGTAAAGTTCATCTTATCTTAAACTTGGGACTTAACAAAAAACTGTACACACTGTATCTTCAACTGTTACACAAAGGGATAAAAGTACACACAACTTACATCCCACATACACACAACCCACACAAATGGGCATTTATCAATCAATCAATCAAACTTTATCTGTAGACGCCTTTCATACACAGGGCAACACAAAGCGCTTCACAGTCCACAACACTCAAGGCACAAATCATCACATAAAACAAGCAGTAGAATCACAATTAAAACATTAAAATCACACAAAAGACAGAAGACATAAGTCGTCTCCTACAGATAAATATTACAGAAACCATTTGGCTGCATACGATATATGGATGTATGGAGTGATTATTGTCAGTAATTGTGGTGAAATGTTGTGTTTCAGTCATTCCACAAGCGTCCACGTCATGAACAAGGCCTACGGCATCGTGAGGAACCAGCTGCTGTTAAACTGCGGCGCCGTATTCCTGCCTGTTCAGAGCGTTCCCGTCTCAGCTCCCGTCAAACGGAAACGGACAGAGACTCAGGAGGACGACTGTGACGTGGCCTCACCGGCAAAGAAAAGGCAGATCCAGGAGACCACCGCAGCAGAAAGAGGACCTGACACCATCCAGGCCAACCTCCCAGAACCGGATCCACTGAAGGAGACAAGGACCAGCCTCCAGGGAGATCAGACCGGGACATCACCAACAGCACCCAAAATGGAACTTCCCATTGCCCGGGAAGACCAGGAGACAACACCGAATGTACGAGAGAGGACTTCCACCAACTCCCCAAATCCACCTAAAAGAAGGACTCGTACCAAGGGGGGCGGGCTACGAACCTTGACTAAGATCGTCCAGACAGAAGCCTCCACAGGTGCAAACCCATCACCAAAGCCACCGACAAAGACTCGAACCCACAAAGGGAGACGGAGGAGAAAGAAAACAGTCACATCCACAGTCGACAACGAATCACCGAGTCCACCGAGGACTTAAAGAAGGAGCAGGAGCCGGAGTCACAGCAGCAGCAATATTCTTTAAAGATTCCCCTTAATTAATCTATTTTGTATCACACACACATCATAATCTTCATCATCGTCATCATCGTCGTCATACTTATATCATGTATGACACACACAGATGTGAAAATACAGGTTAACAACATGTATTTCCTTCATTGAGGGCGGGACATAAGGGATTTTGTTGTCACTATAATATCTGCAAAATGATATATATATATAATAATGCAGATATAGACATATACATATATATCATTTGCACTGTTAACCTGAAAGAGCACTGGCTGTAATTGAGTGAGTTCCTTTAAAATAAAGTCCAACATGGGGGGGTCAGTTTGCATCCCCCTCAGAAAATGGGTAAGATAGATGCTGTACGACACACACATTCATAGAGGGGCGGGACATAAGTCTGTCTGGACAACTGTGGGTCTGTCCATCACCAACCTCTTACTGAGGAGTGGTCATGTGAAGCTAAGCAGGGCAGGGCCTGGTTAGTACTGTGATGGGAGACCTCTGGGAACAGCAGGTAACACAGTGGGCTGTCGTTGTGTGCTTAGGCAAGACACTTCACCCACATCCTTGATTCTACCCCCGGTCAGGCCCAGGCTTGAAGTGGGAGGTGGGGACGAGGCGGCCGCAGCTCTTTGGTTTAGAGTGTTGGTGTGAAACCTGCTCCCATTGGTAAAGGTCTCCCATGACAGCTCTAACCAGGCCCTGCCCTGCTTAGCTTCACGTGACCACTCCTCAGTAAGAGGTTGGTGATGGACAGATCCACAGTTGTCCAGACAGACTTATGTCCCGCCCCTCTATGAATGTGTGTGTCGTACAGCAGGGGCGCATCCACCAATTTTCTGAGGGGGATGCAAACTGACCCCCCCATGTTGGACTTTTTATTAAAGGAACTCAATTACAGCCAGTGCTCTTTCAGGTTAACAGTGCAAATGATATATATATATATGTATATTTCTATATCTCATGATTATATATATATCATTTTGCAGATATTATAGTGACAACAAAATCCCTACTTTACATTACAACATAAATGTGTTAAAGGTTTTAGACTTAATCGATACATGTTCTTTTCTTCATGAAATCTGAGTAAAGGAGGCTCACAATACAGCGATCAAACCAATTATCAAAAATGACGTTTTATGAAATGCTCTCTTACATTTATCATTATGTTAGACCCAAAACATAAAAGTAAAAATGATTAGGCGATTGATAAATGAGAGTGAGTCGATATTCAACAAGAGTTTTCTGAAGTGAGAGGCTGGCCCTGAATCCAAACTAAAAAAACATGTATGAGCCGATTTGATTTTTAATCTAGTTTCAAAGTTGAACTCAGATCCAATCGTTTCAATCTGCAAAAGGAGTTAACCCCTCCCACCTGTAAACGGAGTCAATGAAACACCTCCAGACCTTAGAAGGAAATGTAATTTGTACTGTGGTGTGGTACGACCAGGCTAAGACAAATCTAAACTAAAGTAATCACTGTTGGAACGAAAGTCTAGACATTCAAGATGATCAAAAGCATCAAACTGGTGCTGAGGGGTTGGACCAGCTGGATGGGACTGGACTCATCCTTACATTGACAGCTTTGGAGAAAACATTTGTGATCCATTTGATTTATTTGGTTAAAGTTGTTGATATTTACAGTAAAAAACAAAGTTCCAACAGTAGAAAAACACAGATGGACAGAACACATCTCTGACCACAGCGACTGAGGTTACTTTACCTTCTTTCCTACCATTGTTGGAAACGGAACTGATCCCCAATGGTTCAATTCCACTTGTTCTTGTCCCTAAATCACAACAGTTATAATCTTGGAAGACTTTACCAAACCGTGGAGTTCACCAACAACATATGAAACACAATAAATGCAGTGATAAAAACACACAGAGCCATTGGTCCAAAAGGAGAGAGACCAACGTCCATGGATGTTGATAAAGTCCATGGCTGTGGGTGAATGTGGAGTGTGCTGTAGTTGTGTGTTTTAAAGAGGTTTCAAAGACTGTATGAATGTTGTATTTGTGAAAACATGTGATAACTTTATATTGTTGCTAAATGTGATGTATTTGTTTGCAGGTTCCAAAGTGTGTGTTTGTGCGATGGCCGCAGCGTCACTGCTGCAGTTATGGACGCACACCGGATGTGACGATGAGATCTCAAACCCTGCTTTAGGTCAGATTTGTTTGAAATATATGTTATCGTGTCTTTTGTCACAGTTTTCAGTTTGAACATGATTGTTTTGTGTCTCCCATCCACAGCTGCCTCCTCTGTCCCTAAACCTGTGTGTACTCGAGTACTGGACTTGGCGATCCTTCTTGATACGAGTCTGTGAGTATTTGACCCGGTCTCAGGAGAAAACACAGACACATTGATGTGTAATTGTACTTTTGTGTTTAGGAAAAGTCTGAATGTGTGAAGTGTGAGCAGAGAGCAGACTTCTCTCTCCACACACACTTCCTGCAGCTCATCTGGGGGACCCCACATAGTCCCTCTGTGTCCTGGTCTTTACCAAAGCTCAGGACCAGAGGTGAGGGACACATGGTCCTGACACTGGACCAGTGGAGGACACTGTCCTTTCTCTTTAGCTCACTGTGCATTTCATGAGTAAGTTCACCTTTGTGTGTGTTTAAGCAAATATCTGTGAAGTTGCTCTTTGTGAAATGGTGTCTTTGCTTGAATTATTCATGAGAAACTTTTTACACATTTCAGGAGAAAGAAGCACAGCTGGTGTTGGACTTAAAAGGACGGTCCCAAAATCAATATATACTGCAACATAAACATAGGGGCTCAGTTGGTAGAGCACTGGTCTTTGGACCTGATGGTCGTGGGTTCAATCCCCCCACAACCCATGCTCCCACTGATCTCTCTTGAGTCCCTGAGCAAGGCACTTAACCACACTTTGCCTGAAGCCCCCGCTGAAGGAGCAGCATCTACCTGAGAACCCCCACCTGCAGGATCAGTGAGGGACTTGGGGGCAGCTCTGATGTCCGTCCCGACCCAGAAATGGATAAATAAAGGGAACGACATGACAAAAAATGTATGTTTTATTTTTCTGGAACAGGGGTATGAAATCTTTTGCTCTGGAGCCACATGCAAGCATTCCAAACGCTTGGAAAGAACATTTGAATACATGTACCTATCTAATTTTATATATAGTGATGTCATATGACGTTGGAAATTGTGGATTTTAGAATGTTCATAAATATCATGTAAATAAAATATTTTCATTTCTTTTACATGAGGGACAGGCCTCCTCGCTGACAATGTTTAAAACCAGGTTAAAGACAGTTCTGTTTAGCTGTGCATACTGAGGGATTTTATATTTTCATCTGTCTCCGGAAAACGTCTTTACAGGATGGTTCAAAGTTGGCTCTTGGCCCAAAGCTCCGTTCCACATGTGTGTCAATGCTGAGGGAGTACAGATGCTTATTTACTGTCTATGGACCACACGCTGGACTCGGAGAGAGGCTGCATGAGCTGCATGGACGCCGCTGATTCGCTGGTTCAGTTTCTCCTTGCTGTCGATCTGTGACGCTTTTGACGTCACGGATTGTGCCACGTAACGATTTGAATCAGCTCGTTTCTGTGTCTCTGGAGAATGAAAGAGAAAGATCGCTCTAACTAAAGATTGACGGAATCAATGAAAAAACTACTCTGGGCATGTTTATGAGGCCAACTATCACTGATCATGCACCGTAAAAACGACAACTCAAAATTGTTCACCTTACTAAGATTTTTGCAATCACTGACAATAAAATTGCAAGTTGGAACTTGAACCGTCTGTTGTGAGCCACTTTTTTCAGATGAAAAGTTCATCTTATTTGATAAATTAAGTTCATTTTACTTTGAAGTTGTAGTTGACATGTCAACTACAACTTCAAAGTATAACTTGAAATATAAATGAATGTAACCTATTTTATAAATATTGTAAGATCAAAGCAAGAAAAAAAGTGATTTGGTGTACAGTAATGGAAAAGTTACTGTACACAATACAGTATTGCATATATTGCATATGCAATACCGACGTGGCTGTGAACAATACGTTTGTGAATTGTCACTAAATATGCTAAACCACCGGGCACAAACTACTTTGTCGAAACTAATAAACAAGAGCAGGTTATCCTGGGCTAAAGCTAAGTTACAGCCATTGGATATAGCAAATCATTTAACCAAATATCTAATTGAGAAAATTGATAAGCTTCGAAGTGATATGGGTCAGGGTAACAACACAAAAGTGGAAGAATTTATATCAAATAAGATAATAGCAGGAAAAATGTGTAAATTTGAATTTGTTGAAGTTTCTGTAAATAGAGTAGAAACATTATTACATGAATGCAAAGATAAACCATCTGGTGTGGACAACATTGAGGCAAAATTACTAAAATGGTAGCAAATCTAATTGCTCTGCCAATTACACACATTCTAAATTTGAGTTTCGGTTTAAGTATCTATCCACAGGCTTGGAAAACTGCTAAGATAATACCATTACCAAAGAGCTCTGCTGTACCTTATTGTGGGCCTAACAGTAGACCGATAAGCCTGCTGCCAACCCTGAGCAAAATTATGGAGAGGATAGTTTTTGAACAAATACAGACATATTTTTCAGATAATCATTTGAACACTGACTTCCAGTATGCATATAGAGTAGGGCACTCAACAACTACAGCCATGGCACAAATGACGACCGACTGGCTTAGTGCACTAGACAATAAGAGACTGGCAGGTGCTGTGCTGTTAGACTTTAGTTCAGCCTTTGATCTTATCGACCACAAACTTTTGCTGAGGAAAATGAAATGTTATGGTTTCAGTCCAACTGCATTACTCTGGCTTGAAAGATATCTAGAAAACAGGAGACAAACTGTTTTCTTCAATGGAAGCTACTCGGATACACAGAATGTTAGCTGTGGGATACCGCAGGGAAGCTGTTTAGGTCCTCTCCTGTTTTCTATTTACACAAATGATTTGCCGTTAGTAGTTGAAAAAGCTAAAGTCACTATGTACGCAGATGACTCCACAATTTATTCATCACAAAAAAACTATTGAAGAACTCAAAACTGTATTCATGAAAAACTTAAAATGTGTTAATGAGTGGGTCAAAAACAATAAACTAGCGTTAAACATTAGCACAACAAAAAGTATTGTGTTTGGAACCAGATGTATGCTGTTGGACGAGCCTAAATTAAATTGAACTGTTAACAATACAAGTGTGGAGCAAGTTCATGAGAACAAACTACTGGGAGTGGACATTGATAGGAGACTGTTATGGTCCAAACACACGAGCACAGTAGCACAAAGAATGAGTCGGAGTCTGTCAAGGATTAGAAGATGCTCCCATCTCTTACCGCTCAACATGACAGCAGATGTCATAAAAACACTTGTTCTTTCACAGTTGGATTATTGTTCTGAAATTTGGTTGAGTGCTGCATTATCAAATATTAGGCAGTTACAAATGGTTCAGAACAAGGCAGCTCGACTTGCTCTGCGGTGTACGTACAGAACAAATGTAAAGTGGATGCATTCGTGTTTGTCTTGGTTAATGGTGAAAGAGAGATTTGAGGCATCGTTACTCAATTTCACAAGAATTATTATTGAGAACAAAACTCCAAATGTGCTTTATCAAGAGCTCTGTTTTAGTTCTGGTGAGCACAACTATGAAACCCGACACGCCACAGAAGGCAGATTCAAGTTACCCAAAGTAAAAACAAATTTTGGAAAAGCAACTGTAATGTACAGGTCAATGTTTGCCTGGAATCATCTCCCAAATGACATTATAATTAATGCAAACAGTAAATACCAATTTAAAATCCTTTTAAAAAGACATCTATTGACAAATTAGTATAAACATGTGATATTACAACTGTGCTGTAATCTTTCTAACTACCATTGACAACTGAAATTGGGTCTGGGTCTTGTGTGTGTGTGTGTGTGTGTGACCCTGTGTCATCATTTGTATCATTTTTGTTTTTATTTTAGTTATTTTCTCTCGCCTGTTTCACTTTCTTGGTGTGTTTGATCGTGCTCTGGTTCAAACTGAAAAGGTTCAACAGAGGAGCTCATTGTTGCCGCTACTGCTAAAAACATCCGCAACCTTATAACGTCACTACCCAGAATGCACTGCGACGTAAACAACAATGGCAGCCTACGGTAAATTTAAGATTATAAAACATATTAAAGTAGTGACTAATTTCTATAAAAAACGAGTCTGGCCACGAAGAAGCTGTGTCCAGACTCACATAAGACAGTGTTGAAATTCAAGTGTCTGGTAGTTTTCCCGCCGTTTGGAGGCGTATTCCTTTTAAAATGGCTTTTGAGTGAGAGGGGCAGGTAGAGACGGAGAGAGACTGTAGGAGAGAGGCAGACAGGAAATTAAGTAAAATGTCTTTTGAATGCATTTCTCTGTAGTGAAGTAACTATTATGGTATGGAAAGAATGTATACATTTATCATTTTATCTAATTATATGTATTTTCATTTGCACGTTATGTTTATTTTAGATTTTGATATTTTTGTTTTGTCAATTTATGTTCTATTTTGTTGTCCAATTATCTATATTTTGTGTATTAATGTAAAAAGAAAGAATTAATTTGAAAGGTTTGAATGATTCTCAGTATTAAAGAAGCTGTGGCCAGACTAACATGTCTCCCTTTGGTCTTTCCACAGCTGCAGCTCATTTTTAGGCAACACAGTCTAGTAAGCTGTGTGCCGCTTGCTACGCACAGCTTCCCCTAGGGCTGGTGCAGGTAACACACTAGTGTTATGCACAGGCGTCATGCACAGGTGTTACGCACAGGTGTTATACACAGGTGTTATGCACAGGTGTTATGCATGGGTGCTATGCACTGGTGTTATGCACAGGTGTTATGCACAGGTGTTATGCACAGGTGTTATGCACAGGTGTTATGCAGAGATGTTATGCACTGGTGTTATGCTCTTGGTCCAAAAGTGGCTCTTGGTCTAAAAGTGGCTCTTGGGCCCCTTGGTTCCAGATGCTGTCGATGCTGAAGGGGGTGTTTTGTTTGGACCAGTCTAGTTTAGCTGCTGTGGACTTTTGAATTCACTCATTAAATGAATGGGGCTCGTGCAGCTAACACATGCACAAATGCCATTTTGAAGAAGTCGGAAAAAGGGAAAAATTGTGACACAGACGTTTAAAGGGCCTGACCGTTAATATTTACAGTCTAAATCCCTATTCGAACGGGATTAGTACAGTATGACCTGTGGACCTCTGGTAATTAGTGATAATCGCGGAGGACGTCTGAGATCTTGCAGTGCATTCACACGGGATAACCATGTCTGTGATTTTCACTGACATCTCACATAACGGCCGCACGTGCGCAGGTCTCGCTGCTTCACACAGTTCATAAAGTCTGGCGTCTGACCACAGCAGCCACAGAGACCATGAGGACAAACACATACATGTGGATTTTACTGCTCTACAGTTCTCTGGCCTGTACTGTCTGTAATGTTTAAACAATTCTGTTTGTACGAACTACCCATGATCGCCCCACATACTCTGCTAACATACTGCTAACATTGTGCAAAGTAAACGCACAAACACAACTCATCGGTCTGATCATTAGTGTCAGTGAACACATTACACTGTGCTCTACACTTCTCCATAGACCTCACAGAGACAGCAGCAGCCGCAACCCTGCAGCTGTGTACACAGCTGCGATACGCGACCCCTCTGCTCATTGACAAAAACAACACAGACAGTAAAGAGAAAGCGGCAACAGCGATCACAATCACTGACATGCAGATCCACAGGATCAGTATTATCACAGGACGTCTGTGTTTGGACAAATACAGGAGGTCATTTGTGGCGGAATTATGACTTTACAAATTACAGACATGGTGCATTCGCACGGGACTAAGATCTCAGACGTCCTCCGAGATCATCACAAATTACCAGAGGTCCACAAATTAAACTAATCCCGTCCGAATAGGGCTTATGTTCCAGCACATTCAAAAGTAAACAATATAAACAACAACATAATAACAACATAAAGTTCAGAGGTTGTGGCAAAGAACTCTGACTTTTTAATACAATGTTGTCTTGTTTAATACAATAACTAATGTATGTACGAACCTAAAGAAGGAAAAAAGGCTAAATTGGCCATTTTTATCATCTTAGGCTGCTTTCAAAATGTTTTAACTTTTGTTCCTTACTCGTCTCGATTGATAAAATAAATATTAGTAAGTCTGTGTTCTGTGTCTGTAGATTCTTATTCTTTCTTCTAAATCCTGCTACATTCATAATAACTTGGTAAAAGTAGTAATCTATGAACAACAAGGCGTTTACATCACAACCGTTCATAAGCATTACGTCATTGATTCCGATGTCGTCTTTTAGAACCTCCATAGAACTTCCGTTGCCGCTGTTGCCATGGCAGCCCAGACTCAGTCTTTAGTCTCAGTTCACCTCAGAGCTTGTTTCAGTTCGCATCGATATTATTTTGCTCGTAAAGAAGTCGCTTTTGTGAAAAACTTGACGGATTGTTTTGATTTGGTGAGTGACTGCGAGGGGAAGACATGGATACAGTGAGGCATTGTGGGAAATGTGGCCAAAGAATCAAACGGTTTGGGACTTTTGGGCTAAAATCTTTGTTATCCAAGTCGTGTGCTAAATGCTAACGTATGAAACACAACTGTATGTTTTGAATCGGGCTAAAGTCGAAGCAGAATTGTCTTTTTAATGTTTTTAATTGTGTCAAAAACAGACTAGACCTGGTTTTTCATCCTTTTCGCTGAAATAAGAAGGTTTTCTGGTGTAAACTGTTGGAAATCCTTGAGTCTGACTGTTCTTTTCTCTTGCTTCGCGCTGCACTAAAGAACTGATCCACACATTAGAACTTAAAGCTGGGGTACATAACTTTCAAACCCCTAAAATCAGACTTGGTGAAATGATGGGAGACCTCTGGGAGCAGCGGGGGCCTCACTGAAGCGGCAAACAAGGCCTTCTTACAATGAACATTACATTTTCTGTTGCAGATCATGCAGTCCTATCTCCAGAACCCTCCGGACCTGCGCCCCGGGGCCCTGCTCCAGTCTCCGGTCCACTGCTTCCAGCTGCAGGAGCACTTGGCCTCTGGGGTTTATGGAAAGGTCATAGACTGTTGGAACGTCACGGCCCAGAGACCCGCGGTCCTGAAGGTCCTCCAGGTCCAGAACGCCGAGTTCTTTTGGCAGGAGGAGGTCAGTTTGAACACAGTGGGGAAAGCTGCTTTAGTTTTGCAAAGGGCAGAAAAGGTCTGGAACATTTCTGTAAAGTTTACCATACATTTCCACGGGAAGTTAAGCTGGAAAATGTGGGAAATATGCCACAACTGGGAATGAATTGTAACGTAATGAGTGAGTGATGGATGGTGTTGGTCGAGGGCTTTGATGGTCCGGTGTGTTCGGCGTCTGGCTTCATCACCGTGTGGAGAGAATGGAACAATATGACTAATATAAATATGAAGCGATCTCTTCCTTCCTAAAGAAGAGTCACTAATATCATATAATATAATACTTAATTACTTACTTACATGTGTCCACAGGAGGAGATCCTCCAGATCCTGGCCCAACACCAAGGCCACAGGAACCACGTGGTTCAGTGGTTTCACTCCTTCCAGATCTCTGGGACTTTTATCCATGAGTTCGAGAAACTGGACATCAGCCTGAAGCAGTACGTGAGGGAGAGTCCGTACGGAGGTCTGGGGCTGATGGAGATACGTCCCATCGTCTCTCAGGTACAAACTGATGCGTCGCCATGGTAACGCCTCACCCTGACTCGCACTGGGACCATAGATTGTTCTGATGATCCACAACTCTCAGAATCACAGTCTAAGGAGTATTGCTCATGATTTATTTTTTGTGTTTAAGAAAATGAATTGTTTTGCTCCAACAGCAGATTGTCTCAGCCTAATCTCTGCACTGAGAAAAGCACATGTTTTTGAAAACATGCTAAGTAGCTAAGACCAGGATCATGGTTAGCATCGCTGCACACTTTAGAGATTATTAAAGTTATGTTTTCAGAAAGAGACAGATATTTCAGTTTCAGACTTTGTTACATGTATCCCACCAGGGGCAATTTGTTTGAGCAGGGCACCAAAACTGATATACACACACATATGCACACACATAAACATACATGCACACACATAAACATACATGCACACACACACATACATATACACCCAATTACACACCCATGTGAATATTTTTGTGTATATGTACCTGTGTATATATGTGTGTATTTATGGTACTAACCTGAGTCGGTTGCAGATGGCACAGGCGCTCCACTTCCTGAAGGGACTCGGGATCATGCACAACGACCTGAAACTGGACAACATCATGTTGGTGGACCACCTCAGGAAGCCTCTGTGTGTTAAACTTATTGACTTTGGTTTAGCTAGCACAGAGAATTGTCAGGGCAAGGAGATTCATAACCAATACTACAGGTACGTGAGCCACACAGGGACAGAATCAGGGAAGTCCTCCATGTACTGTGCTATATAAATAATCCTGACTCACTCTTTTAGGCATGTAGGGCATCAAAACACTTAGATTAGAAATGTATGTGTTTGGACTCGGGCCGTGATTAACCACTATTTAGATTAGAATCCACTCAATATTCATTTGGATTAGTTTTGATCACAAAAGGCTAAAGGCTAAAGCTAGAATTATGCAAAACCTTAAAGACAAATCATAACAAATCTGGTTGTTTCATAATCTGTACATTTTTGAGAGAGAATCTATCAATAATATAATAATATAATAATAAAGTAGAAAAGCGGCTGAGGCGGTGAAGCTGCTTCCTCTGGTCGATGTTTGCAAAGTGTGCTTGGTTCGCACCATTTTCCCTGCTCTGGTTCAGAGTGAAATTCTCAGTGTTCCAGAGAGATGAGTTCTGCAGTGGGTCTAGTTTTGTCAGGAGCTCATCAGGACCAGCAGCGGCAAAAAACACTGGACACTTATGAAGAGAGGAGACTTCTTTAATGAAGAGGGATTCTGTAATTCTGAAAACTTTATTAACATGAAAAAAATAAATCTGCTTTTGTCTGGATCAGTGTAAAACCATGATCTAAACTGCAGCAACATTTACAGACAGAAAAATAACAGTTTGAGAGAAACTTAGGACTTGCTGCGGTTTCCAGAGCGTTCAAAAGTAAAACCATAAAAGAATATTCCATTTGTTAAATCAGTTTGAACCATTTGATAAATCAGTAAAAGAATAATTCTGTGTGAAGTGTGTCTCAGCGTCTCCAGAAAGCTCTAAGTTAAAACCCTGATTCCAAACGATTGAACTTGTCTTTGTCCCCACAGAGCTCCAGAGGTCTTTCTCGGGGCCCCTGTGGATTCGGCGGCTGACATGTGGGCCCTAGGCATCATCGCCGTGACAACGTTCATGGGAAGGATGCCCCTTCCAGGCCCCAGCGACGAGGACATGGTCAGTTTCACAAACACCTTTGACCTGGTCCAGTCCAGGCCACTGTCACTTTACTGTCACTTTACTGTCACTTTACTGGCACTTTACTGTTACTTTACTGTCACTTTACCGTCACTTTACCGTCACTTTGTCCTTTACTGTCACTTTACTGTCACTTTACTTTCACTTTACTGTCACTTTACCGTCACTTTACCGTCACTTTACAGTTACTTTACCGTCACTTTACTGTCACTTTACTGTCACTTTACTATCACTTTACTGTCACTTTACTGTCACTTTACTGTCACTTTACTGTCACTTTACTGTCACTTCACTGTCACTTTACTGTCACTTTACTGTCACTTTACTTTCACTTTACTGTCACTTTATCGCTCACTTTACTGTCATTTTACCGTCACTTTACTGTCACTTTACTGTCACTTTACTGTCACTTTACTGTCACTTTACTGTCACTTTACTGTCACTTTACCGTCACTTTACTGTTACTTAATTGACACTTTACTGGCACTTTACTATCACTTTACTCTCACTTTACAGTCACTTTACTTTCACTTTACCGTCACTTTACTGGCACTTTACTGTCACTTTACTCTCACTTTACTGTCATTTTACCGTCACTTTACTGTCACTTTACCGTCACTTTACCATCACTTTACTGTCACTTTACTGGCACTTTACCTTCATTTTACCGTCACTTTACTGTCACTTTACTGGCACTTTACTATCACTTTACTGTCACTTTACCGTCACTTTACTGTCACTTTACTGTCACTTTACTCTCACTTTACTGTCACTTTACTGGCACTTTACCGTCACTTTACTGTCACTATACTTTCACTTTACTGTCACTTTACCGTCACTTTACTGTCACTTTACTGTCACTTTACTGTCATTTTACTGTCACTTTACTGTCACTTTACTGGCACTTTAGTGTCATTTTACCGTCACTTTACTGTCACTTTACTGTCATTTTACTGTCACTTTACTGTCACTTTACTGGCACTTTACTGTCACTTTACTGTCACTTTACCGTCACTTTACTGTCACTTTACTGTCACTTTACCATCATTTTACCGTCACTTTACTGGCACTTTACTATAACTTTACTGTCACTTTACCGTCACTTTACTGTCACTTTACTTTCACTTTACCGTCACTTTACTGTCACTTTACTTTCACCTTACCGTCACTTTACCGTCACTTTATTGGCACTTTACTGTCACTTTACTCTCACTTTACTGTCACTTTACTGTCATTTTACCATCAATTTACTGTCACTTTACTGGCACTTTACCGTCACTTTACCGTCACTTCACTGTCACTTTACTATCACTTTACCGTCACTTTGCTGTCACTTTACCGTTACTTTACTGTCACTTTACTGTCACTTTACCTTCACTTTACTGTCACTTTACTGTCACTTTACTGTCATTTTACCGTCACTTTACCGTCACTTTACCGTCACTTTACTGTCACTTTACTGTCACTTTACCGTCACTTTACTGTCACTTTACTGTCACTTTATTGTCACTTTACTGGCACGTTACTGTCACTTTACTGTCACTTTACTGTCCTTATCTGTGTCTAGTGTCACTTTGTATTATTGTATCCATGTGTGTGTGTATGTGTGTGTGTTCTTGTGTGTGCTTACATTTGTGTGTGTGTGTGTATTTGAATATGTGTTTTTCTTTGTTATAGTCTGTTTTTGTTCTTACTCTGTTGTTTTTATTCCATATTCAAATAAATTTCATTCGTTCATTGCACTAATCCAAACGTGTGGAAAGTACAAAGTGTAGATTGTGTGTTACATGCATATTGTGTATTGTTAAAAAGCGTGTTGTGTGTACAGATGAGGCACATCGTGGAGACTGTGGGTCACTGTCCTGGGTCTGTGTTAGGCTCTGGTCTCTACACAGAACAGTATTATGGTCTGTCCAGCAGCAGGACATGGGAGTTCAAGGTTTGTAGAAATACTTCAATCTGGAAATGTCCAACAAACGACCAACATGAGCTCATGGTGTGTTTCAGTTTCCTCCTCTGGACCCGCAAGCGAGAGCGATACACCATTTGGACGACATTCACAAAGTAAGAGCAAAGAAAACAGACTTTTGTCCCGTTTCTGCCTCTACATTCTGTCCTTCTGATCTTACTTTAACATGAATATTGCATGTTTTACAATTGCCTTAACCCCAAATCTATTACATTTATACAAAAGTGTAAACTCCATCAACAACAGCAATAGATCCAGGACTGAGGCTGTAGACCCAGGACTGAAGCTGTAGACCCATGACTGAGGCTGTAGACCCTGGACTGAGGGTGTAGATCTAGGACTGAGGCTGTAGATCCAGGACTCAGACTGTAGACCCAGGACTCAGACTGTAGAACGAGGCCCATATATCTTTTCTGATCTTCTGTGTGTGTTTCAGAGAGGACGTTTAGGGCGTCCATTTGCTTCTGTCGAGGTCCATGATCGACTCGCCTTCGTTGATCTGGTGAAGCAGATGTTAGACCCAAACCCTGCATCGAGGATCACCCCAGCAGCTGTGATGTCGCACACTTTTGTGAGCATGCACCACCTGGCCGAGGGAGACCCATGCTAGTGAGTACCGCCCCCTGATCACAGGCCACATGTCATAGATACAAACCATAACACAAAGTACAACGGATTATACACAAACGCACACCAGAAACTTAAGATGCAGAACATAAATAATACACACAAAATATTCAAACACACACTTTTGGCGACTGGTGAAAAACCCTGGACTGAAACTTATAAATCTTTACTTTAGTCGCTTAACGTCGCTCTGTCAGGTCCATCTTCAAATCTATCACACCAGAAGTAGCTCTTTCTCAAATGCAATATATAAAAAGTAAACATTAAAAATATCACTTTACATTGATTCAAAACGCTCACAACAAACATTGATCAAATAATCAGAAACTAAATATAAAAATGTACAAAATCAAAACAATAAAAATTTTTTCTTAACTCTAGTTGAAGACACATTAGTGACTAAACATTCTCCATTGTGAGATCAGTAAAGTTCATCTTATCTTAAACTTGGGATTAACAAAAAACTGTACACACTGTATCTTCAACTGTTACACAAAGGGATAAAAGTACACACAAACTTACATCCCACATACACACAACCCACACAAATGGGCATTTATCAATCAATCAATCAAACTTTATCTGTAGACGCCTTTCATACACAGGGCAACACAAAGCGCTTCACAGTCCACAACACTCAAGGCACAAATCATCACATAAAACAAGCAGTAGAATCACAATTAAAACATTAAAATCACACAAAAGACAGAAGACATAAGTCGTCTCCTACAGATAAATATTACAGAAACCATTTGGCTGCATACGATATATGGATGTATGGAGTGATTATTGTCAGTAATTGTGGTGAAATGTTGTGTTTCAGTCATTCCACAAGCGTCCACGTCATGAACAAGGCCTACGGCATCGTGAGGAACCAGCTGCTGTTAAACTGCGGCGCCGTATTCCTGCCTGTTCAGAGCGTTCCCGTCTCAGCTCCCGTCAAACGGAAACGGACAGAGACTCAGGAGGACGACTGTGACGTGGCCTCACCGGCAAAGAAAAGGCAGATCCAGGAGACCACCGCAGCAGAAAGAGGACCTGACACCATCCAGGCCAACCTCCCAGAACCGGATCCACTGAAGGAGACAAGGACCAGCCTCCAGGGAGATCAGACCGGGACATCACCAACAGCACCCAAAATGGAACTTCCCATTGCCCGGGAAGACCAGGAGACAACACCGAATGTACGAGAGAGGACTTCCACCAACTCCCCAAATCCACCTAAAAGAAGGACTCGTACCAAGGGGGGCGGGCTACGAACCTTGACTAAGATCGTCCAGACAGAAGCCTCCACACAGGTGCAAACCCATCACCAAAGCCACCGACAAAGACTCGAACCCACAAAGGGAGACGGAGGAGAAAGAAAACAGTCACATCCACAGTCGACAACGAATCACCGAGTCCACCGAGGACTTAAAGAAGGAGCAGGAGCCGGAGTCACAGCAGCAGCAATATTCTTTAAAGATTCCCCTTAATTAATCTATTTTGTATCACACACACATCATAATCTTCATCATCGTCATCATCGTCGTCATACTTATATCATGTATGACACACACAGATGTGAAAATACAGGTTAACAACATGTATTTCCTTCATTGAGGGCGGGACATAAGGGATTTTGTTGTCACTATAATATCTGCAAAATGATATATATATATAATAATGCAGATATAGACATATACATATATATCATTTGCACTGTTAACCTGAAAGAGCACTGGCTGTAATTGAGTGAGTTCCTTTAAAATAAAGTCCAACATGGGGGGGTCAGTTTGCATCCCCCTCAGAAAATGGGTAAGATAGATGCTGTACGACACACACATTCATAGAGGGGCGGGACATAAGTCTGTCTGGACAACTGTGGGTCTGTCCATCACCAACCTCTTACTGAGGAGTGGTCATGTGAAGCTAAGCAGGGCAGGGCCTGGTTAGTACTGTGATGGGAGACCTCTGGGAACAGCAGGTAACACAGTGGGCTGTCGTTGTGTGCTTAGGCAAGACACTTCACCCACATCCTTGATTCTACCCCCGGTCAGGCCCAGGCTTGAAGTGGGAGGTGGGGACGAGGCGGCCGCAGCTCTTTGGTTTGAAACCTGCTCCCATTGGTAAAGGTCTCCCATGACAGCTCTAACCAGGCCCTGCCCTGCTTAGCTTCACGTGACCACTCCTCAGTAAGAGGTTGGTGATGGACAGATCCACAGTTGTCCAGACAGACTTATGTCCCGCCCCTCTATGAATGTGTGTGTCGTACAGCAGGGGCGCATCCACCAATTTTCTGAGGGGGATGCAAACTGACCCCCCCATGTTGGACTTTTTATTAAAGGAACTCAATTACAGCCAGTGCTCTTTCAGGTTAACAGTGCAAATGATATATATATATATATATGTATATTTCTATATCTCATGATTATATATATATCATTTTGCAGATATTATAGTGACAACAAAATCCCTACTTTACATTACAACATAAATGTGTTAAAGGTTTTAGACTTAATCGATACATGTTCTTTTCTTCATGAAATCTGAGTAAAGGAGGCTCACAATACAGCGATCAAACCAATTATCAAAAATGACGTTTTATGAAATGCTCTCTTACATTTATCATTATGTTAGACCCAAAACATAAAAGTAAAAATGATTAGGCGATTGATAAATGAGAGTGAGTCGATATTCAACAAGAGTTTTCTGAAGTGAGAGGCTGGCCCTGAATCCAAACTAATAAAACATGTATGAGCCGATTTGATTTTTAATCTAGTTTCAAAGTTGAACTCAGATCCAATCGTTTCAATCTGAAAAAGGAGTTAACCCCTCCCACCTGTAAACGGAGTCAATGAAACACCTCCAGACCTTAGAAGGAAATGTAATTTGTACTGTGGTGTGGTACGACCAGGCTAAGACAAATCTAAACTAAAGTAATCACTGTTGGAACGAAAGTCTAGACATTCAAGATGATCAAAAGCATCAAACTGGTGCTGAGGGGTTGGACCAGCTGGATGGGACTGGACTCATCCTTACATTGACAGCTTTGGAGAAAACATTTGTGATCCATTTGATTTATTTGGTTAAAGTTGTTGATATTTACAGTAAAACACAAAGTTCCAACAGTAAAAACACAGATGGACAGAACACATCTCTGACCACAGCGACTGAGGTTACTTTACCTTCTTTCCTACCATTGTTGGAAACGGAACTGATCCCCAATGGTTCAATTCCACTTGTTCTTGTCCCTAAATCACAACAGTTATAATCTTGGAAGACTTTACCAAACCGTGGAGTTCACCAACAACATATGAAACACAATAAATGCAGTGATAAAAACACACAGAGCCATTGGTCCAAAAGGAGAGAGACCAACGTCCATGGATGTTGATAAAGTCCATGGCTGTGGGTGAATGTGGAGTGTGCTGTAGTTGTGTGTTTTAAAGAGGTTTCAAAGACTGTATGAATGTTGTATTTGTGAAAACATGTGATAACTTTATATTGTTGCTAAATGTGATGTATTTGTTTGCAGGTTCCAAAGTGTGTGTTTGTGCGATGGCCGCAGCGTCACTGCTGCAGTTATGGACGCACACCGGATGTGACGATGAGATCTCAAACCCTGCTTTAGGTCAGATTTGTTTGAAATATATGTTATCGTGTCTTTTGTCACAGTTTTCAGTTTGAACATGATTGTTTTGTGTCTCCCATCCACAGCTGCCTCCTCTGTCCCTAAACCTGTGTGTACTCGAGTACTGGACTTGGCGATCCTTCTTGATACGAGTCTGTGAGTATTTGACCCGGTCTCAGGAGAAAACACAGACACATTGATGTGTAATTGTACTTTTGTGTTTAGGAAAAGTCTGAATGTGTGAAGTGTGAGCAGAGAGCAGACTTCTCTCTCCACACACACTTCCTGCAGCTCATCTGGGGGACCCCACATAGTCCCTCTGTGTCCTGGTCTTTACCAAAGCTCAGGACCAGAGGTGAGGGACACATGGTCCTGACACTGGACCAGTGGAGGACACTGTCCTTTCTCTTTAGCTCACTGTGCATTTCATGAGTAAGTTCACCTTTGTGTGTTTAAGCAAATATCTGTGAAGTTGCTCTTTGTGAAATGGTGTCTTTGCTTGAATTATTCATGAGAAACTTTTTACACATTTCAGGAGAAAGAAGCACAGCTGGTGTTGGACTTAAAAGGACGGTCCCAAAATCAATATATATTGCAACATAAACATAGGGGCTCAGTTGGTAGAGCACTGGTCTTTGGACCTGATGGTCGTGGGTTCAATCCCCCCACAACCCATGCTCCCACTGATCTCTCTTGAGTCCCTGAGCAAGGCACTTAACCACACTTTGCCTGAAGCCCCCGCTGAAGGAGCAGCATCTACCTGAGAACCCCCACCTGCAGGATCAGTGAGGGACTTGGGGGCAGCTCTGATGTCCGTCCCGACCCAGAAATGGATAAATAAAGGGAACGACATGACAAAAAATGTATGTTTTATTTTTCTGGAACAGGGGTATGAAATCTTTTGCTCTGGAGCCACATGCAAGCATTCCAAACGCTTGGAAAGAACATTTGAATACATGTACCTATCTAATTTTATATATAGTGATGTCATATGACGTTGGAAATTGTGGATTTTAAAATGTTCATAAATATCATGTAAATAAAATGTTTTCATTTCTTTTACATGAGGAACAGGCCTCCTCACTGACAATGTTTGAAACCAGGTTAAAGACAGTTCTATTTAGCTGTGCATACTGAGGGATTTTATATTTTCATCTGTCTTTTTAATGTTCTGTGATTATTTATGATTTTAATGCTTTCTTATTTCTTTCAGCACTTTGAATTGCCTTGTGTATGAATTGTGCTATATAAATAAACTTGCCTTGCCTTACATGACAAAGACATGAACACACAAACAGAACTCACACTGTGCCCTGCTAAATGTTACGGGAAATAGTAGTTTTTACATGCACCATGTAAACACATTGTCATAATTAACACATTTCAATAAAAAAGGTATTGGTTATAGATTTGTTGTTGACAAAACTCTTATAGTCCCAGCTGGATTCGTCTGCATATCTGGCAACCTGAGTCAGGGAGAGTGGGAGAAGCTACAGTACCACTTTTGGCCAGATGTTTACACACTGCTCCTTTAAAAAAGCAACTCCTTTACAAGTAAAAGTATCTTGAGGAGAACTGAAGCAAGCTTTGACGATGAACTGAACTGAGCAGGATTTAGTAGAAAGAATAAGAATCTACAGACATACTCTCGCCGGCCACTTTATTGGGTACACCTTGCTAGTACCGGGTTGGAACCAGTGGGGACGTGTCCCGGCTCAAAAGTGGCCAAAATGATGTGCGCTGACATGCTGCATACCACCCCGGGCCGATGGGGGTGGACCCGGAGTAAGAATTAGCCAATGATAACATATAGCATCTTCTTACCTCCGGAAAACGTCTTTACAGGATGGTTCAAAGTTGGCTCTTGGCCCAAAGCTCCGTTCCACATGTGGGTCAATGCTGAGGGAGTACAGATGCTTATTTACTGTCTATGGACCACACGCTGGACTCGGAGAGAGGCTGCATGAGCTGCATGGACGCCGCTGATTCGCTGGTTCAGTTTCTCCTCGCTGTCGATCAGTGACGCTTTTAACGTCACGGATTGTGCCACGTAACGATTTGAATCAGCTCGTTTCTGTGTCTCTGGAGAATGAAAGAGAAAGATCGCTCTAACTAAAGATTGACGGAATCAATGAAAAAACTACTTTGGGCATGTTTATGAGGCCAACTATCACTGATCATGCACCGTAAAAACGACAACTCAAAATTGTTCACCTTACTAAGATTTTTGCAATCACTGACAATAAAATTGCAAGTTGGAACTTGAACCGTCTGTTGTGAGCCACTTTTTTCAGATGAAAAGTTCATCTTATTTGATAAATTAAGTTCATTTTATGTGTATAAACACACATTATACAGATATTTCTATCATATCATTCTTCTTTCTATTTCCCTTCTGCTGTGAAGAAGCTTGTATCTCTAATATTAAATACTGTAAGGATTTCTGTATTTTATTTTTAACCAGTTTTTTGCAAAGCCCCAAATAAATAGTATTAATTGAATATGAAGTGTAAAAAGAATCCTAAATGTGGGCTGTGTTTTAATGCATGATGTTTGTGTTCTTCTTTTTCAGAGACTTGTGGTGAAATTAAGGTCATAATTTCTCCAGCTTCACCTCCATCACCTCCTGCTTCACCTCCATCACCTCCTGCTTCACCTCCATCACCTCCTGCTTCACCTCCATCACCTCATCACCACATTATGAACTACAACAAACTTGTATATAATATTTTCCTTTAATCAGCAATCATGAATAGTTAGAACAGTGGGCTCTGCATCTCTGAAGACATGTAGCAGAAGGAGCAGCAGCAGAAGGAGCAACAGGAGGAGTAACAGGAGGAGTAACAGCTGCAGCAGAAGGAGCAACAGGAGGAGTAACAGCAGCAGCAGGAGGAGTAACAGGAGGAGTAACAGCAGCAGCAGAAGGAGCAACAGGAGGAGTAACACCTGCAGCAGAAGGAGCAACAGGAGGAGTAACAGCAGCAGCAGAAGGAGTAACAGCAGTAACAACACAGCAGCAGCAGGGAGCAGCAGCAGAGTCCTGGGCGTCTGCCTCTGACACAGGTCTCATCGACAGCACTTCAGAGAACCTGGAAATAAAGAAAACAAATCAAACTTGTTGGTTTTATTATGATTTTGTTGTTTGTGTGAAATGTAAAGAGTCATCAAAGTGAGGTATTATTTACACAACTACATATTTGTCAGCAGTACTTATACTTATACTTATAATTGAATACATTAAACTCAAATGTGATTAGTAACGGTCTGTTTGCTTTTCAAGAGATATAAAAGTGAATAAGAGCAGTGTCAAACATCTGTGTTCAACTCCATTTTACAGATGTCTGTTAATGTTTCCATGGATGTGTCAGTTATTATTATAGATCCATGGATGTGTCAGTTATTATTATAGATAAATGGATGTGTCAGTTATTATTATAGATCCATGGATGTGTCAGTTATTATTATAGATCCATGGATGTGTCAGTTATTATTATAGATCCATGGATGTGTCAGTTATTATTATAGATCCATGGATGTGTCAGTTATTATTATAGATCCATGGATGTGTCAGTTATTATTATAGATAAATGGATGTGTCAGTTATTATTATAGATCCATGGATGTGTCAGTTATTATTATAGATCCATGGATGTTCCAGTTATTATTATAGATATATGGATGTTCCAGTTATTATTATAGATAAATGGATGTGTCAGTTATTATTATAGATAAATGGATGTTTCTCTCTCATCAGCAAACACACGTTAATACATTTAGGTCTGATAAAATTACTTTTAAGTGATGCACAAACGAGGGCCATAGCAAATATATAATCCATATCTAATAATCATTTATTGCATATATGTGCATTGTTTACATAAAATATAACTTTGTAAAAACTAATGATTACTGCCAATACAAAAGCATCCTCTGTTTTTTCAGAATACGATTGTAAACATCCAGGGGGCTCTCATTACCTGAACCCGTGTTTAGACAGCCTGTTCTGGGCTTCAGCACTGCAGCTAACTGGGCTGTTAGCTTATAGCACCGGAGCTTCAGGCTGGAGGTAAAGTCCGAAAATTTTCGAATTTATCTCCAAACAGACTTCTGATATGACAATAGAGGGGGATATTTCTCGCCTCAAATGATATTAGAATTAACTTTTATGTCCTAATTAAAGCGTATTTAGAACTTTTTACCGTCCATCATGGCCGCCGTGTCCTTCCGCTCCGCTCTGAGTTGTGTAGTCACGTGACGAAGGCAGAAGGCAGCTGCTGTCCAAATCCACATCACGTCTCGCCTCCTACCTCGCCTGTGGCTACGCGGCCTTCCCTCGATGCCTACATATCCACCCTACGCGGCCCGATGCCTACCGTTTTGGACACAGCCAGTATCCTTAGTAACAGACAGACAGTATCCTTAGTAACGGAGAGAGAGTTTCCTTAGTAACGGAGAGATAGTATCCTTAGTAACGGAGAGACATTATCCATGGTAACGGAGAAACAGTATCCTTAGAAACGGAGAGACAGTAACCTTAGTAACAGAGACACAGTGTCCTTAGCAACGGAGAAACAGTATCCTTAGTAACATAGAGACAGTATCATAGTAACGGAGAGACAGTATCCTTAGCAATGGAGAGATAGTGCCCTTAGTAATGGGGAGACAGAATTCTTAGTAACAGAGAGATATTGTCACGGGTATTTCCAAACACAATCTAATAAAATATTTCCCTTGAATACACTATAATCGATCAGCCTGGATTCAATACGATACATTCATTATCTTTCTTTTATCATTTAAGCACAAACGTCAGTAAAATGACGTATGTGCAAGACCAGATGGACGGGAGGACCATCACAACACTTTAGACCCTCCTGCATCGGTAAGAAACCCCACAAAAAAAATACCTTGGGGAGATCTGCCCCCATTGGTCTGACAGGCTGTGGACAAAAAATATCTTTCTGGTCACTCCCTTTAGTCTCTCTCTCTGGTCTCTCTCAGCCTGGCCTCTCTCTCTCTTTGGCCCCACTCTAGCCTCTCTCTGGTCTCTCTCTGGTCTCTCCCTCTGGTCCCTCTCTTTGGTCTCTCTCTGGCCTCTCCCTCTGGTCTCTCTCTCTGGTCTCTCTCTTTGGTCTCTCTCTTTGGTCTCTCTCTGGCCTCTCCCTCTGGTCTCTCTCTGACTTCTCTCTCTGGTCTCTGGTCCCCACACCTGTCAAACTCCTGATGCCCCAACAACTATGTAAAACACAGAAAACTTCATAAAGTCTATTTTTCTTTTAACACAGACACAATAACAGCAGATTGCTCCTGATGGATTCTGTGGGCTCGCTCTGATCCCACCTCACTCCAGACTCTCTCTGAGCAACAGAAATAACACACTTTTAAATGTATGCATGCAGGCTGTAGGTGAGAAACAGCATCAAATATTCATGACTCCAGGGAGCAGATTTGGCACACTTTTTGGAGATGGGAAATGTGCCGATAAGCTGAGGATGCGAGGGTTAACTTGCCGACAGCGAGACAAATGTGTGAGCAGGGACTGGGAGATTACAGGGATCCAAGTCCAGGACAGCTGGGCTCTCTCTGGTCTCTCTCTCTGGTATCTCTTGCTGTTCTCTCTCTCTCCGGTATCTCTATCTATAAACTTTCTCTGGTCTCCATCTGGTCTCTTGCTCTGGTCTCTCTCTCTTTCACGTCTCTCTCTTTGGTCTATCTGTCTAGAAACTTCCTCTAGTCCCTCTCTCTCTAGTCTCTCCCTCTGGTCTCTCTGTCATTTCTCTCTCTTTGGTCTATCTGTTTGGTAACTCTCTCTGGTCTTTCTAGTCTCTCTCTCTGGTATAACACTGGTCTCTCTCTTGTCTCTCCCTCTGGTCTCTCTCCGATCTCTTTCTGGTCTCTCTCTGGTCTCTCTCTCTGATCTCTTTCTGGTCTCTCTCTGGTCTCTCTCTCTGATCTCTTACTGGTCTCTCTCTAACTTGCCGACAGCAGGGGACTGGGAGATTATATGAATCCAAGTCTAGAACAGCTTGGCTCTCTCTGGTCTCGTGCCGGGGTTATCGTACAAACTCGCCCCCTGTGGATCCAGTTGGATTCTTTCTGTTCTTATATGAGTGAGGGCCACATGGTGCAATGTATTTTGACAAATAATAATGACTTAAGTAGGACATGCAGTTTCCAGCTGCAGCTTGAAAGTTTTCAACCCCTGGAAGAAGTTTTGTGTTTTTTTTTTCTGAATGCTCTCTGGTCTCTCTCTGGTCTCTTTCTGGTCTCTCTCTGGTCTCTCTCTGGTCTTTCTTTCTGGTCTTTCTTTCTGGATTCTTTGGGCTCACTCATCTTGAAATCTTTTAACTTACTGCTCATTTTCATCACCCAAACAAAGCCGTTCCATCGGGAGAGAGAGGATATCGGTCTTCACTTTTCGCCGGTCCTCCCCCCGGTCCTCCCCCTGATCCTCCCCCTGGTCCTCCCCCTGGTCCTCCCCCTGGTCCTCCCCCTGGTCCTCCCCAGCTGATCCCGACTGATCTAGGCCTGCGTGGACATGTCTGATTGAATATTTAAAGAGCAGATCTGTACAGTCCGTGCTGTTGTGTGATGTCGGTGTGGGCCCAGTGCAGCAGCAGAACATGTGAGAGACAGAATAATGAAGCTGCAGGAATGATCTACATGGAAGGAGCAGGTGCGAGTGGAGGAGAGGAGGTGAAGAGGAGGAGAGGAGAGAAGAGGAGGAGAGGAGAGAAGACGAGGAGATGAGAGAAGAGGAGGAGAGAAGAAGAGAGGAGAGGAGCACCTTTGGATGGCTACGATGCTCAGAGACTTCTTTAGATACATATATATTTACATAGATAGATAGACACATAAATAGGTTGAGAGAGAGGGATAGATAGATAGATAGATAGACGGACGGACGGACGAACGGACAGACGGACTGATAGACAGACAGACAGACAAATAAATAGATAGATAGTGAGAGAGAGGGATAGCTAGATGAATAGATGATAGATACATAAATAGGTAGAGAGAGAGAGAGAGAGAGAGAGAGGGATAGATAGATAGATAGATGGATAGATAGATACATCAATAGGAAGAGAGAGAGAGAGAGAGGGGGATAAATTGATAGGTAGAGAGAGAGATAGAGAGAGAGGGATAGAGAGACAGACAGACTGACAGAGAGATAGATGGATAGATACAGTTTGTGTTGTGTTAGTTTGCTTTAGCTTCACGTGACCCTGTATCTAAATCAATAAGCTGCAGTTCTTGGGCCTTTCTCTAAATGAATCAAACCCGATCTGTGACGTCTGAGGTCATGGTCCTCGGGCGTTTACACCAACACTGGTCACAGACACATGGTCATGGAGCTGAGGCCACTGTAGCATTATAACGTGAAAGACCTGATCCCTGTCCCTCTGCTGCTCGGCGCTCTGGTGAGAGGCGGTAAAGCTCTCTGCTCGTGTTTCCCGTGACCTCATGTTGTACAACACGCCGATGGAGCCGCGCTGACAGTTTAACAGCTTTCATATTTAGTACGGCTCCGTCTCGCTGCTCGGGGACCAGGCTCGTGACGTGTCCGGACTCCTGATCCATCACTGTCCTGAGCCGCCTGAGCCTGCAGACAGCACCTCACTCTGCATGGCAATGAAGACACCTGAGACCCTCCTTCTAGTCTCTCTCTCTCTGGTCTTTCTTTGGTCTCTCTCTCAGGTCTCTCTCTCAGGTCTCTCTCTCAGGTCTCTCTCTCTTGTCTCTCTCTGGTCTCTCTCACCTCTCGGGTCACTCTCTTTGGCCTCTCTCTCGGGTCTCTCTCACTGGTCTCTCTCTGCTCTTTTTCTGGTTTCACTCCCTAGTCCATCTCTCACTGGTCTCTCTTTCTGGTCTCTCCCTGGTCTCTCTTTCTGGTCTCTCCCTGGTTTAACTCTCTGGTCTCTCTCTCTCTCTCTGGTCTATCTCTGGATTCACTTCCTAGTCCCTCTCCCACTGGTCTCTATCTTTGGTCTCACCCTTTGAATTACAAGGTTACTGAAATATCTCCACTTGTAAAAAAAAAAAAAACAGGAAATAAATCCGAGGGCAACACGACTGAACAAGGTGTTGGACTGAAGCGGATTACCGATGCGAGAGGAGGCCAAGAGCGAGGCAGGCTGGATCTGGCGCCCCTGGCTATCTAAATGTTAATGACGCAGGAGCTAAGGGAGCAGAGGGAGAGGAGGGTGTCGCCAGATGGTCCCAAAGATAGTTGTGGACAAAATATTTAAGACTTGTTAACATGACGGACTGGGCCATCAAACTCCCGCCAGCAAAAGTGTCTTCATTTATTTGGCTGAACATCTGATGCAGAGAGAGAAATCAGAGACGTTGGCGAGAGAAGCATCGGTATAAAGCCGGGACCTGTTTATACGGAGTCAGTTTTTACGCCATTTGCAGTAAAACCACATTGGAATACATGTGCAGGAATCCCCAGTGTGCAGCAGACACGTACATTTATAGAGAACAAGGTAAAAAGTACAAGAAACAAACGTTGAAATTTCCATCCATCCATCCATTTTCTTCCCCTTAATCCATTTCTGGGACAGGGGGTGGCAGTCAGAGCTACACCCGGTACACATACAGTAGCACCAGCCCCTCGTTGAAATAAATCGACAAATATAGGAGTAAAAAGGGACTTCTGCAGCATTTTACAATTTGAAAACATTGCCAGACTAAAACAAATATATTGTCTAAAGCAGACTTAGAGATTCTTATCAATGTATTTGTCTCCAGAAAGACGACTTTAACCGCCTGCTCACATCTGCAGTAAATTCTAAATGCTGCAGCTCGAGTCCCGACTAGAATCAGGAAGTTCCATCACATTAGTCCAGTTCTCAGGTCTCTGCGCTGGTTTCCTGTGGCTCAGAGATTAGACTTTAGACCAGCTCTGATTGTGCACAAGTCTCTCCAAGTCTCTCCATCTCTATGCTGCCGTGTGTGCTAAAATTATTTCAAACTGCAGCACAGTCTGGGAACTCTGGAAGATATTTTTGCATGGATTTGGGGACCAATCACAGAACAGAAGGGACATATCGCAACAGCAACATCCCAACAGACTCTACTCTATTATCCGTCTTAATCCAGTTTATCCATGCGAATCAGCTCAATCCAAAAGCAGAAATTGCGATAATAACCACACTGCAGTCAGCGGAAGTGATTTTAAAACGTCCGTTACCTTTTTCTGATCCTCCAGTTTCTGACTCGTGGACTTCTTGCCATGCTTGCTCTCTGGTACATCCATACCTGGTCCCGATCGCGAAATAAATCCAACAGAAAAGCGATTCCAAAAACGGCTACAGCTTCCCGACACCAGGCTGCGTCCGACTGCTGGTGTGAGCCGGACACAGACGACCCATGGTGCAGTCGATGGTCATAAAGAAGAAGAGAAAAAAGCTCAGGCGAGGTCAGTTTCGCAAAGACATTAGTTGCGAACAGGAGGCCATCATCTCGGTTGCGTTTCCGTGGCGACGAATTTCTCCATTAGTTCAAAGTGGCCAGTGCTTTGGGGTCACAGTGTTGCATCCATATCTGCGGGAAAAGAAAGATATTAGATTTATAAATGTTTTAAAGGACTAATAATGGTAATGATTATAAAACACAGAAAAGAGTTGAAAGAAAATGGACGAAACAAAAGTAATTAGAAAGTCCAGAGAGAGATTAGAGAGAGAGAGAGTCTTGAGAGGGACTAAAGAAAGAGATGGACCAGAGAGGGACCAGAAAGGGGAGAGAGACCAGAGTGAGAGACCAAAGAAAGACCAGAGAGAGACCAGAGAGTCAGAGGCTAGAGACAGAGACTGAAGGGATGACATAGACCAGGGAGGGACCAGAAAAAAAAAAACAGAGAGAGATCAGAGAGAGAGACCAAAAAGAGACCAGAGAAAGGCCAGGGAGGGGCCAGAAAAAAGACCAGAGAGTGACCAGAGAAAGACCAGAGAGAGACCAGAGGGAGACCAGAGAGAGACCAGAGAGAGACCAGAGAGAGACCAGAGAAATCAGAATCAGAATCAGAATCAGAATCATTTTTATTGCCACGTAAGTAACAGGAGGTCACAGACTAGGAAATTGCTTTGGCTCAGTGCAACAGTCAAAAAGAGATGATAAAAATAAGAATAAAAAAACACTTCTAAAGAATAAATTTAAATTTAAAATAGAGTTACAGTTACTATTTACAATATACAAGTGCACATGGTGCACACAATGTAAGGTGACAGCAGTACAGTGAAGTAAAGTGACGTATGATGGGCAGTAAAGTGACTTTATAAAGGGCGGGGGGACAGGTTAAGAAGTGTTCAAGAGTCCAACAGCAGAGGGGAAGAAACTGTTCTTGTGGCGGGAGGTTCTAGTCCTGATGGACCGCAGCCTCCTGCCTGAGGGGAGTGGATGGAATAGTCCATGTGCAGGGTGAGAGGGGTCGGCTGTGATACGACCAGCCCGGCCTCGAGCTCGGGCGACGTACAGGTCCTGCAGCGATGGAAGGCTGCGGCCGATCACTTCCTCTGCAGAGCGCACAATGCGCTGTAGTCTCTGTTTGTCCCTGACTGTGGCTCCAGCGAACCACACGGTGATGGAGGAGGTGAGGATGGACTCGATGATGGCCGTGTAGAACTGCACCAACATCTGTGCAGGCAGCTTGGCTTTCCTGAGCTGCCGCAGGAAGTACATCCTCTGCTGGGCCTTCTTGATGAGGGAGCTGATGGTCGGCTCCCACTTGAGGTCCTGGGTGATGGTGGTGCCCAGGAAACGGAAGGACTCCACAGAGGTGATGGGGGAGTCCATCACGGAGGGTGGGGGCGGGGGGACAGTGCTCTTCCTGAAGTCCACAATCATCTCCACTGTCTTCTGGGCGTTCAGCTCCAGGTTGTTACCACTGCACCAGGACACCAGCCGGTCCACCTCCCTCCTGTAGGCGGACTCATCGTTGTTGGAGATGAGTCCAATGAGGGTGGTGTCGTCCGCGAACTTGATCAGCTTCACAGAGTCGTGGCTGGAGGTGCAGTGGTTGGCGTACAGGGAGAAGAGCAGGGGAGAAAGAACACAGCCCTGTGGGACTCCTGTATTTATAAACCGAGAGTCCGAGACATTCTTCCCCAGACGCACTCGCTGCTTCCTGTCCGTCAGGAAGTCAGTGATCCACCTGCAGATGGAATCGGGCACGTTGAGCTGGGAGAGCTTGTCGTGGAGCAGGGATGGCAGGATTGTATTGAAGGCAGAGCTGAAGTCCACGAACAGGACCCTGGCGTAGGTCCCCGGGGAGTCCAGGTGCTGTAGGATGTGGTGGAGGGCCAGGTTAATGGCGTCGTCTACAGATCTGTTGGCTCTGTAGGCGAACTGCAGGGGGTCCAGGAGGGGGGAGGTGAGGGACTTGAGATGGGAGAGAACCAGGCGTTCAAATGACTTCATGACGACAGACGTAAGTGCTACAGGTCTGTAGTCATTGAGTCCTGTGATCCTGGGCTTCTTCGGGACGGGGACAATGATGGAGGATTTGAAGCAGGCCGAGACATGGCAGGACTGCAGAGAGGTGTTGAAAATGTCAGTGAACACAGGAGTAAGCTCACTGGCGCAGTGTCTCAGAGTGGCCGGAGACACGTGGTCCGGGCCAGGAGCTTTGCGGGGGTGCAGCCTCAGGAAGAGTTGTTTAATGTCTTTAGAGGCTATTGTTAGGCTGGGGGCAGGGCTGATGGGTGGGTCGTTAGAGTAGTGGGGGGTGGGGGAGGGAGAGGTGTCAGGGGCAGCATCAAAGCGACTGAAAAATAAGTTCAGATCGTCAGCTAGCTTGTGGTCGTCAGCACAGGGGGGGGCTTTGGGCTTGTAGTTGGTGATCTCCCGTAGGCCCCTCCAGACAGAAGCAGTATCGTTGTTACCAAACTGCTCCTGTAGTCGTTCTCTGTGCCGGGACTTGGCTGCTTTCAGTTCTTTCCTGAACTGATATTTAGCTGCTTTGTAGCCGCTGCGGTCCCCCTCCCTGAAAGCAGACTCCTTTGCTTTCCTGAGCTGCCGGAGTTTAGCAGTGAACCAGGGTTTGTCGTTGTTATAGATGACCCTGGTCCTTGTTGGAATGATGCTATCCTCGCAGAAGTGGATGTATGACGTCACAGTGTCCGTGTATTCATCCAAACTATCTCTGGCAGCTCTGAAAAGGTCCCAGTCTGTAGATTCCATGCATGCGCGCAGCTCTTCCACAGCTTCATCAGACCACACTTTGGAGCTCCTCACTGCAGGTTTCGAGAGCTTTAGTCTCTGTCTGTAAGCAGGAACCAGATGTATCATGGAGTGATCTGAGAAGCCGAGGGCTGGCTTGGGAACAGCGCGAAAAGCTCCGCGCACGGTGGTGTAGCAGTGATCCAGAGTGTTCTCCTCTCTGGTCGGGCATTTGATAAACTGTCTGTATTTGGGTAATTCCTGGCTCAAGTTTCCCTTATTAAAATCCCCCAGGATAATAATCAGAGAGTCCGGGTATAAACGTTCCATACACAGTACTTGCTCTGCAAGTGCGCGCTGAGCCTCGCGCGCGTCCGCGCATGGCGGTATGTAAACAGAGGCAAGAATGAATGAAACAATTTCACGAGGGGAGTAATATGGTTTACAATGAATAAAAATATATTCCAGAGCAGGAGAGCAGTGCTTGGAGATCACTGTCACATTGTTACACCAGTTTGTATTGACGTAGGAACACAGCCCACCGCCTCTGCTCTTCCCTGAGAGCGCACAATGGCGATCCGCGCGGAACAGCTCAAAACCCTGCAGTTCCAGAGCACTGTCCGGGATCCGCTCATTCTCAGGTCTCAGTGAAGCAGAGGACACAGGATGTGGCGAAGTCCTTGTTTCTTCTCATGAGCAGGCTGAGTTCGTCCATCTTATTGCCCAGTGAGCGTACGTTGGAGAGAAAAATGCCGGGGAGAGCCGTGCGCGCTCCTCTCCTCCTAAGACGCACGAGCAGGCCTCCGCGCTTTCCCCTTTTACGGGCCCACACTTTTTTGGCTAGAACATGAACTAAATCAGCCGCAGATGCCAAGAAAACAGGCAATAGGTCCATGGGAACGGTGGGTCGAATGTTCATAAGTTCCTCACGGGTGTAAGAACAGCCAGATGCACAGTTAAAAAGTCAAAACAAAAGAAAAAGAGAGCAGCAAAGAGCCATGTCGACCGTACGAGGCGCCATCTTGTCAAGATTTGGACCAGAAAAGACCAGAGAGAGACCACATCACTTAATGTAAAAGACGTCTGCTGCTCGCTCACTTGCGGTCTGAGCGGAGCCTGCAGGGCCTCTGGTGTGCGCTGTAGTGTAGTGTTTGGAATATGCAAAGAGCCGCCTCCAAAGTCAACCTCCCTCATGGTTTGGACGACACAGATCTGCATTTCAAAGAGACGAGCTACTATCTGTTTTGTTCCACGCAACTTTAGATTTTGTTATTTCTGGAACTATTTGAAATCAGAGGCTGCAGATGATTGTCGAGAGCGGCGAGATTCAGGAGAGATTCAGGAGAGATTCAACAGGCCGCAGTGCTACTTGGATGTGTTGGAGCGAAACGTCGCCCATGAGCACTTCCCTGTTGGGCTTCATTGAGCTATAGGGGATTGAGATAGCTCTGTTTCCACCAGCCATACTCTACTCTACTCTACTCTACTCTACTCTACTCTGCTCTACTCTACTCTACTCTACTCTACTCTACTCTACTCTACTCTACTCTACTCTACTCAGGTCTAGTCTAGTCTAGTCTAGTCTAGTCTAGTCTAGTCTAGTCTAGTCTAGTCTACTCTACTCTACTCTACTCTACTCTACTCTACTCTACTCTACTCTACTTTACTCTACTTTACTCTACTGTAGTCAGCTCTACTCTACTCTACTCTACTCTAGTCGACTCTACTCTACTTTACTCTACTGTAGTCAGCTCTACTCTACTCTACTCTACTCTACTCTACTCTACTTTACTCTACTCTAGTCTGCTCACCTCTACTCTACTCTAGTTGACCCTACTCTACTACGATATAGTATTTGGGACTGTATCCTAGCAACATACCCACAATAAACCACTATCTGTGGAAATTCCTTGGTAACCATGGCTCCCAGCAGCATTCTGACTGCAGTAGAAACACTCCCAAATCGATTAAGATAGAGTAGAAAAGGGCAGGGATGAGTGATAAAGATAAGTTGTGGTTCCAATGTGGTTTTTACTGAAAATTCCAAATAAAATTAAACTGGATCTAGACTAAAGTAAAGGAGAGTAATGTAGAGTAGTGTAAAGTAGAGTAGAGTAGAGTAGAGTAGAGTAGAGTAGAGTAGAGCAGAGTAGAGCAGAGCAGAGCAGAGCAGAGCAGAGCAGAGTAGAGTAGAGTAGAGTAGAGTAGAGTAGAGTAGTAGAGCAGAGCAGAGTAGAGTAGAGTAGAGTTGGGAAAAGTTGCTGAGATCAAAACAAGGCCGTCAAAAAGAACGTCTCACTTCCAAATCTGAATCGTTTTATTACAATAATATCCGTCCTGGGTTGCCTCTGTCTTTCACAGTTTCCAGCGTTTTGGGACAGAGTTATCGCTGGCTTGTTCAGATCATGAGTTCAATGGAAATGTGCCCAAAATGTCCCAAAGGCATAATTTTAAATCTGGGTATCATCAATAACTCAGGTCAAGAAAGACAATAGAAAGTCTTGGAACTTTTAGAATATTGGGAGATTTTAAGCAAAAATAGAGCTGTGTGTGAGAGTATTTTGACTGTTGTACGAGATTTGTCAACAGAACAAGCCATGGTTACATTTATTTTAAATTAAAAAAACACATAAAAACCAAAGTATCACCAAAAAGTTTAAAGTTAAAAGTACTGCACAATATTATGTCTGTAAATTGGGTCAAAGTGTTATACAACAGCTGTTATTTCTGTTGACGTATGTCCAGCCTTTTCCAGCCTCAGTCCTGGGTCTACAGCCTCAGTCCTGGGTCTACAGCCTCAGTCCTGGGTCTACAGCCTCAGTCCTGGATTTACAGCCTCAGTCCTGGGTCTACAGCCTCAGTCCTGGATCTACAGCCTCAGTCCTGGATCTACATCCTCTCAGTCCTGGATCTACATCCTCTCAGTCCTGGATCTACAGCCTCAGTCCTGGGTCTACAGCCTCAGTCCTCGGTCTACAGCCTCAGTCCTGGATCTACAGCCTCAGTCCTGGATCTACAGCCTCAGTCCTGGATCTACAGCCTCAGTTCTAGGTCTACAGCCTCAGTCCTGGGTTTACAGCCTCAGTCCTGGATCTACAGCCTCAGTCCTCGGTCTACAGCCTCAGTCCTGGGTCTACAGCCTCCCCGTTGTTGGCGAATCCACATCTTTTAAAAGTCCTCCAAGGCAATTGCTGCTGTGATTTAAGTCCATATAAAACTACAAGAAACTGAACTTTGTTTGGGGGCCCCTGCCTAAACATTCGGGAACCCCTGTAGCTCATTGACGATCCCATAAATTACACCATTATCACACAAAAGGGCAACAGTCTGAGTCCAGCCAAAACTTTTCATTTCCGGTGTTGGTTTGACCCTCTCCACCCACTTCGCCTGTTTCCCCCAAGTCTCAGGTTTCACCGCACACACACCGCCACGGCACGGTCTCTTACTTAGTGTCAATCAAGTCAAGTGTTGCCCACTCAGAGCAGCTCTCCTCTGGGCACGGTGGGGGAGGAGGAGTGGGGGAGAGAGGGGAGTACTTCTACAGCACCAGTGGGAGGCTTGTGCAGTGGAACAAAGCGAGCGCATATGTGAGAGGTGAGGTTCGACAGAGAAACAAGGTGCTGAACAAGGTGAGAGAGGGCGTCGCCGTGGTAACACAATCCTTCACACTTCCATCACTCGTGTCAATGGGCGAAAGCTTAGCTCCCGGTGCAAGGACAGTCCCCGTTCAAGAGTATAATAGTTTAGTTGCTCCTTGCTGATGCAGAAGGGTCGAAGGTCAGTGAAGATCCAGGACATGTTTGTTATTTTTTTGTAATAATGCATTGGTGTGTTTCCATTCATAGTAATTACAAACTACTACTGTGGCACCTGGTGATCCCAGAGGTCTCCCATCACAGCACTAACCAGGCCCTGCCCTGCTTAGCGAGAAACCAGAGAGAGAGAGCCTTGAGAGGGACCAACGAGAGACCATAGAGAGAGTAGAGAGAGACCAGAAAGAGACTAGAGAGCATAGTGTAAGTAAGTAAGTAATCTTTATTTATATACCGCCTTTCACAGACCAGAGTCACAAAGAGGTTTACAATTGTTATTTTTGGGCACTTGTTATCTTGCTCCTCACAGAGATGGGAGCGGGGTCGCTGAACAGGAGCGCATGCCAGACCTATTGTACATATTTTTAGTGGTAGGGGAAACCGGAGTACCCGGAGGAAACCTACGCAGACACGGGGAGAACATGCAAACTCCACTCAGAAAGGCCCTGGTCCGACCGGGATTTGAACCCAGGACCTTCTTGCTGAAAGGCGAGAGTGCTATCCACTCAGCCACCGTGCCGCCCGGCACCAGAGAGACCAGAGAGAGACCAGAGAGCATAGAGAAAGATCAGAGACCAGAGAGAGACCGTGATTTAGGGTCATACACAAATAAATGTGATTGAATGTGTTGTGAGAACGACACTTCTCTGACTCCAGCTGCAGTTCCTCCGACTCAGCGCTCCTGCATTCTTCATGAACGTTAAATCTTCTCTTCTGTCGCCGCTTGGATACTAAGCAGAGACAGAAGAGGCAGCGATGGGACCAGAGGGAGCCGAGCAAGTCTTCCTCAAAATGTGAGACAGGCTTCTTTTCTTTTCTGAGTTGTGTACAATTAAACCTGCCTTGCCATTAACATTCCCAGAACTACGACTCATGACATGACCTTTTCTGTTTCTTCATGTAATTCTTTTCTATGTCAATATCTTTTTTTAAATTAAATTATCTTTTAATTTCGAAATTGAGCAGAGAAGTTAAAAAACATTGTAACATACTGTTAACTCGCTACCACTTAACTTAGCATTAGCCTCAACAAACAATTCCTTTTTTTCTGTGTTTCAAGTTACGTTCATGTTTCCATGAAAAAAAAAAAATAACCCTATGGAAAGTCATAACTTTGACTTTTAAACTCATAATTTCGAGTTATAAAGTCAGAATTATTACTTTCTGTTGGCTTTTTTTTTTTTTACATGGCGTAAACAGGCTTCCATACGTTCAGCAGTTGTAACACTGCTTGTCCATGGATGTGAATGGGAGTACTCATAAAGTAACTGGGGTAAGTTAGTAAGTAAGTAATGTTTATTTATATAGCGCATTTTACAGACCAAGGTCACCCAAAGCTCTTTATAATGTTCAGTGGGGTAATCAAAAGAGTCTAGTAAAGTAAAATGTAGTGGACAAATCAAACCGTAACATCGCAGTAGAAAACATCTCTTGCAAACTTGTGAGAGAGAGCCCTGGGAGCCACTGTTTGACTCTTTGGGCTGAGAGCTGATTGGCCGAGAGAGGAACTAGGAAGAGAAAGAGGGAGGGCACTGGTGACAAGGGCGAGAGGAGAGAGTTTAGCACGGAGCAGATGCTAATGCTAATGCGGCGGAAGATATGTGCATCTATAATGTACGTGACGTCAGCAGAACTATACTCCTGTTGTTATGTTTTTAGAGCTGTCACTACAACACGGTTGCCGCGACGATGTTACAATTTTCTAGTATTTTTGACGATGTGGATGTTTAGACCTGTTTTATGTCATTTAGGTCTGTTACAAGCTTCATTGTGATAGAAAAAACAACCATGTTAAGTATATGTAACTAACATCTGAAATATTCCGTCCTGGATTTACAGCCTCATTCCTGAAACTACAGCCTCAGTCCTGGATCTACAGCCTCAGTCCTGGATCTAGAGCCTCAGTCCTGGATCTACAGCCTCAGTCCTGGATCTACAGCCTCAGTCCTGGATCTACAGCCTCAGTCCTGGATCTACAGCCTCAGTCCTGGATCTACAGCCTCAGTCCTGAAACTACGGCCTCAGTCCTGGATCTACAGCCTTAGTCCTGAAACTACAGCCTCAGTCCTGGGTCTACAGCCTCAGTCCTGGATCTACAGCCTCAGTCCTGGGTCTACAGCCTCAGTCCTGGATCTACAGCCTCAGTCTTGGATCTACAACCTCAGTCCTGGATCTACAGCCTCAGTCCTGGATCTACAGCCTCAGATACAGCCTCAGTCCTGGATCCAAAGCCTCAATTCTGGATCTACAGCCTCAGTCCTGGATCTACAGCCTCAGACCTGGATCTACAGCCTCAGTCCTGAAACTACAGCCTCAGATACAGCTTCAGTCCTGGATTAAACCATTTTGAAAAGACCAAGTTCTCGGCTTCAGTTCCGGCGGCAGATCAAACACAAACACCTTCATTCATAAATTACTTAACGTCTAGTGCAGCGTCACTTCTTGTTTAGTTTCTCTTCTCCAGAGATCTGTGTCACGCTGTCAAAGGAAAACAACAACAACATTTCTTTTCATTTCCATGGACGTGGGAAAGCTTTTGTGTCTGTCTCTCTGGAGGGAAGGCCAGCGTCTAAGACCTTATCACTGCTGCTCCAGGACCAACAGGTAAACACACATTACACAGTCATTACTCACCACAAATACGTTTAATAAACAAGAGAGGGGGGAGAGATCAGAGAGAGAGAAAGAGAGAGAGCGACCAGAGCGAGACAGAGAGCGACCAGAGAGAGACCAGAGAGAGGGAGAGAGAGACACACAGAGAGAGAGAGAGGGTGACCAGAGAGAGAGAGAGAGAGAGAGAGAGAGACACAGATAGAGAGAGAGTGACCAGAGAGAGACCAGAGAGAGAGTGAGAGAGAGAGAGCACACATCCATGCTTTGTTTTTATGTATCGTGCTTTAGTCCTTTTCTTCCAACATTTCAATACTATCCATTCTACTGTTTTACTATCCCCACTGTTTCCTCTGGTGGTCGGCTGTGGGGGTCTGGCTCTGGACCTGGTTGGGGTCTGAAGCCTCCTCTCTCCCCTGGTCCAGTGTCGTCCCCTGTGGCTCTTTTCTCCTGGTGCAGACGTCTCCTCGGATGGTTATTCTTCCGCTGGCTTCTCTCAGTTCAGTTATGGTTTCTTTCTCCGTAGGGAAATGCATTATTTTAGCGAGTGTCAGAGCTTCCTTCAATCTTCGTTCAAATGGGTTGGGGTTCTTCTTTCCAAAAGTCTGTAAAGGAATGCTTCTTCCGTTGAATCCAGTGCCTTTTGTACCCGGTCCTATTCTGCACAGACGGTGACGGACGACGTGGACTGAAGAATCTGAAACGACTACGGTCTTTGTAATCGCCCCATTTGACTTTCTCTAATCTGTCATTTCACGTTTTAGAAAATTAAAAATATCTCACATAGTCCTGGATTTTTGGTTCTCACTCTTTCTCCCCGGGTTGTTGAGTGGTTCCTTGTTGATGTAGTATGGTCTAAGGACAGTAATAATCCGGCACATTAATTATTAACATTAATTTAAATATAACATGCTCCCTAAGGACCAATGGCTCTGTGTGTTTGTTATTAGTGTCTTTCCTGTTTGATTTTCTGATCAGTTCTTTAGGAATCCACAACTTTGTAAAGTCCTCAGAGCCGACTGCTGTTGTGATTTGGGGGCTGCACAAATATATTGAATTGAATTGAAAAAGGTAAATAATGTTCTCTGCCTGTAACTCCCTGTGCTGCCACCAGAGGGAGGAGAAGAATTTGTTTACTTTTTTTTCCAAGTTTGAATTTCACTTGAGAAACAAAACTAGTTCATGAGCAACACTTTAGTTTTAAAAGCAGGAAATGGCTCCTCTACTTAACTGAGACAGAAGGAGCTAGGTTCCTGATTTTAGCGTGGAGGGAGTCAAACACAACTCCAGGTCTGTGACGGATGAGGCACAATGTTGCTACATGGAGGAAAACTCAAAGATGGATTGAACCGATCGGAGTCATCGCCTCAAGAAGCGATGTTTTCACTTCATCTAAAAGTTCAAAAAGCAGAAGTCTTTGGACCGAGGTGAATAATTCAAACAGACGCAGCACAGGCTTCTGTTGAACGGAGAGCCAGAAGTTAACCTAGTTTAGTCCGGTCTCAAGAGAAAGTCTGCAGACGGGATTTACAGAGACCGAGACGAGAGTGAAGGAAATACTCTGAAAGTCTCAAAACTCAGATATTTCTTTAAGTGAATGAGAAAAACTGAAACTGAAATATGGCAAATGGTGAAGTACATCTCTGACATGATGGTGCCGTAAGAACCACCTGGGACTCTGAGGAGCACAGGGACTGGCCTCCTGCAGGGACTCTGAGGAGCACAGGGACTGGCCTCCTGCTGGGACTCTGAGGAGCACAGGGAACGGCCTCCTGCTGGGACTCTGAGGATCACAGGGAGGTTTCCCAAAAGCTGGTCCCCGTCGTGTGTCTCTCTCTGCACAATGCGCTCCTCACTGCTCTGACAGAGAACCTCCTGCCTCCAACAGAAGCACATTACACACCATTATACACCATTTCAGCGGCTCACGGTGGCTCACGGCGGCTCACGGCGGCTCATGGCGGCTCGCGGCGGCTCACGGTGGCTCACGGGACACGGATCTGTGAGGTGGAGGGTGTTGCTGCCTGACATAGAACTCCCAGAGCGGTCAGATCGATGGATTTATTTGCAGAAGTAGTTACTCAGAGCAGGGGCCGGTTTGCTCTTCAGGCTCACTCCTGTTTGTGGAACTAAATGGACCAAAGAGTCAATTTTGACCCAGTTGGTGGATAAATGCAGGACATTGCTTCTTTTTCCTGGAAACCGGTAAAGACCCAAAAAGTAGTGCAGCCAAGACATATTTGGTCTATTTTGTCACAAAGTAAGAGGCTGATTTTACATTCTAGTAATCTGATCTGTGAGCGCTTCATGTTCAGGGACAGGTTTTTCACACTCTGCTTTGAAGTTACTTTCACCAAATGTATTTAAACAAACTAAATGCTGCTTTTTATGCTTTATATAAATATATAAATACAAACTAAATGTAGCTGATGATGCTGGTGTGAGGTTGATAGAGCTTTGGTTTGAACTAGAGCCCTGCAGCCCGAGAGCCCGAGGACCAGGCTTCAGGCCGATAACCGTATAATTACCTTGGACACGGCACGGGCCGTGCTCGGGCACTTATTCCTTTTCAGAGCGGCAGATTACATTTACGAACACACCCAATGAGTATAGCGTTCTATCACGCTGTAGTGTCTGTTGTTCTGTTTAGTGTTGTCATTGACGACACAAAGCGTTACCTTCAAGTGTGTTGTAGTTTATTGCAGCATCTGTGTATCATACAGCTGTGTATTATACAGCTGCTGCTGTTCACTCGTACACACAGAATGAATTGCAACACATCACTACCATGTATAACTCCGCCCTCGAGCCGCGCCTGTGTTCATATCAGTGCGCGACACTAAATACTACAATTAAACATTGTTATGGGAGGTAAAAAAAGTCGGGCTTGATACAGGTTCTGGGCCTGAGAATTCAAAAACCATGTCGGGCCGGGGAGCCACCCCCTCGGGTCAGGGCCGGGCTCGGGCCCAAATAATAGGCCCCTGCAGGGCTCTAGTTTGAACATAAACTTGTTGTTCCACATCTTTCTCTCCAACAAACTCTAAAAAATTGAGTCTGTCCATCTGTAAAATATATTGTCCACAAAGACCTGCCTCAGCATCGGCTTCAGCTTCTTCTACCAGAAAGAAAACCCACTAACAGTCGGCTTCTACTGCCGCACTTTCTGCTGATCTCAGTGACATAGTATAAAAACAAAAGACAATTTCATTTTGGGTTAGAAAAAACGAGTCAAACATTACCCAGAGTTTCAGCACAGACAATCCTTTACATTAGTTTGAATACTTTTGTATCATGTTTCTCCCGACACTGGCCTCAGTCTAGAGTCTGCTTCCCTCAGGTTCAGCTTCTCTCCTTCTGCCTTTTCATCTGACCGGGGCTCGCTCTGTTATGGCTGATGAAAGAAGTTATTTAAATGAATAGAACCAAATAGAAGTATGTAACAGGAGTAACTGGTGGTGAGCAGAGGCAGAGGGCGTGTCGTGGTCGGAGCAGGATGTTCGGAGACTGCAGTGCTGTGTTTGTGGGATTTACAACCTTTTCCTTTGTCTCCACGTCCTGCTCAGAGTTACAGTCTCGCTGCTGCAGACTCGCAGACCGCTCTGCCTCCTCTTCAGCTCCTCGGCTCGACTCACGCCTCATAAAGCGCACTTTTATCACCAGCGGCTCTTGTGACACATGTAATTGCAGAAGTGATTTACGGCAGGTCGGGACGCGCCTCCATTTCACTCCGTTTAAAGCACCATCAGGGGCGAGGCGAGCGGGATCCCGGTTTTCACTCTCGTTGTTAGGAAATTGATCGGGAATTAGACAAAAGGCGACTCCCTGTGTCTGAAAAAGCGACGATGGACGACTTTGACCAATGACGGAAATACATGAGAAAAATTATGTATGAAAAAGTCAATTGTGGGAAGCAAAATCGCTGTATAGAAAGTGCTCTGGATTTAGGCGCTTGTAGCTACTTTGGCCATTAAAGGGTTAAGACAGTTTGAAGAAGTAGTGCTGAAGTCCGTCTTAAATGCTTTTTCTTTTAAAAGTGTATAGGACAATTTCTGGATGGATCCTCAAGACTATTGGTTCTTCCACTTGTCAATCATTCTGGTGACACGAGCTCGTCCAATAAGAGCAGAGAGTTTTGTTCAAAATGTGGAGAGGGCGGTTCTTTCCAAAAATTTGGGAAAATCCTCCGACAAACCTTTAACTTGTACATTTGGGACTGATACAAGCTTCATTCAAGAATATTCTCTTCTTTCTGCTCCTTTTCATTTGTGATAAAGGACTACAATTATTATTTTAATTATTTACCTATTTTTAACCAGAAAAATACCCATTGAGATTAAGAACCTATTTTTCAAGGGAGTCAAAAATCAAATTCTACAATAATTTAATGTATCTGAATATGTTGATGTATTTTCATTGCCAAAGAGATAAATACATAATAATAATAATAATAATAATAATAATATTATTATTAATAATAATAATAATAATAATAATAATAATAATAATAATAATAATCAACTACATTAATGACTACATACATGTACATAAATAAATAGATACACAAAATAAAAAATATATATATTAAAAAAGATAATAAAAACAAATAAATTAATAAATATATAAATAAATGAATACATTGAATCATCTAAACTACTGGTCCTTCTAACTGTCAGTCATTCTGGTGATATGGGAGACACGTTTCAATCCTCCTGTATACAGTACCTTTTAAGTAACCGAGCTTTAAAAGAACAACCTCGTTCTCAGCACACATTTCAGTGCAACACGTTCACGACTTCAAACCGGACGACTGAATTTCAACGTGGACAGAAATGACGACTCATCCCAGTCTCGCCCTTCCCCCGATCAACCTGTGATGCTATGTGCTCCGTGCTATCCATCAGCAGAGACAGACACCGACCAGGCTGCATCTGTCCTGGGCGTGGGGGAGGGAGGGTGGGGGTTGGAGGCTGCCGGGGGTCCAGAGGTCAGGGAGGTAATGGGGGAATGGTCGTCATATTGGCAAAACATACATCACAAATGTCAACAGAAAGAAGCAGCCGAGGCCAAAAGAGCCGGGTTTATGAGCGGGTCGTAAACTGTAGAGCTGAGGATGGAGATGTGACCGGAAAGACTGTACAGGAGAAGACGGAATGTGACATCACCACAGTGTGACATCACCACAGTGTGACATCACCACAGTGTGACATCACCACAGCGTTGGCCTTAATGCAAAAGAAGCTGATTTGAACATGAGCTAGCTGGTGAATGAAGATTGAATGAACATTGCTTCTCTTTTTCCTGGAAACCGGTAAAGACCCAAAAAGTAGTGCAGCCGAGACATATTTGGTCTATTTTGTCACAAAGTAAGAGGCTGATTTTACATTCTGTGAGAGACGCTGAGGTGATCTGTGAGCGCTTCATGTTCAGGGACAGGTTTTTCACACTCTGCTTTGAAGTTACTTTCACCAAATGTATTATACAAACTAAATGTAGCTGATGATGCTTTATAAAATTATATAAATACAAACTAAATGTAAGCTGATGATGCTGGTGTGAGGTTGATAGAGCTTTGGTTTGAACTAGAGCCCTGCAGCCCGAGAGCCCGAGGACCAGGCTTCAGGCCGATAACCGTATAATTACCTCGGAGAGGCCGGGCTCGGCCACTTATTCCTTTTCAGAGCGGCAGATTACATTTACGAACACACCCAATGAGTATAGCGTTCTATCACGCTGTAGTGTCTGTTGTTCTGTTTAGTGTTGTCATTGACGACAGCGTTACCTTCAAGTGTGTTGTAGTTTATTGCAGCATCTGTGTATCATACAGCTGTGTATCAAGCAGCTGTGCATCAAGCAGCTGTGCATCACCAGAGCGTTGGCCTTAATGCGGAAGAAGCTGATATAAACATGAGCTAGCTCTTGGATGAAGTTTGAATGAAGATGATAGAATAAAAGTCCAGGGTAAACACCAACCAAAAATCCAAATGAAACTATAGACACAGAGAGACACAGGTACATATAGACACAGAGAGACACAGGTACATATAGACACAGAGAGACACAGGTACATATAGACACAGGTACATATAGACATGGAGAGACATAGGTACATATATAGACACAGGTACATATAGACACAGAGAGACACAGGTACATATAGACACAGGTACATATAGACATAGAGAGACACAGGTACATATGTAGACACAGGTACATATAGACACAGAGAGACACAGGTACATATAGACACAGAGAGACACAGGTACATATAGACACAGAGAGACACAGGTACATATAGACATAGAGAGACACAGGTACATATGTAGACACAGGTACATATAGACACAGAGAGACACAGGTACATATAGACACAGAGAGACACAGGTACATATAGACATAGAGAGACACAGGTACATATGTAGACACAGGTACATATACACACAGGTACATATAGACACAGAGAGACACAGGTACATATAGGGTGTATTCAGACCAGAAAAGTTGCTGCTTGCTTGGTCCAAAGCAAAAGCGGGCCAAACTTTTTTCTTTTGGTCCAGTTCGTATTCAGACTGTACTTTCTGCAAGTGAACTTTTTTTATAAACATATCGACACGTGTGACGATGGGCGCTCCTATTGGACAGCGAGAGCTCATGGAGAATAGATGCGGAAACGGAGGAAAACATTGAGCTCGTATGTGCAGCAGTCTGCTCTGCCTCTGTTTGCTCTTTTTAGAGCAAAAACACCTTCAACATCAACAGCAGCTCATATGACACAGGCCAAACACGTTGTTTAAAATGTTGTTGTCTGCGAATGCGTGAGGAGAAAGCCGAAGGAGACTGCGCTACGTGCCCTGTCCCTGGATCTATAATAATAACGGCCCTGTCCCACATCTTACTGCCAGCAGCATGTGGATAAACCATGGATCTATAATAACAACGGGATAAACAGACGACGGAGGATCTGGTATGAGCCAAAGAACACAGTTCACTACATGATACGGGATATTGCTTTTTGAGACGTGAGTCAAACACGTGAGGCTTTATAATGCAAATGGTTCGAAGATGCTGCCATGAACATCACTGTAAACTGTGAACCGTTTTAACTCCATAAGCCTGTTGCACAGTGTCTCCTCGTTGCTGCAGGTCTTCCCACGGCTCAGTGTTGTTATGTAGCGTTAGCAGCATAGTTAGCAGCATAGTCAGCAGCATAGTTAGCAGCATAGTTAGCAGCATAGTTAGCAGCATAGTTAGCAGCATAGTTAGCAGCATAGTTAGCAGCATAGTTAGCAGCCGTGACGCGGGGCTAATTCCTCACAGTTCCTGTCTGCGGCTTGTTAAGCCCAAAAATGCGCACGTATCCTGGAGTTGAGTCAAATCGACACCGGTAGTATTCAGACCTGAATTAATTTGGACCAGAGTTCGTTTGGAAGCGGACTGAGACCACCTAAAAAAGTGGGGCTCGGTCCGGTTCTTTGGTCCGGACCAGGATTCGTTTGTATGTTTGTGAAGGCCCTGTGCTCTGGGTTTAAGACCACAGAGAAGGCCCTGTGCTCTGGGTTTAAGACCACAGAGAAGGCCCTGTGCTCTGGGTTTAAGACCACAGAGAAGGCCCTGTGCTCTGGGTTTTAGACCACAGAGAAGGCACTGTGCTCTGGGTTTAAGACCACAGAGAAGGCCCTGTGCTCTGGGTTTAAGACCACAGAGAAGGTTTCAGGGTCAAACATTTAGACAACTATTGCATCATTCCGCTCTGTAGTATTCCCTTGTCGTCGCTATAGCAACAGCCCACCTCCTCCTGCAGGTGCTCCGGCGGTGATGGAGGAGGGCGGCTGGAGTGGACCCTTCAAGTTCCCCCTTTTCCATTAGGAGCAGAGGGTGATGTACGGCATTAGACTCACCCACGGACTGCCTCCTCCCCCGTCCACCGACCCCCCCCCCCCTCACCCCTCATCCAGACAGGGCCCTCTATCCACCGGGGAGCACCTGGACCCGCTCCATCCGTTGAGAACCTGTCAGGCGAGTGTGGATTATGGAAACTGAGATAGAGACAATAAAAACCAGATACGTATCTGTGATTTAAAGAACAAATATGTGATGCATTATTTATGTCCTGTTTGAGAATCTGAGATGGTATCTGTAGCCCTGTTTCCACTGGCTCTACTCTACTCTACTGTACTGTACTCTACTCTACTCTACTCTACTCTACTCTACTCTACTCTACCCTACTCTACTATACTCTACACCAGTCTACTCAATCACTGTCATTTAGAACACTTTAGTAGCAGCTCGTCCTGGATAGAACCAGGACCAAGAGAGACTAAAGAAGGACCTGGTACTGGTTACACAGGACCAGTGTAAACACCCAATCAGGGGAGAGTAGAGCTCCTCAGTGCGGTGTCCTCTGCTGCTGTATTTTACATTGTATGCACAGCTTTTGACAGCTGCAGCAGCGCTCAGACATACAACCAAAAGGGTCTTTGTCTATGGTCCTCCTCGGGTATCTCTCTGGTCTCTCTCTCTTCTGCCGTTGTGAGTTCAGGTGAGTAGAAAAGCAGTACATCTGTGAAATGTTAGAAGTATATGAACAAACTCAAACGCTGAGGAGCACAGGGACTGGCCTCCTGCTGCAGGTCCCAGAGTCAGGACTAAACATGAGGACGCAGCGTTTCAGATGAATGCTGCTAAAATCTGGAACAGTCTTCCTGAAAATCTTAGACAGGCTTCTTCTTTGAGACTGTACAAATCCAGGTTTTAAATATTTCTGATGTCAATGCCTTGTGTGATTGTTAAGCCCTTTGAGTTGTCTTGTGTATACACTGCGATGTACAAATAAACTGGCCTCGCCTTTGAAAGCACACTGCGTACACGGAGACGGTTCAGTTTTATTGCTGCACCGTTCCCAGTGTAATAAAAGCTCACATTATAACCACATTACAAACGCACATATGTCACTTCTCAGCCAATCAGAGCAAAGATTGATGAGAGCTCTCGCAGTCACAGAGACGCGATTTCCTCTCATCCGTGTGACGTCTGCTGCTCGGAAACCCCAATCCTCCGAGCCGTACGGAAACACAATCAGGGACACAATTAGCACCAGGCGGATCCAGGCAAGAGCGCGGTCCCTCCGGTGGCTCAGCGTACGCCGGCGGACCGGGAGAGAGATAGGGAGAGAGAGGGGGGGTCTGACTCCGGAGGCTTCCCCCGGTCTGTGATGGACGCAGAGAGGCGGAACTAACGACGCAGACACCGGGATGAGGTCACCTGGGAGGACGTGACCAGGGAGCGGTCTGGTTCCAGGGCTATCTTACACACAGGTTACATTAGACTGTATACAGATGGACAATGCTAACCCTCTAGCTCAAAGACACCTGATGGGGAAGTGAGCATGGATGAAGTTTTGCTCCAACTCGCGCTCGCTCCTATTGACTTACATGTATAAAGTACACTTCTCCAGCTTCTCCTTCATTCACCGGGGAGAGACCGGCTTTCCTTAGCAACCGTCTTAGCGACACGTCTGCCCCTGTTACGGCGCACGGCTAAGATAAGGAATGTGGCTTCAGCTAGCTTATGTTCAAGTCGGCTTCTTCCAGACCAAGGCCAACATTACCAAGGCCAAGGCCAACCAGAAAGAGGCAAGAGAGAGAGAGACCAAAGAGAAACCAGAAAGAGACCAGAAAGAGGCAAGAGAGAGACCAGAGAGAGACCAGAGAGAGAGAGAACAGAGCGAGACCAGAGAGAGACCAGAGAGAGACCAGAGAGAGAGAGAACAGAGCGAGACCAGAGAGACCAGGGAGACAATAGAGAGAGACCAGAGAGAGACCTCAAAATATCTGATCTCAATGTGACAGAGGCTAATTCAAACAATTATGGAAGCAAACTGTTTTGAGAGTGAGTAATAAGTTATATAGTTATAAGGACATTATAACAATTTTTCTATTTAAGAGTTAGGTACCCATGCTTTCATATATGAATCAAGCTGTATTTGACTAGTTATATGAATTAATTGCCTTTATTTTTTTCTCCTAACCAAGATTTCAATATTATAATTGATTCAAACCAGCTCCAAAACAGCCTGGAACTAGACATATCATGTTTTCCCTGTCTTGAGATTTAGGTTCCCAAGCTTTAAGTAGAACCTCTTCTCTTCCCCTCTCTTCTCGTCGTCTTCCAGGAAAGTTGAAATGCTGTTGTTTGGCTCCGACAGCTCGTCCGCAGTAATCCTCAACAGGAGGCTCACGTGACGCCGCTTTGATTCTATCGCTTTGATCAGGAAAAACAAGCCTCGGATTTACATCTGCTCCTCGCATCCGCCGCCGGACTGCAGTAACAATGTTTATACTTTTATTTTTGACACAGATGGATCCAACCCCAGAATAGATCCACCCCAAACCCAGACCAAGATCATTTAGTATTCAACTCAGCTTCACTTATACACAATACTATATTTGTGTGAATTGGCAAAAATGAGAGAATTTGATGGTGTTGTGATATTTGGGCCACAATTCAGTCTTAAGATTCCTATAGTGCGTTTCAGCAAGTTTTGCCTTTTTGATGTAAAGAGTTTATTCAAAGGTTTTTGTTGAACATTTAGGACACAGGACCTTATCACAGACCAGACATCATCATTCTCTGATTAGACGATTCTGACGTGAACGGCCAGGTCCCAGCACTGAACTTACATTAGTCACATACAACAGAATAGAGTCACCAAAGAAGACTTCATAGAGGAACAGAGAGAAAACAGGAGAGAGACTCGAGAGACCAGAGAGAGAGACCAGAGAGAGACAAGAGAGAGACAAGAGAGAGAGACCAGAGAGAGACCAAAGAGAGACCAGAGAGAGACAAGAGAGAGAGACCAGAGAGAGACCAAAGAGAGACCAGAGAGAGAGGCCAAAGAGAAACCAGAGAGAGACCAGAGAGAGAGACCAGAGAGAGAGACCAAAGAGAGACCAGAGAGAGAGGCCAAAGAGAGACCAGAGAGAGACCAGAGAGAGACCAGAGAGAGACCAGAGAGAAACCAGAGAGAGACCAGAGAGAAACCAGAGAGAGACCAGAGAGAGAGACTATAGAGAGGGATTAAAGAGAGACCAGAGAGAGACCAGAGAGAGAGACCAAAGAGAGACCAGAGAGAGACCAGAGAGAGAGACCAAAGAGAGACCAGAGAGAGAGGCCAAAGAGAGACCAGAGAGAGACCAGAGAGAGAGACCTGAGAGAGACCAGAGAGAGACCAGAGAGAGAGACCTGAGAGAAACCAGAAAGAAACCAGAGAGAAACCAGAGAGAGACCAGAGAGAAACCAGAGAGAAACCAGAGAGAAACCAAAAAGAGACCAGAGAGAGACCAGAGAGAGACCAGAGAGAGAGAGACCAGAGAGAAACCAGAGAGAGAGACCAGAGAGAAACCAAAAAGAGACCAGAGAGAGACCAGAGAGAAAGAGACTAAAGAGAGACCAGAAAGAGACCAGAGAGACCTCAGTATATAACCAGACTAAACTCGAAGAAAACACAAAAGTTAAACAGATCATTATAGAATTAAATATTGCAACAATTGTATCGTTTTGTAATATTGTATCGATTCAATTGTTTGGTCAAAATATTGCGATACTGAACAGAATGGATTGGTTCACCACCAACATATTGACCATTAGTTTTCCACATCCACACTCCCGATACGTTTTGGTCTCATTCATTCATTCTTTCATTCTTTCATTCTTTCATTCATTCATTCATTCATTCATTCATTAATTCATTAATTCATTCATTCATTCATTCATTCCCTGACCCTACTGCAGCCGGTGGAGGATCCTACTCCGTCGGCTTCGGACACAGTGTGGTGGAAGTGTCTTGCTCAGAGGCACAAGCAGACCTCAGTGGGAGTAGGGGACATCACACGACCATAAGGTTCAAAACCCCAACGCACGACCAACCGATCCACTGTCTCCTCATAAATGGGATTATTCACTCTTTAAAATCACATCCAATTTTAGCATTTTATCACAGAGACTTATTTTCTTGTTTTTTATGCAGAAAAATGGGTCCAAGTGTTTGTTGAACTGTGGCAAGTAAGTTTGGAGAAATGGGCGGGGATAGGGGGTAGGTGAAACTGGCATTTTCAAGCCACATTTCATACAAAGAAAACAGTAGTACATATAGTAATAATACTAATATAAATAATAATGTATTAGTGATAGTTATAGTACCTAAACTAATGGGAACTCAACTGTGGATAAGAACTATGTTAAAAAGTCATTTTCCATGTGTTACTTTTAAGCGGTAATGCACTGCTATAGTTTAATTTTACAATTTTAACCAGGCATTTCTGCAAAAATCATAAAATACTTAAGAACCAGCCCGATTCGATCTTTTTCACCCATTGTCCCCCATCCCAAACTTTACCCCGGTGTCTATACCATAAACACATTCCTTCACAGAATAACTCAGCTTGTACATCTGTCCATCGTGAGATCGATAAAGTTGATCCCATCGTATCTCATGTGTAAAGAACAGATTCCTACCTTTAAAGCGATGTCGCAAAATCCGCATGAGCTGAAGAAATATTCCACACAGAAACAGTCGCTCTTTGAAGCCCCTTAAGTATCGTCCGGCAGCTGCAAAGAAGATTCAAAATAAAAAAAAATGCTGCTGGTGTTTGAGATTGTAGTCCAGGTTTAAAGAAGCCAGGTCTGTGGAGAGGCAGCAGCAGGAGCAGAGTCAGCGGCGTGGACACGGCCGTAGTAAGAGGCTATAAAAGGGAACGCCAGGGTGTGCCAGCCTCGGTCGCATCCTCGCCGCGGAAACAGCCCGAGCTGGAGACAGGCGCGGTGCTGATGCTGGGAGGGGGAGAGAGAGGAGGGGAGGGGCAGAGAGGCAGGCAGGGGAGAGGGAGAGGGAGGGGCTACTATGTCCATTCACACGTACACACGCACACACACACACACACACGTACATACATTCACACACAGGCTCTCTCTCTCTGTCTCTGTCTCTCACTCACACACACACATACACATAAACGTACATACATAAATAAACACACAGGCGCGCTCTCTTTCTCTCTCTCTCTCTCTCTGTCTCTCTTTCTGTTTTTCTCTCTCACACACACACAGGCTCTCTCTCTTTGTCTCTCTCACACACACACAGGCTCCCGCTCTCCGTCTCTCTCTCTCTCACTCACACACAGACACACAGAGGCTCTCGCTCTCCGTCTCTCTCTCTCTCTCACACATGCACACACACACACAGGCTCTCTCTCTCTCTCACACATGCACACACACACACAGGCTCTCTCTCTCTCTCACACATGCACACACACACACAGGCTCTCTCTCTCTCTCATACATGCACATACACACACAGGCTCTCTCTCTCTCTCACACATGCACATACACACACAGGCTCTCTTTCTCTCTCTCTCTCTCTCTCTCTCTCACACACACACACACCCTCTGCACCGTTCGTCAGTCCGCCCGCGCAGGCAGTCAGCCACAGATTGCGTTTGCGCTGATGAAATTTTAATGGTTCTTTTAGGAAGAATAATGAACATGCTACGATTCCCCGGAGTTGGAGTTGGGAGAGAGAGAGAGGGAAAGAGAGAGAGAGAGAGAGGGAGAGGTCCGCTGGTCTGTGGGCTGCAGAGGAACGCGAGAGGGAAACACATTGAATCCAATTGATTCATTTGATCTGGGACAATGCACGATGACACACGACATTTGTCTTGTAAAAAGAAAATGCAATTTCCACCAGTCCCTGAACAGGTTTATGCCATAATTATTAGAAAAAAGGTTTCAGAGAAGGACACTCTCTATCTGATCTTTCTCTGGTCTTTCTGTGGTCTATCTCCATCTAGGCTCTCTCTGGTCTCTCTCTTTCTCCCTGCTCTCTCTCTGCTCCCTCCCTGGTCTCTACCAGGTCTTTCTCTGGTCTCCATCTGTTCTCTTTCCCTGGTGTCTCTTTGGTCTCATTCTGGTTTCTCTCTCTGGTCGCTTTCTCTGGTCTCTCTCTCTGGTCTCTTTCTAGTCTCTCTCTCTATCTCTCTGTGGTCTCTCTCTGGTGTCTCTCTCTGGTCTCTCTCTGGTCTCTCTCCGGCCTCTATTTTGGTCTCTCTCTCTGGTCTCTCTCTGCTCTCTCTCCGGTCTCTCTCTCTGGTCTCTCTCTGGTCTCTCGCTCTGGTCTCTCGCTCTGGTCTCTCTCTCTGGTCTCGCTCTGGTCTCTCTCTGGTCTCTCTCTGATCTCTCTCTGGTCTCTCTCTGGTCTCTCTCTCTGGTCTCTCTCTGGTCTCTCTCTCTCTCTGATCTTTCTCTCTGGTCTCTCTCTCTGGTCTCTCTGTGGTCTCTCTCTCTGGTCTCTCTCTCTGGTCTCTCTCTGGTCTCTCTCTGGTCTCTCTCTGGTCTCTTTCTGGTCTCTCTCTGGTCTCTCTCTCTGGTCTCTCTCTCTGGTCTCTCTCTAGTCTCTCTCTCTCTGATCTTTCTCGCTGTCTCTCTGTGGTCTCTCTCTGGTCTCTCTCTCTGGTCTCTTTGTGGTCTCTCTCTCTGGTCTCTCTCTGGTCTCTCTCTGGTTTCTCTCTGGTCTCTCTCTGGTCTCTTTCTGGTCTCTCTCTGGTCTCTCTCTCTCTGATCTTTCTCTCTGTCTCTCGGTGGTCTCTCTCTCCGGTCTCTATATAGCGGCCTTATTAATTGTATATGAATATTATGTCAAATATAGATCTACTTCCATACACTTCAATCTGCTCTACCTGAAATACTGATATAGAATCATCCAACATGAATGCATGAAAAAAGGCAGAAAACCTCTTTGATAATAGCGTGGACGAAGCTAAAAACACCCTAAGGTCTGTGTTTGACAAGAGAACCATGTTTTAATGGTTGATTTCTGTGTTAAATGCAAACACACTCAGTTCAGGTCTAATGCACACTTGTATTTCACCCAGAATATTTCCCATTTCATCTTTGTTCATCTCGTCTCCTCTTTCTCCTTCTACCACCCACTCGGCAGCAGCAGCAGCATAATCATCAGCAGCAGCAGCAGCAGCAGCAGCAGAGCAGTAGTAGTAGTAGTAGTAGTAGTGGTGAGTGGCACAGACTCCCAGAGTGGAAGATCAAAAAAGTCTGAGAGACACACAGACCCCCTCCACAGAGCTCCAACACGGGAGTAGAAGCAGCAGACGAGGCCCGAGACGACTGCAAGAGAGCGGGGGAGGCGAGAGGGGGAGAGAGGGATGGAGCTAGAGATGAGAGAGAGAGAGGGAGAGAGAGATGATTGTCACCAAAACTTTCAAATCAGCTCATTCATTCTACTCCAGGGACGGGCCTCCTGCTGGGACTCTGAGGAGCACAGGGACTGGCCTCCTGCTGGGACTCTGAGGAGCACAGGGACTGGCCTCCTGCTGGGACTCTGAGGAGCACAGGGACTTGCCTCCTGCTGGGACTCTGAGGAGCACAGGGACTGGCCTCCTGCTGGGACTCTGAGGAGCACAGGGACTGGCCTCCTGCTGGGACTCTGAGGAGCACAGGGACTGGCCTTCTGCTGGTCCCAAAGTCAGGCCTAAATATGGGTAGACATCATTCACATTGATGAAGCTATGGTCTGGAACAGTCTTCCTGAAAATGTGAGACAGGTTTCTTCAGTTCAAATCCAGTTGAAGACAGTTCTGTTCTCCCGTGCACACAACCAAAGGATTGTACCTTTACTCTGTTTAATGCGCTGTGGTTATTTATAGGGGTGCAACGGTTTGAAAAAATCACGGTTCGGTTCGTACCTCGGTTCAGAGGCCACGGTTCGGTTCATTTTTCGGTTCATTTTTCAAAAAAAAAGTTTTGTCTTTTTAATAAACACAGCTCATGTGGACTCGGCACCTGCTCTGACTGCCCCCCCTGAATTAAGGGGAAGGAAATGGATGGATGGATGGCATATTCCATCCATCCAATTATGTCTATTTAACATAATTAATGGAAAACAACACAAAGTGCAACATAAGAAGGCACTTTATGAGGTTATTTACCCTCATATATTACACCACCTTCCTGATTCTCCCGAGGAGGGGGTCCATTCTGGGCCCAGCCTCATTCACTGCATTTATTTAATTTTTGGCATTATCAGTTGTGACTGGAATATTAGTACTGGGCCTTTGTCTTCCATTCCTCTGCTGCTGTGTCAGTACCTGTGCTGTGTGTCAGTACGCTGTGTGTCAGTACCTGTGCTGTGTGTCAGTACCTGTGCTGTGTGTCAGTACCTGTGCTGTGTGTCAGTACCTGTGCTGTGTGTCAGTACCTGTGCTGTGTGTCAGTACCTGTGCTGTGTGTCAGTACCTGTGCTGTGTGTCAGTACCTGTGCTGTGTGTCAGTACCTGTGCTGTGTGTCAGTACCTGTGCTGTGTGTCAGTACCTGTGCTGTGTGTCAGTACCTGTGCTGTGTGTCAGTACCTGTGCTGTGTGTCAGTACCTGTGCTGTGTGACTGTGTGACTGTTGTAGAGGGGGCGTGTCTGCAGTGCCAGACTTTTCATCTCCCAGTCTGCGGTGATGAAGTGAGCGGTTCCGCTCATGGATCTATTATAGGTTCTGTTCATGGATCTATTATAGGTTCTGTTCATGGATCTATTATAGGTTCCGCGGGACGTCCAAGCGTCAGTCGTGAGCGCAGCTGAGGATGCGCGGGAGAGTTGACTTTAGCCCGGTCTGACTGTGCGTAAAGGAGCTGCTTAAATGCCGCGACAATAAGCGGTCATTGAGACGCTTTTTTCACTCATGTCTTTCTTGTGCCACAGTGCTTACACATCGTGACAGTTTTGTCAAATATTAATTATCAGTGTAGTTACAGTGAAGCCAAAATGCTCTCATACTGGGGATTTAAATGACGCGGGGCTTTCAAGCATCTCCGTTCCTCCGCCCGCAATGACCACGCTGTGTGTGGACTGAACAACGCACAACTTCTTTTTCATAAATCAAACCGCGGATCACGTCTGTACCGAACCGAAGACGTTGAACCGAACGGATCACGGATCAGTGATGAACCGTTGCACCTCTAGTTATTTATGATGTTTATCTCTTTTGTGATCTTAATGCTTATGTCTTTTGTGATATGGGCTGTGAAGTACTGTGTGTTTCCTTGTGTTGATTGATGGACAGAGTAGAGTAGAGCTGGTGGAAACAGGGCTTTGGTGGTGCAGTGATACTATTACAGGACTGAGGCAGAAGGGGCGGAGCTACATGTTTATGACAGGAAGTCCTGATATCAGCCTGGATGGACCTAAAAACAACTCCGGATCTGTGACTGATGATGTAACATGAAAGAGAGAGCAGAGAGAGACTAGAGAATGACAAGAGTGAGACCAGAAAGAGAGCAGAGAGAGACCAGAGAGAGACCAGAGAGAGAAACCAGGAAGAGAGACCAGAGATTGACAAGAGTGAGACTAGAGTGAGAGCAGAGAGAGAACAGTGAGAGACCAGAGAGAGAAACCAGAGAGAGAAACCAGAGGGAGAGCCCAGAGAGAGAGCCCAGAGAGAGACCAGAGGCTGAAAATCTCCCTCTGAAACACCAGCTTCAGTGACGGTGATAAAGAGGTGACACAGAGCAGCAGACATGAGGCGTGGCGTGCAACATGTGTGTATGCTAATTAGAGTTATTGACTTATGCAAATGAGCCATGTGCTGCCTCCTGTCAGATGTACAGCTCCAATTTCTCCCATGATGCATCACTCCGGCTGCAATAAATGTCACTTAATTTATCATTAAAAGTATTTGCGCGATTGTTTTCCCTCAAAAGTCAAGAGAAAATTAGACCCTGTGGGACCGAGCCTTTTGAACCTGCAGTATTTTCTCTCTGAAACTCTCTCCGACAACACATCAGAAAGTCAAACTCACATCAAAACTTCAAACCATTGCACAAAACCCACATGTTCAGAACTGCCAACTGTTTATTTTAGCTTTCTTAACAACCAGTCCCTTTCTATACGGTCTTTGACAGTTCAAAAACGCTGTATATGTCCAATGTATTATTCTTATTAATTGTATAATTATTAGGGCTGTAAAACGATTAACATTTTTAATTGAGTTAATTACAGCCTAAAATATAATTCATCGTAATTAATCGCATTTGAAACTATCCGCAAAATTATGCCATATTTTTTTTTTGTAAATGGTTGTTTGAATGGAAAGATAAATGACAACATAGTGTACATTCACATAAAACATTATTCACATTCTGTCTTTCTGTAGTAGACAGTATTTTTTTAAAGATGTATCAAAAGTTGTATTGAAACCCGTAATTTAATTGAAAAAAATAGCTCATTGATCCAACTGTGTATGAATTCAGGCCATAAAAAGACCACGCCCCCTCTAGCGTTTGCAGTGCTTGTAAACAACAGTAGCAGGTAGAAGAAGGTGGATATACTTCCTCCGGCTGTAACTGCAGACACAGCAAAACAGCCCAAAAGACGCTAAAGTGAGGACGAGGAGAGGAACTAAAGCAAGAAAATGATCAAATTAGAAATCAAGACCGGGTGAACATAGCTACAGTACCTTACATCGTATCCTCTGGAGAGACCTGCAGGAGAGGATCGCCTCGGACTACCTATGCTCGGACTACCTATGCTCGGACTATCTACGCTCGGACTAGCTACGCTCGGACTATCTACGCTCAGACTATCTACGCTCGGACTATCTACGCTCGGACTATCTACGCTCGGAATGTCTACGCTCGGACTATCTACGCTCGGACTATCTACGCTCGGACGATCTACGCTTGGACGATCTACGCTCGGACTATCTACGCTCGGAATATCTACGCTCGGACTATCTACGCTCGGACTATCTACGCTCGGACTATCTACGCTCGGACTATCTACGCTCGGACTATCTACGCTCGGACTATCTACGCTCGGACTATCTACGCTCAGACTATCTACGCTCGGACTATCCACGCTCGGACGATCCACGCTCGGACGATCCACGCTCGGACTATCTACGCTCGGACTATCTACGCTCGGACGATCCACGCTCGGACGATCCACGCTCGGACTATCTATGCTCGGACTATCTACGCTCGGACTATCTACACTCGGACTATCTACGCTCGGACTATCTATGCTCGGACTACATTCGGACGTGAAACTAGCTGTAATCCTATTGTTCTGTATATTTTGTTAGCAGTGTGTTGCATTTGTTCCATTTCATCAGTGATTGTTGAATAGCTTACAAGAAGTGCTAATGCTAATGTTAGCCCATCAGATCACTACTAAAACTACATGGCTCCATGGGAGGAGAGTGCAGGAGAGAGCAGGAGGGTTTCTTGTGCCTGTGAGCATCACTTCTGAGTGTTATTATGGGATTCATATAGGTGGGTCATTTGGCACATGCGTTAAAAGCGTTAATTTTTGTAACGCAATTCATGAAAATTTTTTTATAAAGTGTGCGAACGCAATAATTTTGAAAGCAGTGATTAGTATTAAAAACATTCCTCTTGGAGCTTACATTCCTCTTCCAGCTTACTTACCAATAAATGTTTTTGGAATATTTCAGCAATATCTTGATTAAACTGTAGGCCGCCCAGACCACCCCGATCTGGAGGATTTCCATTTCACCCATTCAAAAACATGAAACATTCTCTCCGTTGCCGATGCTGTAGACTTCAACCCTGCGGCTCTCGTTCGGTCTATTCAAGCTAACGAGATTACATGCATCCTCATCCCCGCTGTGTAAATACACCACAAATGGGAGATAACAGCCTGGCGTATTAGCACGACATTCTCCAGATCTGGTTTGGAAATGAAAAAAAAAAAGAGCAGAATCGGCGCGATCAAACGAAGCAGGGAGGGGAGGGGGGAACCGGAGCGCCGCCAAGAGAGACGTTTGGTGAAGCTGGAACAAAGACATGCAGCCGAGGTGTGGTTCAACAAGATGCTCCTCTCGGCTGTGTGTGGGTCTGCAGCTCCATTTGGATTCGTTTCATTGTGTTTGTCCTGCTCCACCAGAGACTGCACCACCTCTCTCTGCTGCTGCTGCTGCTGTTACTACTATTGTTAGCTGCTTTTAGATTTGTCTATTTATGTGTTTCATTTTTGTTTGTTTGGATGGATGTGGTTTTTTAGTTTCTGTCTATCTATGACCAGAAAGAGACCAGAGAGAGACCAGAGAGAGAGAGAGACCAGAGACAGACCAGAGAGAGACTATTGAAAGAGAGCAGAGAGAGACCAGATAGAGACCAGAGAGAGACTATAGAGAGAGACCAGAGAGAGACCAGAGAGAGACCAGGGAGACACTAGAGACAGACCAGAGAGAGAGACCAGAGAGAGACCAGGGAGACACTAGAGACAGACAAGAGAGAGAGACCAGAGACAGACCAGAGAGAGACCAGAGAGAGAGAGACAGACCAGAGACAGACCAGAGAGAGACTATTGAAAGAGAGCAGAGAGAGACCAGATAGAGACCAGAGAGAGACTATAGAGAGAGACCAGAGAGAGACCAGGGAGACACTAGAGACAGACCAGAGAGAGAGACCAGAGAGAGACTATAGAGAGACTAGAGAGAGACCTGAGAGAGACTATAGAGAGAGAGCAGAGAGAGACCAGAGAGAGACCAGAGAGAGACTATAGAGAGAGACCAGAGAGAGACCAGGGAGACACCAGAGAGAGACCAGAGAGAGAGACCAGAGAGAGACTATAGAGAGACTAGAGAGAGACCTGAGAGAGACTATAGAGAGAGAGCAGAGAGAGACCAGAGAGAGAGAGTGAGAGAAGAGATAGACCAGAGACAGACCAGTGAGAGACTAGAGAGAGAGAGCAGAGAGACCAGAGAGAGACCAGAGAGAGACTAGAGAGACCAGAGAAATACTACAGAGAGAACAGTGATATAATAGGGAGAGAGAAGAGAGAGACTATAGAGCGACACCAGAGAGACCAGAGAGACTAGAGAGAGAGACCAGAGAGACTAGAGAGAGAGACCAGAGAGACTAGAGAGAGAGACCAGAGAGAGACTACAGAGAGACACCAGAGACCAGAGGGAGACCAGAGAGCAAAAAGAGACGAGAGAGTGACTAGAGCGAGGGACAAGAGAGAGACCAGAGAGAAACCAGATTGAGACCAGAGAGAGACTAGAGAGAGACTTGAGAAAGACCAGAGAGAGACCAGAGAGACATTAGAGACTACAGAGTGACTAGAGCGAGGGACCAGAGATAGAGAGGGACTATATATTTTTAAGTTTTCATGTATGTACGTATTTATCTATTTGCTTTTGAAATGGTTGGAATTTTTATCTGAAACTTGTTCTAAACTTGTGCACTTTAAAACCCTTCATTCTGAGCAGGAGGCGGTTGTGAGACGCAGTCAGTGATAATTAGTACAGTCAGTCATTTTCAGTCTCTCTCTGATCTCTCGGTCACTCTCTTTGGTCTATCTCTCTGGTGCCTCATGGTCCCTCTGATCTCTCTGCGTGGTCTTTCTGTCTGGTCTTTCGCTTTCCCTCTGCATGGTCTCTATCGCTGGTATCACTCTGATCCCTCCCTCTGGTCTCTCTCTCTGGCCTCTCTCTGTCTCTCTCTGCATGGTCTCTCTCTCTGGCCTCTATCACTGGTAACACTCTGAATCTGGTCTCTCTCCTATCTCTCTCTCTCTCTGGTCTCTCTCTTTGGACTCTGTCTCTGGTCTCTCTCTGGTCTCTCTCTTTGGTCTCTGTCTAGCCTCTCTTTCTAGTCCCTCTTTTTGGTCTATTTCTAGTCTCTCTCTGGTCTCTCTTTGGTCTAATTCATGTGGAATACTTTGGATTGAAGTCAGGACAGTCCTCTGTGTGTGATATCATAGTTGTACGATGACATCATACTAATACAGGACTGAGACAGGAGCATTTAGACAGAAGGGGCGGAGCTACACGATTGAGCCAAAAGTGTCTGATCTCAGCGTGGATGGAACTAAACAAATTTCTGGGTGTGTTTTGGACGAGGGAACAATGTTGTGACATGGTAAAAAACCTCATCATACGTCCCCTTTAAGATAGTCACTAATAAAACTGTAAAAAAAACTTGTCTGAAGTAACTTTTGCGTCAGCGCCGTAACCTCAGACTCACCTGCCGTCTCTGAACGTGTCGAAATCCCAAATCTGAGGGTGAACTCTGCATAAACTCACCGCTGCCTTTGAACCCAAAACCACAGAACGTCGTCGTCGTAGTAACACATTCCCCAAAGAAAAGCACGTTTAGACCGAAGACGTGCCCTGCGTTTGTGCCGTGAAGAAGGAAGAGAGGAGCGAGAGGAAAACCTGCATCAGTCAGAGGCAAAAATATGAGAAAATATATCCCCATTTCCACCAACTCTACTCTACTCTACTCTACTCTACTCTACTCTACTCTACTCTACTCTACTCTACTCTACTCTACTTTACCTGGTTGTGTTTCCATTACCATCAACAAACCAGCAACTGGGTAAATTCCTTGGTAACCATGACTTCCAACAGCGCTCTTTCCAATCACTGTCAGTCAGAACACTTTAGCACTAGCTCGGCCTGGATAGAACCAGGACCAAGAGGGACTAAAGAAGGACCTGGTACCGGGTACACAGACTGATGGAAACACTCTGACTTTGGGTAGAGTTGAGCCGAGCCAACTAGAGTCACAGGGTCAGACTTGTTACTAAGACGGTTGCTAAGGCAGGCTGGAGTTTCCCCAGTGAATGAAGGCCTCTGATTGGTCAATCTTTATAAGGCTCAAACCAGGATTTACAAAGACAATATCACAACACAAACACTTTCTCATTGATTGACTGCGGAACCTTCCGCAGTCAACCATTGGTTTTGTATTTCTTTATTCCGTCATTTTTTTTGACACGTTTCACAGCTTTCACATTTTCAACAATTTCCACAAGTTATACATCAAAACGTTCCACATGTTTGGGAGATTATTGCTATTACTTTTGGGACTTCAGCGATTTCCGGTTTTTCCGCAATCGGACAAAAATCTGCATTGAGAATTCTGCAATGCATTTTAATAGGCCCATGCATTTTAATAGGACTTCAGCTCTTTCAGACATTTCTACAGTTTCAATGATTCAACAGTTTCAAGGATTCAACAGTTTCAAGGATTTCAGCAGTTTCAAGATTTCAAGAGTTTCAAGGACTTCAACAGTTTCAAGGACTTCAGCAGTTTCAAGGACTTCAGCAGTTTCAAGGACTTCAGCAGTTTCAAGGACTTCAGTGTAATCATGCAACCTAATAGGGATTTTTCCATGTAAACCAGTATAATGCAACTTAATAGGGATTTTTCCATGTAAACCAGTATAATGCAACTTAATAGGGATTTTTCCATGTAAACCAGTATAATGCAACTTAATAGGGTTTTTTCATGTAAACCAGTATAATGCAACTTAATAGGGTTTTTTTTCATGTAAACCAGTATAATGCAACTTAATGGGGATTTTTCCATGTAAACCAGTATAATGCAACTTAATAGGGGTTTTTACATGTAAACCAGTATAATGCAACTTAATAGGGATTTTTCCATGTAAACCAGTATAATGCAACTTAATAGGGATTTTTCCATGTAAACCAGTATAATGCAACTTAATAGGGATTTTTCCATGTAAACCAGTATAATGCAACTTAATAGGGATTTTTCCATGTAAACCAGTATAATGCAACTTAATAGGGATTTTTCCATGTAAACCAGTATAATGCAACTTAATAGGGGTTTTTACATGTAAACCAGTATAATGCAACTTAATAGGGTTTTTTACATGTAAACCAGTATTATGCAACTTAATAGGGATTTTTCCATGTAAACCAGTATAATGCAACTTAATAGGGTTTTTTTTTCATGTAAACCAGTATAATGCAACTTAATGGGGATTTTTCCATGTAAACCAGTATAATGCAACTTAATAGGGTTTTTTTCATGTAAACCAGTATAATGCAACTTAATGGGGATTTTTCCATGTAAACCAGTATTATGCAACTTAATAGGGATTTTTCCATGTAAACCAGTATAATGCAACTTAATAGGGTTTTTTTCATGTAAACCAGTATAATGCAACTTAATAGGGTTTTTTTCATGTAAACCAGTATAATGCAACTTAATGGGGATTTTTCCATGTAAACCAGTATAATGCAACTTAATAGGGTTTTTTTTTTACATATAAACCAGTATAATGGAACTTAATAGGGGTTTCAAGGATTTCAGGAGTTTCAATGTTTCAACAGTTTCAAGGATTTCAGGAGTTTAAAGGTTTCAACAATTTCAAGGACTTCAGGAGTTTCAAATATCTATCAAGTATTTTAACAGTTTCAAGGCCTTTTAAAGGATTTCAAGGATTTTTTTTAGCAGATTTCCACATTAGATCTGTTCCGCAGTCAATCGCAATGGCTTCAGCCATTGCAAGTTTCTAGTTTTTATTATTATTATCTTCTTTAAGCTAAAATGTAATACATATACATTTAGATACATGTGTTAAGATACTGTGAAAAATAAAAGCTTGGATCAAAATCTCTCTGTGTCTGGATCACACATCTCCTGTTGACTGTGCAGCACTTACGCTCTGTAATGTGGATTAAAATTTAACAGGGCTTTTTGCATTGTGCCCTGAGCTGCCGTAAAACTTGCTGTTGCTGCTTATCTGGCGCCCGGCCCGGAACCCTTACCGTTAATTGTCCCGTGGCGAGCGGCCATTACAAACGTCGTAAACACGTCGGTAAATCCAGAACTCACCTGAGGATGAGAAGCACCGACAAACATGGAATACAAACACAGACGATACCGACGATTCAGCTTTTAGACCAAGGAGAAGAGATAAGTGCTTTGGCTTAACACTTGGACTCCCAGAAGGATGAAACTCTCTCTCTGGTCTCTCTCCGGTCTATCTCTCTGGTTACTGTCTCTCTCCGATCTCTCTCTGTATGGTCGTCATCTGGTCTCTCTCTGGTCTGGTCTTTCTTTTTGGTCTCTCTCTGGTCTCTCTCTTTGGTCTCTCTGGTCTCTCTCTTTGTTTTCTGCTGTCTCTCTCTGGTCTCCATCTGTCTCTCTCTGTGCTCTCTCTCTTTCTGTTCTTTCACTTTGGTCTCTCTCTGGTCTCTCTCTAACTTGCTACACTAACTGGAACTGCTAGTAAGCTAACAGTATGTTGCCATGGCTATAAGCGATTGCTCATTTCTACTTCTCTACCCCATTTCAAAATTAAAAGATAATTTGGTAAAAAATAATGACATTTTTTCTTAAATACACAAATGGAATTGTTTATTTTTATCTCGCTGCTGAGATTGTTCCACAACGACGGACTAGATTTTTTAACTTTCGGCAAAATAAATGTACTGTCATCTCTTAAACAATATGTAGTTTTAAGTTGAAATTACTTTTGAAGACTTTCTTAAAGCACATTTGATTCAGCCTTAAGTATTTTGTAGTTAACAAGGTTGTGGAGATTCATAAGAATTGATTTTTAGAAATAATGGACACAATCATAGCATCCTACTTTATTTTGGTTGCTAAGACTGTTGCTAAGGCAGGCGAATGAAGGCATCTGATTGGTCACTCCTTATATTGCTCATATCTGGATTTACAAAGACAATATCAAAACATAAATACCAGGATCACAGAGAGCCATAAAAAACAGATTTTATAACCTAAAATGGTGAGTGTGACATAAACGGTTACTGAGCCGGAGGAGTTTACTTTCAGATGTGAGTCACTCCGAGCCAGAGCGATTTTAATTATCACGGGGGAAGCCAAACACCAGGACAGTGTTGTGAGATGGGTAAAAAGCTAATTTTCGTGTTTTTTTTTTCTATTCCTGAATCCTGGTATCTGTCAGCGGCTCGTAATGAGAGAGGTCACTGCGACGAAGACCCGATAATTGGATTCAGGTTTTCCTCCTGGTTCAGAAAGCTGCGGCTTCAATTATTAAAATACGGATTTGACACGCTGGATTTCAAAAGTGTTTATTCCAGCTTCATACACACAGACACACACACCTACACACACACACATACACACACGCACACACGCACACACACTCATACATACACATACACAAACAGACACACACCCAGAAAACCTCACATACATAAAAAGAGAGAGGCATCTCAGAGACACACACAAACATACACCGAAAGAGAGAGAGAAAAACACACACACCCAAACACACACACACACACACACACACACACATAACACACGCACACAAACATAACACACACACACACACACACATAACACATAACACATAACACACACACACACATAACACACACACACAAATACGTACACCGAGAAAGAGAGAGACACACACATATACAGAAATGACGCACCGCTGCACACTGGGGACTTGTGCACTTATTCCAATGTGGTGTTACTGCAAATGGCATAAACACTGAATCTGATGGCTCCTCATTCACCTCCTCGCTCTCCTCCTCCTCATTCCACTTATCGCTCTGGTCCTCGCTCAGCTCCTCACTCTCCTCTTTTCTCACCTCCTTTCTCCCCTCCTCGCTCCCCTCCTCGCTCACCTCCTCGCTCCCCTCCTCGCTCACCTCCTCGCTCACCTCCTCGCTCACCTCCTCGCTCACCTCCTTTCTCTCTGTCTCGCTCTCCTCCTTTCTCCCCTCCTCGCTCACCTCCTCGCTCACCTCCTCGCTCACCTCCTCGCTCACCTCCTCGCTCACCTCCTTTCTCTCTGTCTCGCTCTCCTCCTTTCTCCCCTCCTCGCTCACCTCCTCGCTCACCTCCTCGCTCACCTCCTCGCTCACCTCCTCGCTCACCTCCTTTCTCTCTGTCTCGCTCTCCTCCTTTCTCCCCTCCTCGCTCACCTCCTCGCTCACCTCCTCGCTCACCTCCTTTCTCTCTGTCTCGCTCTCCTCCTTTCTCCCCTCCTCGCTCACCTCCTCGCTCTCCTCGCTCTTAGTATTCCACTGACTTTAGGATCTTTTAATCTCAATCTTAATCCTGTGTTAGTGTGAGTGAGGATAGCATCTGTACTCCAGGATAAGGCTGAGGGACCAGCACGAACCTGCTCGTGCTGGTCCCTCAGTGAGACCTGTGTGTGCTGTTCTTATCTGAGCTGCTGCGGCTGGAGTCAGATTGAGATCCGTGTCTTTTCTCTGATCTGTTTCCTGCTGTGACAGAGCCCTCTCTGAACACAGTCTCCCACACCTTTCTGTGGAGAGGTTTCTACCGTGACAGAGTATGACATCACCTCCTCCTCGCACACCTCCTCGCCGCTCCTCCTTGGCCTCTGCCCTTTCTCTTTCTCCTTCTCGCTGACCTACTCGCTCTCTTCCTCGCTCTCCTCCTTGCTTTCCTCCTCACTGTCCTCCTCGCTCACCTCCACGTTCGACTCCTCTCTCACCTCCTTGCTCTGCGTCTCGCTCACCTCCTCACTCCCCGCCTCCTGGATCACCTCCTCACTCTCCTCCTACCCCACTCCTAGTTCACCTTCTTGCTCTCCTCTTCGCTTACCTCCTCGCTCCCCTCCTCGCTCAGCTCCTCTCTCACCTGCTCCCTCACGTCCTCTCTTTCCTCCTCGCTCACCTCTTTCCCCACACATCAGTAAGCTCCTCCCTCTCCTTCTTGCTCACCTCCTTGGCCTCAGCCCTTTCTCTCTTTCCTCCTCGCTCAGTTCCTCGCTCAAGTCCTCACTCACCTCCTCCACGCTCTCCTCCTTGCCACTCCTCCTTGGCTTCGGTCCTCTCTCTCTCTCCTCCTCACTCTCCTCCTCGCCCACCTCCTGGCTCGCCTTCTCCTCCCTTACACTCCATGGCCTCAGTCCTCTCTCTCTCTCTCCTCCTCTCGCTGCTCCTCACTCCTCCATGCCCTCAGCTCTCTCTCGCTCTCCTCCTCGCTCCTCCATGGCCTCAGTCCTCTCTCTCTCTCCTCCTCCCTCTCCTCCTTTCTCCTCCATGACCTCAGTCCTCTCTCTCTCTCCTCCTCCCTCTCCTCCTCGCTCCTCCATGGCCTCAGTCCTCTCTCTCTCTCCTCCTCCCTCTCCTCCTCGCTCCTCCATGGCCTCAGTCTTCTCTCTCTCTCCTCCTCTCTCTCCTCCTCGCTCCTCCATGGCCTCAGTCTTCTCTCTCTCTCCTCCTTCCTCTCTTCCTCGCTCCTCCATGGCCTCAGTCCTCTCTCTCTCTCTCGCTCTCCTCCTCCCTCTCCTCCTCGCTCCTCCATGGCCTCAGTCCTCTCTCTCTCTCTCCTCTCTCTCCTCCTCCCTCTCCTCCTCGCTCCTCCATGGCCTCAGTCTTCTCTCTCTCTCTCTCTCCTCCTCCCTCTCCTCCTCGCTCCTCCATGGCCTCAGTCCTCTCTCGCTCTCCTCCTCCCCTCTCCTCCTCGCTCCTCCATGGCCTCAGTCTTCTCTCTCTCTCCTCCTTCCTCTCTTCCTCGCTCCTCCATGGCCTCAGTCCTCTCTCTCTCTCTCTCTCTCTCTCTCTCCTCCTCCCTCTCCTCCTCGCTCCTCCATGGCCTCAGTCTTCTCTCTCTCTCCTCCTTCCTCTCTCCTCGCTCCTCCATGGCCTCAGTCCTCCTCTCTCTCTCTCTCTCTCTCTCTCTCCTCCTCCCTCTCCTCCTCGCTCCTCCATGGCCTCAGTCCTCTCTCTCTCTCCTCCTCCTCTCCTCCTCGCTCCTCCATGGCCTCAGTCTTCTCTCTCTCTCCTCCCTCCCTCTCCTCCTCGCTCCTCCATGGCCTCAGTCTTCTCTCTCTCTCCTCCTCTCTCTCCTCCTCGCTCCTCCATGGCCTCAGTCTTCGCTCTCTCCTCCTTCCTCTCTTCCTCGCTCCTCCATGGCCTCAGTCCTCTCTCTCTCTCTCTCCCCTCCTCCTCTCCTCCTCGCTCCTCCATGGCCTCAGTCCTCTCTCTCTCTCTCTCTCCTCCTCCCTCTCCTCCTCCTCTCTCTCCATGGCCTCAGTCCTCTCTCTCTCTCCTCCTCTCTCTCCTCCCTCTCCTCCTCGCTCCTCCATGGCCTCAGTCTTCTCTCTCTCTCCTCTCTCTCTCTCTCCTCGCTCCTCCATGGCCTCAGTCTTCTCTCTCTCTCCTCCTTCCTCTCTTCCTCGCTCCTCCATGGCCTCAGTCCTCTCTCTCTCTCTCTCTCTCCTCCTCCCTCTCCTCCTCGCTCCTCCATGGCCTCAGTCCTCTCTCTCTCCTCCTCTCTCTCCTCCTCCCTCTCCTCCTCGCTCCTCCATGGCCTCAGTCTTCTCTCTCTCTCCTCCTCCCTCTCCTCCTCGCTCCTCCATGGCCTCAGTCCTCTCTCTCTCTCCTCCTCTCTCTCTCCTCCCTCTCCTCCTCGCTCCTCCATGGCCTCAGTCTTCTCTCTCTCTCTCTCTCTCTCCTTCCTCTCTTCCTCGCTCCTCCATGGCCTCAGTCCTCTCTCTCTCTCCGCTCTCTCCCCTCCTCTCTCCTCGCTCCTCCATGGCCTCAGTCTCTCCTCTCCTCTCCCTCTCCTTCTCGCTCCTCCATGGCCTCAGTCTTCTCTCTCTCTCTCCTCCTCCGGCGGTCGCTCCTCTCTGGGGGGTTAAGGTCGGTCTGATCCTCTCCTTTGTGAATCTCGGGGAGGTGGAAATTGGAAGCTGAATGAGATTTGTGGCGTATGATGTGGGCTCCGCAGGGTGAGGGTTACCGTGCCGACGCAGACATGGCTGGAAACAAGCCATTTCCACGGACAAGATTCATGGCTTTAATATCAGCAGCAGACCATGTGGTGTTTTTAACCCGCTGATCTGGCCTCGATCAGTGGGACAAACATTTTTTCCAAACATGTTTATTCATGTTTGTGTTTCGCTGCTTTAGTTTTGCATTGAGGGAAAAACTCACAGAAATCAGTGCCATGATTTTGTCCTGTCCTTGTTTCGATAAAGTTGTGTTACTTTGAATCCAGGTTCAAAGCTCTGTTTGGCCGTGCGTACAACTGTATGAGTGTGATTATGAATGATTGCCTTGAGTAACTGTTTTTGTTTTGCGTGTGTCAGATCTGTGCCATACAAATAAACTTGCTTTTCCTCTAAACGATAATTCAAATACATTACTTTTAATGTGTGTTTTTCCGTCAACTGACTGTAGAGACAGATACAGCTCAAGACTCGACTGTGTGTGTGTGTGTGTGTATAAATGTGTGTATTTGTGTGTGTGTATGTGTGTAGGTGTTTGTGTGTGTCTGTGTGTATATTTGTGTGTGTAAATGTGTCCATGTGTGTGTGTGTGTGTGTGTGCGTGTGTGTGTCTCATTGACTGCGTGTCCGGTGGGAGACAGGGGGATGGTGAAGGATGTGCTCCTACAGTGGTAGGGAAAACCGGAGCACCTGGAGCAAACCTACGCAGACACAGGGAGAACATGCAAACTCCACTCAGAAAGACCCTGTTTCGACCGGGATTCGAACCCAGGACCTTCTTGCTGAGAGGCGAGAGTGCAATCTACCATGCCGCCCAACAGTGACACTCGACCACTATCAGTTCTGCATTTGACTCACCTGGGTCTATACAGCCTCAGACCTGGATCTACAGCCTCAGACCTGGATCTACAGCCTCAGTCCTGGATCTACAGCCTCAGACCTGGATCTACAGCCTCAGTCCTGGATCTACAGCCTCAGTCCTGGATCTACAGCCTCAGTCCTGGATTTGGATCTGGATTGATCTCACATTTGGCATAGTCAGAATCACTCTGGATGTGCAAAAAGACAGTGAGTGTGCAAACATATTAAAAAAGTGAAAACTACATTCATTGGTCGCTGCCACTTACGGACTAATGTCTCTCTGTGTTTATTTCTTGTGTTTGAACTGTTTGATTCTCTGATCTATGCTGGCGAATCAACAACTTTGTAAAGTCCTTCCGACACGACGGCGGCTGTGATTTAGCCTTGAAGAAAATAAAATGAAATTGAATAAGGTGAATTCCCTCCTCTTCCTCTCTCTGCCTCTGGTCACAAACGCAATCCAAGACGCCAAAGTAAATCCGTGATTGACACGTCGGCGCCGCGCCTCAGAGCACAATGTCATTTAGCTCCAACGCCGATTTGTGAATGAGTGTTTGCACTGCAGCCCCCCTCCCCACGCCCCCCTCCACACGCCCCTCTTCAATTATGCATCCGCCGCTAATCCTCCTGATGTGGCTTTTATTAGCGTGTCTTTCTCTGGGGAAGAAAGACGAAGCCTGTTAGACTCTGTTTCTGTCAACAACGTCTCTTTTCAAAGGCACCAGTCGCGGCGTTTGTGACGTGACTCACACCATTGACGCTAATAGGATTATAACTAATGCATGTGTCAGTATTAACCGAGTTCTTTTGTTATTCTTCCAAGAGCTGTGTTCATTCATAAATTCAACACAATGACTAGAGCTACGGATCCGACACACAAACACACCATCACTCACGCTGAGCCAAAAAACTCTCCGACCCCAAACCATCACCAGCGCTGGATACCATGTGTGATGAGTGAGAGAGACCAGAGAGTGACCAGAGAGTGACCAGAGAGAGACCAGAGTTCAGATAGTCCTCCTTTTTCAAGAACTACTCCTTGTATCTTTTTAAACCAGGATAATTCTGCTTCTCCCATTGGACCAAATCTTGTTTTCAGATGAGATAAGATGAAGTAAAGTGAAAACATAGTCTCTTTTTTGCAAGATATTTTATGTACAATTAAATTCACAGTGAAAGGCAGTCAAAATGTGTTCAAAGTAAGATACATTTTGCTAAATTTGAGCATTTTTTAGCTTATTTTTCATCACTTTTTGCAGTGTATTTCTTCCCGTAACAGAACAGGCAAGAATTCCCTTCGCTGGTCTGCTGGGGGAGTGTGCGTGGCGTTCCCTGACACGTTGATGGTTGTTCAACTCGTCAGGACTCCCTCTTTCAGCTCCTCTCAGCTCCTCGCAGCTCGCCACAGCCTCTTCAATATTCATGTTTGATATTTCAGCCCCCCACTGGGCCGCGTGGGTGGGGCTCACACATGACTGCGTCTGCGGAGGATCCAGGCCTGATCCCTGCCTCTGTCGGCTCCGGAGGTGGGCTCTTCAGGAAGGAAGGGTGGAGGGGGGGTCTCTGTCTCCCCTCTCTGTCTCCCCCCTTAGGTGAGACTAAAGAGTGACAAGAGAGAGGGTCCAGAGAGAGAATCCAAAGAGAGAGACCTGAAAAAAGAATAGCAGTGAGCAGTGAGAGACCAAGGAGAGACCTGAGAGAGAGAGCAGTGAGAGACCATGCGAGACCTGAAAGAGAGAGCAGTGAGAGACCAAGGAGAGACCTGAGAGAGAGAGCAGAGAGAGACCAAGGAGAGACCTGAAAGAGAGAGCAGTGAGAGACCAAGGAGAGACCTGAGAGAGAGAGCATTGAGAGACCAAGGAGAGACCTGAGAGAGAGAGCAGAGAGAGACCAAGGAGAGACCTGAGAGAGAGAGCATTGAGAGACCAAGGAGAGACCTGAGAGAGAGAGCAGAGAGAGACCAAGGAGAGACCTGAGAGAGAGAGAGCAGTGAGAGACCAAGGAGAGACCTGAGAGAGAGAGCAGTGAGAGACCAAGGAGAGACTGAGAGAGAGAGCAGTGAGAGACCCAGGAGAGACCAGAGAGAGAGAGAGCAGTGAGAGACCCAGGAGAGACCAGAGAGAGAGAGCAGTGACAGACCAGAGAGAGAGAGAGCAGTGAGAGACCCAGGAGAGACCAGAGAGAGAGAGCAGTGAGAGACCCAACGTGAGGGACCAATGTGAGACCAGAGAGAGTGAGAGAGACCAGAAAGAGACAACAGAGATCAGGGTGAGAGACCAGTTAGAGACCAAAGAGAGAGAGACCAGCGTGAGAGAGACCAGAGGGTGTCATCCTCTTCATGGGGAGCGATCAGATGCAGTCTCCCCCAGTGGGAGGCATGTCTGTGGCTCGGGTGGAAGAGCTCAGGGGAGACGTGGAGCTTCTCAATCTGCGGTGCGAGTACTGCAGCGATTGTTTGATTATGGACTATGTTTTCATATTTGTGACAATTCAAAATGTTACAAAATGTCTCAGTGAAGAGTCAGGGAGCCATGAGAGAGACCATTAAGAGGGAGACAAGAGAGAAAGAGAGACCAGAGTGGAAGAGACCAGATAGAGAAATAGACCGGAGTGAGAGAGAGAGAGACAAGAGTGAAGGAAACAAGAGAGAGACCAGAGAGAAAATAGGCCACAGTAGGATCAGAACAATTCTCAATCAACAGAGAGAGAGAGATAGACCAATGAGAGAGAGACCAGAGGAGAGAGAAAGAGTGAGGGAGCCAAGAGAGAGACCAGAAGAGGGAGACGAGAGAGAAAGCGAGACCGGATTTGAAGAGACCAGAGAGAGAATAGACCAGTGTGAGAGAGAGAGCAGAGAAAGAGGACAGAGAGACAAGAAAGGGAGACACGAGAGAGACCAGGAAGAGAAAAAGACCAATGAGAGAGAGACCAGAGAGAGAGAGAAGACAAAGAGTAAGGGAGAAAAGAGAGAGACCAGAGAGAAAGAGAGACCAGGAAGAGAAATAGACCAATGAGAGAGATACTACTGAGAGAGAGACCAGAGAGAGAGGAAGCAGAGAAAGAGTGAGCGAGACAAGAGAGAGACCAGAGAGAAAGAGAGAAGGTAACCAGAGTGAGATCAGAGAGAGAGAGACCAGAGTGAGAGATCGGAAAGAGAGAGACCCGAGTGAGGAAAAAAAAACATAAATGAATATACCTGCAAAGAAGATATGGGACACTGTGACAGTTTTTGTTTTTTTGTATTTTGCTCCAGGAATTACACAGAAATGATCTCTAAACTCAGACTAGAATCCTACTTTTCACGGTCACCATAGTAACCAGGAGAGATTGATCAGCTGCCCTCCGCCACAGAGTGAAACCGTGGGGTCTTTGGGGTGTTGTGATGTCACGCGCTCGCAGATTGTCCTCCTCCGTGAAACCCTCTGAGGACTAATGTACATCTGTTATTCTGAGCAGGTTCGGAGAAGTTCATTTTCAGCTTTTAGCCTGAACGCTCAGAGTCTATTAGGCTGTTACTACGGCAACACGTCACGTACAAAGTCGAGCACGAAACGACACAAGGTTGAACAGTTTTTCCCGGATCCTCCTTCACTGAAGTCCTTGTGGAGTTTCAGCACTTCACTACTGTGATTAATAGACCAGAGGGAGACTGGAAAGAGAAGAGAGGGACCAGAGGGAGACCAGAGAGAGACCAGAGAGAGACTGGAAAGAGAAGAGAGGGACCAGAGGGAGACCAGAGAGAGACCAGAGAGAGACCAGAGAGAGACTAGAGAGAGGGGCCAGTGAAAAACCAGAGAGATAGAGAGAGACCAGACAGAGATCGGAGAGAGAGAGAGAGAGAGAGAGAGAGAGAGAGAGAGAGACCTGGGAGAGAGACCAGAGTGAAAGAGAGCAGAGACAGAGAGAGAGACCAGAGAGAGACTGGAGAAAGGGAGACCAGTGAGAGAGAGAGAGAGACCGACCAGACAGAGACCATAAAGAGTTGAGAGAGAGAGACCAGAGAGGGAGACTGGAGAGAGGGACCATAGAGAGACCAGAGAGAGGGATACCAGAGAGAGGTAGACCAGTGAGAGAGACCAGAGTCAGAGAGAGGGCGACCAGTGAGAGGGTGACCAGGGAGAGGGAGACCATTGGGAGAGAGAGAAACCAGAGAGAGAGAGACAGTGAGAGAGACCAGACAGAGATCGGAGAGAGAGAGTGACCTGGGAGAGAGACCAGAGTGAAAGAGAGAGAGAGACCAGAGAGAGACTGGAGGGAGGGAGACCAGTGAGAGAGAGAGACCGACCAGACAGAGACCAAAAAGAGTTGAGAGAGAGAGACCAGAGAGGAAGACTCGAGCGAGGGACCAAAGAGAGACCAGAACAGAGATGAGAGAAGGAGACCAGAGAGAGAGAAACCAGAGAGGGAGACCAGTGAGAGAGAGAGAGACCAGAGAGAGGGAGACCAGAGAGAGGGAGACCAGTGAGAGCGACCAGAGAGAGACCAGAGAGAGACCAGAGAGAGGGAGACCAGTGAGAGAGACCAGAGAGAGACCAGAGAGAGACAAGAGAGAGACCAGATAGAGACCAGGGAGAGGGAGACCACTGAGAGAGACTAGCGAGAGACCAGAGAGAGACCAGAGAGAGGGAGACCAGAGAGAGAGAAACCAGAGAGAGGGAGACCAGAGAGAGAGAGCGACGTCCTTGTGGAGTTTCAGCAATTACCAACTGTGATTGATAGAGTTTTATTTAAATGAATGTAGTGAAGGTGCCTGTTATTGGAATGTAACTTAAGTTATCATTTTGGTAAATCATATTTGGCTATATGCTGAATGCTCTGTATTGTAATTCACTTTAGCTCCAGGAAGACACCGGGAGGTCTGGGGAGCTCATATGCTAAGTGTCTTTTGTTGTGTTGGTTTCTTCCTTTCCCATCTGCATACGAAGGTGTGTCTTGTTCTACCAAAAGGGGCTTGCAGACTGTGAATCTTCAGACTTGTCCTGAGAGAGGCTAGGGTCTGCGCCTTGCCTCTGTCAAGACTTTCTCCTTGTACAATGTAACAAGTAAAAGATTAACTTTGTCTCTTTGTTGTGTGAGATTTCATCAGGTTCAACTGTGGTTGAAACAGCATTATCAGTGCCCTACGTCAGAAGCGTTTAACCCAAAGGAACTGGACTGGTCTGGTCTGGACCGCGCCCAAAACCACGGAGAAAACAATCTTTACTGGAAGATTTATGAGCTTTCTGCAATTATTTATACACGGACTTGGTTTAGTACTACATCAAAAACTTGTAAGAGACTGCAGACATCGACCCGGGACAGCAGTGGGAAAGGTGGGCGTGTTGATTGAACCTGTGTCAGCTTTTTGTCAGAGGGAAGACAGGAACGTGTCAAAGTGAGTGAGTCAAAACATACTTCCTACGTGAAAAGTCACAGCGCAGTGCAGCCGGGTCAGAGAGACCAGAGAGAGAGAGTGGAGAGAGAGACTAGAAAGAGAGAGAGTAGGGAGGGAGACTAGAGAGAGAGAACAGAGAGAGAGAACAAAGAGAGAGAACAGAGAGAGACTAGAGAGAGACCAGAGAAAGACCAGAAAGTGACCGGAGAGAGACCAAAGGGAGACCACAGAGAGACCAGAGAGAGAGACTAGCAAGAGAAAGACCAGAGAGACACCAGAGAGAGAGACTAAAGAGAGAGAGACCACGGGGAAACCAAAGGGAAAGACTAGAGAGAGAGAAACCAGATAGAGACCAAAGAGAGAGACCAGAGAGAGAGAGACCAGAAAGAGAGACCAGTAAGAGACACACCAGAGGAAATCGTATTATAATGGACTAGGGCAGTACTTCTCGGTTCTGCCGGTCTCCTCGAGGACGAGGGTGTAGCACTTACATTCTTATAAATAAAACATTTACAAAAGGGGAAACCGGCTAAATTAATTCTCACATCAGCAGAGGCCCTTAAGCACACTCCACTGCTGGTGCCGGTGCCGCTGATGGTTTTTCCGCGGGGCCCGAGAGAGTCTAATGTGTTGTGGATTTGATGGTGCAGGCTGAAGGAGGTGGAGTGAGGCCTCGTCAGCACAACGGTAATGTGGATCCTCATTATCGCCTCTGTCCTCTGGCTCTCAAGGTTCTCTCACTGAACTGCAAAGAGAGAGTAGAGAGAGAGAGAGAGACTAGAGGGAGGGATACCAGATGGAGAGAGACCAGAGGGAGGACGGCCAGTGGGAGAGAGACCAGAGGGAGGGAGGGACAAGAGAGAGAAGACTAGAAAGACCAGAAAGATCAGAGAGAGTGTCACACAGAGCTGCAATGTGAACGATAGATTCAGAGAGCAGGGTTTGGGTCCAAGCATCTTAGAGACAGATTCAGATTTGTTTTTTTTCCCCATTTGCAGTAAAACCACATTGGAATACATGTGCAAAAGTCCTCAGTTTTCAAATTGGGAGGAAAAAAACGAATTCCACTCCTCCCTCTGGTGACAGCACAGGGAGTTACAGGTTGGAGTGCTTTTTTTTTTTACCCATATATTTTCTACTTGAGTTAATAATCATAATTAACCAAATAGAAAATAATCATACAGCCAAAACCATTGCTAATGGACCAAAATACAGAGTTTTTTAATTATTTATTAAAAGATAAAAACAATTCTACACTTTTTTTGTTGCAATATTCCGGGTTTCCGAGGCTTCTCTTGGCTTCAAAAAGCATCACAAATCTTCTTTAGGGCTTACAGTAAGTCGAGTACAAAAGCTACAAACCACATCAGACGCAGTGAGAATTGTCCCGTCACGGCGAATAAAAGAAAAACCGGATCCACCTAGAAATGGAAGAACATGAGTCTTTTGAAGCGGGATCACGAACGTCACTTATCGCACAAAGGGTCCTGACACCAGACAATGGGGGGTCTCTCTCACACACTCTCTCTGACCTGCTGCCACCATCACAAATATGAAAAATCCTCGTCTGGTCTCTCTCTCTCTCTCTCTGAACCAAGTAGTTGGTTCCCTTGTGTGAGACACCAGAGAGAAAAGACCAGAGTGAGGGAGACTAGAGAGAGACCAGAGATAGAGAGACCAGAGAGGGAAAGACCAGAGGGAGGGAGACTGGTGAGAGAGATTAGAGGGAGGGAGACAAGAGAGAGAAAGAGACCAGAGTGAGAGACCAGAAAGGAGAGAGACCTGAAAGGGAAGGTCCAGAGAGAGAAATCAGAGGGAGGGAGACAAGTTAGGGAGAGACCAGAGAGAGAGACCAGAGGGAGGGAGACTATTGAGGGAAAGACCATATAGAACGAGATTAGAGGGAGGGAGACCAGAGAGAGAGAGACCAGAGAGGGAAAGTCCAGAGGGAGAGAGACTTTAATTTGCTTTTGACACTATAGGACAGGGGTGGCCAACCAGTCAGAGACTAAGAGCCAATTTTTTTTACCGTGTTAAGCAAAGAGCCACATCATACAAATGTGCACTACATAAACATCACCCCAACCCTTACACACGCACACGAACAGACACGCTCTCTCACACAAACACACACACACAAACACACACACACACGCACGCTCACGCACACGAGCAGACACGCGCACACACACACACACGCTCACACACACACACACACGCTCACACACACACACACACACACACACAAACACATGCAATCTGTCTGAGCAGAGAGAGGTGTGCTCTGCTCAGACAGATTTATTGTAAATGTCATCAACATGATAATGACAGAAATTGACTCGTACAGTACTAAAGGGCTGGACTCGACTCTCCCCGGTTTGCGGGCGCTTCTACCGCTCGCTTCAGCCTCTCCCCGGTACTTTTTATTATGGTTTGGCCCTGGTTCTAACCGGGCGAGTCGATACCAGAACAATCTCACGTCAGCGAACATCAATTATGATTCCGAAATGAACGCTTTCAATCTCTAACCAAGAAAAAAAATCAAGTTTCAACCCAGTGTTCAGCAGAAACACAACTGTCTTTATTGAACCATGATTCACTCTGACTGCGTTTAGTAAAAGATATAGATTTGACACATAACACCAACACCACTTTAGCTGATTTAGAACCAGACACATGTTCAGTATAAGACCAGATACTTTTGCATTTGATTGAAGACAGACACTCACCAGGCAGGCTTATCTCCTGGTGTAACGCTAGCTGGTTTTAGCCGGTGTTAGCCGATGTCCGTAAATTTAATCCATTTGGTCAAACCACCTCCAGACTTTTCGGGTCTGCCTCTACTTCTGCTGCTGTAATCTTTCATTTCACGGTTGTCACTTTTAAGCTTTTTAACTTTTCTCTGCATTGTCATGTTTGTGGGAATCATTCTGCTCCGTCCTTAGTGCTAGCTCCACAAACACCTTCTGGTTTCTGGTGGAACCATCGAGCTCACGCTGGTGTCCTCTCCTCAAACTGAGGAAGGTGTTGCCCTCATCCAGCGACCAAGGAGCTGTTTTCCGTACGGACGTCATGGGTCGAGGCAACGTGTTGTTTGTTATGATATTTGCAACAACTGAGGCAGCGGCTGCAGAGTGATTGACAGCGCATCTGGCCAATCAGAATTGACGTTCGCCGACGTCAGATTGTTTTGGTGGCCTGGCTAGTGGAGTGAAGTCGGCCTTTACTATGGGTCAGAACTACATAGGGAATGAATGGCAGCACCACCACCGAGGCGTTTTTGACGCTTGTCATGTGAAAGCCCGAGAGCCGCACGGAACAAGCCAAAGAGCCGCATGCGGCTCACGAGCCGCGGGTTGGCCACCCCTGCTATAGGACCAAGAATTCTGAAAGATACATCTCTCAGTATTTATTTAAACCAGACAGATCAATATTTGACATTTGAGACTCCACGTGTCACAATATTGATCAAAACCAAGTTTCTTTTTGACCACTTCTTCATGAGGATGATAAACATTATATTTTTCACTCAGTCTGTAGACCTGGTCCTGGTGTGACTGCAGGTTTTCGTTCCAACCAAGCAGGAGCACACCAGACTCCACCGGTGTCTGAGGAAAACTGGATCAAGCCCCAGGACTCCAAGATGTCTGCCCATTCTGACCAATCAGAGCGCCGCCGAGAGACTACGGAGAGACCAGAGGGAGACCAGAGAAGAACCAGAGAGAGACCAAAGAGAGAGACCAGAGAGATCAGAGAGACCAGAGAGAGACCAGAATAAGAGAGAGAGACCAGAGAGAGACCAGAATAAGAGAGAGAGACCAGAGAGAGGGAGAGAGAGAGAGAGAGAGAGAGACTAGAAGTACCAGAGAGAGAGCAGAGAGAGACATTCTGACATTCTGATTTTGGTCCTGGGACTGGTCCTGGTTCTGGCCCTGGTTCGGCTTCTGGTCATGGTTATGCTTCTGGTCCTGGTTCTGATCCTTGACCTTGTCCTTGTTCTGGTCATGTTCCTGGTCCTGATACTGGTCCCGCTCCTGGCCCTTGTCCTGGTCCTTGTTCTGGTCATGTTCCTGGTCCTAGCCCTGGTCCTGGTCCTGGTCCCGGTCCTGGACCTGGTCTCTCCATGGCCTCTTCTTCTGCTGCTAACGGCGTCAGACTGTGACAACGCTGTCCTTTATTTGACTGCTTGTAAACCTTCCATTTAGCCGCAAATTCTGCCGATCGCTGACTTCAAAGCAGGTCAGAGAGATCGATGCAGAGTGAGTTCAGAAACGCTGGCGACAGCGTTCTGACAAAAGGCATCAGCCGTGATTAGGTTCGAATGAGGAAATGAACAGAAGTCGATGTGAAAACTGCACTGAGGGAGATTAGAGCATTAATGACACACGTAGAATACACTGTAGCCCTGTTTCCACCAGCCCAACTCTACTCTACTCTACTCTACTCTACTCTACTTCTACTCTACTCTACTCTAATCTACTCTACTCTACTCTACTGTACTCCACCATACTCTACTCTTCTCTACTCAACTCTACCCTACCCTTCTCTACTCTACCATACTCTACTCTACTCTACTCTACTCTACTCTACTCTACTCTACCCTACCCTACACTACTCTACTCTACTCTACTCTACTCTACTCTACTCTACCCTTCTCTACTCTACTCTACTCTACTCTACTCTACTCTACCCTTCTCTACCCTACTCTGCTCTACTCCACCCTACCCTTCTCTTCCCTACCCTACTCTACTCTACTCTACTCTACCCTACTTTACTCTTCTCTACTCTCCTCTACTCTACTCTATCCTACTCTTCTCTACCCTACTCTACTCTACTCTACTCTACTCATACTCTAGTCTTTTCTATCCTACTCTACTCTCTCCTACTCTACTCGTACTGTACTCTATCCTACTCTACTCTTTTCTATCCTACTCTACTCTCTCCTACTCTACTCGTTCTCTACTCTATCCTACTCTACTCTACTTTACTATACTATACTCTACTCTACCCCAAGTGAGAGTGTTTCCACCAGTCCTATTGAACCAGTACCAGGTCCTTCTTTAGTCCCTCTTGGTCCTGATTCTATCCAGGGGGAGCTGGTACTAAAGTGTTCTGACTGACAGTGCAGCTGGAAGCCATGGTTACCAAGGAATTTCCACACATACTGGTTTGTTGTAAGTAGGTTGCTAGAATAAAGTAGGAGATACAAAAGCGTAATGTAAACAAAACCAGGTAGAGTAGAGTAGAGTAGAGTAGAGTAGAGTAGAGTAGAGTGGAGTAAAGTAGAGTAGAGTAGAGTAGAGCAGAGTTTAGGGCTGGTGGAAACTGGGCTTCGGATTCTGGTAAATGTGCTTTTCCACTGAGTGTGTATCGGAGAAACGCCCTGAGCTTATTTGGGTGAAAACTCTGAGTTTTTTAGATTAGATTTAGTGGATCCTTTATTCGTTCGCAGGGGGGAAATGTCAGTGTTGCATCAGTAGTTATCATAGGACAAAGTGAGCAATAACACTTTACTAAAACATAATGAAATCTCTAACTTCAGCACGATAAAGAAGCGAGTACACAATCCTGTTGGGTGAGAATGAGCCGACTGTCACATAAACGGCTCCGGCTGTGAGTTTGATAAGAAAACAACATCATAAAAGCAATTTTATGCTCAGAGCATCGTTCTTTCATGTTTTGGCCTCTGCTTTAGACCCGCGTCTGACAGCGACTGTGTTTACAGCAGATAAATGCCTTGTTTACACTGTCAGAGCCACAAAAGCAGCTCCGCGCAGCTATCAAACCAAATGTCAGGCATTAGCTGCGACATCCACACACTCCTACTGTCGGCAGGTAAATAACCGCAGAGAGGGGGGGACATTCAATTACCCATGATCCTCTGCTCTGTGTGGCAGCCGTGCCCAGAGCCCAGAGGGACTGTCGCTCTGTCGAGGATTCAAATGTGAAGAAATCTGGGAAATAAATCAGCTTTTATGGCACGGTGCTTTAGTCTGCTGTTGTTATGTGTAAGTGTTGGAACTGGAGCCACAGACCACCACGAAACAGATGTAGCTGGTTATACCCCATATTTATTTGTAGTTCCCATTGTTCTGTAAATTAGAGTAAATAAAAAAGCATACAATTAGAATGGTAAACAATAAACAAGAATCATAAACAATAGTACTGACATTTTTAACAGAAAACAAAGGACACATGGTCAACATAAAATGGGGATCAATGGACTACAAACAGGAAGGCCTACTTAAAGATGCTATACCCATTTTTTTTTTTCTAATGAGTTCATAAAAATGCTTATTACTACATACAAGTTGTATTATAATCCGTAATTTAATTGAAAACTTGAGCTCATTGATTCAGCTGTGTGTGAATTCAGGCCGTATAAAAGTGCTGAGAAGAGACTTTAGTGTGACGCCCGCTCTCCTCCAATCACAGAACGAGGCTGCGTCCTCTAGCCTCTACAGCGCTGCTAAACACAGTAGCATGTTAGCATAAGTGGCTATAACTCCTCCGGCTGTAACTGCAGACACAGCAAAACAGCCCAAACGACACAACAGTGAGGAAGAGAAGAGGGGAGAACTAAAGCCAAAAAATTATCAAAGAAGATAACAAGCCCTGAACATAGCTAGCTTACATCGTATCCTCTGGAGAGACTTGTCTATGGGAGAGACCTGCAGGACCACCTCAGACTATCTACGCTCGCACTACATTCGGACGCGGAACTAGCGATAATCTTTCAGTTATATATTTTGTTAGCAGTTTGTTTGTTTTGTTTGTACCATTTCATCAGTGATTGTTGAACAGCTTACAAGAAGTTGGGCTCATGCTAATGTTTGCAGATAGATCGCAAATAAAACCAGATGGCTCCGTGGGATGAGAGCGTAGGGGAAATGAGAAGCCTGTGAGCGAGTTGGGGGCGGTGCTAAACATTCAAACATTGCAGAAACGGGTATAGCTCCTTTAAAGCCTCTCCAGAGTTTGGGTGTGTCCTCATGCTCCCAGGTGCCTGTGGCCACCATCTTGTGAACATCTGCGGAACTGCTACATGGTCTGAAATTTACGGAGGTTAGTGACAACAGTGCAAGGATAGGAAACAGTCCCACAAGGCATTAAAAACATGAATAATCACAGTGCATTAAAACAGAAAGATACATGTATAAAACCCCCTAAAAGTTGTACGCAGCTAAACATTGTCAGAGAAGAAGCCTGTCTCACATTTTCAGGAAGACTTTAGCCACATGAATCTGAATAACTGCCTCCCCATATTTAGTCCTGACTCAGAGACCAGCAGGAGGCCAGTCCCTGGGCTGAGTTTGTTCATGTGGGACTCACTTGTCACTTACGACTATTAATTAGTTTAGGGAATTTCTAAGATGAAAATGTGTTTTTCACAATCCCATGGCTGTGTTTGCAGCTGGTAATTTTCTAATTTGAGGAGAGAGGAAAAAATACCCGTGTAACAGGCAGATATCACTCTTGTTTCACCATTTATTTTCAACTCACAGAATAATATTCAGATTCTGATCAGTCTTTTTATCATGTTTTAATGACCAAGAATAATGCGTAATATTTCTTCTTTAAAACTTCTGAATGGTGGCGCAGTGGTTAGCCCGTCTGATCTACAGCCATAAGGTTGTAGGTTTGATTCCACCACCAGGCCTTTTGCATGTTTTCCCAGTGTCTGCTCATCTGTTCCTGTCTGTTCCTCCAGGTGCTCCGGTTTCCCCTATCACCAAAGAGGAATATGTTCCGTTAGTCTTGTGTATTTAAACCCTGTGTCTTCCGTCATCGTCAATGCTACAACTGTTTTAGTTCTTGTCCTCTCATAAATACCAAGAAAACTACATTTCCAATACCTGTACTCATAAGTCTGACACTGGTACTACTGAATATTCTATATCAGTGGTCCCCAAACTACGGCCCGCCTCTACATTTACTCGACCCCCTGAACTCATCATCATCTCACAAGATGGCGCCTCGTACGGTCGACACGGCTCTTTGCTGCTCTCTTTTTCTTTTGTTTTTACTTTTTAACTGTGCTTCTGGCTGTTCCTACACCCGTGAGGAACTCATAAACATTCGACCCACCGTCCCCATGGACCTATTGCCTGTTTTCTTGGCATTTGCGGCTGATTTAGTCCATGTTCTAGCCAAAAAAGTGTGGGCCCGTAAAAGGGGAAAGCGCGGAGGCCTGCTCGTGCGTCTTAGGAGAAGAGGAGCGCACACGGCTCTCCCCGGCATTTTTATCTCCAACGTACGCTCACTGGGCAATAAGATGGACGAACTCAGCCTGCTCATGAGAAGAAACAAGGACTTCGCCTCATCCTGTGTCCTCTGCTTCACTGAGACCTGGCTAAATGAGCGGATCCCGGACAGTGCTCTGGAACTGCAGGGCTTTGGGCTGTTCCGCGCGGATCGCCATTGTGCGCTCTTAGGCAGGGGTGCTCACACTTTTTCAGCATGCGAGCTACTTATAAAAGGATCAAGTCAAAATGATCTACCTACTACAAAAATGCAAATCATATATTTATTTCAAAAAATATTCTTTACACCTACAATGTATGTTTATGTACATGCAAAACCGCATGAGCCAATATAGCACAACACAACACAATTACCTATGTACATTTTTTGTCATTACCCGAGTTTACTCTGATGACTTGCACTGAATTGAATCGGCCAGGGATGCATAGTCCGGAAAATTGGTGGTAACTCGCTGACAAGTTTGTCGTTGTTTAGCTTTCCTGCACTGAGCGCGGTTGTTTGCGCATGTGCAGTCACCTAAAGCCTAGTTTATACTCGCGTGGCGCGGAGCTTACGGAGGTGACGTGACGTCACTTGCGCAACGCGTTGGTCACCGCAAGGCCCTTACGTTGCCTGCCGCGCAGCATCAAGATTTTCTAACTACGTAAGGGTCGCCGCAAGGAATCTCCGCTGTGATTGGTCCGTGTGTGTGTATTGGAACGAAGCATGAAGCGGCTGCAGCAGGAGCATGGACGAGGCACTATGGAGCAGAGAGCTTTGTGCTTCGAAGGAAAAGCAGTTTGGGCTCAGAGCCTGATATACAGGAGACTGTGGACTATCTAACATATATCTAACTTATATCTAACATATATATAACTTATAAACTGTGCAGTTGTTTGTTTTGCACTGTTCCTGTCTTGTTTGAATCGTAGCTGCGTTTGTTGCTTTCCTCCTGCACTCGTAAATCGTTCATGTTTGTCTCAGATATTTACCACTATTATTGTTTTGCTGTTTGTGCTGAAAACTATTTAATAATAACTATGTTTCCAACAAGAACTGTGTCTTTATTCACAGCATCACAGTTGAAATGACTTATAAAATAATGAATCCATAAAACTATCACATAAACCTACAGTAGAAACACGTGTAATGAGCTCAAACAGCTTTGTTTGTTATTGTTGTTCTGAAGAGGACAAAGTAGCAGCGTAAATGGGACCGCTCCTGTGTGATCGCCCTCATGTGGTTTGTTGTGGGATTACAACATTCTTCTCAAAACTCCGTAAGGGGAACGCGCCAGTATAACATCAATTGTGCTTACGTAGGTCCACCGCAACCGCTAACGTAAGCCACGCCGCGCAAGTATACACTAGGCTTTAACGGTTGCGGTGGACCTACGTGGTCGTTATGGTCGTTAATTTCAGGCAAAACAAAAGACACAGATACATTATATATGGAAATCTACGTCATCATAGAAAAGGCCAAACCTTTGGCACCAAATAGCCTAAACAACGAAAGTCTTTGTGGTCCTTGAGACCTCCACAAGGCCAGGTTATTAATACTATTTTGTCTTGCATTTGTCCACCTGTGCAGTACATAGGTCACTGTTTACCACAAACATTACTGAGTAAAACACAGATGTCATTTGACTGTGGTGCCATGTCCATGTGCCATGCCTGTTTTTTTTAAATCAAAATATTTCTCCTCCTCAGTTTATAAAATAATTTGCATCCACACATCTGCGTTATCAGTCACATTCGTAACATTCCAAACATGTGCGTCTCTTACGTCCTGTCCTGCGTTGGGGAAAAACACAGAAGTGGGCGGAGCTTTGATGCAGACGCCGGTAACGGGACTTTTACAGTCATAGAAGACACTCAGAGTAAAGACGTATGTTTACAAGCACTGACCCCGTCCTCAGCCCTGGTTTAGTCCTGGTTTAGTCCTGGTTTAGTCCTGGTTTGGTTGTTTTCGAGCGTGAGTCCCTGCGATCACTTTGCTGCTCTCTGATGTGGAGCGAGGATGTTTGCAAGAGCAGAGGCGGAGGGCTGTGTTTCTACGTCAATACAAACTGGTGTAACGATGTGACAGTGATCTCCAAGCACTGCTCTCCTGCTCTGGAATATCTTTTCATACATTGTAAACCATTTTACTCCCCTCGTGAGTTTGTTTCATTCATTCTTGCCTCTGTTTACATCCCGCCATGCGCGGACGCTCGCGAGGCTCAGCGCGCACTCGCAGAGCAAGTACTGTGTTTGGAACGTTTATACCCAGACTTTCTGATTATTATCCTGGGGGATTTTAATAAGGGAAACTTGAGCCAGGAATTACCCAAATACAGACAGTTTATCAAATGCCCGACCAGAGAGGAGAACACTCTGGATCACTGTTACACCACCGTGCGCGGAGCTTTTCGCGCTGTTCCCAAGCCAGCCCTCGGCTTCTCAGATCACTCCATGATACATCTGGTTCCTGCTTACAGACAGAGACTACAGCTCTCGAAACCTGTAGTGAGGAGCTCCAAAGTGTGGTCTGATGAAGCTGTGGAAGAGCTGCGCGCATGCATGGAATCTACAGACTGGGACCGTTTCAGAGCTGCCACAGACAGCTTGGATGAATACACAGATATCATAGATTCACTTCTGCGAGGATAGCATCATTCCAACAAGGACCAGGGTCATCTATAACAACGGCAAACCCTGGTTCACTGCTAAACTCCGGCAGCTCAGGAAAGCAAAGGAGTCTGCTTTCAGGGAGGGGGAGCGCAGCGGCTACAAAGCAGCTAAATATCAGTTCAGGGACGAACTGAAAGCAGCCAAGTCCCGGCACAGAGAACGACTACAGGAGCAGTTTGGTAACAACGATACTGCTTCTGTCTGGAGGGGCCTACGGGAGATCACCAACTACAAGCCCAAAGCCCCCCCCTGTGCTGACGACCACAAGCTAGCTGATGAACTGAACTTATTTTTCAGTCGCTTTGATGCTGCCCCTGACACCTCCCCCACCCCCCACTACTCTAACGACCCACCCATCAGCCCTGCCCCCAGCCTTACAATAGCCTCTAAAGATATTAAACAACTCTTCTTGAGGCTGCACCCCCGCAAAGCTCCTGGCCCGGACCACGTGTCTCCGGCCACTCTGAGACACTGCGCCAGTGAGCTTACTCCTGTGTTCACGGACATTTTCAACACCTCTCTGCAGTCCTGCCATGTCCCGGCCTGCTTCAAATCCTCCATCATTGTCCACGTCCCGAAGGAGCCCAGGATCACAGGAATCAATGACTACAGACCTGTAGCACTTACGTCTGTCGTCATGAAGTCATTTGAACGCCTGGTTCTCTCCCATCTCAAGTCCCTCACCTCCCCCCTCCTGGACCCCCTGCAGTTCGCCTACAGAGCCAACAGATCTGTAGACGACGCCATTAACCTGGCCCTCCACCACATCCTACAGCACCTGGACTCCCCGGGGACCTACGCCAGGGTCCTGTTCGTGGACTTCAGCTCTGCCTTCAACACAATCCTGCCATCCCTGCTCCAGGACAAGCTCTCCCAGCTCAACGTGCCCGATTCCACCTGTAGGTGGATCACTGACTTCCTGACAGACAGGAAGCAGCGAGTGCGTCTGGGGAAGAATGTCTCGGACTCTCGGATTATAAATACATTATAAATACTGCTCTTCTCCCTGTACACCAACCACTGCACCTCCAGCCACGACTCCGTGAAGCTGATCAAGTTCGCGGACGACACCACCCTCATTGGACTCATCTCCAACAACGATGAGTCCGCCTACAGGAGGGAGGTGGACCGGCTGGTGTCCTGGTGCAGTGGTAACAACCTGGAGCTGAACGCCCAGAAGACAGTGGAGATGATTGTGGACTTCAGAAAGAGCACTGTCCCCCCGCCCCCACCCTCCGTGATGGACTCCCCCATCACCTCTGTTTCCTGGGCACCGCCATCACCCAGGACCTCAAGTGGGAGCCGACCATCAGCTCCCTCATCAAGAAGGCCCAGCAGAGGATGTACTTCCTGCGGCAGCTCAGGAAAGCCAAGCTGCCTGCACAGATGTTGGTGCAGTTCTACACGGCCATCATCGAGTCCATCCTCACCTCCTCCATCACCGTGTGGTTCGCTGGTGCCAGAGTCAGGGACAAACAGAGACTACATTGTGCGCTCTGCAGAGGAAGTGATCGGCCGCACCTTCCATCGCTGCAGGACCTGTACGTCGCCCAAGCTCGAGGCCGGGCTGGTCGTATCACAGCCGACCCCTCTCACCCTGCACATGGACTATTCCAACCACTCCCCTCAGGCAGGACACTGCGGTCCATCAGGACTAGAACCTCCCGCCCTCTGCTGTTGGTCTCTTGAAGACATATTGTGTTTTCAAATAATTGATTTTTACATCTAAATCATTAATTTGTGGCCTAAATAAAGCGTAACTGCAATGCCTGGGTCTGAGTCTCATTATTTGTAGCTTCACGGGCCTTTCTTCTACACCTGTTCTGAGGTGCGTGTGAGAGCAACCTGTTTTGGTGTTGTCTCTTTAAATGCAAATGAGGCGCTTTTGACCACGCCCCCATCCAGGTGACACAGGTTCAACTCCACCCCGAGCGGCCATTTTTGTAGTTTCTAAGCACAGATACAATTATCTCATAGAAACTTCTCATTACATCGCAAACATGAAGCAGTCCTTCCTCATTGACTGAAAGCAAATGTTAATTTTCATTCTTAGTCCAGTCTTATTATCGACTCTTCTCTTTTTAGCTTTGGGATCCAGGCGCACAGTCTATGATGCTCACACGCCGGTTTGACAGACACGTTGACAGAAATTTTTAAATTGAATATTACTTATGCACAATTTTACAGCATTTAAAAACTTTAAGAACGTTTTTCCTTCTACAGAAGAAAAAAGACGCATGCGCCTCCGGAGCCGCAGGTTGCCGACTCCTAGTTTATACAGTATGTGGAAGCAAATACTGTAGAGGATCAGGATATGTGCAGTTTCAACAATAAAATAAAATGCAATAGTCTACATTAAAGACAGTAATAAACATGTCTCAGAGTGAGGGAGGTGGACACAGACAACACTATTGTTTGTTACAGGGATGAGAATTGGTCAAAAAAGACTGAAATGCATATTGTCAGCCATTTGCTGGCTCTAAATCTGTTTAATTTGTTCGCAACATATTACTTTTGGGCTCAAACATGAATGTTTAATGCAATGCAAAATGTAGGTATCAGAGCTTTATTTAGGGCGTTTAATCGCGCTTCGAGAGGAGAGGGGAGAGGCGGACTGTTTCCTGCAGCAGTGTATTTATTGGGTGCACAGATTACTCAAAGACACGCATGGTCCTGTGCGCGTTTATGGGGTTGGGTACATGGCCACGTTGAGGCTGCGCGCTCAGCCACAACACGGTGGAGCGGCTGCGAGCGGCTGGACGCTCACAGCCTCTCGCAGCCGCTGGACGCGGAAGCAGCTCATTACAAAGCGGTCGCAGATGCCCCGGAACACTGCGGCCGCTGAGGTGGCGGAATCCCGTTCAAGTACATATACAGCAGGGGCCCCGCGGATATGCGCGCCCCGCTCGTACAATTCTCAACGGACAGACCGGCCCAAACCTGGGCATCGGCCCTTTGGGCATTGCCCGGTACGCCCGATGGCCAGTCCAGCCCTGTTCGCTGGCATCCTTGAGCTTGGACTACAAATTAAGTGATGCACAGTAGAGGAGGGCTGAGCCGAAGTGTTTTGTTAGACGCCCATGCCCTTATAAAGCAGTCTCGCTGCAAATACTGTGACGTAATAATTCTAAACACGTAATAGAGAATGGAAAAATCAGAACGGGTTGAAAAATCTTACCTAAACAGAATATGAAGTGTTCTCTGCAACCCATGAAGAGACTGATTTCAACTTTTTTACACTTCTAGAGGCTCCAACTACACAACATAAGGCATTTAAGGATTTTTCATGATATGTCCCCTTTAACCTGTCCCCCCGCCCTTTATAAAGTCACTTTACTGCCCATCATACGTCACTTTACTTCACTGTACTGCTGTCACCTTACATTGTGTGCACCATGTGCACTTGTTTATTGTAAATAGTAACTGTAACTCTATTTTAAATTTTAATTTATTCCTTAGAAGTATTTTTTTTATTCTTTATTTTTTATTATCCAACTGTTGCACTGAGCCAAAGCAATTTCCAAGTCTGTGACTTCCTGTTACTAACGTGGCAATAAAAATTATTCTGATTCTGATTCTGAACAATACCAGGGAGTATCACACTAAAGTGCACAAAAGTGTGACAAAAGGCCAAACATTTTATTTTAATAATCATCAGATATTTTATGTTTTTTATGTTTCCAAACACCTCCTCTGTCCATTAGAAGTTTCTAGAACATAACTGTTTTATACAGTGCCTTGCGAAAGTATTCGGCCCCCTTGAACCTTTCAACATTTTGCCACATTTCAGGCTTCAAACATAAAGATATAACATTTTAATTTTTTGTCATGAATCAACAACAAGTGGGACACAATCGTGAAGTGGAACGAAATTTATTGGATAATTTAAACCTTTTTAACAAATAAAAAACTGAAAAGTGGGGCGTGCAATATTATTCGGCCCCTTTACTTTCAGTGCAGCAAACTCACTCCAGAAGTTCAGTGAGGATCTTTGAATGATCCAATGTTGTCCTAAATGACTGATGATGATAAATAGAATGCACCTGTGTGTAATCAAGTCTCCGTATAAATGCACCTGCTCTTTGATAGACTCAGGGGTTCCCAGCTCACATAGGGGTGGAGGGAAATGAGTTGGCAGATATGTTTGCAAAAGGAGGGGCAAAAAAAGGGGAGGTTGACTTTCCAATTAGGTATAGTAAAGCAGAAATCAAAAGCATAATAAAAGTAAAAGTGAGAGAGCAGTGGCAAGAAAGGTGGCAAGAGGGGTTAAAAGGAAGATTTTTGTATGAAATACAAAAGGAAGCAGAGCTTAAGATGAAGGATTGGGGTTCGCTAAATATATTGTCAAGGTTGAGATTAGGGCATACAAGACTAAATGATACATTGAGAATAATAGGGAAGCATGAGACAGGCAATTGTGATGTGTGCAGGACAAGGGAAAATGTGGAACACGCCATTATTCAGTGCCCCAGATATAGAGAGTATAGGGAGCCATTTAAACGAGTACTGAGAAGTCATAAAATTGGATTTTGTGTAAAGGATATATCGAAAGTTTGTGATAAAGAGGTTGTTAGAAAAGAATTGTTTAAGTTTCTGAAGAAATCTGGGTTGGAAGGTAGGATTTAAGGCTAGGATCTAGTTGTTGTCTGTGGGGGCCATCCTGGCCCACACTCCACTCCGGAAGGTGGCAGTAATGCACCAAAAGTTGTTTGCCAACTGCCATAAAACAACACGAGAAGAATAAGAAGAAGTAGTCTCAGGGTTCTGTTTAAAGCGCAGAGAGAACCATGAAGACAAAGGAACACACCAGGCAGGTCCGAGATACTGTTGTAAAGTAAAGGATGTACTCGAGGAATTCAAGTGAAGTTAATACGCAATTTATTTCCATGGTTTTTTCAAGTAAACTTTACTTGTCAGGGTTTACAGTGTTGTTTGAGATGAAAGTTTGGAGGGACGGCCGGGTCTTGGTAGAATTGCAGTGGTCTGATACTCCTTCCATTTCAATATAATTGCTTGCACAGTGCTCCTTGAGATGTTTAAAGCTTGGGAAATCTTTTTGTATCCAAATCCGGCTTTAAACTTCTCCACAACAGTATCTCGGACCTGCCTGGTGTGTTCCTTTGTCTTCATGGTTCTCTCTGCGCTTTAAACAGAACCCTGAGACTATCAAAGAGCAGGTGCATTTATACGGAGACTTGATTACACACAGGTGCACTCTATTTATCATCATCAGTCATTTAGGACAACATTGGATCATTCAAAGATCCTCACTGAACTTCTGGACTGAGTTTGCTGCACTGAAAGTAAAGGGGCCGAATAATATTGCACACACCACTTTTCAGTTTTTTATTTGTTAAAAGGTTTAAATTATCCAATACATTTTGTTCCACTTCACGATTGTGTCCCACTTGTTGTTGATTCATGACAAAAAATTTAAATTTTATATCTTTATGTTTGAAGCCTGAAATGTGGCAAAATGTTGAAAGGTTGAAGGGGGCCAATTACTTTCGCAAGGCACTGTACATTAGACCAGTTTCCTATTGCGGCCCTGTTTATTTTATGTAAAGTACGATGATTTGACGGAATGAGCTGCAGAAGTTTGTTTTGTGTTTTCAGATCCACATTTGATTCAGAGATTCTATTTTTTACACATAGAAACAAAGTGATACTTTCATATAGTCAACAAATTAAATGTGAAACCAGACCATATTTTTCTTTTTCTCAAGTTTAATTGTTAGAGAAAAGAGGACGGAGACCATCACGTCCGTTACACATTTTACAAGGATCACTTGATTTATATCAAGTGATTTCCTTCTGTGGAGTCAACCAAGTTAGGGCGGCACGGTGGCTGAGTGGATAGCACTCTCGCCTCTCGATTCCTGGGTTCGAATCCTGGTTGGACCAGGGCTTTTCTGAGTGGAGTTTGCATGTTCTCCCAGTGTCTGCGTTGGTTTCCTCCGGGTGCTCCGGTTTCCCCTACCACTAAAAATATGTACAATAGGTCTGGCATGTGCCTCCTGTACTGGCACCCAAAAATCACAATTGTAAACCGCTTTGAGACTCCGATGTGCAGTGAAAAGGCGGTATATAAATAAAGATTACTTACTTACTACTTACTTACTTAATCTTGTGGGAGTTCATCTGCCGCTTTTTCAGACGGAGGACATTTTATTTTCTTTGTAACTGGCGTCACAGTAGAATAGTCCAATCAGAGGCTGATTTTGTCGTTTAAAATGTCGCCAAAAATATTTGTCAATCTTTTTATTTTATTTTATCCACACCATCTCTTCAATGTGTCTGTGTTTGAAATATTTTTTTCTAATCTATGAGAGTGATTTTGATTTTTGAGCTATAACCTTTTAAAGTTCAGATATTTAATTGACACTTTACTGTGAACACTCATATGTGTATTTGATAATAAAGTTGGACTTTTGCAATAAAAAGTTCCTTAGTTATGAGCTTTTTTCATTAACTATTAGTTAGTAACTATTTCAACGCTGCAATCATCACACTTTTTCTGTTACAAACTGACCCGGCCCCCATCGAAGAAGGAAAAAGTTATGTGGCCCTCACAGGAAAAAGTTTGGTGACCCCTGTTCTATAAACATATTAAAATGATTGCGTATAACCTATTCTTGGGTTTCATTAAACTGGTCAGTAGGGGGCGAATAAGCTCCCATTGAAAACCATGTAAATCTGTTTTGGGGTCAAAAGGCTCTCCTCCTGTGCAGTGTACGGTTGTTGTAACAGTCTTAATCTGGGACACTCAATTCTAAGGGAGTACTAACAAATACTACTCAAAAGAGTGATTGCGGGCATTTTCAAGAAAAAAAAAAAAAAAAAAACAGAAGACATTGCTGCGTTTCATTTGGTTGGCCTGCAGGGGGCGCTTATGTGGGAAAGCCAACAAGCTCCCAGACAAAAACAGACTTCCTTCAAAAAGAAAACACATGTCCTGAACATTAAGTTAATAATCCAATATTCTCTTGTATCTCTGTGCAGCCGGCTCTAATACTATTCAAAAATCATCACATAATTCATTCGCAGGCCGCAACTGGCTCCCAGGCCTGGACTTAACACCCGGGCTCTTTGAGAACAATGTAGTAAGATGAGAAGCAGCTGAAAGAACACTTTACATAATACGACCTTATTCTATTACACCGACTCCAGGCTCATGTCCTGATCCTCTCCTGGTTTAATCTGCGGGCCCTATGACCAGGGCCCCCCCAGTGCTGTGGGCTCTCTGTGGGGATGAGAGCAGACAGGGTCATTACAGAGATATTCATGAGGCGAGGATAAGAGGCAAGAACCAGGAGACAGGAGAGGGGGACACAGGGGCCAGAGCCAGAGAGACCCTGCAGTCCGGATCAGAGAGAGAGGAGAGTATAGCACTTCATACAAGAGGCAACTCAAAGTGACTGAGACTGTATATCCAAGACTGAGGCTGTAGATCCAGGACTAAGGCTGTAGATCCAAGACTGAGGCTGTAGATCCAGGACTGAGGCTGTAGATCCAGGACTGAGGCTGTAGATCCAGGACTGAGGCTGTAGATCCAGGACTGAGGCTGTAGATCCAAGACTGAGGCTGTAGATCCAGGACTAAGGCTGTAGATCCAGGACTGAGGCTGTAGATCCAGGACTGAGGCTGTAGATCCAGGACTGAGGCTGTAGATCCAGGACTGAGACCTTAGATCCGGAACTCCTCTCTCTTCCTGGATCTCCGCAGTACACGATTCTCTCTGTTTCCTGACGTCTCAATAACCTCTGTCTATGTTTCGTCGGGGAGCTCTTTAAAACCACCTTCTGTAATTGCTTTGCTTTTTTAAATGAGCTTAAGAGAATGTGTGTCGTGAACCCAGCGAGACGTTACATCAGAAAGTCATCACCGGAGACTAATAAGTGGAAAATCTTCATCAAAGCTCGTTTAAGCGTGTTAGCCGTGCACACAACCCGCTAGCAAGACATGTTTAATACAAAATCACGAACTGCGGAGAAAACTCGAGACCAGCGCAGTGGAAATAAAGGCCATTATTGACTTTTATTGGCAAAATATTCTTCTTTTTTATTTCAAATCCAATCAAATCCATTTATTTTTGGATGAGTCCCAAAAGCAGTCGTCTCTCTCTCTTTTATCGCCTTAAGCTAAAAGATCATCCCACTTTCTGCTCCAGGAACAAACACATCTGGGTTCATATGTCTTCCCCATACTAAGTAAGTGAGTAAGTCAAGCTTATTTGTATAGAACCGTTCACAGACCATGATCACAAACATTAATATTAGTCTGGTCTCTCTCTGTCTCTCCCTCTCTGGTCTCTCTCTCATTCTCTCTGGTCTGTCTCTAGTCTCTATGTCTCTCTGGTCTCTGTCTCTCTGGTCTCTCTCTTGTCTCTCTCTCTCTCTGGTCTCTCTCTTGTCTCTCTTTCTCTGGCCTCTTTCCGGTCTCTCTCTTTCTCTCTGGTCTCTCTCTGTTCTCATTCTGGTCTCTCTCTGATCTCTGTCTCTCTCTGGTCTCTCTCTGATCTCTATCTCTCTGGTCTCTCTCTGGTCTCTCTCTCTCTATCTTCTCTGGTCTCTTTCTGGTCTCTCTCTCTGGTCTCTGTCTCTCTCTGGTCTCATTCACAGACATAAAAAAGAGAGCACCAATTACATCTCAGCCCAAAGCATCAAACAGTGACTCTCAGGGCTCTTTCTGACTTCGATGGATAAACAGAACATGATGTTGTCTGTGACCCTGAGCCGGTCCACTTTAATGACCAGGACGAGACACAACGAGGGATCTCTGTGGCGCTAATAAAACATCCATTTAAAACCCATTTACTACAAAATGTCAAATCCTCAATGGATCCCACTGTCACCGCTAACCTGCCATTTTCCCTTCATTCGTCGAGCGGCCGAGCAGAGACTCCGCCGACAGATGCACTTATGGATGCACGCCATTATCTCCCAACGCCGGCGCCATGGCAACAGGAGGCATCTTTGTGTACGCATCTGTAATCAACTCAAACAAAGAGAAGAGGTGAGCGGCAGGCGATCTCATATCACAGAGAGGGACGTGTGCAGCGTTTGAAAAGGGCATTTGTGGATTTGAAGTTTAATTCAGTCCTGGGTCTACAGCCTCGGTCCTGGGTCTACAGCATCAGTCCTGGGTCTCCAGCCTCGGTCCTGTTTCTATAGCCTCGGTCCTGGTTCTATAGCCTCGGTCCTGTTTCTATAGCCTCGGCCCTGTTTCTATAGCCTCGGTCCTGTTTCTATAGCCTCGGTCCTGGTTCTATAGCCTCGGTCCTGGTTCTATAGCCTCGGTCCTGTTTCTATAGCCTCGGTCCTGGTTCTACTGCCTCAGTCCTGGGTCTACAGCCTCAGACCTGGATTTACTTTTTTCTTTCTTTTTTTGAGTGCTTCCTTGCAGATACAGGAAAGTCTTCGGACAGTGATCATCTGGGACATTTATTAACTGAGGCTGTAGATAAATAAACAGTTAATTCATAGGAAGGGCAATGATTAAAAAACATAGAGCCATTGGTCCATAAGAGACGTACGAGGAATGTCCGTAATCGTTTTGAAGCTAAAGTGCACATTCAAACTGGACCAAAGGCACGTCATGCTGCCTCACTGGACTGGACTCTCTGCAGTCCTGCACCAACAGCCTCAGAAACACACCTGTGCTGTTCGAGCCGCAACCCACCTCCTCCCCATCACCGCCCTCTCAGTGGAGTATCTTGTCATGTCTTCAGCGTCTTTGCCTCCAGGGTCTAGGCCCCGGGGGGTCGCCACCTCATCATTTCTATCTAAAGGGTCCATTTTACGCTTTTGGACTTTTCTTTGGTTTAAACACACTGTAAAAAAGAAAAAGTTAGTTAAAATCAACATTTCAAGGCAACCGACTGCACAGATTTTTTGAGTTGAAGGCATCAACTTATTTCTTTACGTTTTGAAGAACTACAATTATTAAGTTGTGTCAGCTAAGTTTTTTTAATTCAAATGTCATGAACTTTCAAGTTTGTAAAAACATACTTTTTCTAAGTTCAGATTACCGTTCACTGCAATAACTGAGTATTTTGAGTTTAAATGACCCCCCGCATTAAATTATCCTGTTTCATCATCATGTTTATTTACAAAGCGCATTTTACAGACCAAGGTCACTTAGGGAAAACCAGAGCATTTCATACCCCTGTTCCAGAAAAAATAAAAACAACATAAAACATTCATTTTTTGTCATGTCGTTCACTTTATTTATCCATTTCTGGGTCGGGACGGACATCAGAGCTGCCCCCAAGTCCCTCACTGATCCTGCAGGTGGGGGGTTCTCAAGTAGATGCTGCTCCTTCAGCGGGGAATTCAGGCAAAGTGTGGTTAAGTGCCTTAGTCAGGGACTCAAGAGAGATCAGTGGGAGCATGGGTTGTGGGGGGATTGAAAACACGACCATCAGGTCCAAAGACCAGTGCTCTACCAACTGAGCCCCTATGTTTTGTAATCAATTAATCTCGATTAATTCAATTTTAATCGCATTTAAATATTTGTCATGAAAAACGTGGGAAGTAATTTTTTTTTCACATGGATTTTTAGTTTACCATTGTTTAATGGACTGTATTAATTAGCTTAAGCAACACATGTTCATTGTGGAGGATCAGGACGGATCTTTTCCATCCAATAACGTTTCTGTCATCGCCTCCACTCACTCTGTCCACAAATACACTTCTTAAACCAAAATCCACTGCACTCGAAGTGAGTACAAAAGTTATAATAGTTTTTGATGTGTGCATTCGAACTAAAAACTTTCATTCTGTAGCGGCACTTACAATCATAGTCGAAATCACTGTGAAGGACGTATATTATAGATCCATGGTGAAAGACATATGTTTACAAAGCATTGGACCCCAGTCCTCAGCCCTGGTTTGATCCTGGTTTAGCTCCTGTTTTGGTTGTTTTGAGACTGGTGTCCTGTGATCACTTTGCTGCTCTCCTGATGTGGCGGGCGAGGATCGCTGCTCGTGAACAGTGCAGTAAACCGACTGCAGCAGTGAACAAGTTTTTAAGGCAGTATGATCCATGCTTCAGTGATCAGAAGTCGCACGTTTCATTAAATGCGATCTTCCAATACTACCTTTGCGATTGACGTATTGAGCACCCCTGAATAAAACCATCTACTAGTTAGAATCAAGGATCTATTTATAATAAAACTGGATAGGTATTACTGCTTGTAGATGAAGAACCCATGTGCTCAGGGGATTCTCGCGGTACTGCAGAACTGAACCAGTCTTAAATTCAGTGCGGCTACCCAGAAATTTTACCATAGAAACTAATGGCTATTAAAAACAGCTTCAAACCTCAGCTGACGGAGAACCTACACTGATTTTCGGGATTAGTGTGGGGATCTTATAGCGTCCTTGTCATCCTGAACTTTTTTTCTTCTTAAATCCTTTCTGGGTTTTGTTTAAATCCACACTTTAGTGCCACAAACTCTGTCGGTCTGGCTCTCGCTCTAACTCCCGCCTCTAATGACCACTGCTCTGATTGGTTCAGAGCGCGGCCGAGGCCCCTATGTGCACGTTTAGCGTGAGGACCCGGTTTTGGGACCACACACGCGTGTGTGGTGCAAGCATTTATGGGAGATCATTCCATGCGCAGAACCGGGAGGACCGACGGTTGCCCAAATACAAGGCGAGTTTTCCCATAGATCTTTGCACGTTTCAGGCAAACTTCCGCTAATTTTTTCAGCCCCATGCTGTCACAAAGCGCAATCTGAGCACAAACCATTCATTTGAATAGGGCGGCCATCTGGATCGCGGGGCTTGGTATAATGTACTTTTGAACCAACAAAAGTCACGGAGCTCAGTGGGTGTGCGCCATTATAATCGGTTCCGTCTGAAATACATCGCCTCAGTGAGAGACCGTTTCGCGGTTGGAAAAAAAACACATGCGATAAAATGCGTTACAATTTTTAACGCACTACTTTTTTGTTGGCGTTAATTAATCGGTGTGTGTGTGTACGTGTATGTGTGTGTGTGTCTGAGTGTGTGTGTGTGTGTGTGGGAGTATGTGTGACAGTAGATAACAGGATTACAGGGTCTGCAGTCCTCAGGGAAACACACATGAACAGCGTCACATCAGAAGCAGAAAAACCTGTTAAATGGAATCTGGAAAACGACAAGAAATTATCAGTTCATAAAATGTTTGCGTTTGTAATTAAGAAAAAAAGACAATAGTCATTTATTTACGGATTGAGGAGATTCTTCATATGTCCCACAGTGGAAAAATAACTCTATACTAAAATTAAATACAATTTCTAGCTTTAACAATAATAAAGAAGCAAGTGTGAAATCTTCAACTTTCTCAAAGGGTTACTGACTCAAAACTGAAAGAATATGGAAAAAGGTGTCAGTATTTGAGTTCACGTGGGTGGCTGAGTGGTTAGCAGCTCCTCTGGGTTCAAATCCCAATCCGAACATGGTATTTCTGAGTGTGGTTTGCATGTTCTCCCCGTGTATGCGTAGGTTTGCTCCAGGTGTTCCGGTTTCCCCAACCTCCAAAAACGTGCTATACTGTAAGTGAAATCCTCCTGCTCTGGCCCTGATCAAACATCTGGAGGCGGGACCCTGTTACTACGGCGACAATTTGTTACCCTGGTCCTGCACAAGTAGAACCACTGCACAAGACCAGGAGAACCAGACCTGGAGAGACCAGAGACAGAGAAACCAGAGAGAGACCAGAGGTGGAGAGTACGAGTTACTCCTGCTCATGTTTGGGACGTCCAAGGTGCGAGCCACAAGCAAGAGCAATCCAATATGGCGGCGTATTCCGACCAATCAGAGCTGCTGATCAGAGCGGAAGAAAACCAGCAGAGTTTTCTTCCCGCTCTAGCTCCGCTCTGATCAGCGCGGAGCTAGAGCGGGAAGAAAACCAGCAGAGTTTGTTGCAGTAAAGTGTGTATAGAAAACTGAAGGATTTAACAAGAAAAAAAGTTCAGGATGACAAGCAACAAAATCCCCACATAATCTGACCTTTATGAAAGCCGTAGGTTCTCTGTCAGGTTCTCTGTCAGCTGAGGTCCAGCTGTTTTAGTTTACATTGAGTTCTATGGGACATTTTTCTGGGTAGGCCGCATGAATTTATTCTGCAGTAACAAGAGCGCCTCCTGTGCCCGTGGGTGGGACAGCTATAGGCTAGTAATACTCTATCCATTTTTTATTATAGATTAAGGGGCACACATCTTGGAGAGTCCAGGCAGAGACATCTTGGAAAAACCAGGTACAGACATATTGGAGAGAACAGGGACAGACATGTTGGAGAGACCATAGACTGTATATATTAACGGACGTAGTCACGCCTATCTCCACCGTTCTAACTAATGGGCCAAAAATTGGGCTTTCATGGAGTGATTCAAAATGGCCGCAAGGGTTGGAAAATGTGAAAAAACTCATCTGCGCATGCGGTAGCCGCACGAGCCCCATTTATTTAAACAAGTGCCTTCAAAAATTCACAGCGAGTAAACTAGACTGGTCCAAAAAAGATCACCCCCCTCAGCATTGACACACATGTGGAACGGAGCTTTGGGCCAAGAGCCGACTTTTTGACCATCCTGTAAAGGTGTTTTCGAGAGGTGAGAAGATGCTATATGTTAGCATTGGCTAATTCTTACTCCGGGTCCACCCCCATCGGCCCGGGGTGGTATTGCAGCGTGTCAGCGCACGTCATTTTGGCCACTTTTGAGCCGGGACCCGCCCCCACTGGGAGAGACCAGGGACAGACATGTTGGAGAGACCAGGGACAGACATGTTGGAGAGACCAGGGGCAGACATGTTGGAGAGACCAGGGGAAGACATGTTGGAGAGACCAGGGACAGACATGTTGGAGAGACCAGGGGCAGACATGTTGGAGAGACCAGGGGCAGACATGTTGGAGAGACCAGGGGCAGACATGTTGGAGAGACCAGGGACAGACATGTTGGAGAGACCAGGGGCAGACATGTTGGAGAGACCAGGGGCAGACATGTTGGAGAGACCAGAGACAGACATGTTGGAGAGACCAGGGGCAGACATGTTGGAGAGACCAGGGGCAGACATGTTGGAGAGACCAGGGGCAGACATGTCGGAGAGACCAGGGGCAGACATGTTGGAGAGACAAGGAACAGACATGTTGGAGAGACCAGGGACAGACATGTCGGAGAGACCAGGGACAGACATGTTGGAGAGACCAGGGACAGACATGTTGGAGAGACCAGGGACAGACATGTCGGAGAGACCAGGGACAGACATGTTGGAGAGACCAGGGACAGACATGTCGGAGAGACCAGGGACAGACATGTTGGAGAGACCAGGGACAGACATGTTGGAGAGACAAGGAACAGACATCTTAAAGACCCGAGGCTTGACTTCCTCTCGCTCCACGATGTGCAGAGTGAGAGTAAAGTGCTTGTGGTAAAGTGCCGGTGCTCAGCAGCTCTTTCGCAGCCTGACGGCACCTGTCATCCCCTGTCACTCACTGTGTGGGCGAGAAAGAGAAAGAGACCTCCTCCCAGCATGCACCTCTGTGACAGAGACCTCTTCCCAGCATGCACCTCTCCGACAGATCCCACTCAGCAGCTGTCACGGTGTGTGGAAGACAGACACATGAGGAAGGAGACTGAACTTTTAAATCTCAAACTACTCAAACAAACCAATATGCACCTGACAACACAGAAAGAAAGTGGTCATGGGAAAAACTCTGATGATCCTGGACATTTAAGGAAGTTTATTTACATTTCTGTCACGTGTTGGAAAAGAGGAAGGACTCAAAATACAGGAAAGCAAAAAATAATGAATGGATAATGATGATAGAATAAGAATCCAGCAAAAAACAAACTTGAAAATGTGTGTGTGGGGGGGGGTCTATGTGTGTGTGTGTGTGTTTTTTGTCCTATGTGTTTGTCTTGTTCTCTATTAATTGTGTTATCACTTCTCGTCTGTTGCATTGAGCCTTTTGAAAACCCTGTGTCAAACATGAGTTATTTCCTGTCTCTCTCTGGGCTCTTCCTCCAAACAAATAAACAAATAGAATAAAAGTTTGAGCCTCCGCACGTGTTAATAAATAAATCCAGGGCATTATTAGTTTGGGAACAGAGCAGCCGCCTCGGTGCGAATCCCTACAGCTCTGAGGAAGCTCGGGTCGAACACCTGCCTCCACTGCACTTTTTAATTAGAGCAGATAAGAAACGTGCAGGTGAGAGATACAGCAGAACGAGCAGAACATGCAAAACATACAGAACGAGCAGAACATGCAAAACATACAGAACGAGCAGAACATGCAAAACATACGGAACGAGCAGAACATGCAAAACATACGGAACGAGCAGAACATGCAAAACATACAGAACGAGCAGAACATGCAAAACATACAGAACGAGCAGAACATGCAAAACATACAGAACGAGCAGAACATGCAAAACATACAGAACGAGCAGAACATGCGAAAGATACAGAACGAGCAGAACATGCAAAACATACAGAACATGCAGAACCTGAGCCGTGTTCAGAGACCTCAAAGTCACATCTGAACCTTTTGACGGACACAATATGAGAAAAGTCAATTCAATGAATTTTTGTACAGCCCTAAATCACAGCAGCAGTCGTCTCCAAGGACTTTACACAATTGTGGATTCCTCAACAACAGATCAGAGAATCAAGCACAGGAAATGTGTTAATAACAAGCACATCGAAGCCTTTGGGCTACATGATCATCTCTGTCCTTAGACTCTCCTGCATCAGAAAGGAACCACTCAGGACTGAAAAAACTGTGGAAAAAAGTGAGATCGGACTGAGGCTGTAGATCCAGGACTGAGGCTGTAGATTCAAGACTGAGACTGTAGACCCAGGACTGAGGCTGAAGATCCAGGACTGAGGCTGTAGATCCAGGACAGAGGCTGTAGATCCAGGACTGAGGCTGAAGATCCAGGACTGAGGCTGTAGATCCAGGACTGAGGCTGAAGATCCAGGACTGAGGCTGTAGATCCAGAACTGAGGCTGTAGATCCAAGACTGAGACTGTAGATCCAAGACTGAGACTGTAGATCCAGGACTGAGGCTGAAAATCCAGGACTGAGGCTGAAGATCCAGGACTGAGGCTGAAGATCCAGGACTGAGACTGCAAAAAAAAACCAAAAAAAATTCTAAATAAACTTTTCTATTTTTGCTGCTACTGGACACCTGAATTTCTCCTACGTGGATCAATAAAGTATCTATCTATCTATCTATCTAATTAAATCAATTGTGTTTGTCTTCCTGAGTTTTGGGTCCTCCTTTATCCACCATGTGCCAGTCCGAGTCCATGAATCATGAGGTTTTCTGCTCTCTACAAACCGTGCAGAGGTCTCGCAGCTCATCGTGAGTGAAAACAAGCCTCCGAACTCGTCCCGAAGGAAAAGAAATATGCTTATCTTAGCTCGGTTACTCCACGAGCTCCGGACAGTGGCCCAGGGGAGACGTGGCTCTTTGATAGACTCCCAGTGTTTAATAATGCATGGTGATATCCCGAGGAGCCCCCCGGCAAAGTGCTGCGCCGAGATATGAAGTGCTTTTGACCTTGTACAACACGAGTCGCCCGGTGTTTCTCCAAGACTCCATAAAAATCTTCACGGTCGCTTCGTAAAAAGTACCGAGCGGTGATAAATTATGATCGTAGTTTTCAGTTTTTGTGGTGGGCTCCGACGGTCGCGCTTTTCTCCTCGTTTAAAGTATTCATTTTCTCTGATGAAAAGTGTTTTTAGTTTGTGTTGCTGCGAAATAGATGTGAAAAGGTCTGGACCGTGTTGGATGAGCATAGTCCTGGGTCTACAGCCTCAGTCCTGGGTAGAACCAGAACTGAGACTATAGATCCAGGACTGAGACTTGATCCAGGACTGAGACCGTAGATCCAGAACTGAGACTATAGATCCAGGACTGAGACTGTAGATCCAGGACTGAGACTGTAGATCCAGGACTAAGACTGTAGACCCAGGACTGAGGCTGTAGATCCAGGACAGAGGCTGTGGATCCAGGACTGAGGCTGTAGATCCAGGACTGAGGCTGTAGATCCAGGACTGAGACTGTAGATCCAGGACTGAGGCTGTAGACCCAGGACTGAGACTGTAGATCCAGGACTGAGGCTGTAGATCCAGGACTAAGACTGTAGATCCAGGACTAAGACTGTAGATCCAGGGCTGAGGCTGTAGATCCAGGACTGAGGCTGTAGACCCAGGACTGAGACTGTAGATCCAGGACTGAGGCTGTAGATCCAGGACTGAGACTGTAGATCCAGGAGTCTTCTACCCGTGGCTTGGGAGATACCAGTAGCTCGCCAGCCCCTTTCAGATAGCTCACCAAATGATTTAGAATGTAAAAAACTATCTTGAATGACCACATTTTGACCCATTTTATCTGTTATAAGTATAAATATGGTGTAATGGTGTAATTTACATGTCTTCTCCATGTTATGGCGTTATTATCAGATAGATGTTATTACGACTGCTCAAAGGAATAGCTCTCTACCTCTTTTTTTGTATGAAAGTAGCTCTCTGATTGAAAAAGGCTGGAGACCCCTGCTGTAGATCCTATGCTCAAAAGTCGTCGATCCTAGTTGTGTTTTCTGCTGTAGCCGTTAAACCTGAACTCCCCTCTCTCCAGAGTAATCCTCGGCAGCTCGCACCTCGCCCCGTCCTGGCCCTACATTATTATCTGCTTCTCAAAAACGCCCTGAGGAGGAGCACGACCGGTTGTTATCACCAAACTCTCGGCTCCGGCACTAATTGGCAGTTGTCCAAATCGGCGTGCCTCCTCAGCAGCTCCAGCCCTGAGCCTTTCTTCTGTTGGTTTTTGCCGCACGGAGATGGTCCACTTCATTTATGGTTCAGACCGGTGCCGAGGATCACGCTGAGACGCTGATTATCTCCTCTCCACATGGCGCCCGTGTGGGATGGCATGTTTTCAAAAAGGCCATTTGGAAATCTGGATCCAAACAGACTTAGTCCCAATTATTAGAGAGCGGGGGCGTGTTGTGTGTTTTATGAGGTTGTTAATATCAGGTTTATTTCCCCTGATTGTTGCTTGTTGGCTCGCTCCGGCTCCAGTCCTGACCCGGGGCGGGAGAAGGCGAAAATGTGACGATTCGATAGCGAGAGGACTTTACAAAACTGTTGATTCGCAAACATAGATGAGAGAATCAAACACACATAGAGCCATTGGTCCATCAGGAGCGGAGACCAGAGTCCATAAATGTGGTGGAATGTCTCTGGTCTTCCTGCTTCGCAAAGGAGCAGATAAAAACTCAGAGGGATAGGCAGCTCCCAGACTCTCTCTGGTCTCTCTCTTTAATCTCTCTCTCTCTTTCTGGTCTCTCTCTCTGGTCTCCTTCATTGGTCTCCATCTGGTCTCTCTCTAATCTCTCTCTCTCTGGTCTCTCAGATCTCTCTCTCTGGTGTCTCTCTCTCTAATCTCTCTCTGGTCTGTCTCTCTGGTCTCTCTCTAATCTCTCTCTAGTCTCTCTCTGGTCTCTCTCTCTAGTCTCTCTCTGGTCTCTCTCTGGTCTCTCTCTGGTCTCTCTCTGATGTCTCTCTGGTTTCTCTCCCAAGTCTCTCCCTCTCTGGTCTCTCTCTCTCTCTAATCTCTCTCTCTGGTCTCTTTCTGGTCTCTCTCTGGTTTCTCTCTCCCTAGTCTGTCCCTCTCTGGTCTCTCTAATCTATCTCTATAGTCTCTCTGGTCTCTATGTCTGGTTTTCCTCTGGTCTCCTCCAGTCTCTCTCTCTGGTCTCTCTCTCCAGTCTCTCTGGTCTCTACAGTATGTCTGGTTTCTCCGGTCTCCCTCTGGTCTCCCTCTGGTCTCCCTCTGGTCTCCCTCTGGTCTCCCTCTGGTCTCCCTCCAGTCTCTCTCTCTGGTCTCTCCCCTGTCTCTCATTCCTGCCTCTCTCTCTCTCTGTTAATAAATCAGTAACATGTTTGGGGAAATATTTCCGTTGGTTCTTTCCGGAGCAGTCAAAATGGCGGCTGTCGGAGTTCCGGTGTTAAACACGGAGCTGAAGCAGTAGGACATTTCTCACAGCTGCTGTTTTCCAAAGTGTGTCTCACAAAGGTCACTGGGACAAAGAGTTATCTGTCATCACTTTGAGGTCACTAAAGCTGAGGTACCTAACTTTTCAGTCCCATAAATAACTCATGTTGTTTCTCCCGACAGAAAGTAAATGTAGAAGGAGACCACAACCTGCTGTCTTCATATAATGATAAAAAATGTTGATATTGTGTAAGAAAGATCGCTGTGAGTCACTATTATTATTATTATTATTATATTGGCCTCTTTGAGCTGAGAGCTGATTGGCCGAGTGAGGGTGGTCCTCTCTTTTTCACTTTTCTGTATGAAAAAGATGATGTAATGATGTAGAAATACTTTTGGAAACTGGTGAAAGAACCCCAACCCTCTCTCCTGTCTCTTTCCAATCTCTCACTTTGGTCGCTCTGGTTGATCTCAGGCCTCTTTCTGGTCCCTGAAAGGACTGAGGCTGTAGACCCAGGACTGAGGCTGTAGATCCAGGACTGAGGCTGTAGATCCAGGACTGAGGCTGTAGACCCCGGTTTTCGTTGCTTCTGCTTTTGTAACAGTTTCCGTCTGTTGCTGTGGCAGCTCTTGTCGACATGTGATCTTTGTATTTAGTTCCTAGTAAAGGCTTTGGGTGACCTTCTCTGTAGAAATGTGCTATGAAAATAAGGATTACTTAAGTACTTACTTTCCATAGGGTTCCATTGTGGTACTATTGTCTCAAAGTGTGTTGAATATATTTTAATACGATAGAAAGTATGAATGGAGCAATATTTGAATACATTGGACCACTCTAGCCAACAACACTGATTGCACTGATCTGGGGTTGCTCTGGTCTCTCTCTCTCTCACTAATCTCTCAGGTTTTGCTCACAGGTCTCTATCTGGTCTCTCTCTCTCTGATATCTCTTTTTAGTCTTTCTCTGGTTTCTCTCAGGTCTCCATATCCTTTCTCTTTGGTCTCTCTCCCTCTGGTCTCTCTCTGGTCCCTCTCGGGTCTCTTTCCGGTCTCTCCCTGGTCTCTCTCTAGTCTCTCTCTGGTCTCTCTCTGGTCCCTCTCGGGTCTCTTTCCGGTCTCTCCGTGGTCTCTCTCTAGTTCTCTAGTCTCTCTCTGGTCTCTCTCAGGTCTCTCTCTGGTCTCTCTCTCTGGTCTCTCACTGGTCTCTCACTGGTCTCTCTCTGGTCTCTCTCTGGTCTTTCTGGTCTCTCACTGGTCTCTCTCTGGTCTCTCTCTGGTCTTTCTGGTCTCTCACTGGTCTCTCTCTGGTCTCTCTCTGGTCTCTCTCTGGTCTTTCTGGTCTCTCACTGGTCTCTCTCTGGTCTCTCTCTGGTCTCTCACTGGTCTCTCTCTGGTCTCTCTCTGGTCTCTCTCTGGTCTCTCTCTGGACACCTGGTGCAGATATCTTGGAGAGACCTGAGGCTTGGTTTAGCAGCCCTTCCTCTCTCTCCCCCTATCTTTTGGAAGCAGTGGAGCGGAGGGGCGAGCAACAGCCTGGGCGTCACATGGTGCTGGTCGGAGGTGTGAGGAGCACAGATGGTCCGGTGGCTCTGGGGGCCGACCTGCTCCGAGATCACGAGAGCAGGAACTGTGATTACGGGAAACAAAACCATTGATGCAGCGATGTTCATTTTTTTCTCTCTGGTCTGTATGCTCTCTCTCTCTGGTCCCTCTCTCGGTTCTCTCTCTTTTGTCCCTTTCTGGCCATTATTTCTGGTCCCTCTTTTTGGTCTCTCTCTCGGTTGTTTCTCTCTCTCTCTCTGGTCTCGTGCTGGTCTTTCGCTCTCTGGTCCATCATGGTCTCTCTTTCTGGTCCCTCTCTTTCTCTCTCGTCTCTCTCTCCGGTCTGTCTCTCGGTTCTCTCTCTGGTCTCTCTCACTAGACTTTTTTGTACACATGCGAGGGCCCCCGATGCTGATTCTGGCAAATTTTAAACACTCTTCCAAACTCCACAACTTGTTGAAATTCATACACACAAACACACACACGCCCACACATACGCACACACACACAAACACACACACACGCACACACATACACACACACAAACACACACACACACACAAACACACAGAGGGAGGGAGCAGCCTTGCTTCAATCATTAGTGGTCGTTTGCCCACAACCAGAGGAAATCACTTAATTTGAATGCACTCGTTGGTCTTTGGAGCCACACTGGACCTCTAGGAATCCAGAGAGAGACCAGAGAGAGACCAGACTGAGACACGAGAGAGATCAGAAGGAGACCAGAGAGAGACCAGAGGTAGCAGAGAGAGATCAGAGGGAGTCCAGAGAGAGACCATAGAGAGATCAGAAAGAGAGACCAGAGGGAGCAGAGAGATCAGAGAGAGACCAGAGAGAGACAGGAGGGAGCAGAGAGAGACCAGACGGCGATTAGAGAGAGCAGAGAGAGCAGAGAGAGCCTAGAGACCAGAGAGAGACCAGAGAGGGAGGCCAGAGGGAGCAGAGGGAGCAGAGAGAGACCAGAGAGGGAGGCCAGAGGGAGCAGAGGGAGCAGAGAGAGCAGAGAGACCAGAGAGAGACCAGAGAGGGAGGCCAGAGGGAGCAGAGGGAGCAGAGAGACCAGAGAGAGACCAGAGAGAGACCAGAGAGAGACCACTGCGAGAGCTCAATTACGACCAAAATACTCTTGAATTCTGAATTAATCTAATCCTTTTGACAAGCTACATATATTTCCTGGCTTCGTGTTTGCGGTGTTGTAACTTTACTATAAAAATAACAGCACAGGGGCCAGGTTCCGGTCCAGGTCCACGTATAGGTCTGGGTCCAGGTCCGGGTCCAGGTCCAGGTCCAGGTCCAGGTTCAGAAGCCCACCCCACACAGAGAATTAGTGGCAACACAAAGAACGACTTGTCCAAAAGTGAGGGCTGTGAACTCTGCAGGAGAGTGTGGTTTCAGGGGAAGAGGAGAGACCAGAGGAGCTGTCAGAGCCTTCCCGGTCCTGACCACAGACCAGAAGGACCCTCAGCAAACCTCCCCCACTGTAAATCTGACAGGGCGTTTAAAGCTGGGGTCCTGAACTTTCAAACCACACAGACTGGAACTAAGTAAATGAAAAAGAGAATTTGTTTCTGGCTGAAAACAGTGTGCTGTGGTCGACCAGAGAGAGACCAGAGAGAGACCAGAGAGAGACCAGAGAGAGACCAGAGAGAGACCAGAGGGACTAGAGAGAGACTAGAGAGAGACCAGAGAGAGACCAGAGAGAGACCAGACGGACTAGAGAGACTAGATAGAGACCAGAGAAACTAGAGAGAAACCAGAGAGAGTCCAGGGAGAGACTACAGAGAGACTAGAGAGAGACCAGAGAAAGACCGGAGAGAGACCAGAGGTACTAGAGAGAGACCAGAGGGACTAGAGAGAGACCGGAGAGACTAGAGAGAAACCAGAGAGAGTCCAGGGAGAGACTAGAGAGAGGCTCGCGAGAGACCAGTGAGAGACCAGAGAGACCAGAGAAAGACTAGAGAGAGGCTAGAGAGAGACCAGAGAGAGACCACAGAGACCAGAGAGAGACCTGAGAGAGACCAGAGGGACTAGAGAGAGACTAGAGAGAGACCAGAGAGAGACCGGAGAGAGACCAGAGGTACTAGAGAGAGACCAGAGGGACTAGAGAGACTAGAGAGAGACCAGAGAGACTAGAGAGAAACCAGAGAGAGTCCAGGGAGAGACTAGAGAGAGGCTAGAGAGAGGCTCGCGGGAGACCAGTGAGAGACCAGAGAGAGACTAGAGAGAGGGTAGAGAGAGACCAGAGAGAGACCACAGAGACCAGAGAGAGACCAGAGAGAGACTAGAGAGAGACCAGAGAGAGACCAGAGAGAGACCAGAGAGAGACCAGAGAGAGACCAGAGAGAGACTAGAGAGAGACTAGAGAGAGACCAGAGAGACTAGAGAGACTAGAGAGAAACCAGAGAGAGACTAGAGAGAGACCAGAGAGAGACTAGAGAGAAACCAGAGAGAGACTAGAGAGACCAGAAAGAGAAGAGAAAGAGACTAGAGATAGATTAGAGATAGAAAGAGAGAGAGAGAGAGAGAGAGAGAGAGAGAGAGACCAGAGGGACTAGAGAGACTAGAGAGAGACCAGAGAGACTAGAGAGAAACCAGAGAGAGTCCAGGGAGAGACTAGAGAGAGGCTAGAGAGAGGCTCGCGAGAGACCAGTGAGAGACCAGAGAGACCAGAGAGAGACTAGAGAGAGGGTAGAGAGAGACCAGAGAGAGACTAGAGAGAGGCTAGAGAGAGACCAGAGAGAGACCACAGAGATCAGATCAGAGAGAGACCAGAGAGAGACTAGAGAGAAACCAGAGAGAGACTAGAGAGAGACCAGAAAGAGAAGAGAAAGAGACTAGAGAGAGATTAGAGATAGAAAGAGAGAGAGAGAGAGACCAAAGACAGACCAGAGAAAGAACATGTCTTTCTCTCTCTCCCTCTACAGTCTCCCTCTGTTCTCTCTGCCATAGTCTTTCTCTGTGTGTTCTCTCTCTCTGTTTTCTCTCTGTTCTCTTTCCCTCTATAGTCTCTCTCTCTCTCTCTCTGTTCTCTCTCCCTCTACAGTCTCTCTCTCTCTCTCTCTCTCTCTCTCTCTCTGTGTTCTCTCTTTACTCTCTCTCTCTGTTCTCTCCCTCTACAGTCTCTCTCTCTGTATTCTCTCACCCTCTATAGTCTCTCTCCCTCTATAGCACATGTGTCAAAGTCAAGGCCCGCGGGCCAAATCCGGCCCGCGAATGAATTTTACATGGCCCGTTGCCTGCCATTGACGCACTATTGCGTCAATTGCGTTTTCCGCTATTTTCATGTTCCCAGATGTCTATTATATCTAATATGTATGGGGATAAGCTTGAGACCATATTGAATCGAGCCAGCAGGTGGCAGCAGCGCTCTCCGAACAGCTAGATGCACTTGTTGTGCCTCTTTTTTCTCAGCTTTTTGGTGATTTCAGTAAAACTTCCCTCTACTCAACTGGGGATTACAAGCTAGAAACAAAATTCTTTTTGCTGATGAAAGTAGACAGTCTATTCTTTCAGAATCTGGTTTCGGATTTCAGATAGTCATAGTACACAATATTCTGTGGGTCTTGAAAAATCTATAAAAATCATCAGAAACTGCTGGCAATATGGGGGTACCTGTTCTGAAATAGGCTGGCAGGGAATGAGTTAATAAACATTGAACCAGTCCGGCCCTCGGCTCGCAGCAAATTTGTTTTTTGGCCCTCTGATGTATTTGACTTTGACATGCCTGCTCTATAGTGTCTCTCTGTGTTCTCTCTCCCTATAGTCTCTCTCTCTCTCTGTGTGCTCTCTCTCTCTGTCAGAGCCTGCTGGTCCACAGAAGCCTGAGTGAGAGTGTTAGGTGTAATGAAGCCGTGTTGGAGTCATTACGGCGGTGATTGGGCTGCGGTGCGGGAAAGTGTTGCTAATGCGCCGTTTGTTTGCTCCTCCCTGAACACACACACACACACACACTACACACACAGCTCAAGGTTACAGCCCTCGTCACGGTGGCAGAACACTAGAGAGACCATGAGAGAGAGAGAAACCAGAGACAGAACAGAGAGACCAGAAAAAGACCAAGGAGAGAGAACACAAGAAGAGACCAGAGAGAAGCCAGAGAGACCAGAGAAAGAGAACACATAGAGGAGACCAGAGGGAAACCAGAGAGACCAGAGAGAGAGACCAGAGAGAGAAACTACAGAGCAGAGAGAAGCCAGAGCTAGAACGGAGACAGAGATAGAGAGAGAAACCAGAGAAAGAGAAGCCAGAAAGAGAAAAGAGAGACCAGAGAAAGACCAAGGAGAGAGACCACATAAAGAGACCAGAGAGAGAGAAACCAGAGAAAGAACAGAGAGAGAGAGACTAGAGAAAAACCAGAAAGAGAATGGAGAGAGACCAGAGAAAAACCAGAAAGAGAATAGAGAGAGAGAGACCAGAGAGTTTCTGTCACTAGTTTTCACTCACAGCTCAAGGTTACAGCCCTCATCAGCTCTCATCCCGAGCAGAACACTGCCCTCTGGTGGCAGGTGTGGGCACTGCAGGGAGGAGGCCAAACGTGCAGAGGGCTTCAGCAGCAGATAGATGCTTCTTTTGACCCTGAAACATTTGGCATTTGCTCCTGATGCTACTGGTAATACATACAAGTCAGAAATACATTCATGAAGCGGTGAATGTGTCGCTCACACTGGATCAAACTTGAAAATGTGTTTGTTTGAAGCTGGGGCTCTAAGAACACTGACCATCCGGGACTTATTTACAGTTATCCTGCTGTCACCTTACTGCACTGATACATGTCTAATGTGTGCACTTGTATATAGTAGTGCACTTGTATATGTAGTGTACTTGTATATGTAGTGTACTTGTACACAGAGAGAGAGAAAGAGAGAGAGAGAGAGAGAGACAGAGAGAGAGAGAGAAATAGTCCACAGACAGAGAGAGACAGAGAGAGAGAGTCCACAGAGAGAGAGAGAGAAAGAGATAGTCCACAGACAGAGAGAGAGACAGAGAGAGAGAGAGTCCACAGAGAGAGAGAGAGAGAGAGAGAGAGATAGTCCACAGACAGAGAAAGAGAGAGAGAGACAGAGAGAGATAGTCCACAGAGAGAGAAAGAGAGCCCGTCTACAGACAGAGAGATAGTCCACACACACACACACAGAGGGTCCACACGACAGAGATAGAGACCACATAGAGACCAGTGAGAGAGACACACACACACAACAGAGAGAAACCAAAGAGAAAAGAGGGAGAGAGAGAGAAACAAGAGAGAGAGAGAGACTGAGCGAGAGGTGCTTATTGCTGAGGTGAGATTAGATCCACACAGGACCGATGTGGAGCCGAGTGGAATAAATAGCGTGTGTGTGTGTGGGTACGTGCGTGTGTGTGTGTGTGTGTGTATGTGTGTGTGTGTGTGTCTGTGTGTCTGTGTGTGTGTGTGTCTGTGTGTCTGTGTGTCTGTGTGTGTGTTTTATCTGATTTGTACAAACAAGATGGACTCAGCGGTGGTGCAGATCCAGCAGATAACTGTTCATCACGGCTCAGGATCCATGTGTGTGGTTGTGTGTGTGTGTGTGTGTGTGTGTGTGTCTATGTGTGTGTGTGTTTCACCACGGCTCAGGATTCATAAAGTGTGATGTTTGCAGAGTCGGGAGAGTCCATTATTTTCGGCTAAACCATGATTTATTTTCACATTTGTAAACACAAAGAAACCATCAGTGTCTGACCGTGTTCGATGGTGCGTTATTACCAAACACACAGAGACCAGCAGACACCCTCTTTGTCTTTCAAAGGACAAGAGAGAGAGGGAGAGAGAGAGAGAGAGAGAGAGAGAGAGAGGGTCCACAGACAGAAAGAGAGAGAGAGAGAGAGCACAGACACAGAGAGAGAGGGAGGGTCCACGGACAGAGGGAGACCACAGACAGATAGAGGGAGAGAGAGACCACAGACAGAGAGAGAGAGAGACCACAGACAGAGAGAGAGGGCACAGAGAGAGAGAGACCAGAGATAGAGACAAGAGAGAGAGACCAGAGAGGAAGAACACAGAGACCAGAAAGAGAAACACATAGATAACAGAGACCAGAGAAATCAGAGAGATAGAGAGAGACTAGACAGATAGAAAGACCACAGACAGAGCGAGAGAGAGAGAGAGACCACAGAGTGACCAGTGAGAAGGACTACAGAGACCAGAGAGAGACACAGAGAACAAAGAGAGAGACAAGAGATAGAGAGACACACAGAAAGACCCAAGAGAAATCAGATAGAGAGAGAGAGCGACTAGAGAGAGAGAGACCACAGACAGAGAAAGAGAGAGACAACAGGGAAACAGACACAGAGAGAGACCAGATAGAAACCCTAGAGATAGAGAGACAGAGAGAGAGACCATCAGAGGTGAGATAGAGACAGAGAGAGAGACCCTCTGAGGTGTGCAGAGACTGAGCTGTATGTAGGTCACACACTTTCTGCCTCATCACCTCAGCGCTCCACACCAGCTCCAGCTCAGAGTTCTGGGAATAAGTCCGAGACCAGAGGAGTCTGCGGAGCGCCATCCATCACACTCACATCCACACGGTCCACAGGGGAGACCAGACCAGACCAGACCAAACCAGCCCAGAGAGGTGTGTTAGCCTCATTCACACCGAGCAAAAACATGGGGATTTGGAGCAGAAACCTTTGTCATTGTTGCAACAAAAACCTGTGTCTTTGTTAATTTTGCTTAAAACAAATAGATACAAAAGATTAATGACACCAAACAGTTACAAGATACTCACAGAGACAATAGAGAGAGAGAGAGAGAGAGAGAGAGAGAGCAGATCATCCCCACAGAGACAGAGAGAGACAGAAGAAGAGAGAGGATCATCCCCACAGAGAGAGAGATAGAGAGAGAGAGAGAGAGAGAGAGTGGATCATCCCCACAGAGAGAGAGACAGAAAAAGAGAGAGGATCATCCCCACAGCGAGAGAGATAGACAGAGAGAGAGAGTCCATAGACAGAGTGAGAGAGTCTCTGTCTATGAGAGACAGAAGAGGGATCACAGAAAGAGAGTCCACAAAGGGAAAAAGAGTCGACAAACAGAGAGAGGGAGAGAGAGATAGCAAGAGTCCATAGACAGAAGAGAGAGTAGACAGACAGAGAGAGAATCCACAGACAAAGAGAGAGTTCACACAGAGAGAGAGAGTCTACAGATAGAGAGAGAGAGCCCTGGCATTTACACTCCCAGTTATACAGTAACTATTATGTCACAGAATACACTTTCGACCAAATTCCCAGAATAGCCTCTTGCTTCCACACAGAGACCTGGGCTGGTGGGTTAAACAACTCGGCACTGAACCCGCCTTGCGACTAATTTCGGACTAATTTCTGAGACGTGAACCACAGACTGTATCCAGATGCTAAACGCTAACCCGCTAGCTCAATGAATTCCAACAGTGAAGTGCTTAAATTAGGATTGCCGGATTCATTAAGCTAGTTGGTTAGCATTGTCCATCTCTACACAGCCAATACCAATACATATGAAACAAAAAAGTTACATACCCGAGCTTTAATCCGTGGTCAAACTGAGATCTGGGTCCGACCTGTCCTTGACTCATCAGCGATAAACATTTTTCCCAAACTCTGCATTATTACTGTTATCTCCGGAGCTGGCCATCTGGACCCGGTGACGCCGAAGCCAAAGCCCAGGCCTCACTCCTCCCAGTCCCCTCCCCCTCACACGGATCACTATTGTCTTTCCTAATGAACGAAACGAGAAACATTTACAAAAGTCTTTCCTGTTTTGCTGCGGAGTGTTATGATTTGGGGAAAGTCAACAGTGGAGAGAACAAAGACGACTTTTACTGTAATTGGAATAAGCTGCCGTCGTACTGGGTTTCTCTCTTTTGGTACAGCACAAAGTGGAATCTCTGGTTATTGTAAATGTAGATGCATCTAGAAGTACATCTAAAAATACTTTTCTGGACCCAAATCTGTAAAGATATGTACTGAATGACTGCCAACTCCAATCCTCAACTCATACAATTCCAAATCCTGCGCAGATATCACTTTACAGGTTACAACTTATCAAAAATTCCGGAAAGCAGTCTCTCAGTCATTCACTACACTTCCCAATGTCCCCAATGTCTTTTAGGAGACATAGCCGCACTTCCCATCATTCATAAAAAATCTAAATATCTTCTGACGTCGCTAGCTATCGCCAAAAAAACAGTACTTACTAAAAATAACAAATTATGCTTAATTTTCTCAGTGGTGTTGGTGCATTTCTCACATAACTCTTCACATTCGCGCAACAGTTAAAGGTGCAGTAGCAATGTTGTTAGCTTAGCCGTAGCATCGACTGGAAACCACTCCCCCCTCCCCTCCCTCTCCACCAAACCAAACATCCAGCATTTTCTTTTCTCTGTCGCAACAGGCAGAGTGGGTGGCAAACGTGAAATTGGCATTTTCTGTTCAGCCATTTTAGGTTTTAGAAAATCCGGTAACTCAGGTGCTCTGGTGAGAAACAGGAAGAGGGTGAAGGGGGTAAACTCATCCCATTGGTTAGTTGGGGGTAAACTCATCCCACTGGTTAGTTGGGGGTAAACTCATCCCATTGGTTAGTTGGGGGTAAACTCATCCCACTGGTTAGTTGGGGGTAAACTCATCCCATTGGTTAGTTGGGGGTAAACTCATCCCACTGGTTAGTTGGGGGTAAACTCATCCCACTGGTTAGTTGGGGGTAAACTCATCCCATTGGTTAGTTGGGGGTAAACTCATCCCACTGGTTAGTTGGGGGTAAACTCATCCCATTGGTTAGTTGGGGATGAACGAATCCCATTGGTTATTTTCTATCGGTCCGCCCCAAAATATGTTGTTATTTTTGGAGACTGAGAGAGAGAGAGAGACAGAAAGACAGCGAATCATCCCCACAGAGAGAGAGAGAGCGAGAGAGAGACAGAGAAAGAGAGTGGATCATCCCCACAGAGAGAGAGAGAGAGACAGAAAGAGAGCGGATCATCACCACAGAGAGAGAGAGAGAGAGAGAGAGACAGAGAAAGAGAGTGGATCATCCCCACAGATAGAGAGAGAGAGAGACAGAGAAAGAGAGCGAATCATCCCCACAGAGAGAGAGAGAGAGAGAGACAGAGAAAGAGAGTGGATCATCCCCACAGATAGAGAGAGAGAGAGACAGAGAAAGAGAGCGGATCATCCCCACAGAGAGAGAGAGAGAGAGAGAGAGACAGAGAAAGAGAGTGGATCATCCCCACAGAGAGAGAGAGAGAGAGAGACAGATAGAGAGCGGATCATCCCCACAGATAGAGAGAGACAGAAAGAGAGCGGATCATCCCCACAGAGAGAGAGAGAGAGAGAGAGAGACAGAGAAAGAGAGTGGATCATCCCCACAGAGAGAGAGAGAGAGAGAGAAAGAGAGCGGATCCCCACAGAGAGATACAGAGAAAGAGAGCGGATCATCCCCACAGAGAGAGAGAGAAAGAGAAAGAGAGAGGATCATCCCCACAGAGAGAGAGAGAGAGACAGAAAGAGAGCGGATCATCACCACAGAGAGAGAGAGAGAGAGAGAGAGAGAGACAGAGAAAGAGAGTGGATCATCCCCACAGAGAGAGAGAGAGAGAGAGAGAGAGAGAGAGACAGAGAAAGAGAGTGGATCATCCCCACAGAGAGAGAGAGAGAGAGAGAGAGAGAGAGAGAGAGAAAGAGAGCGGATCCCCACAGAGAGAGAGATACAGAGAAAGAGAGCGGATCATCCCCACAGAGAGAGAGAGACAGAGAAAGAGAGAGGATCATCCCCACAGAGAGAGAGACAGAGAAAGAGAGCGGAGAATCCCCACAGATAGAGAGAGAGAGAGACAGAGAAAGAGAGTGGATCATCCCCACAGATAGAGAGAGAGAGAGACAGAGAAAGAGAGCGGATCATCCCCACAGAGAGAGAGAGAGAGAGAGAGAGAGAGAGAAAGAGAGCGGATCCCCACAGAGAGAGAGATACAGAGAAAGAGAGCGGATCATCCCCACAGAGAGAGAGAGACAGAGAAAGAGAGAGGATCATCCCCACAGAGAGAGAGACAGAGAAAGAGAGCGGAGAATCCCCACAGAGAGAGAGAGAGAGAGACAGAGAAAGAGAGAGGATCAAACCCACAGAGAGAGAGAGAGAGAGACAGAGAAAGAGAGCGGATCATCCCCACAGAGAGAGAGACAGAGAAAGAGAGCGGAGAATCCCCACAGAGAGAGAGAGAGAGAGACAGAGAAAGAGAGAGGATCAAACCCACAGAGAGAGAGAGAGAGAGACAGAGAAAGAGAGCGGATCATCCCCCTGGAAAAATCACTGACGGCATCTTTAATTCATTTTGCAGAACAAAAACTGCAAAACCTTGCGGAAAATGTCACTTTCAGAGCGAGAGAGAGAGCGAGAGAGACCCCCAGTATCCACCATCACAATGATATAGAAACTAGTCTCAGCCCAAAGAGTCAAACGGTGACTCTCTGGGCTCTTTTTGCTCTTGTGCAGAGTTTGTGTTGTGGTTCCTTCACCAAAACATTTCTCGTTTACCAAAATCTCAGACGTCTCAAAAACAAAAATAACTCCTCGCCGCGGCACGACCTCGCAAAGCCGCGCACCTCTGCTGGCGGCGGCAAGCGGCGGGTATTCTGGGCCGCTCTGATTGCAGGAAAAACATGGATAAATAATTGCGGCGAGTCCTTTCCGGCGTGCGCGCTGCAGGAGGATGAAAGAGGAGGCTGTAGGTATTTTTAAACGTCTGCTTGAGGAATGTCTGAGCGTGTGGGGAAACACCGAGAGGAGAGGACGGCGACAGGTTCTCCACGGATTCACATTCAGCGCATTTATTTTCTATTTGCAGTAAAACCCCATTGGAATACATGCGCAAGAGTCCCCCGCAGAGCATCGGACAATTAGGTACTATGAATCAAGATTTAAAAAGAGTACAAAAACAACCAAAACACATAGATTTGCACATTGCTAGAGTAGAAGCCCGTCTCTTATTTTCAGGAAGACTGTTCTAGATTTTAGCATTTATCTGAAATGAGGCCTCCCCCATGTTTAGTTCTGACCCTGGGCCCCAGCAGGAGGCCAGTCCCTGTGCTGCTCAGAGTGGCAGCAGGAGACTAGAGAGAGAGATCAGAGAGAAAGACCAGAAAGAGAGAGACCACAGAGAGAACGAAATACCAGAGAGGAAATTTTGAGAGAGAGACCAGAGGTAGAAGCCAAGGAGACACACCAGCGAGATGCCAGAGAGAGAGAGAGACCAGAGATAGAAACCAAGGAAAGACACCAGCGAGATAGAAATGCCAGAGAGAGAGAGAGCTCAGAGAGAGTTCCGTAATGAGAGGGACCGGAGAGAGCATCCAAAGAGAGACACCAGAGAGTGAGAGCAGAGAGAGAGATCAGAGAGAAAGACCAGAGAGAGAGACCTCAGAGAGAACAAAATACCAGAGAGGAGAACTTGAGAGAGACCAGCGACAGAAGCCAAAGAGAGACCAGAGAGACTCGAGAGAGACCAGAGAGAGAAGCCAAAGAAAGAGACCAGAGATAGAAGCCAAAGAGAGAGACCAGAGAGAGAGAGAGAGACCATCCTTTCCGGTGCGTCCATTGTCTCTTCGTATCCAAGCGACAAACATTCTATTTTGCTGTATAGAGGTTTCTGTCTGGAGTGGATTAATGCCATTAGCTCACTGTAGCTCACATTAGCTTACTCTGCCCCTGATTCACCTCTCTCTCTCTCTCTCTCTCTCTCTCTCTCTCTCTCTCTCTCTCTCTCTCTCTCTCTCTCTCTCTCTCTCTCTCTCTCTCTCTCTCTCTCTCTCGGCCCGAAACCAAACCCGGCGTGTTCTTATTGTGTGGTCTCCGTGCCGAACTGCGCAGATGAAAACACTCTGATTCTCCTCCGAGTCCTGAACATTTAGCTCCGTAATTGTTTACATCTGCCACATTTGCTAAAAAGCTGGAAAATACAAAACCCAGAAAGAAAGAAGTCAGAAGTCTGGCCCCGGGATCATTGGCAGGCGATGAGAGCGGGAGCCCAGGCCAAGCTACAGCGGCCTCGTGAGAATGCATTTCATCTTTTGTACGACGGCAAACAAGAGCTATGTGAGTCGCTATTGGACGATCAGGACTGAAAGCTGATTGGCCGAGGGAGCGTGGGGTCTATTCTATCACTTTTCTGTTGGAAAAAACGGATTCGAAATGGGGAATGTGGTGAGAAATCGACCGTTTTTAAGGGTTTGACAGATTTGCGTTGATGCGAAGCCGACCTGGAGCTGTTTTTTTTATTTGACCATGCTGGTATGAGGGGCAGGCATGTAGCTCCGCCCCTTCTGTGTCAGAGCAAAGTCTCGGTCGAACAAAAGGAAAATGTCATTGTATCATCATGACATCAAAAGAGAGAGGAGAGAGAGAGACCAGAGACCAATAAGAGAGAGACCAAAGAGAGACCATAGAGAGAGAGAGAGACCATCCTTACCATCCATTGTCCCTTCGTTTCCAAGCAATAAATATTCTGTTTTGCCGAAGAGGCTTCTGTCGGGAGTTGATTAATGGAGCGTTTAAACCCAGAGAGGAATGAGTTTTAGTCGTCGACTCGTGTGGAGCAGTGATGAATGTGAAAACTCAGCCGAGAGAATGAAAAATGCCACAAGGAAAGACGAGGCTGTAGCAGAAAACTCAATGATTTTATGAACTGCAGTCTCTAGAACTATAGTTACTACAGAGTGTGACATCACCACAGTGTTCGCCTTAATGTGGACGAGGCTGATTTGAAAAGAAGCTAGCTGGAGCCAATTTGCTAAGACGGTTGCTAAGACAAGCTGGAGTTTCCCCCGCAATTTAAGGCATCTGATTGGTCAATCCTTATGGTCCATATCTGCATTTACTAAGACAATATCATGTAATAAACAACAGGATCAGCCTTTTCTAAAGCCCTGGGATTCGAACCCAAGAGAATGCTATCCACTCACGTTAGCCACTGTGCCACCATAACAGATGTCATGGATCATCACCGTCCTTCAACCCTGCATCAGAGAGGAACCACTCAAAAACACACTGGGAAAATCATCCAGGAGGCCCATGTTTAGAGAGGGACCCGCTCCCACAGACAGACGGGCTGTAGACCCAGGACTGAGGCTGTAGATCCAGGACTGAGGCTGTAGATCCAGGACTGAGGCTGTAGATCCAGGACTGAGGCTGTAGAAGGCTGTAGATCCAGGACTGAGGCTGCAGATCCAGGACTGAGGCTATAGGACCCAGGACTGAGGCTGTAGGACCCAGGACTGAGGCTGTAGATCCAGGACTGAGGCTGTAGACCCAGGACTGAGGCTGTAGATCCAGGACTGAGGCTGTAGATCCAGGACTGAGGCTCTAGATCCAGGACTGAGGCTGTAGATCCAGAACTCATGCTGTGTGTATATCCGGGGAGGCTCAGGCTAACATTCCCACACACAGAGCACAAAATCCGGACGACTATTAGTGGATTAATCCCCGAGTCTGACCACTGTACAGTCCAGCGGCTGAGGCAGTGAGAGTGACGGTGGGAGGTGGGTGGTGGGTGCCGGCTGGGTGCTGGCTGGGTGCTGGGTGGCAGATGGCCCTGATGGGGGGAGGCCCTGTCTGCATTGAAAGGATTAGCATGGAAGCTAACCCCACTCTCCATAGCTTTACAAACCATATCTGTGTCAGTGGTGCAGCGGTTAAGCCACACATCATTCACACATGTACCTTTACTCACTTTTGACCTTTTTAACTGCTCTTTGGATTAATTCACCTCAGAACAACAGAACTTGCCCATAACGACTTCGTTCATGGTATTTTTGGGTGTATTACGTCTGTGTTTTGTGGAGTTTGGGACGGTTTGACTCTGAAGATGAAGTGGTTGTCTGCGTTTCGCTCCCGGTTCTCGGGAGGCAGCCGCAGTGCCCCGGTGAGCCCGGCGTCCAGCCCCTCCACGCCGTCCAAGGCCGAGCTCAGGGACCGGAAGGTAGGAGCGGCTTTGTATTCACCGGATTTTGCTGTTTTCTTATCGGTTAATTGGCTTGGGGACCGTCACACAACTGTATTTCTCTTCGAATAAATCAAGATAGTAATATCTATCTATCCATCTTTCATAGCAACCAAAGAGCAAATTCTTTCTGTCTCTCTCTGGTCTCTCTCTCTCTCTCTCTCTCTTTATCTCTCTCACTATCTCACTGATCTCTCTATGGTCTCTCTCTGGTCTGTCTCTGGTCGCTTTCTGGTCTTTCTTTGGTCTCTCTGGCCTCTCTGTGGTCTCTCTCTGGTCTCTCTATCAGTCTCTCTCTGGTATCTGTTGTCTCTCTCTGGTCTCTCTGGTCTCTCTCTGTGGTCTCTCTGAGGTCTCCTTCTGGTATCTCTTTGGTTTCTCTCTGGTCTCCCTGTAGTCTCTCTCCCTCGTCTCTCTCTGGTCTCTCTCTCGCTTTCTGGTCTTTCTTTGGTCTCTCTGGCCTCTCTGTGGTCTCTCTCTGGTTTCTCTCTGGTCTTTCTCTGGTCTCTATCAGTCTCTCTCTGGTATCTGTTGTCTCTCTCTGGTCTCTCTTTCAGTCTCTCTCTGGTCTCTCTCTGGTCTCTCTTTCAGTCTCTCTCTGGTATCTGTGGTCTCTCTCTGGTTTCTCTCTGATCTCTCTGCTCTCTATAAATGTGAAAGCTGTTTAAGAGCTTGGTTAGGTATCCCAGCTTTTACTAATGTAATGTATGTGAGGGGGTATGGACGGACACACCAGGAGCAGGGACCAGGAGCAGGGACCAGGAGCAGGGAGCTGCAGCGGTCTGAGGTGACCACAGGTTTGAACCAGCAGTAACACACTTTTTCCACTTTCACTGCGACATCCTGCAGCACCTGTCAAAGCAAACACAGATGTGGAGGCTCTGAGGCAGGGGTCACACTGGTCCTCAAAGGGACAGAATGAGAGACCAGACAGAGAGACCAGAGAGAGGGAGAGAGACCAGAGGGGAGACCAGAAAGAGAGGCTAGAAGGGGAGAGACCAGAGAGACTCCAGAGAGAGAAAGAACAGGGAGAGAAACCAGAGAGAGAGGGTCCAGAGAGAGAGAAAGACCAGAGAGTGACCAGATAGAGACCATAGAGAGAGACCAGAGAGTCTCTGTAGATAGAGACCAGAGAAAGAGACAAAAGAGAGATCAGAGAAAGACCAAAGAGAGACCAGAGAGCAGCCAGAGAGAGACAAAAGAGAGACCACAGAAAGACCAGAGAGTGAGACCAAAGAGAGAGCCACCAGACAGAGACTGGAGAGAAACCAGAGAAAGAACAGAAAGAGCGAGTCCAGAGAAAGAACTGAAATAGAGATACTAGAGAGAGAGACCAGAGAAAGACTAGAGAGAGACTGGTCTTACCAGAGAGTAAGACCAGAGAGAGAGAGACCAGAGAAAGACTAGAGAGAGACTGGTCTTACCAGAGAGTAAGACCAGAGAGAGAGACCATAGAGATAGAGACCGAAGAGAGAGAGAGTTATAGAGAAAGATCAAAGAAAGAACAGAAACAGAGAGACCGGAAAGACCAGAGAGAGACACAGAGTTAGACTAGAGAGAGAGACCAGAGAGAGACCAGAGAGAGAGCAGTGAGAGACTAGAGAGAGACCAGAGAGAGACCAGAGAGAGACCAGAGAGAGACCAGAGAGAGACCAGAGAGAGACTAGAGAGAGACCAGAGAGAGAAAAACTGTATAACTGTAACGTGAGCATCTGTAATGGTCCTAAAGCCTTTAAATGTTTCCCTTTAAATGCCGGGAGTTATTACCGAGACTTTCCCAGTGTGTCTCCGCTCTCTCTCTCTGCTCTCCTCTGATTGGCCAGAGTGGCTCCACTCTCTCTCTCTGCTCTCCTCTGATTGGCCGATGTGGCTCCGCTCTCTCTCTGCTCTCCTCTGATTGGCCAGAGTGGCTCCGCTCTCTCTCTCTGCTCTCCTCTGATTGGCCGGTGTGGCTCCGCTCTCTCTCTGCTCTCCTCTGATTGGCCAGTGTGGCTCCACTCTCTCTCTGCTCTCCTCTGATTGGCCAGTGTGGCTCCACTCTCTCTCTGCTCTCCTCTGATTGGCCAGTGTGGCTCCACTCTCTCTCTGCTCTCCTCTGATTGGCCGGTGTCTCGGATAAGTTTTCTCTGCGGCTTCATGAGGCTGGGATGGATTAATTATTTGTTTTGGTCCGTGCTGCAGCTGATGCCGCCGTCGTTCTTCTCAATGAAACTTCTTGGCAGAGCTGCTGAAAAGTGAGACTTTGTGAAAACAGCATCAATTAGGACAAAATTCACTTAGGATTTTAGAAAAACTGATATCAGCAATTTCAGTAGCATCACTCCTACTGTGCAAAAACACAGCAAGCGACCCGGGTCTCTCTCTGGTCTTTCTGGTCTCTCCTTTTTCCTTCTCTGATCTCTCTCTAGTTTCTCTTTTGTCTCTCTCTAGTACCTCAGATCTATCTCTCTCTCTCTCTCTCTCTCTCTCTCTCTCTCTCTCTCGCTCTCTTTCTCTCACTCTCTCTCTAGTCTCTCTCTGGTCTCTCTTGTCTGTCTCTGGTCTCTCTCTTCTCTCTCTGGTCTCTCTCTGGTCTCTCTCTGGTCTTTCTCTGGTCTCTCTCTTGTCTCTCTCTGATCTCTCTCTTGTCTCTCTCTTGTCTCTCTCTGATCTCTGTCTTGTCTCTCTCTTGTCTCTCTCTGGTCTCTCTCTGGTCTCTCTCTGGTCTTTCTCTGGTCTCTCTCTTGTCTCTCTCTGATCTCTCTCTTGTCTCTCTCTTGTCTCTCTCTGGTCTCTCTCTGGTCTCTCTCTTGTTTCTCACTTGTTTCTCTCACTGGTCTCTCTCTGGTCCCTCTCCGGTCTCTCTGGTTTCTCTCTGGTCTCTCTCCGGTCTCTCGCTGGTCTCTCGCTAGTCTCTCTCCGGTCTCTCTGGTTTCTCTCTGGTCTCTCTCCAGTCTCTCGCTGGTCTCTCTCTTGTCTCTCTCTGGTCTCTCTCTGTTCTCTCTCAGGTCTCTCTCTGGTCTCTCTCTGGTCTCTCTCTGGTCTCTCTCTTGCCTCTCTCTGGTCTCTCTCTCTGGTCTCTCTCTGGTCTCTCTCTCTCTCTCTCTGGTCTCTCTCTGGTCTCTCTCTTGCCTCTTTCTGGTCTCTCTTTGGTCTCTCTCTCTGGTCTCTCTCTCTGGTCTCTCTCTGGTCTCTCTTTGGCCTCTCTCTGGTCTCTCTCTGGTCTCTCTCTGGTCTCTCTTTCCTCTCTGGTCTCTCTCTGGTCTCTCTCTGGCCCCTCTCTGGTCTCTCTCTGGTCTCTCTCTGGTCCCTCTCTGGTCCCTCTCTGGTCTCTCTCTGGTCTCTCTTTCCTCTCTGGTCTCTCTCTGGTCTCTCTCTGGTCCCTCTCTGGTCCCTCTCTGGTCTCTCTCTGGTCTCTCTCTGGTCTCTCTCTGGTCCCTCTCTGGTCTCTCTCTGGTCTCTCTCTGGTCTCTCTCTGGTCCCTCTCTGGTCTCTCTCTGGTCTCTCTCTGGTCCCTCTCTGGTCTCTCTCTGGTCTCTCTCTGGTCTCTCTCTGGTCTCTCTCTGGTTTCTCTCTGGTCTCTCTCTGGTCTCTCTCTGGTCTCTCTCTGGTCTCTCTCTGGTCTCTCTCTGGTCTCTCTCTGGTCTCTCTCTGGTCTCTCTCTGGTCTCTCTCTGGTCTCTCTCTGGTCCCTCTCTGGTCTCTCTCTGGTCTCTCTCTGGTCTCTCTCTGGTCTCTCTCTGGTTTCTCTCTGGTCTCTCTCTGGTCTCTCTCTGGTCTCTCTCTGGTTTCTCTCTGGTCTCTCTCTGGTCTCTCTCTGGTCTCTCTCTGGTCTCTCTCTGGTCTCTCTCTGGTCTCTCTCTGGTCCCTGCTGTGGCACAAAAACAGATAAATGTAAAAACGGCCCTATTTCTCACTTCATTTACATCTTAATTCCCTCAAACCACTTTCCTCGGAGGGATTCTTGGTGATAAATGTAGAATTTTACAAACGTTATGCAAAGTGAAGCCATAAACAAGATACCATGTGTGTTATTGTGTGTTATTGTGTTGTGTGTTATTGTTTAAACTATGGACACAACAGACAAAAAACAGCAAGAAAAATAATAATATAAATTTTAAAATTCTATCAAAAAGGAAAGAATAACACACAAGTGACGGGTGAATAATCAGAGCAGAGTTATCAGATGGTAAAAAGGTAATTATCTAAATAAGGTAAAAAGGTAATAAATATAAAAAAATACAACAATAGCAGATTCATTTAAACGTCGTGTCCAAAATCGCCACACAAAACCAATGCATTATTATTATTATTATTATTTATCTACCAACAGTCAAACATAAAAGTCAACATTCAGCGGGAGATTAGAGAAAGAGACAAGAGACCAGTGGGAGACAAGACTGTGACAAAAGAGAGACCAGAGAGAGAGTACGAGACCAGAGAGAGACCAGAGAGACAGTACGAGACCAGAGAGAGACCAGAGAGAGAGTACGAGACCAGAGAGAGACCAGAGAGAGAGTACGAGACCAGAGAGAGACCAGAAAGAAACTACAGACCAGAGAGAGACCAGAGAGAGACCAGAAAGAAACTACAGACCAGAGAGACCATAAAGAAACTAGACACCATAGAGAGACCAGAGAGACCAGAAAGAAAGTAGAGACCAGGGAGAGACAAGAGAGAAAGACTATGAAGAAACTAGAAACCAGAGATAGAGCATAAAGAGACTACAAAACAGAGAGAGACAAGAGAGAGACCAGAAAGACACTACAGACCAGAGAGAGACCAGAGAGAGACCAGAAAGAAACTACAGACCAGAGAGAGAGACCAGAAAGAAACTACAGACCAGAGAGAGACCAGAGAGAAACTACAGACCAGAGAGAGACCAGAGAGAGACCAGAAAGAAACTACAGACCAGAGAGAGACCAGAGAGAGACCAGAAAGAAACTACAGACCAGAGAGAGACCAGAGAGAGACCAGAGAGAGACCAGAAAGAAACTACAGACCAGAGAGAGACTAGAGAGAGACCAGAAAGAAACTACAGATCAGAGAGAGACAAGAAAGACTATAGAAACTACAGACCAGAGAGAGCCCATAAAGAAACTAGAAACCATAGAGAGACCAGAGAGACCAGAAAGAAAGTAGGGACCAGGGAGAGACAAGAGAGA